>JANRMT010062827.1:23809689-23825934 GCA_026402145.1 Polypterus bichir lapradei
ACTTGGTTCAACATTACTTGGCAACAGGGAAAGTGGGGCAAGTTGCACTGGTGCATTTGTGTCTCCCATAAAAGCAGCTTCACTTGAAATCACTTTGTGATTGTGCACGGGTAAAAACGTCCGCTGAAGTGTCAGATTCTTATTTAGTTCTTCTGCTTTCTGTATCTTCTGCATTGCATTCAGGTCTTTCAGGTTATCCTGATGTTTTGTCTCATAGTGCCGTCTTAGATTAAATTCTGTAATTACAGCCACATTAGCTCCACAAATGAGACACACGGGTTTACCGGCAATGTCAGTAAACATATACTCAGCCTCCCATCGGTTTTTAAAGTCTCTATGTTCAGAATCACCTTTTCTCTTCGGCATCGTGTGGGCTAGCTTCGCAATAACTTGCAGCATCATAACCTAGACTTGATTAACGCGGTAAGTGTTCGGCAAGGCAGGTGAAGCGCTGCATTATGGGATCTGTAGTTTATTGTGTTACCAGCGCTTCATATACCCGGGCCATTAATAACAATAATACAGTATATAAAATGATCTCGCGGGGCGGATATAATTACACGCCGGGCCGGATGTGGCCCGCGGCCCTTGAGTTTGACACATATGGACTAAATAGAACTTGAAAAGATATATTTTTTCAAATGTGATCGTGCAATTCAGATAGAGTTGACACGCACTACAGCCTGCATGCCTCAATAAGTCATCCTCCCCTCGCTCTTACTTTTTTTACCGTTCATCTAATGAATACACTGAGTATGGCTTTACCAAAACAATCATTGATGGCGAATAAAGTATCCATTATTCGAGTATGTAGATCGGGGTATATATATACATATATATATACCCGCGTATCGCAGCGGAGAAGTAGTGTGTTAAAAAAGCTATGAAAAAGAAAAGGGAACATTTTAAAAATAACGTAACATGACTGTCAATATACAGTATTTGTTTTGTGAGTGTTACTGAGTGTTGCTGTCATCAAGGATTTGATTATCATTATTTCTTTCAATCAGGTTCGTATTTGTAGGATGTGTTGTGTTCAAGTTACATTCCGTGTTTGTCAATCGTTGTAAAGATGACAGGTTTCATTCATCGATTAGTTTCTTACTGCATCAATAAACAGCTCGTCGTCTTCTTTATCTGAGACCTGACACACTGCATGCACGGGTTTTTTTTTTTTTACACTGTCTTCCTTTAGCGGGACATTGACTTTTTCCACCGTGTGCTTTGTTTCCGCAGTAGCTGCATTTATGAATATGCTTGCATGTATCAGACGCTTCATATTTTTTGCTGCCTTTTCAATTGTGTAATTCGGTTTTTGTTCAGCGCTCTTTGGAACTGTTGCTTTTTGTCTGTGCACTGCGTCAGTTCACGTGAGCCGCTCAGTGTACATGCATCGAAGGTTCCCAGCTGTGCTGTTGCCATGTCGTGCTATGTCCATGGCTGTATCTAATGTTACCGAAGTCCCGGCACTTAAAACTTTCTCTCACAGTTTCGCTGAGTTTGTGCCAAACACCACCCTGACCATCTCATCTTCCTCTGCATAAGCACAGTCCTTCACCCGTGAATATTTACCCGTGGCAGTGTTTCTATTGGATTGCCGCTGATGGACGGCCTTATATGGGCAGGCACTAAATTACAAACGCCAGCGGCAGCCTGTCTATGAACTTAATTTAAAGTTTAGGTTTACATCGTGCTTTGTTTCCGAAGTAGCAGAACTCATGAATATGGTTGTATATGTCACTCGCTCGCTTCTTATTGTTTCGCTGCCTTCTCAATTATATAATGAATGTTTTCTTCAGCGCTTTTTGGGCCTCTTCCTGGTTTTCTACGTACTGCGTGATTACGTGGGAGGCGTGATGATGTCACACGAAACTCCGCCCCCACAGGTTTCAAGCTCATCTCCATTACAGTAAATGGAGAAAAACAGCTTCCAGTTATGACCATTAGAATTTCGAAATGAAACCTGCCCAACTTTTGTAAGGAAGCTGTAAGGAATAAGCCTGCCAAATTTCAGCCTTCTACCTACACGGGAAGTTGGAGAATTAGTGATGAGTCAGTCAGTCACTGAGTGAGTGAGTGAGTCAGTGAGGGCTTTGCCGTTTATTAGTATAGATTAATGAAGAGTTTTTTGTTGTTTAACGCAACATATTTTAATACCCAATCCTTTGTTTTATTATTTGATAATGATAGGTAATTTAGAAGCTAATTTTATATTTTTCATTTTATAATGAAATGAAGTAATAGTAAAGTACTCATGTTTTCATGAGCTGTATGACTCAAGTTTTTAGTAACTCCTTTTTTGATATTAAAACCTAATAACATTTAAATGTGAGGCATAATGATAATTTACTTAAGTACAGGAATTTAGTAAAACACTTCTGTTTATCAGATTACTGTATATTACTGTCATTTTTTTTATGTAGAGTATTAAAAATCACATGATTTGCATTTTCAATTATTTCCTCTTTGCTCCAGTCCTTGCAGATGGCTGCATTCTTATACACTGTGTGTCATGTGGTGATTGTGGTTCAGGATTGGTTTACAGATCTCAGTCTTTATAGGTAAACCTTCTGATTATCATTTCTAGTATAAGTTAATATGAAACTGTAAAACTAGTGTGTAAGAATGAAGCATCCGTCTACTTTTTGTATTTAATCAACATTTAAAGAAAAAATAAAGTTATGATATGATTGTATGTTCCATGTGCAAAAAAGAAGATAGACACAAAAGTAATGTTTCCACACATATTCCTGTTATTTCATATGGTATGCATTCAGTCCAGTAGATGTTTATGCCAGTTTTGATATAGTTCCTTACCTTTGGTCACAAAGCAGTCCTATTTCAAAGTGTACTATGCATTTCTTGAACTGGCCTGACAACAACATCTACTGAGGCAAGCAAATATGACAACATTAATACTTTGTTATACTGTATATTATTTCACAAGATAAAGCATCATGTCTAACTGATTCTGTACATATGTTCTTTGGGAAAGCACTGGGACACAATTTATCCAATAAATCATCTAAAGAAGGCTGTGCATACCCTATCTCACCTTGACTGCAGTTAATGTCTTCCACAAATATGATTAAAATTACAAAATCTGTGTTTGCTAAGGTGATAGAGACCTATGCGGACAGACCTGAAATTGCAAAGTATTAGTGAAAAGGTGTGCATTATTTAGGCAACAAACAATTTGTTTTTCACATTGTTGTTTGCAAGAAATGTCAAAAATGATTTGTCTTGGCTTCATCCTTTAGACTCACTTTGGATTTTTGTAATGTTGTAATCGGTATATAGTCTTGAGTTCAGTACAGAGTTACTTTTGTGGAAAGTCTTTGTGCTAGTTTGAAATCTATATCTGGTGATATAATATAGTCTTTACTTTTTCTGATGAGTTTTAAAATTATTATTATATGGTACATAGATTTCTACAGACTGCTGAAATGCTGAAGCCTTCCACTCCCTCAACCAGTCATGATTCCAGTGGATCTGCTGGACCAGATGAAGGAACTGAATATTACCCGCATATAGGTGAGAATATTGCTAATATTCAACAGCACATTGTTTTATTTAGATTTTTATGTCAATTTAGTATTTGAAGTGTAATTTTCTTAAAATTTTATTTTAATATGACATATTTATTAGGATTTAATTTTTTTCATTGTATGAAATGTAACTAGGTGGGACAGACATCTGACTGATAGAAAGAAGTTAGGTAGGTTAGTAGTGCTTATACCAGTAGGAATACTGCATGTGTCAGTCCTTGTTGTTGGAGTATTTGGACTTGCCATGATATGCTTAGATGCCATTGACACTATACATTCCAGAGATGAGAACTCTCTGTTCTACAGTAGGGATTTTGCTTATTCTTCTTTCATGTACTTGTAGGCAAACTAGTCCTTCTTTGACCACTGTCACTTTGCACATATGCACAGTATCATTTATATTTAAAGCCTCTCTGTGTTACCATAACAGCATACCCAGTGCTATATTGCATACCAGCTGGTTTTTGGTTTTCTTTAAAATCCTAGGATTTTAAAAGGGCAATGATTGTAGCTAGCACTGAACCTTTATGCCTAGGATTTGTTTATATGTTTGTTGAAACTGTAGAAAGCCAAATACTGCATGCTGGTCTTGATCCATATAAACACAGAGCAGTGGTACTGCATCACTGTTAGGCTCTATGTCTTTACATAGTCAAAAAATGAGAAAACAATAAGGTAAGGTGCTTTTGCAGACTTACTACAAAGAAAACAAAATTACAGTTTTAGATATAATCAGAAGCAAAAAGCAAGTTCTAGTTTATGTGAGTTTCTTACTCCATTGAACATCTCTTTCCCAAAAAAATGAAACATTAAGACACATATACTGTAGATGGAAGAATAACTGTCTAAAAAAAGTATAATATAACATGGGCAAGACATAAAGCAGGAAGACAGGAATAGTTCAATCAAGTAGATTTTCATTCATTCGCAGATGAGTACCTGGATTCTATGTTGCAAGGCAGAAGAGCAAAGTTCCATTTTTCGATTGGCTTTTTATAATTTCTCCTTCCTCCCCTTCCCCTTATTTATATAAAAAAAATATCGTTTACTTAAGTATTTTATTTTATTATGCTTATGGGTCATCTGTTCTTTTTTTTTTTTTTTTTACTTGTCAGATAGACCCTAAAGAAGTAAAGGTCATCTTTCCTGTGTCAAATAGACGCATTCCTAAAGAAACTGGAAATTGTCCTGTGTCAGCTTACTGCACCCTGTCTTATGACAGACATCTGTATGAATAACCTGCCATTATAGCAAAATGGCATTGTCAGCTATTAACCCTAAGTAGCTTGAAAGCAGTTAATTTTAATTTCACATATGCATGATAACTAATTTGTGGAGATTAATCTTTTATAGATTCCAGTAGTGTGGCCTTGTATCAAAGCTTTAGCATATTAGACATAAGATCCCTGGCTAAGTCCTGACCAGTGACATAGTGCTTGAAAATGGTAAGACAACATCAAAGAGTAGCAGGTCTCTTCACCATCATAATTCTTTCAACTTTTGAGGTGCATGTAGCAGTTATTAATGTTATAAGCAATAGTAAGATCAGACGTTTCAAAGAGGCTTACAAAGCCATTCAGTCATTTGTCTCTTAGCAGCAGTGTAAATCATTATTCTAGAATTATTATGTGTCAGTTCCCAATTCATGGATCTTGTTACACTATATTTATTTATTACTTTTTTTCTATCTTATTGAATGGTCAATAATTCTTTTTATGCTTTTGTCTAGTATTTTTACAGAATCGTGCAAAGCGAGAAGATTTTTGTCCACGTAATCTGAAGAAGATGCATACAGTGGTCGACAAACTAATGATGCACTCGCATCTAAAATATAAAGGTATAGACAAGAAGTGCAGAGCTTATGACAACTAAAAGTTAAACAATCCCAAAAATTAAATTAAGAAAAAACAAACTTGTAAAGAACACATTAAAAGAGACTTTAATCTTTTGATGTGGTTCTTATTTGAGTAAATTATAATAATTGAGCAGTACTCAATATTGCAAATGTACTTTTGTATTATAAAAGTCAGATATTAGCAAAGCATAATACCTTGTAATTTGCTCTTATTGGTGTTTTCTTTTTATAGGGTCATTATCTATGCTGGACTGTAAGGTTTTTCCAGGATTGTCAAGGGGCTACCTGGAGACAGAGGTGAATCTTTTCCTGCTGCCAGGCATGGACAGCGATGGGGATGACAGCCTAATTCGAGCTGGTAAAAACAAAAATAGTGCAAACAGAAGTCATTTACAAAATTTTGTGATATTTATATTTACATTTGGAAAAAAAACTACATTTGAAATGTCATGTTGATTACACACTTTGCATTAAGGAGATCAGTTAACTTTTTTGTTCATTTTTTATTATTCTCATTTTCTGTAGAGCCATTATTGGATTTCCCCAATTCATAATACAAGTAGAGTTTCTACCAATAATTAAACAATTTTAGCATCTCAAGCTGACAGAAAATAATCTGACTGAATTTATTTCATTGGTGGATGCAAAAATTGCTAACAACAAAGTGCAGTTCTAATATATGACAATCAGTGTATTAGCAAAAAATTAGAAGAACCTTTCTTAGAGAAAAATCATTAAAGGGTACCTAGTGTCTGTGCCCAGTAGATGGCAGCAATGTATCAAAAAAGTGATATCAGCCTTCCATACAAATGTAAAGAAGAAGAAGAGCTGCTGTTCAAACATTTCAAAATAAGAAGAGGACTTTAATGAAAACTAATGTTAGGAAAAGGCTTAAAATGATTGAAGCTGTTAGATTTGCCTGGAGTGATTTATATAGACCAGCATTTCATTTCACTTGAAATCTAACTGGCGATGTGGGGTTAATTGAATGGCAATTACCTATTCTAATCTAGAAACTATACACCCAACCCAAATCAGTGTTTTTAGAGTTGTTCAGATAGACCTATCTGTATTTATTTCACAAATTACCCACGCCCTAATAGACCTCACTCTCCAGCTTTTAGCCCAAAATGAGTGTAGTTTTGGCCCCACTGCTTAACATAGCATTTCCAGGAGATTATTCACATTCACTGCAAAACTTAATCCCCATGTCTGACAATGTGAATAAGAACCATTGGCATGTTTGTTGGATTGTCAATGCTAATATTAGTAGTAATTAGTTTTCCGTTACTAATATTAGTGACAGAAAATGATGATTTAGTGCATTTTTTAAATCATGTTACCAGTGTACTCTTTCCAGTGTTTTTTTTTTGTATGTTTCGGTTTGTGTTTTTCATGTTTTTGTAATTTCAGTCAGTTGCACGGCTGTAATTTTAAAGAATATGTAATTGTAAATTATTAATTCCATAAAGGTGTGATCACATCTAAATCTGGTTTTGCAATTACAATTTAGTTACCTTTGTTTATCAATTATTCTAAGTTACTTGCATGATATGGTTAGTGTAAACAAACACATAACGTGAACATTTACATGTTTTACAGTAGAAAAATAACATAAGCCACTATGATTCTCACAATCTGTAACAAAGCAGGCCATAAATGGGTGACTTCTTCCCATTTGCTTTTTTGACAAGCCACTTGCCCACTTTATACCTTAAGTCAATAAAGTTTAACACAGTGTTCTATGGTGTTCAGTGCCGTTTTGTGAAATGCTTCTAGCTTGATTATATTTGCGCCTTATTTTTTAGCTGCCAGGGCTATTTTAATTAAATCACTGTTTACAATAGTGTACACTTACTTGAGAGAATAAATTGTTTTAAACATCATGCACTTAGTGTGAGAAAATGTATTATATTTGTATCAAATTTGTCAGATGTGCAGCAACTTAATATCTAAATTAAAATTTTCATTAACATTCTGTTCCGCAAATAAATACACACAAAATGTAACTTAAAAGTATTTGCAGAAAAGTTTCAGTAGGGAGGAAAAGTGCAATACTACTCAAAAGCTAAGATCACAAAGCAAACCTTGGAAGGGCACTAGAGCTGACCAGTTAGAGTTTAGTTCAAGACTGCATTCTCTTGCATAGCTGCAAAGTTCCAGCACTCTTTTTTCATCTTTTAAAGGGAACTTGGGCATAACAGGATTATTATAATGTTTTTCATGTGGTCAGCTAAAAATATTTCATACAGCATCCATCCTCTTCCGCTTATCCGAGATCGCGTTGCGGGGGCAGCAGCTTGAGCAGAGATGCCCAGACTTCCCTCTCCTCAGCCACTTCTTCTAGCTCTTCCAGGGGAATCCCAAGGCGTTCCCAGGCCAGCCGGAAGACATAGTCCCTCCAGCATGTTCTGGGTCTTCCCCGGGGCCTCCTCCCAGTTGGATGTGCCCAGAACACCTCACCAGGGAGGCGTCCAGGAGGCATCCTGATCAGATGCCCGAGCCACCTCATCTGACTCCTCTCAATGCGGAGGAGCAGCGGCTCTACTCTGAGCCCCTCCCAGATGACTGAGCTTCTCACCCTATCTTTAAGGGAAAGCCCAGACACCCTGTGGAGGAAACTCATTTTAGCCGCTTGTATTCGCAATCTCGTTCTTTCTGTCACTACCCATAGCTCATGACCATAGGTGAGGGTAGGAACGTAGATTGACTGGTAGATTGAGAGCTTTGCCTTATGGCTCAGTTCATACAACATATATTGCAAAATATGCTGCGAGCTTACAGTGCATCCGGAAAGTATTCGCAACGCATCACTTTTTCCACATTTTGTTATGTTACAGCCTTATTCCAAAATGGATTAAATTCATTTTTTTCCTCAAGACTTCTACGCACAGCACTCCATAATGACAACGTGAAAAATGTTTACTTGAGATTTTTGCAAATTTATTAAAAATAAAAAAATTGAGAAAGCACATGTACATAAGTATTCACAGCCTTTGCCATGAAGCTCAAATTTGAGCTCAGGTGCATCCTGTTTCCCCTGATCATCCTTGGGATGTTTCTGCAGCTTAATTGGAGTCCACCTGTGGTAAATTCAGTTGAGTGGACATGATTTCCCCTGATCATCCTTGAGATGTTTCGGCAGCTTAATTGGAGTGCACCTGTGGTAAATTCAGTTGAGTGGACATGATTTGGAAAGGCACACACCTGTCTATATAAGGTCCCACAGTTAACAGTTCATGTCAGAGCACAAACCAAGCATGAAGTCAAAGGAATTGTCTGTAGACCTCCGAGACAGGATTGTCTCAAGGCACAAATCTGGGGAAGGTTACAGAAAAATTTCTGCTGCTTTGAAGGTCCCAATGAGCACAGTGGCCTCCATCATCCGTAAGTGGAAGAAGTTCAAAACCACCAGGACTCTTCCTAGAGCTGGCCGGCCATCTAAACTGAGCGTTCGGGGGAGAAGGGCCTTAGTCAGGGAGGTGACCAAGAAACCGATGGTCACTCTGTCAGAGCTCCAGAGGTCCTCTGTGGAGAGAGGAGAACCTTCCAGAAGGACAACCATCTCTGCAGCAATCCACCAATAAGGCCTGTATGGTAGAGTGGCCAGACGGAAGCCACTCCTTAGTAAAAAGCACATGGCAGCCCACCCGGAGTTTGCCAAAAGGCACCTGAATGACTCTCAGACCATGTGAAACAAAATTCTCTGGTCTGATGAGACAGAGATTGAACTCTTTGGTGTAAATGCCAGGCATCACGTTTGGAGGAAACCAGGCACTGCTCATCACCAGGCCAATACCATCCCTACAGTGAAGCATGGTGGTGGCAGCATCATGCTGTGGGGATGTTTTTCAGCAGCAGGGACTGGGAGACTAGTCTAGGATAGGACTAGGATAAAGGGAAAGATGACTTCAGCAATGTACAGAGACATCCTGGATGAAAACCTGCTCCAGAGCGCTCTTGACCTCAGACTGGGGCAACGGTTCATCTTTCAGCAGGACAACGACCCTAAGCACACAGCCAAGATATCAAAGGAGTGGCTTCAGGACAACTCTGTGAATATCCTTGAGTAGCCCAGCCAGAGCCCAGACTTGAATCCGATTGAACATCTCTGGAGAGATCTTAAAATGGCTGTACACCGACGCTTCCCATTCAACCTGATGGAGCTTGAGAGGTGCTGCAAAGAGGAATGGGCGAAACTGGCCAAGTATAGGTGTGCCAAGCTTGTGACATCATATTCAAAAAGACTTGAGGCTGTAATTGCTGCCAAAGGTGCATCGACAAAGTATTTAGCAAAGGCTGTGAATACTTATGTACATGTGATTTCTCAGTTTTTTTATTTTTAATAAATTTGCAAAAACCTCAAGTAAACTTTTTTTCACATTGTCATTATGGGGTGTTGTGTGTAGAATTCTGAGGAAAAAAATGAATTTAATCTATTTTGGAATAAGGCTGTAACATAACAAAATGTGGAAAAAGTGATGCGCTGTGAATACTTTCCGGATGCACTGTATGCTAGAAAATAAATTAATCGTCATTGCTGGCAGAATCCTTTTAAATTTAGAGCAGCAGCAATGTGGTCTCATTTTTATATTGTCAATCTCATTGCTTTGTGGTCAGCTGACAAGCCTTACTGTTGCTCATTGAGCAGAAAACTACACAGTAAATCGGTGAATACATGCAACCCTTTGCAACAACTCACTTCTTATCTATTAGTGATTTTGTTATGCTGCTTTACAACATAACAAGATAACATGGTGGTGTAATAATTAGCAAAGCAACAAAGATTCAGTATTCTGAGTTTGAGTTACCCAGTCACCAACTCTGAAATTTCCTTATTCTCCACATGTCTTCAGATTTTCCTTGCAGGAACTCCATTTTCCCCCTGCATCCAAAAATTGTGTCTTAGATTAATTTGTGAAACTTAGGTTGGTTTAAATTTTAAGTTTTTTTACACCTAGTTCGTTTTTTTTTTTTTTTTTTTTTTTTTTTTTAACTCTGGTGTGATTTCCCACAATGTCCGGTTTGTTTAGTTAGCTACAAACACACCAGTCACACTCTGGTGCAGATGAAAACAACTGTACTGAAACCCTTTGGAAAGGATGGCTTCTGTGCAGTACTAAGAGAATCCTGGGGCAGTTTGTGTGAGGTGTGAATGTGATCCAAAATGGGACTGATTTAACTACATGAAATACTGTGCATTATCAATGAAATTATGCATGCTATGATAATCACGCTACGTGTCTGCTGTTGGTTTATAGGGAACAGTGTAATGAGTCATGGGTTGACATAAAGCATTAACTATAAAAAAGGTAACCCTTATGCACATAGGCACAAGTGTAACACAGTTCACATAAAACAACTCGTACAATTAACAGCCTCTCTTGCGAGTGTTCAGACAACAGTTGGTGTGGAAAAAAAGGGGAAAATCACTTGTGATCCGTTCAATCAAAATAAATACAGAGGTAGGAGAAACAAATAGCAGTGCTCTGTAAGACTGACTATCAAACCCCCTAATTTTACATCACAAAAGTGATGTGTGCAGTTGGGGCATCCTCTCAATGTGCACACTAGCTTTGATATACAGTATGTAGTAAATGTTAATTAGACATTCCAAATGAGCATTATTAACAAATACGTATAAGAGTTAAGAAAGTATTATAGATATAATATTAGAACTTAAATTGAGGTTATGTGCATATGGTGGCTACTGGAGAGTAAATATGCAACATCATACAGTTCAGTGAAACTTGCCTGATATGTCTACTGTTACAAAACTGAAGCACATTAGTGTTTGCCCTTGACAGAGCTTGCCTTCTTTTTTACACTACCCTATTTGAAACATGTCTTTCATACCATGCAAGGTAGCGCATGTTGTTGTTCAATAAAATTAATTTTGCTCATAGAGTTGTGCTTCTTAAATAAACCAAATAATGAAAGAAAATGAGGTGATGCACAAACACAAAAGTTTGTCTGATCTCCATTATATGTTTTCCCCATAAAAAAGTGTTTCTGTTCAAATTATAAAGAAGTCCACGACATGCTTATGGAATGTTAATTGATATGTTTAGTTTACTAGAAAGTGTGAAATGCAACTGAACTGACTGGAAATTGCAACAATGTAACGATTCATACCCTAATTTATAACAAAGCAAACAGACTACGAGTATGAGAGCATCTCTAATAAAACTGCCAACATTCAATTTCCTTTTGTGTTACTTTTTCTAAATCTACTAGAATTTGTTTGTTTTGACAAGCTATACATATTCATAATTTTTATGTTCAGTTCTTCCTTATAGCTGAATGCTGTTGCATATATCTGTTGATCATCATTTTTAAAACTTTGTTTTTGCTTAAGGCAGATTTATTTATGTATGTATTTATTTATTTATTTATTTATTTGTTGTTTTTTTAGGATCTGCAACATCTCCTCTCTTTTCTTTGTTGCCGGGTTACAGGGGTCATCCTACTTTCACCTCACTAATAGGAAAGTTACGAAGCCAGATTTTATCCATGCCACGGTCTCAGCTGTCCCACACTATTCTTACAGAAAAGAACTGGTAAGACAGTTTGATAATATTTTGAGTAAGATTACAGAATACTTTTGTATAGTGTGTTTTTTTTTTTTTTTCCCAAATTGTTATCTTCCTGTAATCAGAAACACATGGAAGGGTTTTCTCTTTTTCTCTCTCACGACCCTGGACTGTCTTCCTCCATAACCATGAACATTCACACTAGCTCTCCATCCATATTCAGAATTGTTAAAACCTGTAGGCAGCCAGCAGAAATATCCAAGATGTGCAGTTTGAGCTGTTGCAGTTCTGTTTACTCAGCGTGTTTGAAGGATACATGGCTTTACTGTATTTGTTTTTAATATATGAATTTTACACTGGCATTCTGAAAGTCAGGATTGAAGAAACAAATGAAAAAGTTCAGGTTCATAATATCTTCCTTATTGAAACTGCTGTTATGTTGTATCTAAATTCATCAGCCAGAATTATTTTGGAAACAATACACTTGCTTCCCAAGGAAACCTGAAAGAAATTAGCTATTGACATGCTGCGTAGGTACTAGGCCTGTCAAATTAGCCAAAAAATAAGTTTTAAATATTCAAGTTAAAAATAAGCAAATATTCAGATATATTCTAACTTAGGTTAACGATTTTGGAAGTTACATGTGCATTATTAATGCTTTTTTATACTTTATTATTATGGTAACAGCCACCGAACAAACGCCAACAGCAAAAACATATCCTAGATGTACGGGGACAACTGTTACTCAAATATAACAGCTATCAAAATCCCAAGCAGGTACGCCGTATAAAAGGGAAGCATCTGCACCCCCATTTTGTTTTGTCTAGTACTGACTGCCAGCTGCAAAAGTCCTTGTTGGGACAGCAAGCCATAAAATCAACAATGAACAGGAACTTTAATCCTTATGAGCCCCACACACCGACATCGCCCTTTGAAAAATTATTAATATATTTATTTATTTTTTGCACGTGGTGCCTGTATAAAGTATGAAGCTCTTATGACTCTGTTGTGTGGAGTCTGATTGTAACACTCAGCTGGCTTCCTACACATCAAAAGTATTGTGATGTGTTTTCCTGCTCTATGGACTGTTGTGAAGAATGGGTAGCAGTTTTGGAGTGTAGCTCAGGGGAGCGCTTATTATGAAGGCACAGGATACCTCCGCATGAAGAGTTGAGTGACAGGGCTAAGAGAGAGCTTTTGTGCCAAACAGGCTTGGAGGATTTAAGATCATAAGGAATGCAGGACAGGGTGAGAATAGCGAGCAAAATAAAGGAGCAGGCAGAAGGCAGGCAGGTCGAGCTTGTTTTATTGTTTTGGAAGAGATGTCCAATGGGCAGTGCCAAAATACCATTTATATCATGACATTCAGAATACAAAGCCATTGGACTCACCAGGTAAAAAGGGATTGTCACACTTCTTTACAGGTGCAGCAATTGCTAGTATAATTGTTTTATAATTGAGAACTGCATTTCTTAAAGTAAAAATAATAAATTGCTTCCATTCATGAATTGTGCACACAGCAGAATTTGTGTTGTAAACTTAAATTCTAGTCAGATCAGTGGCTTGAGTTTTGTATGGTTTCAGGAGGCTGCATAATGTGACAATCTTTTTTATTTTTTGTGTAGGTTCCATTATGCAGCTCGTATTTGGGATGGAGTAAAGAAGTCATCTGCACTCTCAGAATATAGCCGGTTGCTGTCATAGAGTCAAAATCAGCATACGCTGGTTAGCTGTCGATTCAGAAATAGTGGAGACCCCATAAGTGGATGACCATTTCTTGCCTGATGTAGGGGATCCAGATGAGTGTCCTGTCGCTTTGAACTTGATGTCTTTTACTTTAAATTCCATCATCAGTTGATGTCTGTAGTTAGTGGTTCCTCTACTTCTACAATTCATTGAATGCATGTATCCAGAGGACTAGAAACATTGCGATAACTAAAAAGTTATTTATACTGGAGGTTGCTAAATTAAGATTTATGTGAAGCATGAAAGTCAAGTCAAAAAGAAATGTGATTATTCTTGTCCACAACCACAGCAGTTTGAAATATTACTGCAGTTTGATTATTGTATTTCAAAGATTTAATACATTTTTTGAAACACTTTACTACATGTTTTTCAGCTGTATTATTTTATGGGCACACTTTGAATGATGTATTGTTTTAGCTTGGGAGAGGTATTTACAAGTTAAACAAGAATTTATGTCCTGTGTTCTCTAAACCTACTTTTTATGTCACAGGTTTATTTTGCCTAACCTGAATGTAAGATTACACAAGATGTGCTCACCCAATCACACATTTTCAGTCATCTCATGTTTCCCAATCATTCTTCTTGAGACTGCTTGTTTCATCACAGAACTGCATGGAGTATAACCCTGTGAACCTGAGATGAACTGCAGCCCATTGCAGCCACACTCTCGCACTTACTGTACATAGCTCATACAAGGCCAGTAGAGTTGTGAATTAAGTTCACCTATAAATTCTTGGCATTTAGGTGGGAAACTACAGTACCTGGAGAAAGCCCACATGGATAGGTGAACAACTTTTAAAGTCAGTGATTGAAGTGAAAATCCAACTGATATTGCCTCTCCGTTTCAAAATCTGATGTTTATTTCTCGTGCAATAAGTGAGACTTACCTTTTAAAATGGAAACAATTCCAGAAAAACCTGTCAGTTTAACATGTTGGTGGGTTCAAACTCCTCTTACTTTACAAACCAATTATAAAACAAAACATACTAGTATTGGAAAGTGAAGATTCCTCAATGAATTTCATGCAGTTAGCTGTTGGGTGTTGTAAATTGCCCACATTCTCAGTGCTGGATTTTGAAACAAAAGCCTCTTGCAGGTTTTGATATGTGTAAGTGGTCATTGCTTTCAGGATTTATTTGACAATACAATTACATTTATTTCTCCAATTACATTTTCACAAGAAATGAAAATTAAAACAGGAATTGACATTATCAACTAATTCAAAATGAAACTATCATTACTTTCTACAGATTTACCAGTTGATGCATTCTAAACATTTTCAAAGCCTTTTAATTTCTAGATACTCTCTAAAACACCACGGTCATCTATACTAATAAAAGGCAAAGCCCTCACTGACTCACTCACTCACTCACTGACTGACTCACGCACTGACTCATCACTAATTCTCCAACTTCCCGTGTAGGTAGAAAGCTAAAATCTTCACTTTGGTGTCATCTTAGGCAGTTTAACTGAGACACAATTCTCTTGATATTACATGTTTAGTATAAGACCTGTGAGTTCTTCATATAACAAAGTCATTTTACCAGCATGTCAGTATGTCACATTGCACAGAGATGAATGAACTATCCACTGATCTATACTAATAAAAGGCAAAGCCCTCACTGACTCACTCACTCATTACTAATTCTCCAACTTCCCGTGTAGGTAGAAGGCTGAAATTTGGCAGACTCATTCCTTACAGCTTATTTACAAAAGTTGGACAGGTTTCATTTCGAAATTCTACGCGTAATGGTCATAACTGGAACCTATTTTTTCGTCCATATACTATAATAGACTTCTGCTCGATGCCCGTGGGAGGCGGAGTTACGCCTCCCACATAATTTAGTGCCTGCCCATATAAGGCCGTCCGTCAGCGGCAATTCATTAGAAACACTGCCGCTAAATATTCACGGATGAAGGACTGTGCTTATGCAGAGGAAGATGAGATGGTCAGGGTGGTGTTTGGCACAAACTCAGCGAAACTGCGAGAGAAACTTTTAAGTGCCGGGTCTTAGCTAACATTAATACAGCCGTGGACATCGCACGAGATGGCTCCAGCACAGCTGGGAACCTTCGATGCATGTACACCGAGCGGCTCACGTGAACTGACGCAGTGCACAGACAAAAAGCAACAGTTCCAAAGAGCGCTGAACAAAAACCGAATTACACAATTGAGAAGGCAGCAAATAAATATGAAGCATGTGATACATACAAGCATATTCATAAGTGCAGCTACTGCGGAAACAAAGCACACGGTGGAAAAAGTCAATGTCCCGCTAAAGGAAGACAGTGTAAAAAAAAAAACCCGTGCGTACAGTGTGTCACGTCTCAGATAAAGAGGAAGACGAGCTGTTTATTGATGCAGTAAGAAACGAATCGATGAATGAAACCTGTTATCTTTACAACGATTGACAAACACGGAATGTAACTTGAACACAACACATCCTACAAATACAAACCTGATTGAAAGAAATAATGATAATCAAATCCTTGATGACAGCAACACTCATAACACGCACAAAACAATTACTGTATATTGACAATCATGTTACGTTATTTTTAA
>JANRMT010062827.1:23844538-23898389 GCA_026402145.1 Polypterus bichir lapradei
ATATATATATATATATATATATATATATATATATATATATATATATACACAGTCCCTGACAAAAGTCTTGTCGCTTGTGTACAAATTGACCTGAAGTGCCGCTAAAATATATTTCTATTCAAGATTTTGTTACAAGAAATGGGTCATTTTAATCCCATCAGCTTTTGTAACAATGTTTCAGTGCAAAATGAAAAAACAAAAAGTATTCTAATATTCACAGCTTGGTAAAGCCCATTGAGTCAATTTTTGGCAAGACATAAGTGTTGTCGCCTTGTCATATGAGCTTCACCTGTGACTAATAATGGATCAATTAGGTCTCAGGTGTGTATAAAAAGAACCCCAGTACGCTAGACCTTCACATCAACTGCAACTAGACCTCTGCAAAAATGCCTAAGATTCACCCTGAGACTAAAGTGTTGATTATCAAGAGGCTGAAAACCAAATCCACTGCTGATGTGGCAAACACCTTCAATGTGTCTCAGCGTCAAGTTCAGAGGATAAAAAAAAGATTTGAAGAGACTGGAGACGTTTTTGACAAGCCCAGGTCAGGAAGACCCCGCAAGACAACTGCTCGAGAGGACCGTTTGTTGGCTCGAAAATCCAAGGCCAGCCCATTTTCCACTGCAGCAGAGCTCCACGAGACCTGATCACCTGAAGTCCCTGTGTCAACCAGAACAGTTTGTCGGATTCTGTCTCGAAATGGCCTCCCTGGTCGAATCAGTGCCCATAAGCCAGCACTAAACAAAAGACAATTGAAAAACCGTGTGGCATTTGCCAAAGCCCACAGCCTGCTAAAAGGATGGACACTGGAAAAGTGGCAGAAGGTGGATTTTTCAGATGAATCTTCTGTTGAATTACACCACAGTCACCGCAAATATTGCAGGAGACCTACTGGAACCCGCATGGAGCCGAGATTTACCCAGAAAACAGTGAAGTTTGGTGGAGGCAAAATCATGGTCTGGAGTTACATCCAGTATGGGGGTATGCGAGGGATCTGCAGGGTGGAAGGCAACATCAATTGTCTAAAATACCAAGAAATCTTAGCTACCTCTTATATTCCCAACCATAAAAAAGGCCAAATTCTGCAGCAGCATGGTGCTCCATCGCATACTTCCATCTCCACATCAAAGTTCCTTAAAGCGGAGAAGATCAAGATGCTCCAGGATTGACCAGCCCAGTCACCAGACATGAACATCATTGAGCATATGTGGGGTAGGATGAAAGAGGAAGCATGGAAGACGAAACCAAAGAATATTGATGAACTCTGGGAGGCATTCAAGACTGTTTTCTTTGCTATTCCTGGTGACTTCATCAATAAATTGTATGAATCCTTGCCAAACCGCATGGATGCTGTCCTTCAAGCTCATGGAAGTCATACAAGATATTAAATTTGGATCTCACAGCACCACTACTTAATTTGCTGACATATTTTTGGATTTGCAGTAAAGTTGTTTATTTTCTGTATAGGCGACAAAACTTTTGTCTTGCCCAAATTTGACCTTTCTGTCTTGAGTAAATGATAAATCTTTTTTCAGTGAAACTAATTTATTTCAGTGCATTAAACATCATTTGGGAGGCTTTAGCTTTTCATATGAGCTATTTCTAACACCAGTTGATCAATTAAAAGTCAGGGTAATAGCAGGAGTTTCTACAAAATAGAGAAGCGACAAGACTTTTGTCAGTGTCTGTATATATATATATATATATATATATATATATATATATATATATATATCCTGCAATCCTAATAGAATTTCAAAAGATTTCAGGTCTCAGAATTAATTTGACTAAAGGTGTGTTCTTTTCAGTGAATTCTCAAGCACACAATATTAGATTGGACACCTTCCCTTTTATCATCGCAGATCAGTTTAAATACCTAGGGTAAACATCACAAGTAAACATAAAGATCTTTATCAACAACGTTTTGCTGTCTGTATGGAAATAATTAAGCAAGACTTGCATAGAAGATCAACCCTTCACCTCACTTTAGCTGGAAGAATTAACATTGTTAAGATGAATATCCTTCCAAAGCTTCTCTTTTTATTTCAGAACATTACAATATACATCAGTAGATATGTTTTTAAGAAAATAGATTTAACCATAACCTCATTTATTTGAAATTCAAAACATCCAAGTATCCAAAGGGTGACCCTACAAAGACCTGAGGCGGAAGGTGGCATGGCTCTGCCTAACTTTCAGTTTTATCACAGAGCTGCAAACATACAAGCTATAAAAACCTGGACATGGACACAAATAGATGAACATACACAGGCCTGGTCCGCAATAGAAATAAAATCCTGCAATACTTCTTTATATTTCTTGCTTTGTACCCCAATAAATACAAATTATCGCCAATATACTAACAACCCAAATGTGCTTCACTCAATCAGAATATGGAACCAATGTAGGAAGTATTTTAAGATAAAGAAGCTTTTATCTGTGGCACCTCTGCACAAGAACCACCTTTTCCCACCCTCTCAAACGTACGCAGTTTTTAATACCTGGAAAATATCTGGGCTTACAGAGACAACGTTTTTGCATCCTATGAACAATTACTCTCCAAATTTAACTTTCCAGTAACACATTCCTTTCACTACCTTCAAATCAGAAACTTTGCTAAACAGAACCTGCCCAATTTTCCTCACCTCCCGCCTACCTCTATACCCGAAAAAATATTTCTCAGTCTCAAGGACTCAGACAACATTTCTGCAATATATAAAACTATTTTACAGTCACTCCCTTTCATAGATCTAAGAGAAAAGTGGGAAAAGGATCTCTTACTCAATATTTCAGAAAAGGAGTGGAAAGTAGCAATGATGAGAATTCACTCAAGCTCCATATGAGCAAAGCATAGAATTATTCAACTTAAAATTATATATCAAGCACATTTCTCGTTTAAAATTGTCCAAAATGTTTCCAGGGCATGATCCAACCTGCGAATGCTGCAATCAAGCTCCAGCCTCACTGGGTCACATGTTTTGGGGCTGCACCAAATTAACATCATTTTGGACCAAAATCTTTAAATGCCTATCAGACAGCCTTGGAGTCACAATCCTTTCTAATCCACTAATAACTGTGTTTGGTGTTCTTCCAGATGGGTTTAAAGTAGAGAAGGACAAACAAACTGTGATTGCCTTTACTGCACTATTGGCACGTAGACTTATCTTGCTCATTTGGAAGAATCCTAACTCTCCCCTTCTAAGTCAGTGGGTAACTGATGTTATATGCTATTTGAAACTGGAAAAAAATCAAATTCGCACTTAGAGGATCTGAACAAAACTTTTTCAGAACCTGGCAGGATCTTATCAATAATATTTTAGAATAAGCATTTAAATTGAGGAAGCAGGTTCCCCCCCTCTTTAACTCCATTTATCTTTATTCATTTATTATTTTATCTATTCATTTGTCTTTACTAGCATAAAGTTTTACACTGCTGGCCTAGCTCTCTTTCTCAGGGGTGGGGATTGATTTGTTTCGAACCTTTTTCTTTTTTCTTTTCTTTTTGTAAAACTCGAGTTATGTGTATAGAGTGTTATTTGATTTAAAAAAATTCAATAAAATTAATATATATATATAAAAAAAAGAAACACAACGTCACTTAGCTGCTAACATCGGCAAACCGGCATCCCATTTACTTTTCCTCCCATCGCTAATACAAAAGCGATGTGAGCACATCAGCAAAACAAATCCTCCTAGGAGAGAGATGCCCAGAGTAGATCCTTTCAGTTACCTGACATCTCTACATTTCAGTTTATTTTCTGACGATTTCAATAGTTTCTAGGACCCCAGGCTTTTTACAGCACGGACTTACACAGTAAGTTTATTTATTAATGTTTTAAAATTGCAAGGTGGAGTTCCAGTAACACAGCACAACACAGTAACACACAATGCATTATTTGCCGAGTGGCTCATTACATGAAAATGTCCTCACAGAGGTGAGGCAGCTTTTTAAACGTAGAAGGCCAATGTCAACAGATTGTGTTTGTTCAGTTCAGAAGTTTGCATGGATTTCAAACCAGCATAAAAATGGGCACCAGACTACTCAGCAACTGTTTATAAATCTTTACTTTTCTCAGTTTTCTTTTCTGGTTCTTCTTCCCAGCTGATCAAAGGTGATACAGGGCGCCACTTGATGTTTAAATGTTTGTATGAAAATGGATACCCCAAAGGCCAGGAGGCCCAACTCACCACCCTAGCCAACTTTCATCTAGCTTACATTGAGAGAAAAAAAAAAACAAACAATTTCATACTTAAGGTCGCTTATTTCTCTTATTTACAGTGAGGAACATAAGTATTTGAACACCCTGCGATTTTGCAAGTTCTCCCACTTAGAAATCATGGCGGGGTCTGAAATTAACATTGTAGGTGCATTCCCACTGTGAGAGACAGAATGTAAAAAAAAAAATTCAGGAAATCACATTGTATGATTTGTACAGAATTTATTTGTATTGCACTGCTGCACTTAAGTATTTGAACACCTTAGAAAATCAGTGTTAATATTTGGTACAGAAGCCTTTGTTTGCAATTACAGAGGTCAAACGTTTCCCATAGTTATTAACCAGGTTTGCACACACTGCAACAGGGATTTTGGCCCACTCCTCCACACAGATCTCCTCTAGATCTGTCAGGTTCCGGGGCTGGCGCCGAGCAACACAGAGTTTCAGCTCCCTTCAAAAATTTTCGATTGGATTTAGGTCTGGCTAGGCCACTCCAGAACCTTGATATGCTTCTTACAGAGCCACTCCTTGGTTATCCTGGCTGTGTGCTTCGGGTCATTGTCATGTTGGAAGACCCAGCCACGACCCATCTTCAGTGCTCTGACTGAGGGAAGGAGGTTGTTGCTCAAAATCTCACAATACATGGCCCCATTCATCCTCTCCTTAATACAGTGCAGTCGTCCTGTCCCCTTCGCAGAAAAGCACCCTCAAAGCATGATGTTTCCACCCCCATGCTTCACAGTAGGGATGGTGTTCTTGTGATGCAACTCCTCCTTCTTTTTCCTCCAAACACGGCGAGTGAAGTTTAGACCAAAAAGTTCTATTTTGGTCTCATCTGACCACATGACTTTCTCCCATGCCTCCTCTGGATCATCCAGATGGTCAATGGCAAACTTCAGACGGGCCTGGACATGTGATGACTTGAACAGGGGAACCTTCCATGCAATGCGTGATTTGAAACCATGAGGGCATAGTGTTCTACAGACAGTGACCTTTGAAACTGTGGTCCCAGCTCTCTTCATGTCATTGACCAGCTCCTCCCGTGTAGTTCTGGGCTGATTCCTCATCTTTCTTATCATCTGTGATACCCCACGAGGTGAGATCTTGCGTGGAGCCCCAGTCCAAGGGAGACTGACAGTCGTCTTTAGCCTCTTCCTTTTTCTGACAATTGCTCCAACTTTTGATCTGTTCTAATCTGTCTGCTTGGCAATTGCCCTTTCCAGCCTTGTGGAGGTCCACAATTTTGTCTCTGGTGTCTTTTGACAGCTCTGTGGTCTTGCCCATGGTAGTAGTTGGAGTCTGACTGACTGTGGGGTGGACAGGTGTCTTTAAAGAGCTCAGTCAGGTGCTACTAATTAAGATTACTAAGTGGAGTAGAGGTGGACTTCTTAAAGGCAGAGTAACAGGTCTTTGAGAGCCAAAATTCTTGCTGATTGCCAGGTGTTCAAATACTTATGTGCAGCAGTGCAATACAAATAAATTCTGTACAAATCATACAATTTGATTTCCTGATTTTTTTTTTTTACATTCTGTCTCTCACAATGGGAATGCACCTACAATGTGAATTTCAGACCCCGCCATGATTTCTAAGTGGGAGAACTTGCAAAATCGCAGGGTGTTCAAATACTTATGTTCCTCACTGTATATATCTCTTGTATGCAAGTGTGCATTATTTTTGTATACTATTCATACATTATTTTTCTAATCAAATTTGAAATTTTCTTTGCTTGCAACTACTTTTTTGACATCTTTTAAAGAACTTTGAGCACATCCTTTATGTGAAAATGTCCTATAGAAATAAATGTCGTTGTTATTAGTGTACCTGCACTGGACGGAAAACCGATCCATTGCGAGACACAGTGAGACCCTGCCCACGCTGACACATTTAAGATGAATTTCCCAAATAAATTATTCTGACAGCAATAAAAGACGTGAAATAAAAGGACACTTAATATATCAGAAGTCTCTTATTTGGCGAACGAGCTCGTATTATGCTTTCCACACACCGTCTTATCAGCCTGATGGATTAATTAATTTACTTCGTCCAGCTTCCTGTTGTCGTTAGCTTCGAATGTTATAATCAAATGCTTAATTTAATTTTGAATGTATTTTTTAAATAAAGACCTATGTTATGCACTAAAGTCTGGAAACGCGAAAACGATCCACTTCACATAGGTTTGTTATCTCCGGCACAGTTCGTTTTCGGTATTGGTCTTCAGATTGCCTGGCGCTGCTTCCCGGAATCTAAAAGTGAAAGTAGACTTCTCAGATTTAGAAAAAAAATGGGCGATGAATAAATAGTAAAATAAATATGCAAGTAATGGAAGAGTTTAAAAATATTACGACAGACATATTAATGAGTTGTTTCCTGTTCATTTCACGAACACTGCAAAATGTATATGTCACAAGGGTTTCATTTCTTTATAATTGTGTAACGGGGCAGAAAGCAGCGTATTGGGCAGCACTGAACAACCACAAAGCTTTATACTTATTCGCACCTGGCAAGTTTGAAAAGAAATTACTGAAACCCAACCAATGAATTTACTTTTAATTCTTACCAACTCCAAAATGATGGAAAAAGAGCCCTCTTACTCCCTCTCTTAAAGAGCCGGCGTTGCCAGAATTCTGCTAGTCTGTAAACTCTTATTTAATATATCCTTTTTGTATGCAACATATATCAAGTCAGACATTTAAAGGTTAAGGTTGTCCTTACTGAGTTTCCGGCGGCTTATCTGGGAGTTTTATGTCAGCTACTTGCCATTATAACCTGCTTCGCCTTCCTAAACCCATCATTTAAGAAACGCAACTCAAATATCCCTACAAACACGCATGTCCGCAAAAATAAGTGATCTGATGCAATAAAAAGTACTCACATGTTTGAAATTTCTCTCGGCAGGGCGACCCGATCTAAGCTCCGTTTCTTGCACACAGACGCGCAAATGAAGGCACACCTACGGCACCGAGTCTTTACACTGGGCGCGCGGCTCCGCCCCTTTTCCTGTTGTCTCCTCTACACCTAACACTTGACGTTATTCACGCTTGGCAGTAAGTTTTGTTTTTTATACTATGGATACTACTGTATTTATACTTTAGTTAGAAACTTTCATTACGCCGAATCATCCGTTGCACGATGACATGTGGCTTCGAGTGCCTTCATACAAAAATTACACGGACACGCGTACTTGCCTTTGCTCACAATCCAAGCGCATACACTTAAAAAAATGGTCCTATATGAATGTATGCGTATGTGAGCGTGGTGTCCATTCTAGGACTGTTGCATATTTTACTATATCTAAATCAGTAAGTCGATTAATCAATAATGAATTGTTATTTGTTGCCAGGGATGGCCGCTCACAATTCAAAGCCATCTATGCGCATTAGTTCGGGACAGTAAGATGACGACCTTTAGGTCAGCTGCACCACTGGCCGCACGAGCGCCCGACCTTAACCTTACATCTACCGTCAGTATGTCTAGCGCGTTCTTGGATGGCAGGAGTGAAGCTATATAGGCTATACAGGTCCTGGGATGGTCGTATGATGCATCCACTTTTAACAGACAGGTTTCTACACTCTTTAAATTAAAGGTGCAAAAGTTGTTCTTCATAGCTATGCCACAGGGGAACCATTTTTGGTCCCCAAAAGTACCATCCTGGTGAAAGTTAAAGAAAGAACTGTAATTTATTTGTTTAGGTCCATAACATGCTCTATAAGTAATCATGAATAGATGACAACAGAATGATGGGTTCTTGATTTTAAAATGACTCACTACATTCAATCACACAGGCTAGGTTGATGTTTCCTTGTTCTGTTGTATCCTAATAGGTAGCCTGCCATACTTTAAAGAGTTCTGTTTAGTCCGCATATTAGGAATCCTTTTGAAGCCCAAAGAACCAAATTCATATGTACGGAACCCTTTCCAGAATGAAATGGTGATTTGTCAAGCAGTGGATCTACAAGGAACCCCACAATCCAATAAAGTGACATTATACAACTGTTATATTTAGGGGTATACCTCTCCAAAGAAGGTCATCTCATATGGGACTATCATTCAGTCCTTTTGGGTTCCAATCCATTACACTGGTCGAACACCTGAGGGTGAAATGCCCATGTAAATGGGCCTCTTTCTAGGCAGATTTCAGGGTTCCACATTTGGAATACTGTGAGAGAATAATTTGGCGGTAACAACAGTTAAGTATTTTGGTATGCTTTCCATATTATAATATAGCTTCTATCCTAGCAGTATAAATGGGCTAATAAATGTCAGAAACCTATTCAGGCACATCAGGAAACAAGATAAAGGTCAAGTGAACAACAAAGACAAGGGTGGACCAGGAGAAGGTTGATGTCATACATAAAATGTACAAGAAGATTATTAAGAGATCAGCAGATGTCCTGTAAACAACAAGACTGGACAATTGTCACATCCACAGAGACTTTAATGGTAATAGCTGAACCTAAGAGATAGGAGAAAAACAAGAGTATGATAAAATATACTCAGCAAAAAAAGAAACGTCCTCTGACTTTCAACTGTTTTTACTTTCAGTAAACTTAATGTGTAAATATTTGTATGAACACTAAAAGAGTCAACACCATAAGACATAAACTAAAAATGTTTCACAATGTGTCCCTGAATGAAGGGAGGCTCAAAATCAAAAGTACCAGTCAGTATCTGGTGTGGCCACCAGCTGCTTGAAGTACTGCAGTGCATCTCCTCCTCATGGACTGGACCAGATTTGTCAGTTCTTGCTGTGAGATGTTACCCCACTCTTCCACCAAGGCACCTGCAAGTTCCTGGACATTTCTCGGGGGAATGGCCCTAGCCCTCAACCTGCGATCCAACAGGTCCCAGACGTGCTCAATTCCTTCGACGATAAACACGAATCCGTCCATCACCCCTGGTGAGACAAAACCGTGACTCATCAGTGAAGAGCACTTTTTGCCACTCCTGTCTGGTCCAGCGAAGGTGGGTTTGTGCCCATAGGCGGCGTTGTTGCTGGTGATGTCTGGTAAGGACCTGCCTTACAACAGGCCTACAAGCCCTCAGTCCAGCCTCTCTCAGCCTATTGCGGACAGTCTGAGCACTGATGGAGGGATTGTGTGTTCCTGGTGTGACTCGGGCAGTTGTTGTGGCCATCCTGTACCTGTCACGCAGGTGTGATATTCGGATGTACCGATCCTGTGCAGGTGTTGTTAAACGTGGTCTTCCACTGCGAGGATGATCAGCTGTCCTTCCCGTCTCCCTGTAGCGCTGTCTTAGGCGTCTCACAGTGTGGACATCACAATTTATTGCCCTAGCCACATCAGCAGTCCTCATGCCTCCCTGCAGCATGCCTAATGCACGTTCACGCAGATGAGCAGGGACCCTGGGCATCTTTCTTTGGGTGTTTTTCACAGTCGGTAGACAAGTCTCTTTAGTGTCCTGCGTTTTTAGAACTGTGACCTTAAATGCCTACTTTCTGTAAGCTGTTAAGGTCTTAACGACCATTCCACAGGTGCATGTTAATTAATTGATTATGGTTAATTGAACATGCATGGAAAACATTGTTTAAACAATTTACAATGAAGATCTGTAAAGTTATTTGGATTTTTAAAACATTATTGTTGAAATACACAGTCCTGAAAAAGGGGCGTTTCTTTTTTTGCTGAGTATAGATAATTTTGGCCATTCTGTTCACTTTGTAACAGACTGTTGTGAAGAATCCTTCCTCTTCAGTATTTGCTAAGTGGTAAATAAAAGATGGAATAGACAAGCTTGTAGTGGTCATGAAGATGCTAAGATTTACACCACCACCAGGGCAATGATTGATTGATTGATTGATTGATTGATTGATTTATTTATTTATTTAGTGGGAACTCCAAGAATACACCCAGCCTTGACCGACTCGCACCACTCACACACAGAGACATAGAAACAAATGGCTTGATCAATAATCAAACTAAATAAATTAAAAAATAGCAGAATATAATCAACTACACAACGTACAAAACAGTCCCTCCCTGTGTCCCCTGCTGGGGATAACAAATATAATAAAACCTGTAAACAATAACAAGTATGATAAACGCAAAGTCCAATACACTGTCCACATGAAACAGCAACTAATGATGTGGAAATGATGCAGAAATGATAATCCAGAGAACAACGTGCTGTAACTAATATAAAATGGCCCTATCGGTATTCCTGTTGAGGGGGTGATGAGATTGGTGAAGAACGGAAACCAATCCAACACAATATTCACACAACATGGCAGACCTAAAGCAGTCCATACATCTATACAGGTGCGGTGATCCTGGACAAAGTGATAATCCAAAGGTCGGCGATACTGACCGCAAAACAGATGTGAACACAGACACACACTCCAGACTTCTGAACTTTATTCTCCCTTCTAGCCGGATCCCATTTTAAATTACCTACCGGTCGCTCTTCTCCAACTTCCACCAACATCAAACAGAACCACAGCAGGGACCACCTGGAGTTGTAGTCCATAATTTACGTAGCGCTGCTACCAGATTTCTCCTGCCTTGGTTTCTGACTCAAACATGTTTTATCAAACTTGTCCTAGTAGAGGATGAGTTTTTTTTTTCTTTAATTAATATGTTGCTTTCTTCCACAATATCCCTAATAAGAGATGGGACCCCCTGGAATATGTGGAGACAGGGTCTCCAGTCAGAGGAACAGAGCACAGACAGCTACTGTATCTTTCATACTTGTATTGGCTATTTTCTCAATCATAAAGAAATCCATATCTTCAGTCTGTTGATATTTTTGGATGTTTGGTGTAAAGCAGTGGAGGTTTGTAAAGTGGGGAACTGGGGTGCTGCCCCCTGCCAAATATTTAAAAAATCTCCAGCAGGTCCTCCAACTTACAGGGAAAACTTGGGGGTTGGTGGCAGGATTGGCACTACAGCTACCATAAAAAAAAAAACCTTTTACTGTTCCAGTGTGGTGCTGATGTGTCACCTGCTTCACTCGGGTCCCAATCCAGGGGGTTTGTGTGGTGGGTGCGGCAACACGCTATCAGTGCATGCTCCCAAACTCTTTCTCCTCTTCCTAATTTGATTAATTAGGCAATCCTAAATAATCATGAAATAAATTTGTTTATTTTACACAACGTGCCTGGTGTCAGCACATGTCAACATCCAGTAAAAATTGGTTCCAACTTGTATTTGTTTCATTTCTGTGTGAAGGCCTATATTTCTCGAGTGAAGGATGCCAGCCAAATGAGAGTGTATGTAAATTCTTGATATCTTGGCAAACAGGTGACCTGAGGCTGCCCTTTAATCCATTGCTTTTAGATTTTTCCAGGGATGCAGCTCTCTGTGCCCCAGAAACTCCCATATTTATTGGCAGACATGGCTGCATGGAGTGTAACCCTGTGAACCTCAGATGAACTGCAGTCCATTGCAGCCACACTCTCGCACTTACTGTACATAGCTCATACAAGGCCAGTAGAGTTGTGAATTAATTTCACATATAAATTCTTGGCATTTAGGTGGGAAACTACAGTACCTGGAGAAAGCCCACATGGAGAGGTGAACAACTTTTAAAGTCAGTGACTGAAGTGAAAATCCAACTGATATTGCCTCTCCGTTTCAAAATCTGCTGTTTATTTCACGTGCAATAAGTGAGACTTACCTTTTAAAATGGAAACAATTCCGGAAGAACCTGTCAGTTTAACATGTTGGTGGGTCCGAACTCCTCTTACTTTACAGACCAATTATAAAACAAAACATACCAGTATCGGAAAGTGAAGATTCCTCAATGAATTTCATGCAGTTAGCTGTTGGGTGTTGTAAATTGCCCACATTCTCAGTGCTGGATTTTGAAACAAAAGCCTCTTGCAGGTTTTGATATGTGTAAGTGGTCATTGCTTTCAGGATTTATCAAAGACAATACAAATACATTTATTTCTCCAATTACATTTTCACAAGAAATGAAAATTAAAGCAGGAATTGACATTATTAACTAATTCAAAATGAAACTATCAATACTTTCTGCAGATTTGCCAGTTGATGCATTCTAAACATTTTGAAAGCCTTTTAATTTCTGGATACTCTCTAAAACACCACGGTCATCTATATATAAAGTTATTTGACTGATCTGCAGTCCCTAGAAAACAGGTTTGACTGCGCCCCTTATGTGTCTTCAGTCCAGGATCTACAGGTGTTACTGCAGCCTGAACATCAATGCACATTAATAGGGATATGCTTGATAGTAAACTTAAAAGTATTTCTAAATATTCTGTAGCCTGGCAATGTAATTTTTTCTAAGCAAAATGTAAACTTATTTTGAGAAAATAAAACATTATCCTTTTTATTTTAGATTTAAAGAAATATATTTAAAAAATGACATTTTGTTTCACTGTATTGTGTTTTATTCTAGTGGGACAACTAAAGCTGATGTCACATTACATGATTACGTCTTTTAGGGTATGTCAGGTTTGCTGACCACAGTCGCTGATCTTGTTGCTGGACCATATCAGTTTATATGACTGGAACTTGCTGGCCGCGTTTTGTTTAGGGATAGTGTGTAGACCTTCCAGCACGATCAGGATCACTCCTTTTTCTGACAGTCAATAGTGTCCCAACTAATAGAACTGGTGCTGTATGAGTTAACAGATACGGCAAGTTCAGCCATAATCTCTGCTATTTTTTTTCTTTTTCTCTCCCATTCTGTCATGGTATGTAAAAGACAAGATATCTGACAGAACAGGTTTCCCTTCTGTTTGTGTGGTTCCTTATTCGTCATTGTTGTATTATATGACTTGTACTTCTGGATAAGCATTCCTTGGTTGTCGGCTCTCCTGCACACACTATGACTAAAGACAAAATCAAACCTTTTTGATTTTATCAGAACGAGCCGTGCTGTGGAGTGAATCACTGAGCATGTCACACTTAACGTGACTGGCTAAGATTAGGCTATGACTGAAAATTGCTGGAAAAGTCGTATAATGTGACAGGGAATTAAGTGCTTCAATGGGATGCCAGTGAGCTCTCGATTGAAGATTGGTGACCATGCCTAAGTAATGGATGGGCTTCTGAAATGGCAAGTTATCCTTCTTAATGTAGAGAGGATTAGTGCCATCTCTTATAAAACAGGCTGGGGTTGATTGTAGATCTCAACAAGTCAATGGTTTCATAAATGTATTTGGAAAGCAATGCTTTAGTTTAAGTACTGCAAAAATGAAAGTTACTGATAAAACTTCACTTTGGCAGTTTAACTGAGGCACAATTCTCTTGATATTACATGTTTAGTATAAGATCTGCGAGTTCTTCATATCAACAAGTCATTTTACCAGCATGTCAATATGTCATATTGCACAGAGATGAATGACCTATCTACTGATTTTTTATAAGAGTAGTGAAGACCAAAAGAAGCATCTTGTTACATTAAATGTAAATGTGTGATAGATAAATTTTTGCAGTACCTAAACTAAAGCATTGATTCAGTGAAAAGATGGCAGCAAATGTTTGTTCAGGATTTAATAACAGATTGATCACCAGATGGCACATTTCTCACAGTCAGGTGTTTTGGTGGGTCACTATAGTATGAGGACTTCCCTCCCAGACATTAATATTTTGTGCTTGATATGATGTTGAGTTTTGATTCCTCCAATTGATGGTTTATCTGAACTAATTTCACCATACCAGTAAGAACAGTACTTGTTTTTGGTCTGGTGCTGCTGTTATGCTCTGGTAGTGATATCGTATGCTGTTGGACTATTGGCTGCAGTTTCAGTGGGATTCTTTTATTTTCTGAGTTTGTTAACAACTACAGCGCTGACATCCAACCAGAACAGTTCAGTAAACAATGGGAAAGTCTGATTTATTGGAAAATAATAATAAAACAAGGGTCTGATTGTGAAAGACCTAAATTAATATTTTGCAAAGGGAGACGTGAGGAAACCTTCAAGCGATATCTCCTACTAATGCAATTTACGTTTTTAACACCAGCTGGAATTAGAAACTGAAAATCATATCAGATAGGGCCATTGTCTGACCACTTAGGCAATAGGAGAAGCCAAAGAATACAAGACAGTTGATCTTAATCATTTATAGCCAATGGAAATAATAAAAAGGTTAGCCTGCATGTGTTTTTTTTTTTTTTTTTTAGGTGTGACCTGGTGATCTTTTGATGAATTTGTTAAAACACAATTCTACTGTCCATATCAATCTTGCTGCTAATTGTGTAGGCATTTTTACTGTCTACAATAGCCAGTCGTGCTGCTTTTCACACCTAATGGATCCTTGAACTGTGCCGTCTAGTGTAATCTGACCCCTTTTTCCTCACATTTCAGATTCAAAGGCCTTTTTCAAGACGTTAACTGCATCATCTGCCAGCTCATCTAAGCAGCTGTTAAGCATCATACATGTTGTTTTATAGGAAATAGTCCCCGCTATGACTGACCCAATAACTGGGATAGTACTAAATGCGTATTCCACAACCATAAGACTTGCACCTGCAAACTTGGTCAACAACTTGATAACAACGTCTTTGGAGATCTCTGCTGTCAGAGGGGACTTAAGCACAGATTTCAGATCTTCCACTGGCTTTTTGACTCTCTTAGCTAGATTCTGAAGAGATTCGTCATCAAGACCGAAGGCCTTGTAATATTTTCTCAGCTCTGTGACTAGGATGGTAACATCACACACAACAGACAGCCCTGGGATGGGCACAGCTGCAACCACACACGACACGGTGGCGAGTGTCCAGATATTGGCTCGAAGTGATTCTCGTTTTCGTTCATTGACCTGAAAGCTCATATTTGGCACTGCGAGTAGCAGAACATGTTTTTTGTGCTTTGGGAGCTCCTTTTCAATGGTCTCCTCCAATTTTGGGAAGTCATAGAGGTTCAGTTCAAAGCTAGAGATCAGGAAGACTTTGGGAGAGGAAATGTTGAATTCCTGTAGGCCTCGAACACAGTCTTGTTGGATCAGCTCTAGGGTCTCCTCTTCATTATAGGTTTTTTTCCTTTGTGCTGCCCTCAGGCTGTCATCAATCTTAGATCGGACAAAATAAAATTTTTTCTTCATTTTTTCAATCTCTTTGGCAAGTTGCACGCCACTAGATTTGAAGCGTTCTGAAGCAATAATTATGAAAAAGTCATACGTTTTAAAGTTCACTTTCTCTAGATATTCGTCAGCTTTAAAATTTGGTGTTCCTATTCCTGGAAGGTCCCAGATAAATACTTTGTCAAACTTTGGATGGGTGTATTTGGTTTGCACCATAGTGGTCTCTACCACACCAGTGGGCGCAGCCTTTGGGTGCTCATCATCGAGACCCCTGAAGGCATTCACAAAGGTGGATTTCCCTGATCCAGATTCACCAGTGACGGCAATATTCAGGTGTACGTTGTCTAAGGACTCCAAGTGAGCCTGAATTACAGCTGCTGCCCGTTCTAAGCCACCAGACTCCATTGCTTCCTCAATTTCCTCAGGTGTGATATGCACATAATCATCGTCCATGATGTCTGTTAAAAAAAAGGGGCTAATATTAGTAAACATTGCAAGTGTTACTTGAGAGTTCTTTTTAAATATTACTGTAGTTACTGTTTGGATAATTTATAAAATAAAAAATGAAACTCAAAAATCACTAACGGGCGAAAAGTCAAAGTGAGAAGAAGAACGCATTAATGAATTGTGCTCATCAGCACAGGAAAGATGCTCTCCGTACGTGCAACTTGACGGCCATAATGACACAACATACATGTGCCTGGAAGCAACACAGCGTCGTGATAACCATCATTACATATAGCAATGGCAGGAGTGTCACCAATAAGTGACAAATGACAACAAAATAAAGATAAACAATAATAACAAATTAGAAAACGATAAACATGACACCTAGGTTAAGTGTTTTTAGATGTTACATTTTCTTTGGCCACTTTTTTTTTTTTTTTAATTTCAATTCTTTATCTGTAACAAAATCTCCATTTTAACTCACCTGCATTTACATTCTGGAGAACAATGTTATATTGACATGATGTCACAACTCCAAAATGAGGGAATAAAATTATCTTTGAATTCTCCTACTGACAAGTATGATAAAGCAAAGCTGCCAACCAAGCAGCCTTTCTAGTTTCTCTAAGCAGGCCATATTATCTGGTGGGCCTAATGTCCTGCTGCTGTTGGGTTTGAATCTTATAAAAACCCACTATTGTAAAAAATGATGTTTACAGGGTGGCACGGTGGTGCAGTGGGTAGCGCTGCTGCCTCGCAGTTAGGAGACCTGGGTTCGCTTCACAGGTCCTCCCTGTATGGAGTTTGCATGTTCTTCCCGTGTCTGCGTGGGTTTCCTCCCACAGTCCAAAGACATGCAGGTCAGGTGTGTTGGCCATTCTACATTGTCCCTAGTGTGTGCTGTGTGTGTGCGCACCCTGCGGTGGGCTGGCGCCCTGCCCAGGGTTTGTTTCCTGCCTTGCTCCCTGTGTTGGCTGGGATTGGCTCCAGCGGACCCCCGTGACCCTGTAGTTAGGATATAGCGGGTTGGATAATGGATGGATGGATGATGTTTAACAAACCCTGGGCAGGGCGCGCACACACACAGCACACACTAGGGACAATGTAGAATTGCCAACACACCTGACCTGCATGTCTTTGGACTGTGGGAGGAAACTGGAGCACCCAGAGAAAACCCACACAGACACGTGGAGAACATACAAACTCCATGCAAGGAGGACCCGGGAAGCGAACCCGGGTCCCCTAACTGCGAGGCAGCAGCGGTACCCACTGTGCCACCGTGCCACCCCAGGGTGTATATATTCACTTTATTTTATTTATTTATAAATGTTTTAAAATTGCACAGTGGAGTGTAACACGATGTGCAGAGTGGCTCTTTATTACATGAAAATGTCCTCACAGAGCTGGGGCAGCTTTTTTAAAAGTAGAAGACCAACAGATTGTGTTTGTTCAGTTCAGAAGTTTACATGGATTTCAAAGCAGCATAAAAATGGGTACCAGACTAGTCAGCAACAGTTTATAAATCTTTATTTTCTCAGTTTTGTTTTCTGGTTCTTCAGTCCACCTAAATCAGTCTGGGGTCCCTCATGATGTTTAAATGTTTGTATGAAAATGGATACCCCAGCCGGCCAGTGTGCATTACTTTTCTTATCAAATTTAAAAATGTTTTTTCTTTGCTTGTATCTACTTCTTTGACATCTTTTAAAGAACTTTGAGCACATCCTTTATATGAAAATGTCCTATAGAAATAAATGTTATTAGTGTACCTGTCCTGGACGGAACGATGGTCCATTGCGAGACACAGTGGACTCCGCAAATTCCAAAATAAACCATTCTGACAGCAACAAAACAAGTGAAATAAAAGGTCACTTAATATATCAGAAGTCTCTTATTTGGCGAACGAGCTCGTATTACGCAACTTTTGCTTTCCATACACCGTCTTATCAGCCTGATAGATTCATTAGTTTACTTTCTTCTTGTCCCGTTTCCCGTGTTTTAAGCAAATAATTCAATTTTGAACATAATTTTTAAATAAAAACGTATGTTATGCACTAAAGTCTGGAAATGCGAAAACGACATAGGTTTGTATCACCGGCACAATACGTTTTGGTCTTCAGATTGCCGGGCGCTTCTTCCAGGAATCTAAAAGTGAAAGTAGACTTCTCAGAATTAGAAAAAAGGGCGATGAAAAATAGTAAAATAAATAAGCAAGTAGCCGAAGCGTTTTAAAATATTACGACAGATATGTTAATGAGTTGATAATATCACGAACACCGCAAAATTTATATGTCAGTGTTTAATTTCTTTATAATTGTGTAACGGTGCAGAAAGCAGTGTATCGGGTAGCACTGAACAACCAAAAAGCTTTATACTTATTCGTACCTAGCAAGTTTGAAAAGAAATTACTGAAACTCAACCGTTGACTTTACTTTTAATACTTACCAACTCCAAAATGATGGAAAAAAGAGCCCTCTTTTACTAACTCGGTCCCGCCCTGGACGTGCGGTTACTCCCTCCCTTAAAAGAACCGGCCTTGCCAGAATTCTGCTAGTCTGTAAACTCTTAAATTTAATATATCATTTTAATATGCAACATATATCAAGACAGACATTTAAATGTTAAGTTGCTCGTAAATAAGTTTCCAGCGGCTTATCTGGAAGTTTTATGTCAACTACTTGCCGCCGTGACGCCTTAAATTCAAATCACTGTAAGCTGCTTCGCCTTCCTAAACCCATCATTTAAGAAAAACAACCCAAATATCCCTCCAAACACGCACGTCCACAAAAATAAGTGATCTGAAGCAATAAAAAGTACTCACATGCTTGAAATTTCTCTCTGCAAGGCGATCTAAGCTCCGTTTCTTGCACACAGACACGCAAATGAAGGCACACCTACGGCACCGATTCTTTATACTGGGCGCGCGGCTCCGCCCCTTTTCCTGTTGTCTCCTCCACACCTAACACTTGACTTTATTTACGCTTGGCAGTAAGTTTTATTTTTAATGCTAAGGATACTGCTGTATATATACGTAAGTTATAAAATTTCATTATGCCGAATCGTCCGTTGCACGATGATATGTGGCTTGGTGTGCCTTCATACAAAAATTACACGGACACGCGTACTTGCCTTTGCTCACAATCCAAGCGCATACATTTTAAAAAATGGTCCTATATGAATGTATGCGTGTGTGATCGTGATGTCCATTCTAGGACTTTTTGTTATTTTACTATATCTAAATGAGTAAGTCGATTAATCAATTATGAATTGCACTTTGTTGCCAAGGATGGCCGCTCACAATTCAAAGGCATGCTATCTATGCGCATTAGTTAAGGACTTAACAGTAAGATGACGACCTTTAGGTCAGCTGCACCACTGGCCGCATGAGCGCCCGACCTTAACCTTACATCTACCGTCAGTATGTCTAGCGCGTGCAGGAGTGAAGCTATACAGGTGCCGGTCATAAAATTAGAATATCATGACAAAGTTGATTTATTTCAGTAATTCCATTCAAAAAGTGAAACTTATATATTAAATTCATTCATTACACGCAGACTGATGTATTTCAAATGTTTATTTCTTTTAATTTTGATGATTATAACTGACAACTAATGAAAGTCCCAAATTCAGTATCTCGGAAAATTAGAATATCAATTAAGACCAATGCAAAAAAACGATTTTTAGAAATGTTGGCCAACTGAAAGGTATGAACATGAAAAGTATGAGCATGTACAGCACTCAATATTTAGTTGGGGCTCCTTTGGCCTGGATTACTGCAGCAATACGGCATGGCATGGAGTCGATCAGTCTGTGGCACTGCTCAGGTGTTATGAGAGCCCATGTTGCTCTGATAGGGGCCGTCAGCTCTTCTGAATTGTTGGGTCTGGCGTATTGCATCGTCCTCTTCACAATACCCCATAGATTTTCTATGGGGTTAAGGTCAGGCGAGTTTGCTGACCAATCAAGAACAGGGATACCATGGTTCTTAAACCAGGTACTGGTAGTTTTGGCACTTTGTGCAGGTGCCAGGTCCTGTTGGAAAATGAAATCTGCATCTCCATAAAGTTCGTCAGCAGCAGGAAGCATGAAGTGCTCTAAAACTTCCTGGTAGATGGCTGCATTGACCTTGGACCTCAGAAAACACAATGGACCAACACCAGCAGATGACATGGCACCCCCAAACCATCACTGACTGTGGAAACTTTACACTGGACCTCAAACAACGTGGATTCTGTGCCTCTCCTCTCTTCCTCCAGACTCTGGGACCTTGATTTCCAAAGGAAATGCAAAATTTACTTTCATCAGAGAACATAACTTTGGACCACTCAGCAGCAGTTTTGTCTTTAGCCCAGGCGAGACGCTTTTGACGCTGTCTCTTGTTCAAGAGTGGCTTGACACAAGGAATGTGACAGCTGAAACCCATGTCTTGCATACGTCTGTACGCGGTGGTTCTTGAAGCACTGACTCCAGCTGCAGTCCACTCTTTGTGAATCTCCCCCACAGTTTTGAATGGGTTTTGTTTCACAATCCTCTCCAGGGTGCGGTTATCCCTATTGCTTGTACACTTTTTTCTACCACATCTTGTCCTTCCCTTCACCTCTCTATTAATGTGCTTGGACACAGAGCTCTGTGAACAGCCAGCCACTTTAGCAATGACCTTTTGTGTCTTGCCCTCCTTGTGCAAGGTGTCAATGGTCGTCTTGTGGACAACTGTCAAGTCAGCAGTCTTCCCCATGATTGTGTAGCCTACAGAACTAGACTGAGAGACCATTTAAAGGCTTTTGCAGGTGTTTTGAGTTAATTAGCTGATTACAGTGTGGCACCAGGTGTCTTCAATATTGAATCTTTTCACAATATTCTAACTTTCTGAGATACTGAATTTGGGACTTTCATTAATTGTCAGTAAAAAAGAAATAAACATTTGAAATACATCAGTCTGTGTGTAATGAATGAATCTAATATACAAGTTTCACTTTTTGAATGGAATTACTGAAATAAATCAACTTTGTCATGATATTCTAATTTTATGACCGGCACCTGTATAGGCCATACAGATCCTGGGTCAGTTCATTGGATGGTCGCGTGCTGCATCCACTTTTAACAGACATGTTTGAACACCTTTAAATCAAAGGTGCAAAAGTTGTTCTTCATAGCTATGCCACAGGGGAACCATTTTTTGGCCCCAAAAGTACCATCCACGTGAAAGTTTAAGAAAGAACTGTAATTTATTTCTTTAAGTCCATAATATGCTCTATAAGTAATCATGAATAGATGACAACAGAACGGTGGGTTCCTGATTATAAAAGGACTCACTACATTCAATCACACAGGATAAGTTGATGTTTCCTTGTTCTGTTGTATCCTAATAGGTAGCCTGCCATACTTTAAAGAGTTCTGTTTAGTCCGCATATTAGGAACCTTTTCGAAGCCCAAAGAACCAAATTCATGTGCACAGAACCGTTCCCAGAATGAAATTGTGCTTTGTCAAGCAGTGGATCTACAAGGAACCCATCCATCCATTATCCAATCCGCTATATCCTAACTACAGGGTCACGGGGGTCTGCTGGAGTCAATCCCAGCCAGCACAGGGCGCAAGGCAGGAAACAAACCCCGGGCAGGGCGCCAGCCCACCGCAGCCTACAAGGAACCCCACAATCCAATAAAGTGCCATTACACAACTGTTATTTTTAGGTGTGTACCTCTCCAAAGAGGGTCTTCTCATATGGGGCTATCATTCAGTCCTTTTGGGTGCCAAAAAGACACCAAGATTTACACCACCACCAGGGCGATGATTTATTTATTTATTTTTTTAGTGGGAAGTAAACAGGTGGTAAAATATTTACAGTTAAAGTAAAAAGTATATGAACCTCTAGGAATTGTCCTTATTTATGTCTAATTCCCATATAAAACCTGGTCGTATCTTCATGTCAGTCACAATAATGAACAAGCACAGTCTCCTATAACTAAAGACACACAGATTTTCAGAGAATTTTTGACCATATTGAATAAATAATTCAAACTGTGAAACTGAAGGTTGGAAAAAGTCAGTGAACCCTAAGCTAATGACTTTTTAAAAAGCTCATTGCAGTCCGAATTTAGCACACCTGGAGTCCACTTAATGAAATGAGTTCAGAGGTGTGGCCTTGAATTACTTTGATTGATCAAAAACACTATAAAGTTTGAGTTTGAGCTTTTGACGAGAAGCATATCCAGATTGGAATCATGCCTCACACAAAAGAGCCGTCTAAAGAGCTGTGATCGAGAATTGTTAATCTACCTAATGCTGGAAATGGTTACAAAGTCATCTCAAAGATTTTAGATATTCATCAGTCTACTGTTAGGCAAGTTGTCTATAAACAGAGACAATATGGTATTGTGGCTACTCTGCCTAGAAGTGGGCGCCCTGCCAAGATAACCCCAAGAGCACAATGCAAAGTCAGCAATGAGGTAAAGAAGAACCTTAGAGTGACGGCAAAGGACTTAAAGAAGTCATTAGACCTGGCTAACATTTCTGTTCATGAGTCAACTATACGCAAAACATTGAACAAGAAAGGAGTCCATGGCAGGACACCAAGAAGGAAGCCACTGCTATCAAAAAAGAACATTGCTGAACACCTGAAGTTTGCTAAAGAGCACTTGGACACTCCACAACGGTACTGGGAAAATGTTTTGTGGAGTGATGAAACCAAAATTTAACTATTTGGGAGGAACAAGCAGAACTTCATTTGCCGTAAAAAGGGCACTGCATATCAACATCAAAACATCATCCCTACAGTAAATTATGGTGGAGGGAACATCATGATTTGGGCCTGTTTTGCTGCATCAGGGCCTGGACAGCTTGCCATCGTTGAGGGGAAAATTAATTCACAAGCTTATCAACAAATTCTCCAGGATAATGTGAAGGTGTCTGTCCATCAACTTAAGCTCAGAAGAGGCTGGGTGATGCAACGGGACAATGACCCCAAACATCTCAGCAAATCTACAGCACAATGACTTCAGAAGAACATACTCCGCCTTTTGGAGTGGCCCAGTCAGAGCCCAGATCTCAATCCTACTGAGATGCTGTGGAATGACTTGAAGAGAGAGAGGCATACACAGAAGACAACCAAAGAATATGGAAGAGTTAAGGCAGTTCTGCAGGGAAGAATGGGCTCAAATTCCCCTGCACGATGTGCAGGTCTGATCTGCAGTTACAGGAAGCACCTGGTTAAGGTCATTGCTTCCAAAGGAGGGTCGACCAGTTATTAAATCCCAAGATTCACTTACTTTTTCCACTGCCACTGTGAACATTGAATGCATTTGTAAAATAAAGATGTGTCATTGGCTTAAGCTCATTGTGTATATCAGTACCTGTGACTTAGATGAACATCAGATCACTTTTTATGACCAATTCATGCAGTAAACCAGATAATTCCAAAGGGTTCACATACTTTTTACTTTCACTGTATAACAAATGTCACTTTGTTTTATGTTCCATGAGCCTCAACAGTATGCACATTCACGGCAGAATGTATGGCATGTACTGCAGGTTATTTGAGCCACAGAGAAGAAAAGCTAGGGACACAGTGTAAAGGTGTATTTTGTGATTAAAGTGGAAATTTTGTCTTTGTCATTGTTGTTTCTTGTCCTAGTGTGTGGATATAAACACAGGAAACTTCAGTTTCTGTATTACATCTTGCCTGAAGAAGGGGCCTGAGTTGCCTCGAAAGCTTGAATATTGTAATCTTTTTAGTTAGCCAATAAAAGGTGTCATTTTGCTTGGCTCTCGTCTTTAATCTCGAAATTTCCAGTTTACCACTCCACTTTATTTTATCATTGAAGTAGACCATCATAAACATCATCTTAAAATCGACTCAGTTGTTGATCACTACGTGCTTCTGAGGCTTCCTCCTGAACTGTCAGCAGCAGTAGGCAGCAGTTGCCACACAGAATACATTTATGAGCTGATGCCCCATCCAGGGATTGTTTCTGCCTCGTACCTGATGCCTGCTGGAACGGGCGCATCCCTGGCTTAATGGATGTAATCATTAAACATCCATCCTTTTCAGAGATATTGTGGCAAGGTATCCTTGGAATTTAATGGATGTTTCAGGCAGTTCACAACACAGTGAAGCTGAACATTTTCTCACAGTGATGATATCTAGCACTGCCACCAGGTGGAATCTTCCAGATTTACGTAAAATATGCGTGCAAGTATAAATGGTACACTGGTTACGTAGCAGAAGCATCCGCAGGAGCATGAGTCACGTTGTGTGAAGTATAAACCCAGCCTTAGCAGTCCTCCTAGCAAAGAGTGTCCACCTATAACATAACAGTTTTATCAGTGTTTACAACTTTTATCTCCCTCTGCCCCTGGATGTCTGTCGACTTTAGTTGACATCTGCCCTCGACCCTTTGTGTCGACAAAAATCAACATTCGCCTGTGATAAGTGGTCTGTGGCGCTGTGCTGATTTTAAATAAATAATCACACCCCCAAGTGTGCAGGCTTTAATCGGGTGCGACGGCAAGGGTGCCTGTGTGATCGTGAAGACATGTGGGAGTGAGCATGCCAGGCAGGTGCCCCTTTGGAGTATTAATGTAAAAGGATCCTATACGGGACAGAAAGGGAGAACAAAACAAAAAAAATAAAAAATAAAGTGTGAGAGAGAGAGAGAGAGAGAATGACATCTGGTGGGTGGACACACTGTGTACTGATTTTAAAGCATGGCATACAATATGTATGGCCAGCCAAGAGGTCTTAAAATGCAATTCAGCTTTTCAGATATCTATGTATAATGTGGTGGACGGCCTGGGCCCTTAGCTGGTCGGTGCACCTGTTTTATGGAAGGACTGAGGGAGAGGACATGCATCAGCATTATTTCTCCCGCCACCATCCTCAGAACACTGGATGGCGGGCCCTGCCCTGGGTTACAGCAGTGCCTTGGATTCCCACAGGGCTCCATGGGAGTTGGAGTTCAACACAGCCCTGCTGGGTTCTGCAGGTCCCGCCAAGGGGTGATGTAGGGACTGCGGACCCCTACTGTGCTTTGGGACCACACTAATGGGCCACTGGAAGTACTTCTGCATGCAGGATAAAAGAAGCCTGCCGCCACTGCTCCAAGGAGCCAGAGTCTGGAGGAAGGTCATGAAGCTTGCTGGAAGAGGAGTGGAGGCAGAGGGAAGGAGAGTGAGAGAGAAAGAAGAAGAAAGAGGAAAAGGCCTTGCTGTGTGGTTTTATCCTTGTGCTTTGTAACTGTGCTGTGCAGGGGGGAAACTCTTGGGAAGAGTTTCCCACAGCTGACTGAAGCCTGTGTTGTGCTTGTGGAACTTGTGTCTGTCTGTGTCGGGTTTGTGGAGCTGAGCTTCCCTTGCAAGCCACAGAGTTTATAGTTTCATAGGATCATTATTTGTTCATGAAACGAGTAGAGTGAAATTCTTAGTTGCATGTGCTAATCAGCACGAAAATGCGTCACAGCTCTCCGTGATTACCAAGCAGAACAACCTTAACTCGAAATGCTGCACATTCTTTGAGTGATGAAGAGCTGCATTGTGTCAGACCTCACTTTAAAAGCACAGCAGAATAAAGGATAAGAAAACAACATGGCAGCATAAAGAAAGAGCCATTAAAACCTAATTCAGTAAAGCTGTATCAGTTGCCAGCAATAATCTTTGCAGCATTAAAATAAAAAGTAACATTGAAGAAGGCTGAAAGTGCAAAAGACAACTCCTTGTCGTTATTTGGCTGCTTTTGTACAATTTTAAAGCCTAACAGCTACTAAAAAGTAATGCCTCTGTTACACTAACACCCCTAACAAGACTGACCACTTGGTTTTTAGGTGCTTACTAATTATGCAGCATAATTCTATAGGAAATGTTACTTGCACATTTACTTATAAACTTAAAACCCCATAAAGCAACATGCAAGAAACGCCTAAACCACAAACAGAGCATGAAAGAAACTCTGCCGCTTAAAGCTATGCTGCAGGAAAAATTTGAAATACTAAGAAAATAATCTTTTTTGCTTAAGCATGTAATAATATCTGGTGTTATTATCTAGTACAAATGCATGAAAGGAAATTCAAAACTCCTTAAAGGAGAGGACAAACCTGCCTGTTACCTTTCTCAGCAGTCATGTGACGTGAAGGCATTGCCATTAATTTTGTTTGCAGTAACACAGAAGTGGCTGAGTAAAGATGGCCCTGATGATAACAGTGACCACTAGCAGCCCTCTTATATGCAGCACCCATTTCAAGAGCAAACAAGGGACCTGGGACTTAAGAAATGATAAGGTGGATGCTTTTTGCAAAGTTAGAAAGCAATAAAACTTGGCCCATGTGAAGAGGGTGAAGAGGACTCGGAGATTACAAACATCAAATCCTGCTTCTTGAAGATAAGCCATATCACTGTTTGCCTCGCAGTTAGGAGACCCGGGTTCGCTTCCCAGGTCAACCCTGCGTGGAGTTTGCATGTTCTCCCCGTGTCTGCGTAGGTTTCCTCCAACAGTCCAAAGACATGCAAGTTAGGTGCGCTTGGTGTGTGTGTGCCCTGCGGTGGGCCTGCGCCCTGCCCAGGATTTGTTCCTGCCTTGTGCCCTGTGTTGGCTGGGATTGGCTCCAGCAGACCCCCGTGACCTTGTAGTTAGGGTATAGCGGGTTGGGAAATGACTGACATATCACTGTTGTTAACTTCATTGCTTGCTAAATTCATTTTTTTTTTATTTTATTACCACATAGCAAATATCCATCTTCATCATCAAGCCTGTTTAGGAACACAGGGCCTGGGAACATCATTAATGAAGCAGGAACCAGCCCTGGACCAGGTGCCAGTCCAGTGCAGGGATCACTCAGCACAACCTCATGCTCACTTGCTTAGAGTTACCAGTTAACTTTACCTGCATGTCTTTGGGATGGTGGAGGAACGCCAGAACACACAGGAAAAGGCACATATGAAGGGAACATGCAGGCTCCATTAACACAATGCCCTGAAGTCATCAGGAAGGCAGCACTACCATTCTTCTCAGTTATGAATTTGTTGAGCTTTTTTCATGAACAATTCGGAAACGCTAGTATTCATTTATCCTGCTAACAAAGCTCCACTTGCCCACTATGGTATTGATGATTAGGTGGCAACTTCATTTATCTGGCTTACTACAGTCTAGAAATAAAAAGGAAATAGTAAGCAAGGCACAAGTGTTTGTCCATTCATTCATCCATCCACCTACCTGTCTGTCCATTTCCTAACGCTTATCTGGCTCCCGGTCAAAGTGGTGGTTGTCTAAGCAAAGATGCCCAAACTTCCCTTTTCTCTGCCGCCTTCTCCAACTCCTCTGGGGAATACTGAGGCACTCACAGGACAGCTGAGATAAATAATCTCTCCGGTGTGCCCTGAATGTTCCCAACGTGCCCAAAACACCTTCCCAGGGAGACATCCAGGAGGCATCCTATTCAGATGCCTGAACCTCCTCAATTGGCTCCTTTCAATGTGGAGGAACAGCAGCTCTACTTTGAACTCCTCTCAAATGTCTCTGCTCCTCAGTTTGTCTCTAATGATGAGCTCAGACACCCTGCAAAGGAAACTCATTTCTGCCACTTGTATTCACAATGTAGTTCTTTCTGTCACTACCAAAAGCTCATAAAAATACGGTAGATGAGAGCAGTAAAGTAGATTAAAATTTCAGGTCAGCTCTCTCTTCTCCACTACTGATCTGTACAACTTTTACATAACTGCTGATGTTGCTTCGATCCGCCTGCTGATCTTTCATTCTCTTCCATCCTCACTTGTAAACAAGACCCAGAGATGCATAAACTCTTTTGCTTGAGGCAGGACCTCTTTTTCAACCTGGAGTGGGCACTCCACCTTCTTCCATCTGAGAACCTCAAGACCTCAGACCTGGAGGTGCTGATCCTCATCTTCACTGCTTCCCACTTAGCCGCAAACCACTTCAGTGTGCACCTGAGGTTACCAACCAACAGGACCACATCACCTGAAAAAACAGAGATGCAATTATGAGGTCACTGAATGGACCCCCTACACCCCTTGGCTGCACCTAGAAATTCTGTCCATAATAAAATAAGAACAGGATCAGTAACAAAGGGCAGTGCCACACCAAGTCTGACTTACTGATGACAATTTGAGCCAGGCTCTAGCTTCAGTTGTACTGGGAGCAAATAGTCTGTAAGTGTAGGCCCAGTATCTCCCACAGGACACCCTAAAGGACATTGTCATATGCCTTTTCCAATTTCATAAGACACATTTAGACTAGCTGGCCATAATCCAAGGCACCCTCATGAATTCATGTGATGGTAAGGAGCTGGTCCAGTTTTCCATAGCACGATCTTAATCTGTACAGTTCCTCCAGAGCCTTCAGGAATTTCAGGTGAATATCAACCACCTTTAGAGCCTTGCCACTGATTAGAGTTTTAACCACCTTTACAACCTCAGCTCCAGTTATGGGTGAGTGCCCCTCTGAGCCCCGATTCTGCCTCCTCTAAGGGTGGTGTGCCAGTAGGATTTAGAAAATCCTTGAAGTTCTCCTTTCACCACTTCTCTATATTCCCAGGCGAGGTTGCCCTCACCACACCTGAGGTACAAGTGTCACATTTCTAAATAGCGTCTTTCATAGTTAACACTATCAAAGAATAAATTATGAAGCCATGCATACAGTACAGTCTTATTAAAATATCGCTTCAGACAGAGAAAGAGGATTGTTTAGGGCCACACAGTTAACTAAGTGCAAGATGTGACCTTCCCATTTTGAAATACAACAACTGTATCATAAAACTAAAGATGGGCATATCCTTTGTTTGTATAAGTTCCAGGTTAATCAAGTCAGAGGTCAGGGGCCCCCTTGTTGTTTCTAAATAGTCAGAATATGTCTAGTGGGGAGTCATGATCTCACACATCTGCAGCTGAATGTTCCTTCTTCTAATGACTTGTAAATAACATAACATCCTTAAATCCATTTACGGGTTTGGGTTAGTCAATGCCTAATCCAGCAGAATCAAGTTCAGGCAGCAACCAGCTCTTGATAGGGAGCCAAAGCACAGCAGGGCACACTCACACATCTCGGCTGGAATTGCCAGTTACCCCAATAATTACATCACTGAGAATGTGGGAGGAGAAACTGAGTGTCTCGAGAAGAAGCCATGAAAACATGTGGAGAATAAGCAAATTCCTGGGTACAGTATTCAAATGCAGAACAACGGATCCATGACTATAAATACTTATCAGTTCTCAATCCATGCATCACCTTTTAATGGTTCCACATACAACTACTTTTTTAAATTTGCCTAATTATTTCCAAATCAAAGAAATAGAGCAGACTTACAATCTACAAAAAATTCAGAAGGACCAGATGATCAAAGGTCAAAATCTGTAAAAACAATCCAAAAACTGAGACAAGAGTGAAGACGAAACATGATGGTTTTGTCATTTTTATGCCAGAGTCTGTTCTTTGGGCTATTGTTATTTTCCTTTTGTGTGTCTTCTTTGTGTCTTGTAAATTATTAGATTTCAGGTATTTATGATATGTGTGTACATTTTAGTAATATTGTAGCTATTTAGTAATATTCATTATCTTTGTATGATGCGTTCTTCTGTGTTCCTTGTGTTGGGGCTGTTATGACATCACAACTGAAGGGCCGCCCTCAGCTTGTACATTGTGCAGTTGGGGAGCAGAGCCTTCAGTAGTTCATTGCCGTTTGGAATGCACAATTGATTGTGAGTATCAAATTTCTGATTCATGGACTTTTTTGCTCCTGGTTTCTGGATTTTGTTTTGGGATTGAGGATTCGGACATGCTTGCTGTTGGTTGCTTTTTTAGGCAAACTCTTTTGCCTTATTTTTGCCATTTTGGACTTCTTTTGATTTTTCTAATATAAAGATTCTTTGTAGACATATTTCTCAGGTCAACAGCTTTTACTGCTTTCCTTTTTTTTAAGAGGAATTAATATATTTTGAGGCATTTAAAGTAATTTTTAAACTTTAAACCCCATTTTTAGAAGAGAGAGGGGAGAAGTTGAGAGCATGCACTGATACAGCACATTGCTGCACCCACCAGGACAGGATGAAATCTTCCAGTACATGCTGAGTTCAGGCTGCCTGGATTGAGGCCTATTTCCAGGCAGGCTAGTAAAAATTCTAGCTTGAATTTGTGAGTTTTTTGGAGGCTGCACACAGTTTTGCTGATTATTTCACACTCAATCATAACAGGTTTTGCATAAGAGGAAGAAAGCACAATAGTCCTACAGTCACAGAGGGACTTGCCTTGCTTAAAAACATACTGTATGTGTATCTGAAGATGTGAAGATAACTGAGATGAAAAGAGCATGGTTTACAGAGGGATGTATGTGAAAATACATAATGCATACAAATGTGGTAGGTGACACCTGTAAACAGAAAAGCCATCACAAGGAAACATGCCAAAGCAGAGGATCAGGTGACTCAGGCAGATCAAACAAACAGATCAGTTCTTGTTTTCAACCAAACCTTTACAAAGATGCTTGTCCATATCTCTGTGAACTCCAGTCTCCTGTCCCACTAATTCTGTCACAGTTCTCCCAAATTGTTTTATTAGAAGACCTTCTTATTGAGCTGTGCCAACTGCTCAGCTGGAAATGCTGGAGGTCTTCTGAAGTCCTCAGGAGTAGTGGATTCCTTCAACAGATGTGGTCATCATCACTTATGATTCCTCTCATCCCACACTTGCCTTCTAGTGTTGCTCTAGCAGGCACAGGTAAGATATGACATACAATTGCATGTGACTGAGTTTTCTTCCTAGGGGCCTTACTTCACATTGTCAATGATCTTGACCTTTTTTTTTGATTTTGTGTAATTCATTGAGTGAGCAGATGCTGTTGTGGAAAAAACTTTCCTCCATCTTTCATCCAAGAATGCAGTCATGGAGCCCAGATGAGAATGCAGAACATTTCTTTATTTGCACAGAGATATACACAAATGTCTCAGTCCACGAAGTGAGCAATCAATTAAACAATTCATCAGCTTTTACACTTTTCTATTTCCATTACTTAATCTAATACATCACGTCATCTGACTTGTAATATGTAGAATTTTACCACCTTATCCAATGAACTACAAACACAAGTAATTTCTGACTCATGTCGACTCTCCCATTATTCTGAATGCCTCTTCCTTAGGATGGGTGTTTGTAGATCGTTCACTTGATCTTATCAATGCTTCATAGGAGGGCTGTTTGGGCTTTCCCTTCTGCTTGTCCTCACTTTCTAGAGGGGTGTTTGTTACTCATTTACCTAATTATAACCTTGGAAAATCAAGCTGGTGATTTCTCTAAGATAAAGCGGACCTCACATGCTTAAGCTTTAAGCAACATTTAGTTAACCCTTGAGTTACCTTCAGGCCTTTTCCCTATGTTTAATAACTCATTCTGTTATAGCTTCATAGCAGATTTAAGAATAGTTTTTTCCCCACGGGCAATCAAACGCACAAATCGCAAATTCAGCTTAATTCAGACTGAGCATGGGCATGGGCACCCCACCCCAAGTCCTCCCAGGATCTTGCAATATTGCTTACATATTGTTAATGCTTGTTTTCAGAGTTTATTTCTGCATTTCTTGCATTGAATAGCACTCTATATGTTTATTTATTTACATTCTGTGTCTTTTTTTATCTCAGGTATGTGATTAACAGGTATGTATTTATCGATTACGTAACTTATTCTTGGAAAGACATCAAAACTGGAGTCAGATTCCTTGTGTGCATGTATACTAGGCCAATAAATGTGATTCTGATTCTGATATAAGTATATACTTTATATTAGATTGTAAAAAGTATTATTTATTGACTACAAATTCTATAATGCTCTTCTTCCTGTCTTGGTTCAATAAAAGCTTACTGTTGTAAAGACCAAGGGAGTGGACTATGTTCTTGAGATCTGAAGTTCCTCTTATCACAATTTTCCTGCCATTACCATGACCTACAGTTTGTTACTTATTAATGAGGAATTTATTACAGTTGGTGACTTTCAGGTCAAGAGTGGAATTTGAGGTTTTCTATCTCTCTAGGTAAGTTATCTACCTCAGGGGCAGATAATCTGTTTTTTTAATCACATTTTACTCTGTACATTCACCTTATTGCCTGGGTTGGGCCTTGGTTTTCTACTTAGTTAGAGAAAAACTAAACAAAAGGTCTTTATTTAATTTAAAAAACAATTTTATTTTAAGGCTTTCCAGAATGAATGACACCCTGATGCACTTTAGAGGTACAGATCTCTGGTAGAATATTTTGCCAATATAATTTATGATTTTCAGTACAGGCAGGTTGATTGCGTCACACAGCATTACACAGTGACTCAGTGCTGAGGGTGGGAAATAAAATGGAAATCTAATGTTTAACATCTAACACTGTAGCAACCTTGAACAATAAATACTACAAAGTTTACATTTGTTCCTAATTATCTTGATTTGTAAATAATGGCATTTGAGACACTGATATGGTACACAAACTATCTACTGAACCTATTCGAATTACCTACTAGGGACTACCTATTAAAACAACGGCTTATCTCTGAAACTCCAACTACGCTGTCACCTACAGTCCATACATTTGCCTATGCATTTAACTGACCATCTTTATTGATTAACTCTTTTGATTAACTGGGTTTGAATTCAGTCCTGCTCCTTTATATGTGTAGAGCTCGCATGATTTTAGAATTTCAATAAGTGGCATGTTTAAACGTGCACAGCAATAGTCTTTGGGATGTCCACCATCATTCTGCTTCATACTTTACAGACTGTAGGAGGACAAATGCTGTTAAAGCGTAGTGCCCCTCCACCTCTGTGGTAGGATAGAAATGGAGGTGGCATACTCAGGTCTGTGACATTTATACTTCCAATAAATACACATTACAATGTCCAATATGTTACCTCTGGTATACCAAAATATCATTACATGAACTGTTCACAATTAAATACACAATACCATAAACTGTTACTGTTATCCACCAGTTCTTTTTTTCCAGTTAAGCTACTGACTTTAAGGATGTATATAAATAAAATGGATTGTTATTATTAAGGTCCTTAATACCAACCTTTTTGTACTATTTAAACCTTTAACAAGTAGTTAAATTGTCCTCGTTCGATGATTGAGTCTTCCATACCTAAATAAATAAACCGTCAAATCTTTTTTATTTGCTAAAAATAAGCATCTCCCTTATAACCCATTGCTTATCATCGATTCACATCTTGGTGTCCTGAACTCGTTTGTTATCCACTCTACTTGAACTGTAATGGATGAGCATTGGCATTCCTGCACAACAGAGCCACGTCGATGCACTGTTGGAACTTGAACCTGAGTCTTTGCACATGCTGTTTTGTTTGTCTTTCCTATCCATTAGACAACATCTTTTGGTAAATTTCAGCAGATTTCACACCCTCTGCCCAAAGGAATCTCACTATGGCGTGTTGTTCAACAACAGTGCAATAACCCAGGAGAGTGGCCATGTTAATTTGACCTTGGCTCAAACATGTTCTATTGCATCAGCTTCTATCCATTACAGTTAATATCAATATCAATAGAGACAGAAAAGAGAATTAGAAAAAGGAAGTGAGTCTCGAAACAATAAAAAAAGGAAGAGATTAAGAATCTGGGAGCATCTGCAATATGGTTCTGGTAAAAGGTGAAATGGAAACTAAAAAGAGGTACAGCATCAAGTAGGGAGAGCAGGAAAATCATTCTGTTAATCAGAAAAAGGAAGTAAAACTAGACTGGACATGTGCTGAAATGGAAATGCATGATGGAAGAAGTACATGAAGGTACATCTTGGTGATATTCAGGATTAAATGGCATAAGACCTGAAGACAGAGCCAACTGGAGAGGAGAATGGCATCTCGGATTAGTCGAAGGACAGTGCACTTAATGATGATGATGTCCTGTATTGCAAATAAAATGCAAAATTAACGTATCATGATAGTTTGCTAGCTTGTCAGGACACACGTGGAGCCGGTATAATGGCCAATACGGGCTCCTCCGCATGTGTTCATTTTTACACGCCGGTGTCCTCGCAGCCTGCCCAGTGCAGGCGGTTTAAAGTGCGGCGCGCCTAAAAGAGAAAGCCGGCATTTCTTTGATTCGAGGATGGGGATCCCATAATGTTGAAGAAATTATTTTACTTACTGATGAGTCGGCAACAGGTGTGCTTGAGCTCAGCATAGCCGTTGGCCGTCCCGGAGGGTTTATACGAGTGCGACCCGCAGGAGTTCGGGTTTAAATACATAGTTGCTAGTGATGAGCGAGCACCAAAGTGTTCGGTTCGAACACATCGCGATGTTCGTGTGCTCTACCGAGCATCCGAGTATAATGTAAATCAATGGGAGACAACCAGGCACCCCCTGCTCTGAAGAGGGGAGGGTGCCTGGTCCATTGGAAAAGGTCATAAAGTGACAGAAACACCACCCAAATGGACCGGGAGCAGCATGGGGACGATGTCTGGATGCATCTTGGACTCCCAAGTCGCTGCTAGGAACCAGTTTGGCCGAGTTGTACAGACTGACAAAACACGCCCAAAAACCCTCAAAAAATCAATTTTACAGGAAAAATGACGCTCTAAAACATGATATTGGAGTGTCTGCAGGTGAGCTGACGCTCTTAAACATTAGATGCGAGTGCACGCTATAAAAAATTACTTACCTGCCCCTTGATTGGCTGTCTCCAACCCGCGAAACGTGCGGGGCGGAGACTCGAGCATGGCGCACGAGCACATGCGGTGCTCGTTCGAGTAGCGGCATGCTCCGAGCATAGCGATGCTCGAGCCGAACACATGTTCGGCCGAGCATGCTCGCTCATCACTAATAGTTGTCCGTGGCGTGAACGCGCTAGCGTCCACCTGGATAGGTGCGTGAGGTAGACGGGTTGGCAGATTGGCTGGACAATCTTGCCGTTTATATTTAAGGAGTCACCGGCCAACAGGGGTCGTCAGTGGACCTAAAGGAGAAGGTATGAGTAAGCACTGCTGAGCTATTTAGAGGAGCAGTTGTAATTTTGGCGGCTTTTGTATATATTCTTTTGTATATAGATAGATATATCTCCTAGTGATCATTTTTTGGTGGAGGTATATACACTTATTTGGTGCTGGGATAGTTTTCGATTTTGGTGCAGTTGTTTTTGTATATACACATACTTGTTTTTGTGCATTTTTCTTTCCTGCTGGAGGAGCGTCTTGAGCCAGGGATAAAAGAAGACAACCTTCAGTATTGGAGTGTGTGTGTAGTTTTTGTAGGAGTGCACTGTTTTTGTAAATACACTATTTTTCCTTTTTGATTGTTTTTATTTATTTCTGAAGAAGTGTCAGTGTTGAAGGACTGTGTCTCAAAGCCCACCTGACACTACTGCAGTTTTGTTGTACAGCACTCTTGTAAATAAACCTGCACCATTCACCCTTCAATTTTTGTTTGTGTCTCATCTCTCCACTGATCCTGTTCGGTTCATGAACTATCAGATGTCCAGAGTGTAGGCTGGGGCACTTCCCACTACACAGGATATCACACTCGCCTGGAGCAAACCCCAACAGCATCCCCCTGGGCATTGGCCACCTGCTCCCTTAAGGGGCTCTCCACTCAGTCTCTAAGGAGCAGTTGCGGGTGCGATCGCCTGATTGCTGCCCTGGGTTGGTAATGAGACAACCAGACCACCTCCACGTGCCATCAAGGCAATGCACGGACAGTTGACTACCTTGCACCAACCTGAAGATAAGCTATCTTCTCAGCGGATTGCTCACACCTCCTCCACACCTCAGCACGAGCGTGTCTTTTATTTATTTATTTATTTAAAAGTGGCACAGCACCAAGGACCACAAGTCACAAGAGACCTTGGCCAACAAGCCGTCTGACCCCATTGGCCATTCCACAGCTGAGTCAGCGCTGGGCCAGCCAACCTGATGGAAGGTCCCTTCTGTCCGATGATTCCAGTGCTTCTTTATCTGAGATGACTTTTCCACGTCAGGCCAGCAGCTTGGCAGTAGAGCAGCGGCACTAAATGCCCTCGTGAGAATACCGAGAAGGGAAACACAATAGGTGAAAGTTAGTGACACTTTCTAAATATCATATTACTTATTTTTTAGTACAAATGACTAACAACAGCGATACAGTATGCACAGCTAATCAGCAGCTCTAGTCAGGGTATGCTAAACTGAAGTAGTGAGTCTTCACATGGGATTTAAAAACAGAGACTGAAGTGGCACCTCTTATACTGTAGTAGCAGGCAGAGCATTCCACAGCTGAAGGGCCCAACAACTAAAAGCTTGACCTTCTACTGTTATTTTATTAATCCTTGGAATCATAAGCAGACTGGCATGTTGAGATATCAATGTGCGTTCTGGTTTGTAAGTTATGATAAACTTAGAAAGCAGGGCCTTGCCAATTTAAGGCTTTATATGTTAAATGGAGGATTTTGAAATCTGCCCTAAACTTAACCGGGACCCAGTGTAAGAATTTAAGAACTTAAGTTATTTGTTTGTATTTTCTTGTTCTTGTAATAATTCTTGCAGCAACATTTTGAATTAACCAAAAGCTGTATAAAAATCAATTTGAGCAGCTGGTGAAGACCGCATTGCAGTAGTCAATCTCCAAACTGCTTTTTTAGTAATGGTGACTTGAACGAACTTAACTAACAAAGTAACACTTAATATGATGAATATTGTCAAAGTCTCAGACAAAACTGTAAACAGGATAGCAGGGTTCGCAACATCATCACAGGCAATGAAAATAATACAGAACACAGATCAGAAACCCAAACCACAAAATGGTGTTGTGAAGACATCCCAAAAATGGCAATAAAAATTAAAACAGCAAAGCTAATTCTAGAAATTAAGCATTATCAAGAGGATGCCAAGTGTGACCTTAACATTTGACATTTACCTTAAAAGGTGATCCGTTTGCATTTACACCAATCATTTGTCATGTTAAAGTTGCATTTGTCAGTACAGTCAGTACACGCTTTTGAAAAATGCATTTTTACATTTAACATCCCCGACTGTAAACAACAAAAAAACCAAAAATGATGTCACATTGTGCATTTTTATTAGCAAAAATATAGCAGCAATGGCACAAATGATTTAAACTGTTTCAGCAATATCAGAAGGTCTGAAAACATTATTTTAGATAAAGCATATTTCCTCCACCATAATAAGCACAATTTAATTAAGTGACTTTAATTCAAACTACTACGGCATTTCCCAGTAGACTGAGCGATCCTGCAGCTTTCATATTGAGTCCCTTTAACACACCAATTAATTATCTTCACTTACGTTGCTAGTAAAGTGCATTGCCCATTAACTCCCTGCAGGACAATGACTCACTTTTACATCTTGACTATTTAATGACCTCTTGGGCATGGCCATCAGCAGTGTGTCTGTCTGCGGAGAGAGTTGACCTCATCGAGATGTTTACTTAGCTCGGCAGTGACGTTCATGTCTCTGGTGACTCTTCCTATGAAGTCAGTCGACGGATTGGGAGAGCATGAGGGTCATGATTTTGGAAAGAGGTGTGTGGCACTCCTGATATCTCAGCAAAAAGTCGAAGGTGCAAGTCTTTGGAGTCCTGGTGCTTCCTGTTTTGCTATATGGTTGCGAGACATGGACGTTATCCAGTGAACTGAGATGAAGACTCTACTCCTTTGGTGCTGTGTCTTTTCTGGGAATCCTTGGGTACCGCTGGTTTGACTTTGTATTGAATGAGAGGTTGCTCATGGAGTCCCAAATGAGACATATTACCTATATTGTGAGGGAGCGTCAGTTTCGGCACTATGGCCATGTGGCACAATTCCCCGAGGGTGATCCAGCTTGCTGGACCAGGCTAAGGGGATGCCCATGTAACAAGCTGGCTGCGGCAGATAGATGTTCATTTCCGGAGGATGGGACTGGACTGCTTGTCTGCCTAGGGGGTTGCCAACCAGGATCCTGAGCAGTTTTGTTGTGTGATGGGTGCGGCAACGCGCTGTGCCAGTGCATCCTCCCCAACCTGACCTGACTATACATTACCAGCAATTGGTTTGTACCACTTTAGTTAGAAGCGATTTTTTTGTGATAAACAGATCCAGACCCATTTTACTTCCAGGCTTCAGTGCACTTGTAACTGGTCTTTTAATTTCAAAAACGCAACCTATTTGCTGCAAACTTAGAAGAAAATGTATAGTTTCCTTTGAAAAAGTAATTTTATAAAGCTGAGGAAAAAAAAATTCTAACTTAATTCTGTTGCCACAATTATTATAAAGCCAGGAATTGCCAAAAGGCAGAAACAAGGAAAAACCACCAGGTAAAGTAAAGCCTAAAAAAGGAGTAGGCAGAAGTGTCACTAAAAGTAGGGAAAGTCTGAAATACCAACAGCAGTCAGTGAGTCGATAAGCGAAGCCAAAAACCTAAACCAGAATTGTACTTCAAAAGGATGAATGGCAAACAGTTAATAATATGAAAAACTTCTCAAAAGTGCCCTTTGGCTTCCACTAATACTAAATCAAGTGTGACAGATTAGAGAAAGATTTCACACACGTGATTTTATCGTGAAAAACCTTAGGGGCAACCTCTCTGTAAATCATAAACTCTTTTTCGAAGGCACAGATTCTGTTCCTGTAGACCGGCAGTATTAATGTTTAATCTCCGTCACTAGTTCTGTTCCTCTATTCTTACGCTTACCAGCCAGTAGGGATACACACTTCACAGTTGCAATACATCTGCACCATGGACTAAAGGTCCTCCACCTTACTGTCAGTAGTTGATTGTGAAAATGTTTTTAGAAATGGCAGTTTAACATACAGTATGAGGTTCATTTTCTACTGGTGGACAATACCGTAAATGCCTAAATTGTTAAGCTTAGTTTGAATGTACAGTATGTCCACGTTTTAAATTAATAAGCACATACAACCTCAGATACCAAGAAAAATACCAGTGATCTATAAATGGATCGTTTACAAGGCGTCCCTACCGGGATTTGCAGACGTGTCGATCCATCCTCCGACTGCTCATCCACCCCCCAAAGAGTGTTACACTCCAGAATACTGTAGGAAAAGCCAAGAGCCACCACGAGGGCAGTTCCTGCCAAGCTTTACTCTCTCAGGTAGCCACCTCAGAAAAGGGGCTACACAATCTAACAGAAGCCAAGAACTTGTAGGAGAGCCTTCTCTCGTCAGGTCATGGAGAGCAGCACTTAAATCACTACTTCTGAAGGAACGTACCATGAACAAACACAGCTTTACATTCCCACTCATCAGTTATTGCGAAGTGTCAGGAAATTACCACACAAAATCCAATGAAGCAATACCCAGACTTTTACTCTTATAATTACTTGTATTTTATTTGCAGAAAACCCAGGCATAAATGTTAGATGTACAACCTGAATGATTTAAAGCAGAGTCACACAGCAAGCGTCATATCAGGTGGCCGCTTTAGCTTTTATGGTCTGTTGTCTTCTTCAGTTGTGAGGTTAGTGGGCGTTGGGACGGGAGACAGCAAACACTTGTCTCCTCTCTTCCAGCTGATGATGACGCCTCTCTCGGTGCCTTTTCAAAATCCTTTTTTATAGTGTCCTGTCGACTGCCTTATGCAAGATATTGCATTAGTCAAAATTTTGGGACAACCTAGTTGATTAAGTTACTTTTGGCTAGACATGAGAGACACATGCATTTTAATGTCCCAAGCGTTCATATCACATTCTTATAAGGATAAGCATACTGATTACTTTATCTAAACTTAAACATATACATGACACTCCAACAATTTTCACTTACTTTCCTTTTGTATACACCCCAGAATTTTATCTGCTTCCAAAATTCAACACTCTGGTAAGGTACCTTATGGATGTTAATGTACACATGCTGGCTCTTACAGTTAAAGAAGATTTTGATAACAGAATATCATATGACCTTTACATCACAGGCTTAGTCACAGAGTTCAAGAGCCGTTGTCTACAAAATTGTAAAATAAAAACACTAAAATAAAGCACACAAATTATATATTGCAAGTTGTATTTAGCATGATATATAAGCGCAATTCATTACAACTGTGTGAATTTGGGATTATGTATTGGAATTTGAAAAAAGAGATAGGAGCCATTAGAGTTCTTCAGCGCTGCAATGATTAATGATCTGCGAGTTTGTTTAGTGATTAGGATTTAGTGAAAGATCTTCCGTCTTCCCAGTTATGAACTTCAGCCGGACTTTTTGATTTCTGTTTTGTATCCATCTCCTGCTCCTTTCTTTATTAAACTCTCTCTCTTACAGAACACTTTGTTGTTTGGAATCAAGGAGTCTAATTATACGTACTTGCAACTGAAAACTCAATCCTGTTCTATCATTCATTGAATGAGTAGCAGCTCTTCAGAGCTTGAACTGGATAGTAGACAGTAGAACAGAGGAATCAGACTCATTTCATGGACAGTCCCACTTGTTGTCAAACACACTTTCTTAATCTGAACCAAATGTAAAGGAAAATGTCATGTAATTAGATGACTTGCTCAGGCTTTCATACTGTCATGTCAGAAAAGCTAACCGGTGTTGTTCTACCTTCTGATAAAATAGTAAATGGATTCAGCTTTTTCCTTTCTTCCTTCTGAAAACATCACTTAAATGGTTTCTATATGATGATAAGACATGAGTACGGTACATATTAAACTACTGTTGGAAGAACTCATCTTTCCAAGAGAAATCCAAAGACATTCACCCCTACAAGCCCAGAAAACTAAATGGACTATTTTGTGAAGTATTAATGGGGTTTAATAAGCAATATGAACTAAAATATTTAAGGTAGCAGGATCAAGACCCATCATGTCAGACAGATTCAGATACAACCCGAAGATTTTTTTCTTACTTGAACAGCTTGACACATGCATGAGACTGAAAAAAAATAAACCCCTCATTTAGTTTGGCTTAAATTCCTGGCCTTTTCACTATTTTCCCTTCCTTATATTAACACCTGACTGCTAAGTGTTTTCGATTAAGATGACTTGCTTCCTTTTTTACTTAGCAAGTAAGAAAAGTAAAATGAAGCAATAGATTGCAATAAGTATCTTTCTGAATTTTATACAGTACTAATATTCTTCCATTAATAACTTTTAAGACACTCAATTAAACCAAATGTTTCAGAAACAGTGTGTCACAACGGTCAGTGCTGCTTTTCCACAGTTCTGGAGCCCAGGGGTTTAGTTGTAGCTCAGACATTGCCTGTGTGAAGTTTACACGTTGTTCTGTGGAATTGCTAATTATGTCAAATGATAACTCAGAACTGGTTGGTATGAGTGTGTTATGATTTATGCTTTGAACTTGGTACTGTCAGGAGTGGCCCTGGCTTCTTGCTCGCTATGCTATCAAAAGTTCTCTTTACATCAAAAATAATTTCTGGGCCACAATCTCGGACAACCAACATGCAGTAATTATCAAAATGTGATTGAGATGCTCTTGACACACACTATAACTTAAGTCTCTGGTTCAGAGCCATCCTGTACTTGATTTGACAAGTAGGAATCTTGATAAATGGATGCTGCATGTTTATTCACAGACTCAGTATTTCCAGCAGGGTTGTGGCCATTCATGAATTGATTTGGGAATACATGGGAAATCGACTTCCTGGAATTGGAATTAAAATTACAATCGCATGCTACTGAAGTGAACAGGAATTGGAATTGGATTGGAATGTCTGAAAGCAGAATTGAATTCAAATAAATTCCACTTTCTAAGATAATTTGACTTGATTTGCTAGTCTACAGTACATTATGAATCAAAATATACTGTAAAAATAAAAATATATGCATGTGCATGCATGCATATGAATTTCATAAATCACTGTTATGAATAAAAAGTACAATATGAAATTTGTCTAATTTGCCTGCATCACTCTGCACATTAATGTTCTTAACAATGTTTTCATAAATTAGCTTAAAACTATGTTTCCCAGAATACAATGCAAGATGAAGGTTCATAACCTACAAGTATAAATGAGAGCCAATTAGGGCCCGTGGGGAAGGTGCGAGATTTTCTATGTGTTCGATTGGAAAAATTTTGATTGACTTTGGATTGCTGTTTGTGTATGATCTTCGACTGGTTTGAGGGTCTGGTTTGTGTATGAAGTCCAGTTTACATCGGTAGAGAAAGGCAAAATGTTAAAAGACATTCCAACAAAGAATGTCCTTTCACCGTCTCACCAAAAGTAGCAACTACAAAGAAAAACTCTTCACCACCAAAGAAAACTAAAGTTTTTGCATTAATAGACACCCACGTCCCATCCACAGCTGCAGAGTTACCAGCATCAGAAGAGGTACCAAGTTAGCTACGCCTACCGTGACATACTGAGGAGTCCGATCCTCTTCTGTATTGGAAGGATAAAAAGAAAGGGTTCCCACGTTTGGCTCAAATTGCATGCCTGTATCTCGCTATTTCTGCCTCATCTGTACTGTGGAATGCACGTTCACTATTGCTGGCAAGATACTTAGGCCTGAGGGTTGCAATCTTAGTGATGCCAAATTTCAGGAAATGGAGATTTGACACAATAAACAGGAAATCTATGTGAATGAAACACATGAATGAACAGGACTCACTATTTTGTGGTCTGAGACATATCATGTGGTAGCATTTATCACATTGAACTGGTAATCATACAGTATACTGCTATTATCTATATTCACATAGTTATGGCCAGTGTCACTCATCATTTATCAATCATTAATGTACAGTTTGCGGTTTTATTTACTTCAATTTCATCAACTATTTTTCTTACATTACTTGGTATTTGCAAGGCACTATAAATGAAGTTCACATGCATGTCCCTACATATAATCTCAAATAAATGCTCAGGAAGAGCAATGGAATGGAATTCGGCAGAGAATTTCATTGAATTGAATTCCACTTCCTGAAACTCCAATTCAATTCCAAGTCTGCTTCCTGTGGTTGTTGAATTCCAATTCCTCATTTGAATTGGAATTGTTGAGTTCACTTCTGAATTGACTTCAACCCTGATATCTAGAGCGTATTTTTACATTAATATATTGAAAAAGGCATTTCAGATTGTGTAGGAGGTGCAGCCTAGAACGCTCACCAACGGATGTGTTTAGAAAAGGAAGCATCATGGAGTAAAAATATCTGACACGAAAGAGGACAAGAGCTCTCCACACAGAAGTAAACTGGAAACTGGAGTGCATTGATCCCCACCACATCACAACCACCTTGGTACAGAGTGGTCTCTAAATATATGAAGGAAAGAGCTTCTCATTAAATGCCACTCACCATGGTGGATGCATTTTCATTTGCAGGTATTCCACAAATCAGCAGTTACATTTACTTTTTATATAACAACAAGAATAAATCTCCAAACATAAGAACACACAGAATATTCTGTCCATATGTGTTGATCTCTTCTTCTGGTTACATTCTCCCATGCTACAGCTCTGACTCAAATGCCTTCTCTAACACTCTCTTGGCATCTCTCGCTAGCTCTTCTAAACAGTTATGTAGCATATAGTATGTGGTAGCAAAGGAGATGCCACCTGCAGCAAGGCTGCCTATAATTGGTATTGTGCTCACAAAGTACTCAAACATCATCAGACCTCCAACTGCACCTCTGGTGAGCAGCTTAATGACCACATCCGAGGAGATCTCTTTGGCCAGAGGTGACTGGATGACAGACTTCAGGTCCTCCACAGGTTTATTGACTCGAATGGCCAGACTATTCAAAGACTCGTCATCCAGACCAAATGTAAAATAGTACTTCTTTAGCTCACTCACAAGGATTGTAACATCACAAGCCACTGACAAACCTGGAATGGGAATAGTAGCCACTGCGCAAGACAGGGTAGCAAACTGCCAGATTCTGGAATTTAGTTCTTTCTTCTTTCTTTGACAAATTTTCAAAGAGATGTTTGGAAGGGCCTGCAGAAAAACAAACCTTTTGTGTTCGGGGAGTTCCCTCTCAAGTGTCTCCTCTAAAAGAGGAAAGTCATAGAGACAAATATGAAAGCCTGATATCAAGAAGATCTGTGGACATTTCTTCTCAAGAGGCTGCAGGGATTCTGTGCAGTCCTGTCTAATCTCCATTAAGATCTTTTTCTCGTTAAATGTCGATTTTCTTCGTATCTTAGAAGCGTGCAGGTCAGCATCAATCTTGGAACGTACAAAGTAAAAATATTTTCCCATTTTCTCAATTTCTTGAGCCAACATTAAATGGTTCTGTTTAAAACGTTCTGAAGCAATTATAATGAAGAAATCATACTGCGCAAAATGTACTTGTTCAAGGTATTCATCAGCTTTAAAGTTCATCGTTCCTATCCCAGGAAGATCCCACAATCTTACATTTGGATATTTGGGATAGGAGTACATGGTGGGCTCTTTTGTAGTTTCTGTTACACCTGTCTTGGCAGCATTTTCATCTTCATCACTCAGACCCCTGATGGAGTTAACAAAAGTAGACTTTCCTGAACCCGATTCTCCAGTCACAGCTATGTTCAGCACCACACTGTCCAGTTCATCGAGACGGGACTGAATTCGTGCTGCTGCAGCTGCTAACCCACCTGACTCAAACTCTTCCCGTATTTTATTAATTTCTTCATCTTCAATCATTTCGTAAGGTTCGTCATCCATGACTGCCTAATGAATAAGATGGGATTACATTAGTTTGATATCCTATACAGTGTTCTAAAAATTAGAAATATCAATTCTATTTTAATAGAATTAACCCCCGTTGTTTTCAAAGTTTAAAGGGACCATGAAATGTAAGTTCTAGACTTCAGCTGATATTACATTTTCTTCTTCCATGGGAAATTTTGTGATTAGTAACTTAAGTCTATTAAGCAATGTATACTGAGCACTTTTATATTTCGTTAAAACACTGTATCAATTGGAGAAAATTGCACAGCATCAGTTACCGGATATAAATTTGCTATGTCCAACATTCCTGTCTAATGTGCATCAAATATTAGTCTTGAGCTATGCCACATGTTTATTCTCAAGACAATTCAAATAAGAGACCACTTTCTGTTCTGGTAATAGAAGTAAAAACATATTTACAGACAGAAGTCACAAAGCACTGAACAATAAAACAGATTAAAAAGAAATATTAAAACAAAGAATACACGATATAAAAACATAAAATATAGAATAAAATTAAATTTCAAACAACAAAATGCAAAACAAGGCTAACCAAATGCCTGTCTGAACAGATGCGTTTTAAGCGGACACTTAAACAGTTCAATAGATTCTGTTCATCTCAACAACAGTGGAAGACTGCTCCATAACCTTGGAGCAACTGCTTGAAATGCGAGATCCACACTTGTCTTTAATCTGGTTCAAGGAACCGAAAGGAGATCTACATTTGCAGATCTAACAGCACGGCCCGAGGTGTTGGAGGAGGTTTGAAATATATTGGGGAGCTTAACCATGCAGAACTCTCTAAGTAAGAACCAGAATTTTGAACAAGATCCTAAATTCCACTGGGATCCATTGTAGAGAGTGTAAAATGGGAAAACATGGGTCCAAGACATGACAAACCAACCTGACTTAGACAGGTAAAGAGGGAATTGCAATAATCCAGATGGAATGACATGAAAGCATGAATAAGCATTTCCATCTCAGCCCTGGTAACAACAGATCTCAGCTTGGATAAATTTCTTAAATGGAAGAAGAAAAAAAAAAAAAAAAACGACTAAAATACCTGATGTGCATCAACACTCAAAGATCGATCGAATATGGCACCTAGATTACATAGGGATGCAGGAAAAGAGGTGGAGATGCCGGAAAGTTTTTGATTAATTCCTGGGTGCAAATCTGGAGGGGCAAAGATTAAAACCTCTGTTTTCCGAGTATTTAACTTTAAGTAACTGGTGAGTAACCAATTATTGACCTCCTTCAAACAACTGACCACAGAAGTCAACTTGTCTAGTTCTTTTGTCTTAAGACAGGGGTGGGCAAAGCCAGTCCTGGAGGGCCGCAGTACCTGCAGGTTTTTGATCCAACCCAATGGCCTAATAAGAACAGTAACACTTCTGCTTCATTTTAGTTGACTCACTTGAACCCTTATTGCTTATTTTAGTCTTAAACAGCTGTGTTCTCATGTTTTTAATTGCTTCTCATTAGCAATAAAATTAGCAAATGACTACAGAAAGCAGCAGTTCTCCATTTAGCTTGTTACCATTTATACCTGTGTGTATTTCTCATGCACTATTTGGTTTAATTAAATACTTAGAAGAAAAGTGAAGAGAAGAAAATAAAGGACTGAGAATTACTCCTCCGTTTCAGACTTCAAATCATTTGGATGATATCCTTAGAAAGGAAAAAAAAAATGACCTGACATGGCAGAGTTAAAGCATTAACAAGCCAAGAAATTTAATTATTGGCAAGAGTGGTTTTCTAATTAAGCAACCGGGTTAGAACAAAAACCTGCAGCCACTGCAGCCTTGAAGGACTGACTTTGCCCACCCCTGGCTTAAGAGAACAATAAAGCCGAATATTGTCCGCATAAAAATGGTAGGAGATACCATTAAAAGAATTGATCATTTGTGCAAATGAAAGCACATACAGTGAAAACAAGATGAGTCCACAGACAGATCCTTGGGGCACCCCGTAAGTTAACGAAGCAAAAACAGAAGAAGTATACTCAACCGAGATAAATATAAGGTAAACCGAGCCAAGGTTGAACCAGTGATAGCCACAGAGTGATTTAACCCTGATCAGCCATGTCAAAGGCTGAACTAAGATCAAGAAGAACTAACACTGAACACTCGTCTTCATCTGCAGCCATTAATAAATCATCTGACACTTTGAGGAGATCGGTTTCTGTGGCGTGATGCTTTCGAAAACCTAACAGGAGAGCTGGATCCTGACTGGATCCACAAACTTATGCTTCTCAAGAAAAATAACCAGCTGTTAACAACTTTTTCTAAGATTTGAGAGAAATCGGAATTTAGAAATGGGGGTGTAATTTTTAGGAACGGAAGGATGAAGATTACTGTTTTTCATCATAGGATGAACGGCAGTATATTTAAAATAGCTAGGGACACAGCCAAAGTGCAAAGAGCAATTAATTAAAGATACCGGGCTATAGCCAGTAGTCAAGAACTTTTAAAAACAAAGATGTTGTTAAAACTTTTAAAGTACTGCAAAATGGTTTAATTTTTCTGATCAGTGAACTGGACAGGCTGATAGACGAGATTAGACAGGAGTTCCCCTGGACTATGATGTTTGTTGATAACGCTGTGATCTGCAGCAAGAGTAGGGAGCAGGTTGAGGAGACCCTGGAGAGGTGGCGATATGCTCTACAGAGGAGAGGAATGAAGCAAAAACGTCTTTTCTCCACTCCATACTAAGCCGCCTTAGTTATATCCAGCAGCCAGTCATATCTTTCTTCTGCGGACTTAATAAAAAGCCGAATTTTCTCATTAGCGATGTCACTGATTTTGCTATGAAGCTGCATCAATTCATCTCGACTTCTCCAACCTGCGCAACCCAAACTTTCAATTGGGCTTCAACTGACAAGTTCGCATGCTTCTGCTTCTTTAAATATAAATAAAATGAAAGTAGTGAGAAGTCAAGGAAAATGACACCTTTTATTGGCTAACTTGAAAACTTGCATATTGTAATCTTTTTAGTTAGCCAATAAAAGGTGTCATTTTGCTTGACTTCTCACTACTTTCATAATGGCTAACACGGTACAACACAAATGATTCGGCGAACGGGGCAAATAACGCTTTGCGAAATTCACTGATCAAAACTAGTAAAAATACGTGTTAACCTTCTTGACACTCTGGGGCTTCCGTATTAACGGCATTAAGTCAGTAAAGTCGTCTCGAGCTTCGGCTGCGGTGGTTTTTCCAGCTGCTGCTTTTTCGTTCAGTACAACAATTGTGTTTACTTCACTCGAGGGCAGAGCGGTGACGAGTCGGTATTGGCTGCAGCCTTTTGAAATGAACTAAGTGTGTTAGAGTATGTAATAATGGCAGACCACCACGAACAATAAATACATTAATTAAATCGCGACTGTTTCGGTCGCAGACGGAAGCAAATCAATAAACTGAAGCTCAGAGCGAGTTCTGATAACATGCACAGTATAATAAGAATAATAATTAGGAGTGTGTGTGTGTGAGTGTAAGTAACCGTTATTTCAAAGGAGCTCAAAATATACAGTAATCTGGGCTGTTACAAAAAAGCCAAATTCAACAGCCTTCCTGGTATTGAAATGTACGCATCTGCCGACAGTATCACATTTCTAAGCTCTTCAGAGGCCGTTTACGAGTTTTAATTCGAATAAATGGTTCTGACAGCTGCAACTACAATCATTAGGACTTCGTCGTATAACGAATGCATTTCAAATATAAAATGTTTCTTTACAACAGTATTTATTACTCACAATTAAAATGACTATCCCAGAAGTACTTTTAAACTTTGCCTCGCCCGCTTACGAACTGCTTACTGTTCACGGATTGCTACTCGACAGTAAAGTTCGGTTGCCTTCACCTACGCTTTTATGCGGCTACTCGAGCGCCTCCAATATTTCTGCCCTTTTAGCACTTAGCCGACCACGCCCCCCGTGCTCCTTCCCCGCCCCATCCAGTTTCGAGCACCGTCTCCTTCTCTGGAAAAGTGGGATTCAAGAGATATACGAGACCATCAGATCTGTTATCGAACAAGCTTCAAGGAACTTCAAGTCTTGACGGGGCGGAGTATATTAAGATGGCGTTGGGCACAAGAAAGGGACAGCCTTGGAGGTGACTGATGCCTGACAACTCTCACGTGTATAAGAGGGAATATGGAAGTGCTTGGGAAAATATTTCAGGGTTTGGTCCCCCCACGTAGATATTCAGCCTCCAGAATACATGAAGGGAAGGCGTGAGGATCAGGTGTGGGGGGGATAGGGGTTTTGTGGGAAGCTCCCTTCTCCACAATTTTGGCCACTTTAAGCATTAGTTATTATTCCCTAAATCGCCATTGTGAGACGGCTAATTGTGATAAAGCCTATGATCACTGGAAGCACTGGTTCAGTCGATTATCCCTGGAGATCTTCAGATAAATGCGTCTTGCTAAAGTACCTTAGGTGACTCTGAAATGGATTGAACAGGTATGGCATTGGACACTGTATGTGTACCCTGGAATGCTTTATTATACCTTTGATCTGTACACTGATCATAGACAAACTCAAGACAAGACAGAGACAAGCTCAGTGAATCCAAATCAGAGTCACAGAGATCTGTAACATATTACCAAATACACTTGGGGTACAGCAGAACCCAACTCTTGGATGGGGCACCAGAACATATCTGGGTATTTTTGATTAAAAGAAAAGCCATAAAATCACATATCCATTATCTGGCCCTGACAAATACAGTCTCTGGCCTCAGGCTGTGGCACTTTGTCCAGCAGTACAGGGTACAAAAGGCAGGGACCAGCCTTGAATGTGAAGCCACTTAATTCTGAGCCAGGGTACAATCACACATTGACATCCACAGATTAAAAGAAAAAAAAAAATCAGGATAACTGACAATGCTTATTTTAAAAAAGCAAATAAAAGTGATATGGTGGTGCAGTGGTAGTGCTGCTGCCTCACAGTAAGGAGACCAGGGTTTGTGTCCCTGGTCCTCCTTGTGTGGAGTTTGCATGTTCTCCCTGTGTCTAAGGGGGATTCCTCCCAAAATCTGTCCTAGTGTGTGTGTATGTGTGTGTGTGTGTGTGTCATCACCCTGTCCAGAGTTTGTTCCTGCCCAGTGCCTTCTGGGATAGGCTCCAGGAACCCCCACAACCCTTTCCAGGAAACAGCAAGTTAGAAAATGAAATGAAATTAAGCTGAATACACTGTTGGGAAATATTATTGACTGCTGGGATGGGCTCCAGCAGCCCTATAACCCTGCCCTGGATAAGAAAATTAGAAAAAGGGATGAATGGGAAGTTTTGCATTTGTCTAATAAAAGAAGATGTTACAAATGAAAAGCTTAGTATACTGAAAGTAAACCCAACCAAGAGCAGAACCTGGCTCTAACAATAGTCTGCTGCCATTGAGGTTCTCCATACATAGGCGGTTTTGGATGGGACTGTAGAACTGGCCCTGGCCCCTGTTATGGCCCCTGTGCTGAAGAGATAAAATTTTAATTAATTACTTATGGAGAAATGCGCTGGCACGGAAACCGGAACTAACATGCCGGAGCGTGATGCCAATATTGATGACCTGGGGCATGAACTGCATCAGTTCAAGAGACTTTTGTAAAGAAAAATAAAGAGTGGTGTGATTCAAAAGCCATCCGATACAGTGGAGTTGATTCGTTTCACTGAGCCGTACTAAGAGGTATTTTACGAGTTCTTTAGACTGTGCAAAGTAGCTGTTGCACTCCCAGTGAGTTCTGCCACTTGTGAACGGAGTTTCTCCACATTAGTAAAATTAGTAAAAACCTACCTCCAGTCCACCATTACTGATGAGCGCCTTAGCAATCTAGGGGTGCTAAGCATTGAATCCAGAAGAGCCAAGGCTTTGAACCTTGATACACAAACGCAGAATACTGTTATTATAATGTTACAGGCTACTGTGTTGCCAGTGCTAGAGGATGAGAGATTACTGAACAGAAAATGTGAGTTTCAAGTTTCATGCTGTAAAAAAGTCACTTTATAACAAAATAAATACATGCCTACATAAAAAGAAAAATATCTTGCATACAAAAAAGAGAAATGTTACTGTACAAAAAGTAAAATTTGTTTAAAGGTTTATTGTGCATATGTACAGTATGTGAAATCTTTTGTTTGAAATTAATTTGTATTTTTTATTGTTAAATGTTCAATTCATTTTGTTTGTGCTCCAAATAAATTCACTTAGTATATTAAACAATTAAATATTGCCCCTTTTTTTTTTTTGTTCTGTGCCCCTATGAAAAAACACTGGCCCCACCCTGGCTCCCCTGGTAAATTTGGTCTGGAACCGCCAATGGTTGGGGACCCCTTGAGCAAAGGCACCGGACTGTAAATCACAAGGCTGCCAGGTCAATATTCATCTATGCTATATGAAGATGTTTACTCCTGAAAAATAGATGGAAATAATTTTACTGTAGCACTGTACTTCACAGGGCAGCATGTTGGCGCAGTGGTAGCGCTGCTGCTTCACAGTTAGGAGACCTGGGTTCGCTTCCCGGGTCCTCCCTATGTGGAGTTTGCATGTTCTTACCGGGTCTGTGTGGGTTTCCTCTGGGTGCTCTGGTTTCCTCCCACCATCCAAAGACATGCAGGTTAGGTGCATTGGCGATCCTAAATTGGTACTAGTGTGTGCTTGGTGTGTGTGTGTGTGCCCTGTGGTGGGCTGGCACCCTGCCCAGGCATTTGCTTGTGCCTTGCACCCTGTGTTGGCTGGGATTGGGTACCAGTAGACCTCCGTGACCCTATAGTTAGGTTATAGCAGGTTGGGAAATGACTGACTGTCCTTCACACTGTGCTCATGGCTGGAATATGCTACTTGAAACAAAGACTGTATATAACATGGCGTGGAGGAACAAAGTATGATTTAATTTAATAGAGCCAGAATGTCAGGAGAACAATGTCTGTTAAATATCGGCTAAGGAAAGGTGGAAAACACACTGTTTAATGTTGACTGAGGGTGGCTGACATTCACAGCAGCACGACTGAGAAAAAATAAACAGGACTTCAGACCTTGTTGTTATTTAAGACCAACTGTAAATATGTCTTTGATTACCATAACGTGAGTTTTCTGTTAATCATCATGTAAGAAGCACGGATGTCATTATTCTAAGAACACATGCTGATGTATTTTATTGTGAGATTAGTAGAGTAAATTATCTTGATCCTAATCATTGATAATAATAATTCTTTACATTTACATAGAACTTTCCTCACTACTCAAAGCACTCTCCACACAGAAAGGACCGAAACAAACCAATGATCTTCTTACTGCGAGGCAGCATTGCTCCCACTGCGCCATCTTTGTTAAGGTTTTGCTCTCGTTTTTGAAATGTTACAGTCTACATGAATATGAACCAAGCACTGCACAAAATACCCCGTGGCAATTAGGGGGTCCAATGAGTGCTTCATTGTTGGCTGAACAATGAAATTCTACTCTTGTACTATGGATTATACAGTATAAACTCTTAGCAAATTAAAACGTGATTAGCATTCACCATTAATTACTTAGAATATCTTAAGTATATGAACTGCCTCACACACAGCATGTTGTACTTCTGTCCAGCATTACACTGAACTGCCACTTTAATGAGACACTTCGATGTTGTGTGTGCAGCTGTACAACGCCTGTGTTATATCATGCGCAGCACCATTCAACCACAGACCAGCACTGCAGCTCAAGTTAGTGAAGAGCATTTAAGGCAGAAGCACTTCAGCTTGATTGTGACGTAGCCACCTGAAATAAAAGAAAACACTCCAACAAAGAACTTTTCTGAATTCATATTTTTGGTACTGTATATCATATCAAATGCTGAAATTTAAGGGCTGAGGCCCACTGAATAACAGCCCACAACACCATCAGACTTGTTTATTGAGCAACAATAAATACACCACAATAATCTGAGGACCTAACAAAACTGATAACGTCAATGTCCTCTTCTTATGGACCACAGTAAATGCCTCCAGAACATCAAATGTGAACTGGGAACACAACAGGACTAGCCTAATGCTGCTCACTTGCAAAGTCTACATTGTCCGTGTCATAAGATCAACGGTTGCTGTCACTTTCTGGTACCCACCATCACACTCATCAACATTGCTTACACCAAGGTGCATAGGTGTGTCCCATTTATATTTTTTCTTTAAAAATCCCCATTGTTGTATCTTTGTCAGGTTTGTTTTCTTTGCTGGACTGGTTGCTCGATGACTTCCTGCATGTCTTTGAAGACCTGGCCCCCAGGTTGCAGTGACAGTCCCTCACAAAGCCACTATTCGGCAGGGAATTGTGAGGCACACCCAGCACTCACGTGTGCACCGGAGACAGCTTAAGGCAGCGGTGCCCACTCTTTTTCGGCTTGCAAGCTACTTTTAAAATGAAAAGGGTCGAAATGATCTACCTACATTAAAAATTATATATATATATATTGTGATATTTGGCCGGCTTATCATCCCGGCCAATACCCCCAGGCCGCCAGATGGAGCCCTCCCTGCAATATGGAGGTGCCCCGAAGACCAGCAGGGAATCATGGACGTTGTAGTTTTTATCCTCAGCCCTGCTGGATACCTCAGGGGCCGCAAGAGGGTGCTGCAGGGAGGACCGAAGACTCATTTGCGCCCTATGACCCGGAAGTTCGTCATAGGAAGAGCGACGGACTTCCGGGTTAAAGAAAAGAACTTTTACCTGACCCGGAAGTGATTGAGAATCACATGGACTAGGGATTGGGAACACTTCCGGGTCAGGATATATAAAAGGACTGTGGGAGCTCCCAGACGGCGAGCTGAGCTGGGTGGAAGGGTAGCAACGCGTCTGGGAGCTGGAGGAATACCCGGGTTTCGCAGCGGAGAAGTAGTGTGTTAAAGAAGTTATGAAAAAGAAAAGGAAAAATTTGAAAAATAATGTAACATGATTGTTAATGTAAATGTTTTGTCATTGATGAGTGTTGTTGTCATATCTCTATATCTATATCTATATCTATATATCTATATATCTATATATCTATATATATACTGTATCTATATCTATATATATCTCCTTTGGGGTGTGAGCAGCTGTTGCTGGGGGTGCCAGAATCTATCGAGGAATTAAAATGAAAAAAAAAACGGATGAGTCTTGCTGCTACGTGCACTTACTGTAGTGCTGCGTGGGTATTATGAAGTATCGTATCTGTTCAAGTTCTATTTAAATTTTAAATATAAGTAATTTTTATTTAGTCGACAGAAATATGTTTGGTAGGAATGAAAGGTAAATTTGGTCATCATTGCATAAATTTTTCTTCACCCTAGAAATTTAAAGAGTAAATTCAACTTACATTCCTACCAAAGATATTTCTGTCGACTAAATAGAACCTACTTATATCCAAATTTGAGCTATTGAGCTGTCGCCTGCCTGACTGGATATGTCACCCTCGCTTCGCTCTTACTTTTTAACCATTCATGTAATCATGGCTAGTCACGAAAAAATTAGAACATAGAAGGAGGATCACACTGAGTATTTTACCAAAATAATTATTGATGGCGAATAAAGTATCCATTTTTCATAAAGCTTCAATTGGTGATCTTTTTTTCTGCGTTAACCTCATATTTTTTCATACTT
>JANRMT010062827.1:23914079-23937733 GCA_026402145.1 Polypterus bichir lapradei
TTTAATTTCAGGTGGTCCACAACCAGCAGTTACATTTATTTTTACATTCCAGGAAGAAAAAAAACATAAGAACTTACACTATATGCTGTACATATTCGTCGAACTCTTTTTCTGGTTAAATTCTTCCATGCTACAACTCTGACACAAATTTCTTCTCCAACACACTCTTGGTGTCTCTCACTAGCTCTTCTAAACAGCTATGTAGCATACAGTATGTGGTAGCAAAGGAGATGTCATCAGCAGTAAAGCTGCCTATTACTGGTATTGTGCTCACAAAGTACTCAAACAACATCAGACGTCCACCTGCTGCCTTGGTGAGCAGCTTAATGATCACATCCGAGGAGATCTCTTTGGCCAGAGGTGACTGGATGATGGACTTCAGGTCCTCCACTGGTTTATGGACTTGAACGACCAGACTATTCAAAGACTTGTCATCCAGACCAAATGTAAAATAGCAGCAAACTACCAGAGTTTGGATTTTGGTTCTTTCGTCTTTCTTTGACAAATTTGCAAAGAGATGTTTGGAAGGGCCTGCAGAAAAACAAACCTTTTGTGTTCGGGGAGTTCCCTCTCAAGTGTCTCCTCTGAAAGAGGAAAGTCATAGAGGTTTTTTCAAAATGGGATCCCGGTACCTACAAGCTGCATTCTAAAATTCAAGAACGGGCTAGCTATAGTTTTAGAATGTGTACAATATGCTTCAATTCAGGAAACAATTTCATGCAGCAAATTAATGTATACCATGACTGTGAAGAAATAACAAACTTTTCTTTTAAGGAGCTACTGCACATGACAGAATAAGCTGCAAAAAAAAAATATAAGTGTGTGATAAACCTGGCTAAAGATAGTTACTGGGAGGAAGAAATGTTTAACATTAAAGGCAAAAATGGTTAGAAAAATGTCAAAGTCAGAATAACACTAGCTAAAGGTCCTATCTAATTGTAGAAATTACATTTCCTAAGCAAAACATTTAATTTACAAACCACAGTTTGTTTTATATTTATCCAAAATCTTGGAAGCTGTGAATTGAATGCTGCCATTTTATATAGAAAAAGGAAGTGACATCACAGCATGTATCATAGTGTCAGGTGATCAGCTGTAGCCGTAGCAACAGTAAACAAGATGGCAGTGTCTGTGATGAGAGAGAGAGAGAGAGGTTGGGAGCGTGCGCTGATAGTGTGTTGCCGCACCCACCACACGATGAACAACCTGGATTGGGACCCATGTGTAGCCACGGTAACAAACATAACTCTGACGTGACCCTGTAGTTAGGATATAGCGGGTTTTATAATGGATGGATGGATGATAAAAATATATAAATCCCAACCAAATAATGACAAAACTGGCCCAGTGTGAGAGAGCGTCCCCTGCGACAACGTGACAGCCCCTCCATAGTTGCTTTCTGCCTGCTACTTAAGGCTGCCAGCATGGGTTCTGTCATCTTGTGACATTGTCTTGGAGTAAGCCGATCTGTTAAAAAAATGAATAAGTAAATGAATGAATTCTAACCAAGAGACAGACAGTGTAACGTACAAGAGATCTCATGATGGTCGAGTATTTGCCTGTCAGTCATTTTCTAACCTGCTTATTCCTGAAAGGGTCACAGCGGGGTGCTGGAGTCTATCCCAGCTGGTACTGGGCACAAGGCAGGAACAAAACCTGGACATGACGCCAGTCCATTGCAGGACAAACACATACACGCACACAAACACCCCAACCACACACTATGGCCAAGTTAGCATTGCCCATTCAGCTAACCGTCATGTCTTTGAACTGTGGGAGGAAACCGGAGTAGCTGAAGGGAACACACACAGAGATGGGTAGGACACCCGGGATGTGAATCCTGGTCTCCTTACTGTGAGGCAGAAAAACTACCACTGGACCACTATGCTGCCCCCTGGGTATTTGGATTATTTTGATGTGTGATAAATAACAACACCAGACATCATAAAGGTTTGGGGCAGCCACCTGTATAATATGCCCTGGCTGCAAAAGGTTGAGATTTCAAACAGAGTTGTTAACAAGACTGAGTCCAAAACAGAACTGATTAAATAGAAGCAAGATGGCAGCTTTAAAGGTCCATAGAGGAAGTGACGTCATTGGAGGCGCCAGAAACAGGCGGGATTTCCCGGAAAGGGTCTGCAAGGAACTGAGAAAAGCAGTCAGTTCACCCTGCCGCCCTCTGGTCTGATGTGGTATTGCAATTACTCAAGCCCTTTCGCTGCCTCCTACTCGCACGTCTGTGACAGATGTCATTTTTAGCACTATGGTTAGTGCAACTGCTTCCTATGGGTTGGAATTCTACTTCCAGTCATTTTATTTTGTATGGAGGCTCAAGTTTTTCTTCTGGCTACTCTGGTTTTACTCTCAAGTTTCCAAGGATGTGATTGTTCAATGCAGTCGCAGTTCTATATTGAGTCTTTATGAGTGTACATGTGGGTGTATTTATGAATTTATGGCCATATCACTGTAAAGTTACAGCATGCTTCTGTCTTTAGCCATCTAGATCAGTGTTTGTCAACCATTGGGCTGGATGGAGGGCTGCCAGTGCTGGGCCACAAGTTGCTGTAGTTTATAATGGTAGTGGGTCTCACAGTGGATCATGGTGGGCTGTCACTCCGACAATAACGTTTGACCACCCCCCCCACCTCTGACAATTGTGCTCAATTTATCATAGGGGCTTATCACCCCCCACTCTGGTGCTCAATTCACAAAAGGGGACCCCCTTGCTTGATTAATTAAGGGGACACCTCCTTCTACTTGGTGGGTTGCAAAGATACTTACAACTGAAAACGTGTGTCACAACACCAAAAAGCCTGAGAAACGACGGTCTATGTTACTGCAACACACTTCTATTGGAGTTACAAAAAAAAAAGAAGATACAAGTTGGTTGCAATTATTGCAGCATCAAGATTTTTTACTTTAAATGTATTTTATTAACAATAGTATATAATCAAGAAGATAAAATTTGCAAAACTTATACAACAAAAAACTTCAAAATCAATCTAATAAAAACACAGAATTAAAAAAAAAGGAACGAAGCCTAACAAAGTAAGAATTCAAACCCCACCGAAGAGAAAGAGACGAGAGCCGAGAATATAAAAAAATAAACAATAAAAGGGAAAACATCTTTTGCCTCCTATGTGAACGCTTACTCTATTTTTTTTTAATTAAGTCTTGCCATGTTTTTAAAAAGAGGTTTTGGACAGATCCTCTAAGTGAGAATTAGATTTTTTTTTCCAATATGAATTAATAATACAGTGGTACCTCTGGTCACGACCGTAATTCGTTCCAAAACTCTGGACGTAACCCGATTTGGTCACGACCCAAACGTAATTTATCCATAAGATTGTATGTAAATACAATTAATCCATTCCAGACCATACGAACTGTATGTAAATATATATATTTTTTAAGTACAAAAATAGTTAATTATACCATAGAATGCACAGTTTAATAGTAAACTAAATGTAAAAACATTGCATAACACTGAGAAACCCTTGAACAACAGAGAAAACTAACATTGTAAGAGTTTATGCTAAACGCTTACAAATCGCTCGCTGTAAACACTATTTTTTATGAGTTTTAAGCACAGGTAAAAATAATTAAATGCCACTTCTCTTGCGAAACTTTTCAAACCATCCTCTACTGGCTTTAAATGCCTCACCTTCGCCACTTGAAGAAGGATTTTTTTTTCAGCAAATCGCCATGGATCTTCCTGGCTTTCTCGCATATGATCGCCTCTCTTACGCTATCCCCTGCAAGGTACTTCTCGTTCAACCACACTAGCAACAGTTTTTCCACCTCGTCCAGCACTTGAGGCCTCTGCTTGGTTAACATTGTAACTCCTTTTGCAGCATCAGCTGCTTTGTTAGGCCCTGTACACGCAAACAAAAGAAAATGGAAAACGGAGAATGGGAAATCATTGGCGTTTACGAACGCGCGTAGGGAAACTGGCCACCAGTGTTTTTGTTCGCCACCACAGCGTGTGGTCGTGAACAGATGCAAAATTTTGGCAAACTTTTTGGTCGTAACCCGATTTGTACGTGTTGCGAAACGTTCGTGACCAGAGGTTCTACTGTAATATAGAACGTCAGTTGCACACTGAGTAATACAAGGTGGGCTGGGATTCTTTTTGTTAAGCAGGATAAGTATGTGTGCTAGTAGTGTGGTACAGAAGAATGATTTGTGTGTGTGTTTTTATAATACGTCTGAGAATGTTATGTTAATAAAATGTACTTCCAAGGCCTGCACCACAAGCAGCGTATTCCAACCTAACATTAAAGCAGTGTAGTTCCCCCCTGTAATCTTATAATTAATAAGCCCAAATTCCCGGTACAAATTTGGTGGTCCTTTTGCAGGGATGGTAAAAATCAGTTGCCTACAGTAACATCTTATAATAACTACTGTTATACTTCATGAAAAACCTCAGCTCTCTGATAGTCTCAGACGAGAAACAAAATCACAGAACTTGAGGAGACAAATAACAGCGGAGTCAGGAAAGAAGGATCGAGGCGCAGGGATGAGGCCGTCGCCGTGGTAGGACATTCTATCACATCGAGACCCCTCAATGACCAGCACAAGGCCAAGGGTCCCCTACTCCAGTCCTGGAGGGCCAAAGTGACTGCAGGTTTTCATTCTAACCTTTTTCTTATTTAGTGACCTGTTTTTGCTGCTAATTAACTCCTTCTGAATTAATTGTAATTGACTTGCTCTTGAAGACTCAGACCCCTTGTTTCTTTTTTTTTATTTAGCAGCCAAACAATAATGAGATACAAAATGAGCCAAAACATGACCAGCAAAACTGCGTCCATCATACAATAGCTGAAAATAAAGATGAAGGTGTCACAAATGTTGATCTGCTCAGGTCCACAAAACATTTTAACGGTGCTCTTAGAAAAGAGAAAATCAACAATTTCGGAAATGTCTGGTATTGCACAAAGAGAGCAGCAACAAGCCATGGAATTAAAGAACAGATTTAATTAACGACAAGACTCGGTGCCTAATGAAGAAACTGGCTGGAGTGAAATTGGTTGCAGTTTGAGGCCCTGACTTAGTTGGTCTTCTGTTGGCTCACTCACTTCACATTTCATTACTGTTTGGGTGCCGATTAAGGAATGAAATGAAGCAATTCAGAGGAATGATGGAAAAATTCAGGGGAACAAATTTTAAAAAACAAGTCAATTACAATGAACTCAAAAGAAATTAATTAGCAGCAAAAACGGGTCACTAAATAAGAAAATGGTTAGATTGAAAACCAGCAGCCCCTGCGGCCCTCCAGGACAGGAGTTGGAGATCCCTTGCGTAGGCTCACCGAGCAGGTGACTGGTGCTTTAAGGAAATGGGTCGAACTTCTAAATATGAGTAAAGTATGTACAATATTTTTCTTTTCTTCCATTCAAATGGAAATTCATCTTATAAGTGCTGGTCAAGAAAAAAAAAAATAACACCAGGGTTACCACAAACAGTACACTGAAATAATGACAATTCATCACTGTGTTCTTACTTCATGTTTTTATATTAATATGACCAAGAACACTTAAAAGGAGACATGGCTACAATGAAAACAGCTGAGGTTAGGAGCAGACTGAGGGACATTAAACTTTGCATTTCACTGGAAGAGTTTAATGGCAACACACCAAAGCACTTTCTAACCAACCTAATCCATTTCAGGGTCACGGGGTCAGATCCTACCCTGGTAGAACTGGATGCCAGGCAGGAACCAACACTGGACAAGGTGTCAGTCCATCACTGGGTTCTCTTAATCAGTACTTACACCAACACAGGACCATTTTGGAACTGTAAGTTAATCTAACACACACACGCGTTTAAAGAAGTGAAGAGAAACCCATACAGAGACCAGAAGAATGGGCTCAAACTGAGGACTGTGCACATGTGAGGCAGCCCCACAGTTTTATTACAACTCCACTTTAATAATTTTGCTTATTATCCTAAGATATAAAGTCAGTTGATTATCCAAATCCACTAAAGCCATGTTTAGGGTCATCTGGGAGTTCTGGATATTGTAGGAACCAGCCCTGGATGGCATGGCAAATATTTTCTAGTCATTGACACTCACACTGAGCCAGTTTATAGTTGACCATTAACCTAACATGGAAGCCATTTGGAGGTGGGAGGAAAATTAGAGCACCCAGAAAATATAGTTCTGCGATACAAACCCAGTTTATTGGAGTTTGTCAGGTAGTAGCACTAACCACTGTGCCATCATGCTATTCTTGACCAACAGAAATGAGGCTTTAAAATGTGAAGATTTATGTTCTATTGACCCGGTGGTGTGAAGTGCTGATGAGGCTTTCTAAAGCATCGACAGCACTGAGAGATGCATAGGATGACATGCTTATTCCTGCAAAGCATTGCTTTTGAGAGCTCTCAATTTTTTCCACTTAAGCAATTTTTTCCCAATCTTCCATCATATTCTTATTCTTCTTATTTCATTAGGAAAATATTCCTTTAGTATTACGTGAACTTATCTCCATGCCAGCCTATTAAGGGACCAGCTCCGTTGGACATGCAGTATTTTAAGTTTACCCTTGGGTGTGTGCAACCAGAACTTTAGCAATGTGGCTTAAAGCCCAGGGCCTTGTGGTTTTAAAATGAAGATCATCATTATTTTTTTTATGTTTTATTATTTGTAATCATCTGTGGTAGATTCAGACTCCCAGAGACTCTGAATTGAATTAAACAGGCATGACAATGACATGATTTACTTTATAATAAAATGAGAAGGTCTGCATGTCCAGTCTCTTTGAGCAATCTGATTGGCCAGTTTGGCTTTGGTCTGATTAGTCACGGAAGTGCGAGTGTGAGAAGCACAAATAGAGGTAAAGACGTATGTGCCTCACAGAGTGAGCTACTTTCAAAGACGGCAAGTAAAAAAACAGACAGGAGGCGACAAAGGTGCCTTGCAAATAAAGAGAGGGTGGGACGCAGGTTTTAGGGGAACGTGCTGAAGAGAGGGAGCGTCGGTAACGAGACAGACAGACACACGTGAATACGGAGGAAAGGCACTGAAGGTACGTGTAGGGGCAAGAGATAATTAATTTTTGTAATTATTTAATTACCTGTCTGGCAAGTATGTTATTAAAGCATGTAACACTATGCACCTTTATAGGCCCTTCTTTATGATATCAGATGCAAACTTTAAATCTGACTTCTTCAAGGCCATTGAATGACAATCTTGATGTGGTTGGATGCTAACCTAGGGTTGCCAAATTAGAAAATTAGAAATATGGGACACTCCTAAAATCTCTCTCTATATTACATGTCAAGTCAAGTTGGGGAGCATGCACTGGTACAGTGCGCTGCCGCACCCACTACACGACGAAACAACTCGGGATCCTGGTTGGCAACCCCCGAGGCAGACACGTGGTCCAGTCCCACCCTCCGGAAATGACCCTCTATCTGCCACAGCCAGGTGTTACGCGGGCGACCCCTTGGCCTGGTCCAGCCACTCGGGTCCCCAACAATGAGGATCTTATGAGCCGGATCACCCTCGGGGAAACGCGCCACATGGCCATAGTGCCGTAACTGACGCTCCCTCACAATGCAGGTAATGTGCCTCACTCGGGACTCCATGAGCAACACAAAGTCAAACCAACGGTACCCAAGGAGTTTCCGCAGAGACACAATACCAAAGGAGTCTAGTCTTCATCTCAGGTCACTGGATAGTGTCCATGTCTCGCAACCATATAGCAAGGCAGGAAGCACCAGGACTCTATAAAGACTTGGACCTTCGTCCTTTTGCAGAGATATCGGGAGCACCACACACCCCTTTCCAGTGACCTCATGACCTCCCATGCTCTCCCAATCCGTCTACTGACTTCATAGGAAGAGTCACCAGAGACATGAATATTACTATATATATAAATGTATACATGCCCCCTACACACCCAGACCAATCTTCTTATATAATACGCTACTGTGGCTGTGCGTTTGTCTGTCCAGGATTTTAAATCACCTGTAGCTCGTAAACCATTTGACCTATTGGCCTGAAATTTAGTACACATTGTGGTCTATGGCCGGCTTGTCATCCCGGCCAATACCCCCAGGCCGCCAGATGGAGCCCTCCCTGCAGCATGGAGGTGCCCCGAAGACCAGCAGGGAATCATGGACAAAGGAGTTTTCATCCACAGCCCTGCTGGATACCACAGGTGCCACTAGAGGGAGCTGCAGGGAGGAGCAAAGAATATTATTTGCCCTACGCCCCGGAAGTACGTCCGAGTCACATGGACAAGGGGAATGACGTGCTTCCGGGGTGAAGAAAAAAGAAGAGTTTTGATCTGACCCAGAAGTGCTAAGAAGTCACATGGACTGAGGGTTCAGAAGCACTTCCGGATCACAGACGGTGAGCTGAGCTGGGTGGCAACGCGTCTGGGAGTGGAGGAATTGTTTATTGTAGTGGATTGTGATTATTTATGAGTATAGTGGAGAGGAGGGTGCTTTGTGCACTGTTGTGTATAAATAAAGTCAATATTTGGACTTTTATCTGGTGTCTGGCGATTTGGACAAGGGTTCAAGGGAGCGATAGCGCCCCCTATCTGTCACAACATATATTACGTGACGTCTACTATCTGGTTTAGGGGTGATGATTGACCTCCAAGGTTATTCCTCTTTTGATTTTTATTTTATTTTATTGTAGAACCAACTCTCGGCAGCGGCCAGCAGGGTGACCGGGCAGCACATGCATACGGCCGCCGTTCTCATTCTCTACCACCTTCGCCGTCACTTCCCCTACCTCTTCATACTTTAAATCATTCTTGAGGCAGATTGAAGACTTAAGTGCCAGTTTAAGTGAAAAATTAAAGAAAACGTACTAAGTAATTGCAACACAAACACTGACTTAATCAGTTTTAACGTGAAAAGATGCCGACGAAAAAAGAGAAGAGGTGGGCTGCTAGGGTGGAAAAAAGAAGAGCTGCTCAGGAAGCAGCAAGCACATCAACCTCTGAGCACATGAATGCTAAACATAGAGAGAAAGAAGATGACAACTAGGAATGCTCCAGTCAAGTGTATTTACTGCATGTTATTGTGCAGTGTGACGTTACTGGTTTATAAATATAAAAGTAGAGACATAAAAACATAAAGCAAGGATTTTAATGGGTTATGAGGAAAACAAAAGTAAAATCATTTGAAAATGATTTAATACAAACTAAAAAAGAATTCTGTAAAAGTGAAATCATTTGAAAATACTTATTTAATACAGACAACAGAGAAATATTATTATTTAATACAGGCAGTTAGAAAAAAAGTGGGCCGTGAAAAGTAGTAACAATACAGTTTGCTGACGCTGTATGTTGCAATGCTGATCCAGAACTGCACAGCAGCGCGGCTGGAGAGCAAAACGGTAAGAGTGTCGCTGTCCTCTCCCAACCACAGCAACTGGACAAGTTGCAAACAGGCAGTAAACACTCGTTTCCTCGTTACATTTGGGTTATTTTCATCAAGAGAATCTGAGAAAAGAAAGTATAATTACTTATAAAGTTACAACTAAGTATCGTAAGAAGGTAGTAAAAATATATTTTATTACGAAATTTGAAAATGAACTAAATACGGGACATTTGGGTGTCCCTGAAAGGTCAGTATGGGACGGGGACAAAATGATCAAATATGGGACATGTCTCGTATATAAGGGCCGTCTGGCAACCCTATGCTAACCTGACATCTTTAGAGCCATCCAACAGGCCTGCCGCCAGAAATATTTGGGCCCCAGACAACTGGGTACGTGTGGGACCCCTCTGCCTTCCCCCGGGTCCCCACATGCCAAAAAAAATCAAGCGTGAAGGGGCTCCCTTCTGTTAGGGCCCCGGACCAGAGTCCCGTTTGTCCTCCCCCCGGCGGCGGGCCTGCATCCAAGGTGCCTTTACTGTAAAACTAGAACGCTGTCATGCTGGCACAGTGACCCTGAGGCTACACCACCTGTATGGAAACTGCTACATTTTTTTAATTTTCCAGAGGATTATTTCAAATGAAATAAAATTTGGTGACTCCATCATCTATTTGTACATCAGAAGATTAAATACACAAATCCTGAAATCCAAGAATGTGCAGTCTACTTGTGAAATCACCAACTTGCTAGGTGAAGGTTGAGTCAATGCTTGAGATCGTCTTCGGGAATGTTATTTGATTATCAGAAATCTCTATCCTATGTTTGTTAGGTGCCTAATCTGAGAGTATTACAAGGTGGGATGTTGAGAAGACCGCAATAAGAAAGTCAAGGAGATTAACAGCAGGCTTTTGGACTGAGGGTGAAAATTCATGTCATCTCAGGAATAACACGCAAACCCCACAGAGAAGGAGTTCTTGCGAGGAAAAGAACCACAGAGGAAGGACAGTGAGGTGGCAGCTGTGGCACAGTCAGTGCATCAAGACTGAAATACACAAGTCACAACGAGGAGAGAAATAAATCACAATTCATATCTGGAGATAATAATATAATAATCATTTAGGCAGTGGAACATTTACTGCAATTGGCCTGAAAAAGTATTCAAGAAAAATGTAAAGAAAACAAGAAATTCTAAATTCACGCACCAGTATTGAACTTAATCAAAATAAAAGAACCCTGGATCTTCAGGTTCATTCAGGGTGGTTTCTGTTGTATCATATTCATCCTGTAGTGCAGCCTTCATCACCCTTTTGCCATCTTCTGCAAGTTCATTTATTGCAGACTTTAGCAAGTAGTAGGAGGCCACAAAAGATACTCCGCCATTAACAATGTTACCCAGAAATGGGATCCTGCCTTCCAGCATTCCCACCAGCCAGCGCTGGCCCACAGCAGCCTGTTTCAGCAGCTCCTCAACACGCTGATAGGAAAGCTCCACTCCATAGCTGGACGTCACTTGTGAGCGAAGTTCCTGCAGATTCAGACAAACAGCACCAATTGAACCAGCATCATTACATGCAAGCAAATGCTATCAGGGGAAAGCTTTATGTGTTATGCATCATTCAGTGATACATGAATATTCAACCATTAGAGCTCAGCGTTGTATAAAGTACCCAACAGCCATAATTAACAAAAAGTAGAGATACCTTTCTGGAAAGTAACTCAAGTAAAAGTAAAATGTGCCCACAGGAAAACTACCCAAGTGGAACTTTAAAGTATCTGATATTAAGTGAGCACAAATATCAAAAGTACAAGTGAAGGCAGGATCTCTCCCTGTTTCTTATGTAGTCAAAACTGATCTTACAAATTTAAAATAATTCGGGCTATCCTTTTTTTCTAACATTTGAGTCATATTATAATCACTAAGGTCTGAGCCAAGGAACTGCGACTTGAAGCAGCAACATTCAGCACAAGCGGAAGTCTTAATGATTGTATCATAAATCAGTGGAGTAGGCGTTAACAGAGAGATAGCTCGTCCTTAAAGTGGTGAAGCCTAAGCAAATTCCTAAAAACACCTCAATAAACTGAATTTTAGTAACCTAACATCGATTGATTTAAATGGAAAATATTTTTGAGTGGTCACTGGCCTCAAGAATGGCCAGCATTTCTGTTAAACTAAAACCAACCTTAGTGAAAATTGCTAAAAATTAGTTTAAAAATAATGTTGGCTATCACAACAAACCCTAATAAGATGTTGCGCTTCATTAAATCATCTACTAATAAAATAAAACACTAAGGTCTGTGTGTCCAGTCACTCAGAGCAATCTGATTGGCCAGAGTGTGAGACACACAAGGAGCAGAGAGTCAGAGAGCTGTTTTCAAAGACGTAAATATAAAAGTGGACAGGAGGTGAGAAAGGCGCCTCGAAAATAATGACACAGTCAGAGGAACGGGCTTTACAGGAGTGCATGTTCAGAAACATGCAAATACAGAGGAAAGGTGCCAAAAGTACACATAAGGCAAGAAATAAATCATTTTAAAATGTCTTCTATTACCTGTCTTCAACTGTTACCTTGGCTATTACTGTATTTAATAAAGCAATTTATCTAGACTCTATCACTTCTAGTTTCACATTCAAAGGAACGGCCTTTCCAATTTTTTTGGACTTTTCCAACTAGTCCATGATCTGTTTTGGAGTCATGAATCCCAGGACGATGTGAAGACATGTGAGCAACACACATGAAAAGGAGAGAGAACCGCGGCACGTGAACACGCAAGTATGCTGTGCTGCAATGTACAGATCAAGACCTGCCCTGCTTGACTTGTTGCTGTGAGGACAGAGCCTTATTATCAGCTCAGGGAGTGACTGAGAATAGAACTGTGTGTCACTGATATCCAGCCAAGCCCCAAAACCTCCAGCCATGCCCTGTCCTGGCAGTTGTGACTGTGTGAGACTGGGACCGCGTGTCACCAACATCCAGCCCAGCACCAAACATCCACCTCTGCCCTGTTCTGCTGGCTGTGCCGAGGTGTATATGGAATTACTGAGGAGATGATTGGGTGTTAACACCAGCAGTACACATTTCATTCTTCATATACACAAATTATGATGCAGTGGTTGTTCCTAAAATGGGGGAAAATTTTCCATAACTAAGTAAAGCATTGTGCGTATTTGTGTAGCTTATTTGGTTTCTGCTTTAATATTGTAGTAATGAATGTGTGTAGCAAAATATATCAGAGTAAAAGTAGCATTTGAAAGCATACAAAATTAAAGTGACAGTAGACAGAAAATGTTATATGCAATTAGAAATGTTCTCAAAACATACTTGAGTACAGTAACAAAGTACTTCTTGAGTGGTTCTCAAGTTCAGCCCTGGGGATCCCCATGTAGCTGTAGATTTTTGTCCCAACCCTTTTTCCTAACCCAACCAAAGTATCAGTATCAGTGTTAACGTTCATTAGACATGCATTCCGGTTATGATTAGAAGCTCTGCTTTAACATTTGATAATCGTTTTTGATTAACAATTTGGTTGCCGAAGGTTTGGTCCTTCTTTTTTTGGCAACAGAACCCTGCACAATTACTATCTTCGCTCTTCCCCTTCAACACTCTGATAATCTCCTGATCAAATTCTCTACAAATATAATTGTATCATTTGGACAGACTGTTTCCACCTTTAAATCAATACAAATCTGTTACTTAACCCATGTAGTTTGTAGCGACAGCTGAGAAAAAAAAAAATAATTCACGTTTTCAGAAGAAGTCTATGGTGACAACAATAAACACTATCAAATACATCCATAAAAAAAAATCTTATGTTTCTCATGAATCAAGTCATCCAGTTGTATGCTGAAACAAGCCAAACACATGCATTTTAACTAAAATATTGTTAAATAAACCACTTCTGGAAAACAATCTGATAAACAAAAATATAATGTACTCAAATGTGGCCGATCACTTGAATTAAAGAGTCACCAAATTCAATGATAGAGTCTAGTCCAGTAACAGCCTATTCATTGGCTAACATTGCACTTCGTGTGATAACATTGCAAACTGCACAGAGACAAGTACAAATTAAGATTAAAAGTTAAAGTAAAGTGAGTGACAACATTATCAAGAAGAGAATATACGTCGTACTTGTGCATATCTGAGATGCTTTAAGAAGCAGAAGTTCAAATCACCCATGCAGTTTCAAAGCCTGCTGCCGAATAATAACGAAGTACTCCAGTTTTGGATACGAGTATAAATGACATGATAAGAGGCGGGTCAACAATTCAAATTCTTGCTCGTAGTATTTTCTGTAAATGGTTTATTTAAGAATATTTTAACAAAAATACATGTGTTTCGGATGTTGTGATCATATGGCTGGATGACTTCATATGTGGATTATGCAAAATGAGTAAAGAAACCCAACTGACACAGGAAGTTAAGAAAAATAAATAAATCCTTACTGAATTGTCTAATTAATTATTGCCACAGCCAAAGGCAATATCTAAGTTTAATTGATTAACATCAATCAATTCTGTTCACCAACACAATTCCTCCAGACTCTTCTACAAACTGTAGTGACTCGCAGGCTACAATGCCCACAGTATGGGGAAGGCAAAAACAGAACTGTATTCTCTAGATAAATTTCCTTTCCTCCATGTGGATCCTTTTGATATATAGTAAATTTTGGATATTTCCCCCTCCTCATATTGTTTTTTGGCTCATTTTTGCCTCACTTACCTTGACGACAGTCTGCCCTTTCACTGCACTGCTGAGAGTAGTAAGTACACTAAAAGATCTTACTGTGTCCTGTACTACTACCACATAAACTACATTTTCCTCGTTTTAATAGAAAAAGAGGTTATCACATAAATAAATAATTGCAAAAGGTGAATAACCTGATATGAGCGCCCGGTTTTAGTTGATAATTTCAAAAGAGAGTTGTGATCGACTCCAAAATGTTGCTGGTAGGAGGTGAGAGTCTCCATGAGGGTCTGTATGTTGCAGTTTACTAGTGCTCCTGGCAGAACGGCAGCCAAGCAAGCTGACAGTGCAGTTTTCCACACAATAGAAGAAAGGGCCTGTTTTTTCTTTTCTATGTAGGAGCTGGAAAAGCTGGGCAGAGCAAGCAGAAAGACATGACGTTTGTGGCTGTCTAGCTCACTTGCCAAAGTTTCTTGTAGTTTTGCAAAATCAAACCTATGCACTTCAAAACAGGAGATCAAGAAAACCTTGGGTCTGCCTAGTCCTGCTTCCTCCAAACAATTTACACAGTCATCTCGGATCGTCTGGAGGACATCAGCTTCACAGAAATTACTGGCTCTCCTCAACATGCAACAGTTAATGTCAGAGTCTATTTTACTTCTCACAAAGTAAAACTTCTTTCCCATGGACTTAATGCTTTGTGCCAGTAGGACATGATTTTCTCTGAAGCGCTCTGAAGTAATAATTATAAAAAAGTCATAACGCTCCAAATTGACTTTTTCCAGGTAAAGCTGTGGATGGAAGTCCGGTGTTCCAATTCCAGGGAGATCCCAGAGTCTAACTGTAGGATAAGACGGGTGGGGATAAACTGAGGCCTGCTTGGTAGTTTCAGTTACTCCTGTTGGTGCTGATTCTGCCTCCTCATCTCCCAGCCCTCGAAAGGCATTGATGAATGTTGATTTTCCGGACCCTGACTCACCAGTCACTGCAATGTCCAATGTGGCTGTCCTAAACTTGTCCAACAAACCCTGAAGTTGGGCCACTACCTCTGACATTACATTTGACTGAACCAAGCTGGACATCTCCTGCACCTCTCGCTCACTGAGTGTCTGCAAATTTGCCATTGCTGGGATGATATCTACAAGAAAGAAGAGAAACACTTTATATTAAGTGATCCACATTAAATGTATTACTGATATAAGAAGAGAGTTTATTGCAACAATCAGAACTGCAAAATGGGAAGCAACGTTGAGTCTATGCATCTTATGAAGCAAGAAATTATATCTATAGTCTATAGTAGAAATTTATAAACTGAAAAACGTTTAGGCACATACAGTAAATCCATAAGGATTTCCTCAGATTATATTGAAAGCTTGGCTTACTTTTATATTTCACAGCTTAAAGAAAGACAGTGCGCCATTCCTCATTCAAACATGGACAGCAAACGTGTATCATTGTTTCAAATAACAGGCTCAGTTGCTGGAACTGCAGTTATCTACTTCTGATGAATAAATTGGTTGGTACTTTAGAATTTAGAGTTGAAAAATCTCCACCCTAATAGAGTAAGCATACAGAGTTTATCATTTGGTGTTTGTGGCGGAGTCTTTGTTAGTTAAACAAGCATAGAGTTTAAGACTCATGAGCTGTATTTCAGGACTAAATGGAAGTGTGATGATTTCCCACTATGACAAAACCAAAACTGAACATAATATTAAATTAAACCCAAAATACAAAATTAAAAAAAGTCATACAATAATTATGTAAACAAATAAAGAAACTAAACATTTTTATAATCTGAACTAGTAATTAAACATAACGTGATTGAAGTACTGTACAATAATAAAAAGAAGGAAGCTGGGAAAGTTACAAAAAAACAAGATTTAAATGCCACAAATAGGAAAAAGAAATGACTTAAGCCAAAACACAGTCCAAAACTCCGGAACTTTAAAACCCGAAATGTAATTTGAAAAGCCAAACATTTCCAAAACTAAATGTCAAAAGACCCTTAAATGTTTACTAGATAACACACTGAATAACGCAGTTGAACAAGCGAACTGTTAAGACTGGCACTCTTATTTAATTTGTATTTCATTTTTTGTCATGTTCATAGAAGATCTTGGGGCCCTTTTACATTTTTTAATACTATAATAAATTATTTTCTTTCTGTGACTGCTTAGAGGTTTAAAATGATTTTTGTCATTATGGGACACCATTGCATTTTGGTGTTCTACACTCTTAAAAATAAAGGTGCCAGGTGGTTCTTCAGGGTGATGTCATAAAGGAACCATTTTTTGGTTCCCAAATGTCTCATCCACATGAAGGTTCTAGAAAGGCCCTTTATTTATTTAGATCTGTAACTCCATACAGTAAATAACCATGAATAGATGGTAAAAGATCTGCCAAATACCAATAGGTCATGATTTTAAACTGACTCTTACTGCATACATCAACACAGGCTGTCCAGGCGTTCTTAATCTAATTTTTTTTGCATATTAGGAATCTTTTTAAAGCAGAAACCACCAAATTTATATACAAAGAACCCTTTTTTAAAGTGAAATGGTGTTTTGTCAAGAAATTATTCAATGAGGTACCACACAACCCAGTGAAGGACCATAACATGCCATTAAAGAGCCAGTATTGTTAAGAGTGCAGCCTGGCCATTTCTATGGCGATCCTTTCTATGTTCCACTTGGGTTGAATGACATTTAATGTCCATTAATACTAAGAATTTAGGGGCATCTAATTCTTGACCTGAATTATCTGATAACGGATTACATAGAACTTTTCCTTGCGATTTCTTTAATAGTGTTTTTCTAGATTTTTGAACCTTCGCTTTGTCATTTAAAACTTTTGCATTGCAATTAGGTTTTGGAGAAAGATCACTTTAGCCTTCCTGGTTTGAACCTTGAACACATCTTTACTACATCTCCTTCTCTTAGTTCCTTCTTTAAAATCACAAAATAATGCCACAGTAATTTGCTGCTGTTATAATATTGTTTCTTTTTTTGTTTTGCCTTTTAGATTTGGACTTATGTGGATTCTAATTCTGCATGTTAAAAAATGATTTAAACATTTTTAATGACATTTTCATTTCTTTTTGGACTCCATGTTGTTTTTATGGGCACCTCCATTTTGTGATGTAGTTGTTATGCTGTCATCATCGTAAATCGGATTGAAGTTCTGGGCTTGTAACATCAGCTGCGCCGTAGTATATATGAAAGGTCATCGCCTCGCCCCCTCGGGTCAGATAGTTATTGTTTTTTTTGTTCTTTTGACATTTCTGCCTATCCCTGTATGGTTCAACCATACCCTGGTCATTTCCTCTGTGCTGTAATCTTTCCTGAGCACCTCAATCCCCTTCTGTACCTGCCTTTTCAATATTATTGTTCCAACGTTGTATACTGAAGCAGTGATGTGTTAATGGGGGGGTTAGCGGGTCTATGCCACATTCCTAATTTCAGGCATTTGTCACTGATGCTTTTTGGATGAATCCACATAACATGCCACTATGATCTGGCTAATCACCCAACCGAAGCAGACTCAGATTTCCTGTAAATCTTTTCATATACAAATGGATGTCCTCATCCCCCATTTTAATCTTGCTTGCCTCATCTAAATAACAGTTGCCCATTTCATTACAGTCATCCATAGAATTCGGCCAGGATTCTGTTACTGCCATCACATACAATATTCATGTTCAGTTCATTCACCAAATGTGTAACGCTTCTAGATTTAACATTTAAAATGTCTAGCATTAACACATTTAGCACTTGCTTTTCTGTTAACAAATAGAAAGGTGTGTGAAAATATAGGAGAATAGTATAAGCATTAGACTATTTGCACTTACATTGAGTTATTCCCTGTCAGCAAGGAAACGAAGAACTTCAGAAAAACGACAAAATCTGCAATCGCCATTGTCACATTGATAAAAAAAAAAAAAAAAAAACAGCAAAAATGATGTAATTTAAGTTAATTCGAAATAATTAAACATATAGCCAAACCAGTATGCAGTATGTTAGTTGGGACGCAATGTTTAAACTAAAGTTCAATGACTTTTAATCACTTTCTGTACACTTAATTGTGTTGTACCTTAATTTTTAAATGGCTACATTTGTAACTTTTAATGATCACTCCAGACACGGGAACTCATAATGACAAAGTGAAAACATGTTTTCAGAGAGATTTGCAAATCTTTGAAAAATCAAAACCTAAAATCTCAATGCTGAGGCTCTCTTTCATATTAAGATATGATATAGCGTATATATAATGATACCGTTAAATAACTCGCTTAAAACTAAAAGTTCAAATGTGAAAGTACTTCATCTTTCCTTTCGTCTGTCATTTTGAAACTATGCACTACGTTAGTGACACGGTTGAAAAAGACAAAAAGTGACACCCTTTGAAAAAGAAGTGTATACGTTATACAAGGCAATCGACAGGTCAAAAGTACGCAACAACATGTAATACTTTTCCGTCAGGCTGCTAAATAGGATTCTTAAGTAAAGTCAGCCAAAGACTACGAGCTGCTACTCTAAATATGTTTTTTTTTTATACTTGTTTGAAAATCTATCATCTGAAAATGCGAGCTCAGTATTTCAAATAATGCCCATTATTGCTGTTCAAGCTTACCTTAGTGCGCACAAAGATCCGAAGCCTACTGAAAATAAAGCGAAACTGCGCTGTGCGCCCCGGCACATCTGGGTTTAGCTGCGGTCTCCGTAGAAGTAACAAGCTGCACAGCCTACCTCGCCACCTGCTGGTGAATTTTTTGTGGTGCACTCTGTAACTCCTGAAGTTCATCGTCATTCGTCCTTGAAATAATGGAGGATACTGAGCCAGTCCACGCATCATGAGAGTGATTTCGGTCATATTGTACAAGTAATTGCATTATTATTCGTGCTACGACATTCGCAAGAGGGAAACATCACTTTTAGACTCTAAATGAACTTGAAGAGGCTCAATTAGGGCTAGTTGGACACGTGTTGAAACCTTTAGGTAATTTTATTTATTGTTTAAAATCAGATTATGTTTCTGTACAATGCATTCTTTCTAGATCAGTAGGACAGAGAATCTTACTTTTTTTTTTTTTTTAGATCGTATATCTCCAGCCTCTGCAGGGGGTGGAAAAAGAAACTTAGTATGAAGTAAGCACACTGAAATATTTGAAAAATTCACAAGTATGCCAAAGGGGTGGTGTGGGTGCAGCATGTTCGGTTAACTGAAGACAAAACTGATAAATGCCTGCCAGATTCTATAATGATTCTAAAATGATCATCCATGTGTAATTCTATGTTCAGTGTGGCAGTAGGGGGCGCTAGTGCTCCCTTGAACCCTCAGGTACAACTCCAGACACCGGATAAAAGTCCAAGACTCTTTATTATTTTCTCAGTGCACCAAGCACCTTCCACACTACTCATAAATCACTCAATAACTCTTTTAACAAACTCTCCTCCTCGCCCAGACACTTGCTCCTCTACCTCCCAGCTCAGCTCAGTGTCTGGACTGGCTTCTAGTCCTTTTATAGCCCCTGACCCGGAGGCGTTCCTGTCCAATCAGACCATAGTTCCTTATTCCTTCCAGGTCAGGGCAAACAGTCCTTTTCTTCACCCCGGGAGCACGTCATTCCTTCTCGTGACGTACTCCCGGGTCATAAGGCACAAAAAAGCCCACAAGCCCCCTTACAGCGACTCCTGGTGGCCCCCAAGGTATCCAGCAGGGCTGTGTATTAATACTACAAAGTCCATAAGGCCCTGCTGGACCTCGGGGCACTATCCTGCTGTCAGGAGAGCTCCTCCTGGCAGCCTGGGGGTGAGGACCGGCATGAGAAGCCGGCAGTCCTCCACATCAGTTAGATCATATTACACATATTAAGGAGTATATTTTAGTCTAGAACTAAATTTCCTACTCTACTTGAAAATCTCTGCTTTTACCTTATTGGGGTTGTTTTGTAAACATCTGTATAATTCAAAGATGCTTCCGGTATACATGACAAAGAAGGTTTATACAGTGATTATTGTCACATGGCATGTCATATTCTAACCCACGCTATCCAGACTAGGGTCACAGGTTAGGGGTGCTGGATCCTATCCCAGCTGGCACAGGGCTCAAGACAGGAACAAACCCTGGACTGGGCACCAGTTCATCGCTGGGGTGATTATTATCACAAGACTAATGAAATTCTTTCTTGAATGTGCTAAGCAACATACAACATATCACCACTCTCCAGTGCCATGATCAGTGAGTATAACTATTTTGAAACTTCTGTCTTCCTTAGCTAAAACATCTCAGAGCACATTTGTCATAACCTAACAGCAGCAGTGTATTTGGTAATGCATGAATGTAATCCTGAATTTGTATATTTTTACTTGGGTGGCATGGCATTGCAGTAGTTACCACTGCTGTGTCCTGGACCTAGCATTGTAGGTTTGGATCCTGCGCCTGGATATTTTTTATGTGGAGCTTATATATTATGCTCACATCCATGTGGGTTTTCCTCTCATGTCCTCAATAAAAGTGCAGATTAGGATCACTGGCAATAACAAATCAGATCCTGTATGAGTGCTAGGGTGGGTGTATGTGATGGACTGGCACCCTTTTGGAGTGTTGTTTCCTGCCTTGCATCCAGTCCTGCTAGGTTAGATTCCAGCCCTGCAACCCAGCCGTGGATTAAGTAGATTTACATGTAAATATGGCTAACTGACTGAATTTTGACTTACTGTAACTTCCTAGTTTACCAGTTTTAACTGCAAATCCATCCCCATTTTACCAAAGCAGCTCAGCACTACATGATAAAAAGTCCAGAGGCTACTCTGGCATTTTGATGTCTGCTCAATGCACAGATAATTTCAATTGGTGGAAGTTCCTCACTTAGGAGTGCACAGGTAAATTGTCTCTCAAAGGCACAAACACCGTGTTTCATTTTTTGTTTCAGCTGACTGTTCATTAACAGTAACAATGATAAAGTATGAAGAAGAGCTGAACCAACATGCCCTGGAGGTCTGTCTTCCCCTTTTGAAGTTTTTGTTTCAGTTTCTTTGATGTCACTTTATGAGACTCAAAACAAATGTTTTTTCCTTGTGTTGATGTGCATTTTATTCTTTAATGTAAACCTGTTTCTACCAATACTAAAGCCAACCTGTTGTACAGTAAATGGTGGTATACAGTATGAATTTGACGTGATGTTGAATTTGGATCACCATACTCACACAGTAGTTAAACATCAGCCTTACAGCCCCAGAAGCCTGGCTTCAGTTCCTAGGATGTATGGAATTTACACATTCTCTCCATGTTCATGTGACGTCGCTTACATATCCCAGAGGTCAGTGTGTTAGTTTGACTGGCAATTCTAAAGCCCAGTTCAGACAATATTAGATTTGCACCATAAGGTTGGGGAAAGTAATTATTACTGGAGAACACATGTAATTTTAGTCCCATCCTAACATTTTACAGAGTGTGCATTCCGGTCTTAGTAAAGAGTTTGGAGACTTTTTATATTTCATAAAATGTCTGTAAAAAAATAACCCTCAGGTTAAACTAGCTCAGTGCAAATGGACCTGTCAGTAAAATTCCTTCATTTCCCATAAAGAGCAGCATTTCACCAGGGAATTTAGATGTTTTCATGGAACAAAATGGAGGCAGTTGAAGCACATGTCCACTCTCTGTGTGACCCACATTGAACCATTTCAAAGTGATTCATACGGAGTTGGTCAAGTGGACGGGTTTGTGGACAAAGGACCTCCAAATACAGAAGGCATATCAGAGGACTCATGATTGTGGCATCATTAGGTAAACAACCTACTTCAATTTTCTCGATCTACATAATGATTACCAACAAGCCCCTTTGTTATCTTGTTGTAATCAAGTAATAATAAATTCATTAATGATTAGCACCAATAAATGTACTGGGAAAAAGCAATAGTTATGTCTCTATTATAATTAAAAAATCTCGGGAAGAGAGACGAGACGTGACTTTCTCAGAGAGACACTTTCACGTCCCACGAGACGAAACTTTGTGCCAAGAGATTTAACCACGCCTGGGGCCGGAAATAAAAGACAAAGAGTAGATGACAAAGTAGAACGTCGTAAAGAATTCAGAAACATTGGCGCGATACACATGCAGAGCAGGTTAGAGATAATGGAAGTACGAAAGTCTCAAAAAAATGATAGTAATGATCACATTAGTGCAAACAAATGGAAATTATTACTCGGTGAAATAAGGGAAGAGCAAAAAGAGATCGAAAATGTTGTTCAGATTTAAACTTTAAGTCAGAGACTTGTAGATCGTCTAATTCATGTTGCCATCAGGGAAAAGTAGTGTTTCTTCCCATTGAAGAGGTGTATCCGCGAGAATTAAAAGTTTTGTTATTTGGTGAAAGTTTAATCCTGCGAGAGAAAATTTCAAGCCCCACGAGACAAGACTTTATGCAAAGAGATTTGGAAAAGTCCTGCCCATATCTAAAACATTTACAATCCCACACATGGTTCAATCATTTCTCATTTGCGTGAATGCTATTGTCAGACATAGTTCATGTAGAGAGAAAGAAACGATACTCACTCACGGGCAGTTATACGTTGTGTTGTCATGATGTAATTCTAAACTTTGAATCAAAATTCAATGCAATATTGCCGAAAAGTTAAATGCGAAAAGAGATCGAATATTTGGGCATAGGTGATATGACAGAAGTATGTAGATATTGTTTGGCTTTAAACTTTAAGTTGGAGACTTGTAGATCGTCTAATTCATGTTGTCATCGGGGAAAAGTAGTGTTTCTTCCTAATAAAGAGGCCTATCCGCGAGAATTAAAAGTTTTGTTGTTTGGTGAAAATGAAATCCACATACGTGAGCGGCAGAGATGCAAAGTTGCTGGCGTGTAGCACAGGTGGGGGGTTGGCAAGCTGGGGGCAAAGCCTCCTAGTATAACTAAAATGAGAGCCCCATTTTGAAGTGAAGACATTGCAGAACCATAGAAGGCAGGCCTACCTGTGTAATTTTTCCAGGCAAATCTTATCCTGTGTGAATCCATGGAAAACATTTCTGATGTTGTATGGTAGCAGGGACTTTACTGACATATGTCCTGACAGCTTATTCCACCTGAATAGGACTTTAACTGGCCAAGTGTGGGTGTTTGTTTGCGTGTAACCTAATGGAGTACTAGCTGTGTTTGTGTTTTGTTACTGATGTAACTCCCCATGGCTATTTAATGACAGATTAGCAGGCTTAGAAAAGATATGGATGGACAGCTGTGGACTGCAATAAGGCCTACTGTGTATAGCAGTGAGTGGGTGTTGGTTTGAAAAGGCAGAGTTTTGTTTTTAGATGTTAGCAACAATGCAGAATTATTTAAAGATGGCCAAGTGTGTAAAAGTTTAAACTTAGTTGTAGAAAACAGAATTCCCAGAAAACTTTAAGGAATGATTTGTGTTGAAATTATTTGTGCCGAATGTTAGTCAAGCCAGTTATCATGGGGAAATCACTTCTGAAATTTCAGTAGTCGCTGCAGGATCAAAAACCAAAGAAGTGAAGTTGCAGCAGAAATCCCTGCAATGTCTTAAGGTGGCAGACTGAGCCATCACAGGGACATGGGAGGAGGAGGAGGAGGAGGAGGAGGAGGAGGAGGAGGAGGAGG
>JANRMT010062827.1:23937833-24016980 GCA_026402145.1 Polypterus bichir lapradei
GAGGAGGAGGAGGAGGAGGAGGAGGAGGAGGAGGAGGAGGAGGAGGAGGAGGAGGAGGAGGAGGAGGAGGAGGCTCTTTCTTTATTCTAACATCTTAAACCTTTGGATTATGTTCTAAAAGGTTGAGTTACTTTGCTATGCTTGAAAATGTTAAATAAACAATCGATCACAGAAAAATTCTCAATCTCAATTTGTATTTATGAGGTGAAGACTTAGTCCAGCAGCACTTGTATGGGATGCCAGTCCAACACTTATGCACACCCCGGAGTCACATTTGCAGTGTGGTGAATGGACCTTAAATAACACCACCTAAACATAGAGAAAGCATACAAATTCCACACAGACAGTCACCAGGCAGAAGACTTCAACCCAGGATGCTGAGTCCATGAGCTTAATAATGATAATAATAACAATACATTTTATTTATATAGCGCCTTTCTCATGCTTAAAGCTTGTAGCACTAGCCACTGCACCTCTATGATGACCTTTCTATATCATCCAGAATTCTTCTTATTTTATTATTAGTCATATTTTTTTCATTTTTTGCCTTACATTGGTGACATGTGAATATACTAATTCATCATGGTGGCCTGGTAACTGTGTTTGTCTAGTTTGCACATTTTATGTCATGTCAGTGTGAGGTATTTTTATCTCCATCCTAGCATATCCCAAAGACATAAAGATCAGGTGAAATGGTGTCTCCAAATTGCCTTTGATTGTGTGACTAAGTGTATTTGTGTATGCCCTGCAGTTATCTGCCTTGGCTACAATGATGCTTTGATAGGTTCTGGCTCCTTGCAATCCCAGACTGGATTAAGTGGATCCAGAAAGTAATTGAGAGGATAACTGAATGGATGGATGGAGGAATGCACAAATAGATTTGCATTTTTTTTTCATTGTAGTGACCATTAAGGGGCATGCTAGGGGGGCATATTCTTTCTCCAATAGACATGAGCATACAGTGTATAAATTCACACCCAGACCTTGTGTGTTAAATAATACCACCTGAGGCATGTCACATTTTTGCCACTTGCCCAGTCTATTAGTATACTGTATATCTTTACTAGACATGAGTTGATACATTTAATCCACATACAATACATACATGCGATTCAAGATTTATAATAAAAAGTGTCTGAATTAGTGTAAGCCACCCTCATTCCGATGTTCATAAGAAATGTAATGATTAACTCATCAGGCAGAATACATAAAAACAAGAATAGCAGCATTAGACATTGGAAATATTAAAATGTGTGCTTCAGTTGAAATGTTTAATGTCGATATATTCTCATTTGCAATAAAAATTTGTAATTTTTCACCTTCTGATAGGGCTAGATCTCTAGTAAAGGATCTAAACCAAAAATAACATCATATTCATAATCACTGACCTTGTAATAGTCTAAAATGATAACCCACACGTTTATGTTTGAAATTTGGTATTTTAATCTTCTGTTAGTGACTCTTATCAAAAATATTTTCATATTTATGAATAGAAACCTTGAAATAGCTTAAAATGACACTCCACATACCTGTATTACTGACCCACTAGTTGACCCGTCATAGCTCATTGGCGGGTGAACCGCTGGGATCAGCTGATGTGAAATACACAACTTCAAGTCCTTCTGAATTATTTTTGCTGAAGACATCAATTTGTTTACTCTTTGTCATAAGGGTGTAATTTCCTTGGATTTAGAAGGTAAAAATATTGAGGAACCACGCCAAAAAGCTTGACGTCTTACATAACTAGACATCAAGATGAGTCAAACAGTATATCATTAAGTGGGGATTTTCTTGTATTGGTGAGTCAGGAAGTGGTGGGCAAAACAAAAACAAAAAAAAACTGAAGTGATTTCAAAGTGTTCATAAGTAATTTTTATTACTTAGAACACAATTCTCCCATAATGTAATATATTCTCAGAATAATTGGAGAAATAATAAATACATAAAAACTGTGAAAAAAATGAAAAGGAGAAATTTAAAACAGTATATACTGTATGTCAATTCTGTTCAACCCAAATGTATATTTTTATTGAGTTATGCAATTCGAAATTTGAAAGCAGATTTCAGCCAAATTGTTTCACTCATCCTGCACGCTTTTCTAAATATCTTGGTACTTTCAATCTCTCTAGAAGTGTCTGCCGCTTCTTACTAAACACCAGTGCTTGAAGCTCAGATAAACTAACCAGTGTGTATATATACTGTAAGTGCTGGACTGAATGGAAGGGCATTCCGACTATGGTCAAGGATTATTTCTTACCTAGCCGGGAGGCCATAATGGATGGAGCGCAAGAATGGAGGGATAACCTGGTTGTGATGGTCCACGGTTTCGGTCCCAGTCAGGATGCCTAGCTAATGGATGGATGAGGGACAAATGGATATTTTGAACAGTTCTTCCCCCATCACAAGAGGTGTAAGTTCTTCCCCAGCTGGAGCCCAGTCTGGACACCTGCAGGGATTTCTGGGAATTATAGTACAGAAGGGCAACCCTGCTGGGGTTCTAGAGTGCTGTGAAGAAAAGACCTCCTTTTTTGGGCAAGCAATGGTGTGACACCGCAAGTTATCTCTTGTCCAATATAAAAAAGAGGCACCTCGCCTCATGCAGGGAGTCAGAGTTGGGAGGAAGCTGGATGAAGCTCAAATAGGAGACACAAAGGGAGATGGAGGCGCTTTAATGGCTACTGGTATTGTGCTGGACTGATTTGTTACTGTGACAAGGTGCTGTTACCAAATAAATAAAATTTTTAATTTATTTTAAACTTGTGTGTGGCCGAGTTGTCTGGTATTTGGGATCTGGGCACCCCCTAGTGGTCTCAACTGGGATATTTGGCAAGATTTTGTGGTCTTCTGTGACCTGCATAAATAAAACACTGTTCTGTCTAAACACCAGACCAACAATCACAGACACGTAACAAAACCAACAGCCTTACACAGATGGGCAAGAAATCGGGCTGGGTAGGAAATCTTCCTCGACCCTAGTCAGAATGCCCTTCAACACAGTCTGGCACTGATAGTGCTGAAGATGTAAGAAGATGTAAAACAGAGGCTTGGAAACTGGTTGTTAACTTGTCTGTCATTTTAACTAAAAAGCAACAAGACCACGGAAACTTATCAGTTATCCAGATTCGCATGATTCAACATCTTACATAAAACAGCCAACAAAGGCACCCTCTAATGGAAAGGATTTTTAAAAAGCATTTAGAGAGACATCACCACTGCCAGAAAGACAAGATGACTCTGTTGCCATCTATCATCTCCATGCTCACAGGCATCCCACCTGGCTTAAGAAGACAAAGCCACCACTTAAAATAAAGTTTGCTTTGTGACCCCCAATTTGAATCGGTCATGTTGTATGTTTTCAGATCTAACATTTATTCCTGATTTTGTCTGCAAATAAATATAAGTAATAATTGAAATAAAGCCTGAGTGTTACTTAGCTGAGATTATCTTTTTTACTGGCATTTAGCAGTGACCAATGAACATTAATATAGCAAGGTGTGCTCATTTATTCTTTTGGGGTAGTGATTTGACTGCACTCAGAAAGGTAAAGCTTTCAAGAAAGCCCTTGGCTTCTGTTAGAGTGTTTCATTAAGAAGGCTAACAGATTGTCAGGTTATATAGCGCCCGGGTGTGTGGAGTACAAATCCAAGGAGGTCATACTCAAGCTTTGTAATGTGCTGGTGAGGCCTCATCTGGAGTACTGGGTGCAGTTTTGGTCTCCGGGTTATAAAAAGCACATAGCAGAGCTAGTAAAGGTCTAGAGAAGAGCAACTAGGCTGATGTCAGGGCTACTGGGGACAAATTATGAGGAAAGGTTAAAGGAGCTGAGCCTTGTCAGTTTAAGCAAAAAAAGATTACGAGGAGACATGACTGGAGTTTTTAGAATTATGAAGGGAATTAGTCCAAAGGATCGAGACTGTGTGGACGCTAGAGGCGCTGTTGCCCCGTTGAACCCACCAGACAGACGTCCAGGACACACGTTTCAAAGCACCAAGAATAATATTTAATAATTCTTTTGAATAAAGTGCACAAAGCACTGCACACTCCACAATTCTTAATAATAATTCAATACAACAATCAATAATAAACAATAACCAATCCTCCACTCCCAGCAGCTCCGTCACACTCCGTCCCGGCTGGGCTGAAACGCCGGCCATCCATCACAACTGTGACTTTAAAATTAGTTTATCAAGAACATAGGGGCACAGTTATAAACTTGTTAAGGGTAAATTTTGCACAAACATTAGGAAGTTTTTCTTTACACAGAGAACTAGAGACACAGAAACACATGGAATAAGTGACCAGGTAGTGTGGTGGACAGTAGGACTTTAGGGACCTTCAGACCTCAATTTGATGTTATTTTGGAGGAATTAAGTGGATAGGACTGGCGAGCTTTGTTGGGCCAATTGCACTGTTCTCATCTAGATTGTTCTAATGAATAAAAGGGTGTATGGAAGATTATTTGTGCCAAAATGAAATGCAATTAAACATATGCATGTGGTGCATTTAATTTTGGCATGGTTTTATCACAATTAAAAACATATCAACTAAATGATCAATTGCTTTTTCTAATATTATAATATTTGTGTAGCCTTTTCAAAGGTCGTTAATTTGGCATGGAAATTGTGAATCCCAACAGTAGCACAGCCCTAAAGTGGCTTTTGAGCTTTGCTAAGCTATTCTGAAGTGTAGCCCTTTTAGTGGAAGCAATCCAAAAACAGACCAACACATCCATGAATCTCAGCAGGAGTGACTCTAGCCCCTGTTAAAGTAGTAAAGCAGTTACACAAATACCAATATGTTACATTAGCTGGCTTTATCCTGACTATTAAGTTACAATTAATATATATCAGAATCACAGTATATGTACTGTAATAAATAAAGAGTCTTCTCAAAATAGAAAAAGATTTGGGGGTTGTCCCCATATATTGTCGTCCAGACAGAATGAAAAAAAGGATGATTCAAAATGACTTTTCAGTACAAAGTGAATGCAATACTGTAACAAAATGGCGTTTATATAACAGATGGGATGATGGGAGAGGAAATGGTTGGCAGGAAGTGACGATTGGAGGCGGGACCACGGAACCAACGTCATCATGAGTAGACTGGAGTAGTCGAGTGTGGAGCCGGAAGTGACGTCATCAGATTGGAACCAGAAGTGACGTCATCGCGGCCATTTTGGAATTGAATATGGAAGTGTTTATTTTTCTTCCGGTTTTCTGTAGGTAGAAAGAGATTCAGGTAAGTACCACGTGATAAACCCTTGTCTCGCGAGATTTCACTCACCTTTAGGCTCTTTGACTGCCTCCAACTCGCACGTGTGTGACAGTACTTACAGTTGTGCTATAGGTGATGTATTGTTCCTTTCTTGGTCATCCTTCTCCTCACACATGGAAGAATCTTCAGCACACTGTTTTTTCTTTGTTCAGGAGCTCTTTTCAGTTCAGTTACAACAGCTGGTGGTCATTCAGCTCCCATCTTTAGCAAACTGAATGCATGGCTTTCATGCAGAGACGTGAAGTGGCTGCCGTGTAGCACAGGCTGGGGGTTGGCGAGCGAAGCGGAATTTTTATAAATAAAAAGATTTATTTTTCTAAAACACTTAATAAACAAGGCCTTGAAAAAGCTCAGAAAGCACAGATGGACTTGCCTAAACATAGGTATACATCAGAAGCAAACAACGTTTCAAATATGTAATCATAAAACAGAAATGCACAAAACAGAGCAAAAAGATCAAATTCCAGTAATCATAACAAATTACATGCAAGACACAAGTGGAAATTCACCAACATCAAGCTATTACATTGTATGCCATCAGCCTGCCTCTCTGCCCAGCCTTTATAGGGCTGGGGGTAGTTCCTACATGGAGATGTACAAGTGGCCCTGCCTCTTGGGGAACCATCCACAAAACAATAGAAACACAACAGAACACATATTTCCTCACAGAAACATAATTACACATATAAGAAATTTTATGTACCTAAAATAAATAACTACTATAAACATATAAAAGCACTTCAAATTAAATAGAAAACACATCAAAAAGAAGCCAAAATAGAAAATATATGACATGATCTTGTGGACACATAACAGACAGCTTGTGTTCTTGGCTTACAGAATGGCCAAGTAAATTAAGTGGTTTATATTTGCTGCATCTTGATTACCCTTTATGAATTAGCAGCCTGTCGTAATTTTGTTTGAAATAATCAAACTGCTTCTTTGTCCAGCATTTTGAACAATCATCTTGGTTGCAGGTGGTGTTGTCTTTGTTGTGGCTTTCAAAATTTTCTGTATCCAAATAACAATGATCAGAGAGATGGTGGGTTAAGAGATCACTGGAGTTTATCGTACTATTGCAGCTTGGGTCAGCTTTTTCCTCCTCCTTTCATTTTTTCGACAAAGACAGCATGTTTCCATATGTAGCAATTAAAGTAGACTGCTACATTCATACTGAACAGTTCTATACAGCAAACAATTCACCTCTCCCATATGATAAAGCGACCAATCTGAACTCCTCAAGCTTCTGTGTTATCAAAATCTGCCAATTTGTGATTTAAATTGATGCTCCAAACTAGATTTCTTCATACACATCCTGCATAGACTTGACACATAAAGATAAGGAGCTGCTGATCTTAAAACTGGAATATGAAGGATTAGCACTCAGTGTACCATCAGGGGTTAGAAAATAAAGGGAAAAGACAAGAAGTAAGGGAAGACTTCAACTAAATCTTTAAAAGTAGCCGAACAGTGTTCCTGACTGTTCCTGTCATCTACAAACACTGGGGTCCACCAAACCCCAAACATACTACTTATGGATTGTAAGCTCCTTTCCAACATTGCTAACAGTCTTTTAGTTTGTTCTGCCAACACTCTGTTTATCACTGATACATATTCAGATTCAGGGGGAACAGGAGTGTGTCCTGCTGTTTCTGTCCTCATTGGCTGTGTTGGCTCACACTGCTTTAAACACTGAACTTCAGCTTAAAACTATTTAGATTTATGTAGCAACTGAAAACGTATTTTTAAGCAATTGGTCTCTCATCTTTTTACTTGATCATCTGTTCACATCCACAGCAATAAAAATACATCATGTACCATAAAAAAAAAAGTTTTATGAGGGACTACTGGTGGAATGCAGATCTCAACAACAAAACACTTAAAGGAATGCTACACCGAAAATATACATATATTTTTTAAAATATCTTACCCCATGTAGTCTGCAGTGATGGCTGAGAAAAAAAAAATATTTCAAAGGAAGAAATTGTCCAAAGGTTGAATATGTCAAAAATATCTTTCAGTGGTTACTGAATGTTTGTGTTTAAATGAAGTCTACATGTTCAAACAAATCTGCCTATTACAAAATATTGTAACTCACCACATCACACCGCAGATCAGTGTTTCTCACACTCAGTCCTGGGGATGCCCTGTGACTGCAAGTTTTTGTTCCAAACTATTTCTGTTTGTAATTGGACTCCTGGTCTAATGCAGCAAGCTGTTTGTGTGCAAAATCAAGTTTGGTAATATTTTAATGGAATGTATCAAGCATTTAAACGTGTAACATGAGGGAAATTTTGTCTTTTTTTTTACCAGGTTTTTAAGATGTGCATCACCATCATGATTTTCATTCCGCTTTTCTATGTGTTCTAGTTATTTAATCCATTATTTAATAATGAGCATTTTAGTGGGTCTGACGCAATTTATACTGTGTAAATAACAATCCCCTTGTAAATGTGTGTATGTGAACATGCCTTGAACGGCATCATGAAGCAACCATATATGTAGTAAGCTAATCAACCTCATACCTTTGCAATCACAATGCTGCAGAACCTCATTGACTGGTAGAGCAGCCTCGCTCCTCTCATATCGAGACCCCGTCACCTGCATTTACGATTACCTGGCTGAGCTCCACAACTGATAGCACAAGATCATATGCAGCATTATAGTGCCTCTGCTCTGTGTACTGGGGGTCTGGAAAAGGCATAAGGAACCAGCATCTGAGTGGGCAGCCACTATCACCTGACATATGGAATGACATGACCACTGTTACAATAAATAGCACAGGCCATAAGGTATACTGAGGGTTCAGCCAGTTACCCTACCAACAAGCCATTCACCACATACAGCACTATCACGCCTGCCCAAGCTACTTTGCCTCAAATTAAATGAATCACAGGTTGACCCAGGTCACCGAGACACAATGTTTGTCAGCCACATCTTGACATCACATCATAGCATATGTCTCTCACTTATTGCAATTTACTTATCACAATGACACTATGTCAATATGCCCAAGGTTCAACTGTGTATTAGAGCTGGAGAATATTCCAGTAAACTTATGACTTTATTGTTCGGCCCCATCACATCAAGATGACACCATCTGTCTGACTGATGCACTGCATTATTTTCAAATAGCTCAAAACATGTCATTACACAGAACATCCAGCTTAATATCTAGTTTATAAAGATGGGCCTTCAGTGTTCAGATCCAAATGGCTTTACTTTTAGTAATTATTAAAACATGGAATAGACCCTGACTTAAAAAAATACATTTATTTTCATAAATGTGATCGGATTAGTCCTAACAGTACAAATAAGCAAGTACCCCTGGGCAGAGTTAAACGTTTAGCTCAGCCCATATTTTCCTGCACTTACATGTACCTGGAGAGATGTTAGCTAAACAATTCCACCGCTAGATGGCAGAAAAAGAACATTTCAAAAGTGTAAATGTTTCTGCGAAATTTTCCCTTACCAAGTTTCCAATTGTGTCCCCGTGTTCTTGATGAACTCATTTTAAAATAACAGTCTAGATCCACTGTTTTAATTCCTTTCATAATTTTAAACGCTCAGTTGTGTCTCCTCTTAATCTTCTTTTGCTTAAACTGAAGAGGCTCAGCTCTTTTAATCTTTCCTCATAACTCATCCCCTGTAGCCCTGGAATATGCCTAGGACTTTTTCTAGTGCTGTTATGTCTTTCTTGTGGCCTGAAGACCAAAACTGCACATAGCACTCCAGATGAGGACTCACCAACTTCAGCATAACATCCCTTGACTTGCACTGTACACATCAAGGCGATATATAACCTAACATTTTGTTAGCGTTCTCCATGTCTTCAGAACACTTTCTGGCAGTTGATAGTGTTGAGTCTACTATGACTTCTAAATCCTTCTCATAAGGTGTACTTTCAATTTTCAGTCCTCCCATTGTGTATTCAAACCTAACATTTTTACATTTACTGACATTAAATTCCATCTGCCACAGATCTCATTTCATATTTGGTCTCTTCTCTAACACCAGTTATCACCAAGGGCAAGTGTATCTGGTGCACACAGCTTTTGATGGCATACTATAGCTCTGAAGGTAACTGGGCAGAGGAGTGCTAAATTTGGGAACCTGGGGGAGGAATTTACTGTGTATATGGAGTTAATTTTACATGAATAAGTAAAAACAGATAAGAAAGTGATGTAATTAACAATATACAAAAGTAATGTTTTAAGAAAAATAATTTATAAATATATTTGACAAATCACTAAGAATTTGGTATAATAAAATAAAACCTATATCATATTAACCATTGTAATAGTTGCATTGTAATTGTACAGCATTAGCAAAAATGTGCCAGGTCATTATTTAAGACTCATCCTAAGATTAATTTGCAGAACAAAATGACATACACAAGGATTACAGATATGGTTATTACTCTAGTCAAAAAATAAACTGTTTAACTTTAAATGAAATAATGATTAATCTATTATTTTTCATAGTAATGAATATACATACACTGCTTCTCCTTAAACGTACCATAATCATTTTCAAATACACTAAAGAGAATTCAGAGCTGTGGCGTGCTCCTCGCGGGTATGCTATTGTAAGCTGTATAACCTGACTAAATAACATTGAGCACATATACTCTCCACCACAAAGTTTCATGGTGCATGCAGGATCTGGGGAAGTTAATAAATTCAAGGTAAAGGTCAATACTAGACAAAGTTTAGTGTACTACATAATGTGCTTACTTGGCCAACTAGCCAAACCACACACGTGGACTGTGTCTTGAAACTTGAGAACGCGGGGCAGTACCACTTAGACAAGACAGTACTTCAGCTTGGACTGAAAGGGGGTGCAAGCACTGTGCATTGGAAATGCTACACAGCAAGATTTCCTGCATGAAAATAGCTGTTACAGTAATCCTTGCAAAGTAAACATACGGGAAGAGTTTAAGTGTTAATTTAACACTGGCATTTGCTACAGTACTGAAGAGCTTTCCTATGACTGGAAAACTGGCTGTGGGTAAGCGTGCCCTGCATTTGACTGGTACAATTTTTAGGTTAGTTCCTGCCACGCACCCACTGCCACAGAGTTGGGCACTGGCTCTTAACAGCCCAACACTTGATGAGTTAGGACAAGAGTGGATACACAACAAGGATTTCTCAAACTTACAGTAGCTGTCAGGGTAGTAAGGTTATCCTAAAGTTGAATTTGATCAAACTGATGGAAGTAACTCCAGTTTCATTACAAATTCTTACAGAGATGTGGTTTCCAGTTTCAATCCCGGGGAATCCCTGTAATTAGATGTTTTTCTTCTAACCAGTTTCACAATCAGTGAGTCATTGTTCTCTTAATCTGCGTTTAGTAATGTGAGATTTAAATTTATACAAAATATAAAAATATTCCTATTTTGGACATAGCTTTAAGGTCTCAACTCTCTTTTGTCATTTCGCTATTAATCTACTATTTTTCTGTTTAGTTTTTCCCATACATTATATCATAATAATGGCAATTAACAATGAACAAAGTGGACACGGCAACAAACAATACAGAATGATAAAAAGTTTGACGCCAGAATTTCAAAACTGGGTTTTCTGAATTTTATTGGAATGTAGCAAGTATTAATGTGTGGTACATGGATAGCTATAAATGTAAAATACTTTGGTCTGTCTGTCTGTCACACAATTACTTGCAAACTAATGGGGCTAGAACCTTGACCTTAGTCTTAATCGAAAGCTTATGACCTAATATGTTCTGGAAATGCAAAACAATTTATGTAGTGGCAACTTCTGCAAAGTCATCTGTGGTTGTGTACTTATTATGGCAAAGGCACAAAAGCAAGTGACATGACAGAAAGAAAAAGAAGAGCAGCAACATTTGCTGTGTGTCAAACAAATTGCACAAGGTGATTACATGGTAAAGAACACCATAACAGGAATAAGAAGAAAAGCAGTGACATCTGCTGAGCGTCAAGTGCAAGATAAAGAATGCAAGAACAACAAAGACAAAGAAATGTGGGCCGAAAAGCAAGGTGATATTGAAATGCATGTTCAGAATTTATAATCAAGTGTAAGTTCTTAAGTGTGTAAATGATTGGCAGAGAGCTTAATTTCTTTTATATCTAGCCTTTTTTTGTCTCACAGCCCTCTGCCTAACTTGAAAAGTTATGTACTTTTCCTGCTATAAACAATGTGCCTTACAATAAATTCAAAAATAGGATGTTTGTATATGTATTTATCATCAAACATTAAAACTTTATTATACATACTTAAAGAACTGTAAAGTGACCAGTAGTAGTGTGTTTACAGCAAAATGCTCATAAAACAAGAAGCTAACCACCATAACGGTATGAAGAAGAGGAGCAGCAACAACTGCTAAGCATCAAGCAAAACACAGAAGGCACTCAAATGACAAAGTACGAAAAACAACAAGAAGACAAGACACTGAAGCACACAGACAAGTGTGGTGTAATGTACATTTCATTGTTGTATTTTTTTCCGGTAATATAGTTATTTCATTTCTAGCTTGCATGGTTCTCCCAAGCCCACGTTCTGCTTGCTCTCTACCGGTACCACCACCACCAGTAAGAAAATATATTAGAACTTCTAAGGAAATTCAAAAAAGTTAACTACAGTACCTAGAAAAAATATGAAATATCAACAGCTCCTTACCTTTTAACTTGGTTTTTACTTGCTTTTTATTTTAGGACCACATGTCTGAGAGTCTCAATAGTAATTCTGTGTTTTTTATTATGGTTTTTAAGATTTTTGTCATCACATACTCTGGCTATTTAAGGTATTATTCTCTAGTGACCAGGGTGAAGGAACTGCAGCCTTTCACCATTCAGTATCATTTGCCCTGGTGTCCATGCTGCTAATTGTTAGTTTTCATTATTAGATTATGATTAAAGGAGCAAACTGTACAGAAAAATGTAAATTATACTAGCAAAATGACAAAGGAGAATTAAGAACATAAAACTATGGGAAAAGTACAAATATTTTTACATTCTGTGGCCTGTAGGGGGCACTCCAGTTTCCAAAACCTGACACAGACAGATACATACAGAGTTTTTATTGTGTGGGAAACTCTTCAGGAAAGCATTTCCCACAGCACAGTAGAAAACCACAGTAATACAGCACTCTTTGTCTTTCTCTTCTCTCTCTGCCTCCACTCCTCCCAGCAAGCTTTGTCCTCATCCTCCTGACTCTGGCTGTTGGAACGAAGGCAGCGAGCTTCTTTTATCCAGCACCCGGTAGTACTTCCAGTGACCCATTAGCAAAGTCGGGAACACTTCCAGGTGAGGTGGAAGCGAAGTAGGACTCTGCAGCTCCTCTTGGCAAACATAGACATAGAATTACTAGACGTCGCATGACCAGCAGCATCGTACGTCAACGTCGCCACCATATTGCGAGTGGCACTGCTGTGATCTAAACCAGATCCCGGGTGATTAGTTTCATAGGAAAGGCAGAACAATTGTTTTGGTTATATTTGGCCATTAGGAAATCCCGTTTTATAATCTTAGCACTCAAGGTCACCTTACAATAGAATTAAACAACATTAGTAAAATTAAAACAAGAAAATGATAAATCAAAAATCAATAATTAGCAAACAAACAAAGATAACTGGCAGTAACAGTGCAAAATTCACAATTGGTGTGCCAGTTTGAAAAGATAAATTTTGAGGGCAGTTTTAAAATGTGTTATTGAACTGAGCTGATGTATCTGAGAGGAAAGAGAATTCCCGAGTTGAGGAGCACAAAGAGAGACGCTCGCGCTCCCATAGCACTGAGTTTGATGTGTGGTACAGAAAGTCGAGCTGCAGATGAGGATCTGAGTGAGCGAGAGGAGTGCAAGTCTGTAGGAGATCAGTAAGGTTGCGGAGAGCTTTAAATGTTAAAAGTGGTATTTTGTATTGTATTCTGTAATTAACAGGGAGCCAGTGAAGTTGAGAGAGACTAGGTGTAATATGTTCAGTGGATTTAGAACAGCAGGTTATTATCCTGGCAGGAGAATTTTAAATAAGTTGTAAGTGACGGATACGTTTTTGTGGGATGCCAGATAGAATAGCATTACAGTAATCTATACGTGAGGTGACTCGGGCATTAACCAATACTTCAGTACTGTGTTGCGTAAGAACAGGACAAAGTCTAGAAATGTTTTGGAGATAGAAGGCGGCAGTCTGAGAAATGAATCTTATATGGGAGGAATTATTTAATAATAATATTATAATTTCATAATTGACATTATTAGTGTATAAATGGTGTCACAAAACGAGACAAAGACAAATAAAGGTTTGGGGCAGCCACCCATATAATTTGGTATCCTGGCTGCAAAAGTCGTTTTCACGCAACTGGCACTGAAGTGCATACAACAGAGTCCAAAACCAGACTGTGGGAGAAGGGAAAAGGGTAGGCTTTTAAAGGGGAAGACAGGAAGTGAGTTCATAAGGATCGGGCACGTGTTCATTATTCATTGGATCAGGCCCGGATGTGACATCAGGAGGGGCCAGAGCTGGTAAGGTCTGTTTCCATTGGTTCGGTCCCAGAAGTGATGTCAAGAGAGCCAGGTGGAGCCTCGCGGGTTTGGTCTACAGGGAAGTGAGAAAAAGAGTTAGTGCACTCTGCCACATCCCGGCATGCCTCAGAACTGCCTTCACTCGAGCCCTTTAGCTGCCTCCCATGCGCGCGTGCGTGACAATGGATATAAATAATTGCATGTAAACGATTCGCCAAAATCTGTTGTATGTAACGATACTGTTTTAAACGTTATTGGTTTTTCATCAGAAAACCCGGTTTCCACGTCTGCTTGTATTAGTTTAAATGGCACTTTTGCCACTCGCAATACAGTGGACGCGCTGACGTATCGTGTAGACTGGGCAACACAGTGAATGCAGCGTCTATCTATATATGTCTATGTTGGCGAACCCATGGAATCCAACAGGGCTGTGCCGAACTCCATCTCCCATGAAGCCTTGTGGGAATCTAAGTTGCTGTAGCAATTCATCTAGTGCTCTTGGGGAGGTAATGCCCTGTGCATGTTTTTTCCCCTGGTCCTTCCATTACGAAGGCATCCTGGCTGGGTAAGAGCCCTGGCTGTCTGCCACAATTTGTATTTGTTTGGAACAAAAACCTGCAAGCAGATCTGAAATTGGAAACCACTGTCCTTAAAACCATCCATTTACAAAACAAATCTGAGCAATATTTGCCGGATTGGGCAGTTTCATGGCCAGTATTTGGTTATTCTGAAACCACTGGGTATATTTAGGTCCGTTTTCCTTAAAACAGAGTGATTTCAGATTGCTTACCCGGCCGCACAAAGCACCAGGGTGGCATTTCCCGAGTTGTTTCTACTACAGCTCGACTAATCTCCCAGTCTTGGACGTCTGATTCTTTATTCCAATGTTACTAGAAAAAAAAAAGATACCAATCCTCGAATCATGGCCTGCATTCTTGGATCTGACAAACGTAATTGATACAGTTATCATTGGTCAATATATTTTCACCATTTTAGGCATTAGGCATTGTAGTTTAATGTTTATCATTTTTAATAATTTGTAGGGGTTTCCCTAGACGTACTGTATGGGATTTTTCCCACCGTCATCTAACATTGCTCCTCGCATTACAGTTTCTGGTTACCCTTATTTGGGAATGTGTTAAAAACGAGACAATCAGGGAAGGCCTAAATAACCTGCGCGTTTTAGTTGTTATATATTTTACCCCCTGGCATGACGGGCGTCGTTCCCTCCCTCCCTTGCCGGGCTTATCGCACTTCAAACAATCCACATCCGGCACGATGAGCCTGGACAAGCTAGCGAGCGGGTGGCTGTTTTTAGGACGTGTTTAGGAAAAGGCTTACTTGGCAGCGGCTTCTCCTGGTCATTGTGCTGCGGCCTCACGCCGCCTCGGCGAGCGAATGAACTAGCTGCCAGTGAGGCGCAAGTGTGTCCAAGGCGAAAGGCGGCCACAAAGGTGCGAGCACGAAAACCTAAAAACCCGTGTGGGCTTGAGATGCGGGGCGCCCGTACACAGCTGGTTAAGAGCGGCCAGCCGACGATTGGTTACACGGAGTACACCAGGCAGTAGGCGAAGCTGGTCGACATGGAAAACACCAGCCAGGCAGAAGCGCTCACCCGCGACGGCGGACCAGCGGAGATGAGCGATGAAGGGGATGATTCCGCCGCCAGCTTTACTTTGTACCGAAGTCACTTGTCGACTGAGCCGCAGCACACTCGTGAACGAGCAGCGAGCTCGAGCGCATCTCTGGACGGGCCAGCGCGGGCGCTGGATGGCAGCTGTGGACTGCGAGGGGTCACGGATTCCGAGGGGCGAGTGGACGAGTCTCGGCTTCGGACTCACATTTTTAAGCAAGGTAACTTGTGTCTGCCCGTGCACGGGAGCGAGGGAGCCTTTTCAATGCATGTGTTGGGGAAGGGGGGTGGAAGGGAAGAGACTTCGAGACCCCGGCACCACATTCACATGTACAGTACCTACTTTCCAGAACCTTTTTATCCCCATTATTTTGTATAATTATATAAAACCTACAGTTTGTGAACTGCACTCGGTCTTGCAAAGGGTACCAGGGAGGCATCATCTCCAGATGGATTGCCAGGGCATGACATAGCACACCAAGCACAATTAGGAGATCCTAGTCAATTCATGCTTCTCTTAGGAGAGTGGACTATGGAGCTGTTAATATATAATAATTAATTACATGTATAAAGGGCTTTTCTAATGTACTCAAAGCGCTTTACATAGGTTGTGGTGAACAACTTTAACCACCATTTTTACCGCACTAAGGCATTGAGAACCACACACACACAGGCCACACGGTAAGCGTCCCTGATGGCTTTGCCAACACCTTTTCCAGTAGCAACCCAAGCTTTTTTTTAGATGGTCTCCCATCCAGTTGCATAGTGGTGGGGAACCACTGTACTGAAATGATCCTGACAAACCTGACATCCCACCATTGTGGCTTTTGCACAGAGTGACTACATGTTATCAGCGGTCTTCCAGTTAAGCAAAGTTGACTGGCAGCTAGTGGGTTAGTGGTATTGTGTCTCAGTTCTAGGGATTTGGGTCCATTTCTTATCCTTGTCATAGTCTCTTCACATTAGCCACTTTGACCCATGCATGTTTGGGCTTTGTCTGAGCACTCCGGTGTTCTCCCCACTTTTTAAATGTGTATGTGGCTTAATTTCTTTAAATTAACCCCATATGAGTGAATGTGGCCAGTGGTGGACTACTGTGCTATTCTTGGTTGTATCCTGTCTTGCAAGGATGCAGCTATGACAGTTTATGGCTTTGTGTTACCCTGTAAGGGGAAAAATCATTTTTAGAAAATGAACATATGCATTGTTAATCAATTCTAAAGACTGTTCTGCATTACGACATACTTTTTTTTTTTTTTTTTATTATTTAAGGCCTAGCTTACAGTATGTGATGAAATCGTGGGTAAGAAGTCAACACCATTTCCTCCTAACATAAAGAGCCTGTATTTAGATCCTAGTCTGGTCAATGTCTGTGTGCAGTTTGCATTGCCTCCCCTTATCTGTTGGCTTTTTCTAAGAGCCCTCCTTACACAACCCAATAATGTGCATTTTATATTAACTAGTGACAGAATGTTGATGTCTGTCTATAGTATGTTTGTTACTTTCAGTGGACAGGGAATTGCTTTCTGCCTTGCATCCTGTGAAGCTGGCATCCCTTTCAGCTCCTTGTGACGATGAACTGGTTTGAGTGGGATGGATGGTTTTGTTGTGTTGAACTGTATATTGTTTTAGGTCTTTGTAACACATGGATCACAATTCTGTAAAAAATCATCTGTAGATGCTTTTCTGTGTGAGGCAGAAGCCCAATGAAGTAGGGCTGCACATTCCTCTCAGCACCCCCTTGGCAGCACCTATTGAACCCATCAGGGCTGTGCCAAATTCCAACTCCCATGAAGCCCTGTGAGAACCCAGAGTGCAGCAACGATGGGGAGGCTGCCATCTAGTGATCCGGTGTAGACAGTATCCAATTCATGCTTTCTTCCCCCAATCCTTCCACTTCAAATGTGTCCTGGCCGGGTAAGGGCCCTGGCAGTCGGCTACAGTATTTATTCTGCACATTTTCCTTGTGCATGCATAACTTTTTTCTTTTTCCTGTGCAGATCTGACCAGTTAACAACTCTTAATTGTCCTGGTGTGAGTGAATGTGGGTATGTGTCCTGTGGTGGGCCAGTGATCTGTCCAGGGTGTTGGTTAATGCTGTTACCAGCCCTCTTACAAATGTAGAGCTTCCATTTCAACAATAACCTTTTTATTTCTGAAAATAATAAAAGTGTTTAAATTAAAAAAGATCTTGTAGTCAATTTCACTCATGTATTTATTTCAGTGATAGTTGGGATTGGCTACAGCAGACCCCCGTGACCCTGTAGTTAGGATATAGTGGGTTGGAAGATGGATGGATAGTTATCCTAATTGCTAATCTAGTTACTGTTTGGACAAATAGCAAGCCATTTTACAGTTAATTTATATATAGAGCTCTTCTTAACTGGTTGACACATAGCAATGAACCCATATTTTAAAACCTAAATACAGTGCCAGAAATTAGTGCATGATTTGGCAGTTGTCTGAAGTAGTAATAGAATCAAAAATGAATAGTCCTGGCAAATCTGTATGCATCAGAAAAATATCAAAATAAGCAAAAACATATTTTATCCTTTGCTACAGACACATTATTACAGGGCTTAGAATCACCAAAGCACTTCAGTGAAATCTGGATCCTTTCCTTGACTTCACATTTTGGCTAGTTAAAATGTGTAAAAAAAAAAATGGACTTTGCGCATGTATGAAATGTTTAAACAGCTTTCCATAAATTTGACTAGTCAAAATATGATTGGATATCTTGATTTGATAACTCTATTTAAGCCAACTTGAAAGTTCTATAGGTGTATTTATTTTAACCTGTTTCACAGATGGTGTCAATTGCATTCTGGCAAGTCAGTATTGAATATTTAATATGTCATTTTTAATACAAAGGTTGAAATCGATCACAGTTTAAAACCTATTTTCAAATCACAATTTATTCCTGAGAAACAACATGAAACAAACAACACATTTAAACATTCTTGATCTGCTTGTTTCTGAGAAACTTGTAATTTTAATTGCCATACTTGTTTTCTTTAAAACTGTGTTCATTGGTCTTCCTTATCAATATTTTTAATTCATTAATTTACTACACAAAGGTGAAACTCTGAAGCTGCATGCAGGAGAATCTATTTTAGAGAGTGCAGTCGGCACATAGCACCCCAACAGTAACTGTATGTATATGTTTTGATTTTGCATGCAAGCTTTTCTTGCCTCTTTAAAGTTGATTAAAAATACATATTTTTTTCCTGTTGGTACCGTGGGTTAGTGTTTTTGCCTGTCCGCTATAAGAGGTTGAAGTTAAATCGCTACCCTGTCATTGTCAGTGTTGCATTTGTGCATTCACCTTTTGTATCAAAGAAAACATAAAAGACAGACAAAGGCAATCAAAGAGGTGATTTTTTTTTTTTTTTAATGTTACGTTTTATTGCTGATGCAACCTGTAGGTTTTAATCTTTAAGCTTTCAAAATTAAAAGACTGTAATGAATCTTCTGTTTTTTCGATTCTGCTCAAGAGGTGCTCTTGTGGAGACTCTGAGTGTTCATGATGTTTGCAAGCTTTCTTAAGGTGCAGCCATAAAAGTTCAGTTCTTGCAAAATGTGAGTCAAGTATTTCAGAAATTCCTTTAGGTATAACATCACCAAATTAATTACATGCTCTGGCAAATGTTTCAAATCCAGGTTAGCATGCTGAGACATATCTTTACGGGTAGTTGATGCGGTGCCTGGTAAATGCTTTACCATCTCAGATCTTGAACAACAAATCACTGTCTCTGTGAAATCTGCTTATAGTGCTGGAATGTATTGTCATGGCTGTAAAACTGTGCTGCTCAAATGGCACCTCCTAATGGCTATTTTTCCTTATTTTGGAAGAAGCAAATTCCTGTTGCATTACAATTTTTATGCTTGAAATCGGGCATAATTTAACATTCAGAACGGTGGTTCTAATTATTAACACAAAATGAAATTATTTCCATTTTATTAGCACTCATTAAGAAAAAGAAAATTTCAAATGCTAATTGTTTAAAGATATTTTCTTCTTAGTTTTAACCAGATTTTGATTAGGCATCTGTGATTTAAGTTGCTTCTTTAAAGTTTCCCTTGTAATCACCAAGTTATTTTTTGGTGAAAATCAAAGGGGAAGTATTAACTTAAGCATATTTGCATGGTTGGCATTATACAGATATTTTTGAGTAAAATTCAAATTCCGAAACTGTAAATGGCTTCAGGACTTAATGTAAGGACAAGGGGATCTTGCAGTTCCTGACAGTTTCAAACTGTGTTTAACTGTTAAGTGGCAGGTTCTGCTAAAGGAAAGGAGCGATTATCCTATGGAGATAACTAGGGGATCTGTTGCCATTTTCACAATGGGTGACCTCCAGTGATCTAAACTGATATGAACATTCCTCATTTCAATTAAGTCTTAGTTTATTTTAAAAAGGCATGGCAGAAAGGATCCATCCATCCATTATCCAACCCGCTATATCCTAACTACAGGGTCATGGGGGTCTGCTGGAGCCAATCCCAGCCAACACAGGGCGCAAGGCAGGAAACAAACCCCGGGCAGGGCGCCAGCCCTCCGCAGGGCACACACACATGCACACCCACACACTAGGGACAATTTAGGATCACCAATGCACCTAACTTGCATGTCTTTGGACTATGGGAGGAAACCGCAATACCCGGAGGAAACCCATGCAGACACGGGGATAACATGCAAACTCCAAGCAGGGAGGACCCGGGAACCTGGGTCTCCTAACTGCGAGGCAGCAGCGCTACCCACTGCGCCACCGTGCCGCGGATCATTTATTTGAAATGAAATGGCACCTATGTTTATAAAGAAACTATGATGTAGAAAACACAATTAGTAATGATGTGGCACATATTAAATTGAAACTGGAACAAAAGAAATGCACTCAATTTCTGCCAAGGGTGTGGAGTGGTTTTGTTTGAAAGGAACATTTTTTTTCTTTAGTTCTCAAGGTGACTTGCTTGTACTTTCTTTATACTATAAGCACATTTAAATCCTGTATTCTCAGGATCCATGGTTCATTCCAGTAGTGCTGCATATTTTTGTAAATATACTTGAAGGAAAGTATGCAGAATAAAAAAAAAATATTTAGTGATATTCAACTTTTTTGTGATCATCCATCCATTCATTTGATGAACAAACTATTTCCATGTCAAAGCTGTAGTAAGTTGAAATCTTAACACAGATAGCGTCCAATGAAACCTACTTAGGGTTGGCACTTCCTTAATTCTTCAATCTTTGGGATAAAAATAGAAAATATGAATGCCTAGACAGGAGATGGCAGGTGGGAGTGGGGAGTGGATGGTTGTGAGAAGGTACAGATAGAGTATACAGGTAAGGATTTAGAAGCAGGTCCCTGGAGCAGTGAGGCAGTAGTGCTAACCACTGTGCTATTACAAGTTGTTATCCTGTGTGGCCTTTTTAAACATGAGCCCAAAAATAATATTTACAAAAAGACTGCCAGTAACTGCATATTCCTGTGAACTTGACAAAAAAATTAAAATCATTTTGCAGTTTAACCAAGACCCTGGCATAGATGTTGACCTTGGGAGGCAACAGAAAGATATTAAAACTACAAGTTAATAAATAAATACACTTTTTATTTATTTATTTTACAAAAAGCCAAATATATTCGCTCTACTATTTCCTTTACCTGCTTTACTTTATTCAGGAGTGTTGTTGGCCTGTGCCGAAATCTCTAATAAAGGGGACAAAGCAGGAACCCAACATTGACTACCTTATTTGTGAAATTCCTATTAAAACAACTATAATTCTTTTCAGTTGTAAGAAACTTTGTGAAATGCAAAATCCACCTTTCTTTTCTGTAATTGTAATTATAGGCTTTGGTAACCATTTGTGTTGTGAGTATAACACCCATTTATGTGTGGAAAATATCACCTGCTTATAATTGGAGGCAATCAAAAGGAAAGGATAATCAGGGACCTTGAATATCATTAAAATATTTTATAGTTAAGAAAGGACAGTATTATATGTTGCATAATAATATATTAAGTCATAATGAGCAGTGGTGTAATAAAGAGAACGCAAAATAACATATTACAGTAAAAAAGTACAGATATTAATTTAAAATAAAAAAGATTTACAAAAGAGAAAGATTTACATATGTTAAATTCAAAATGTATTACCATAAACAGAGATTTCAACATATGAAACATTAAGTCGACCTTAAATTTGCAAAAATAACAATCAGGAGAAACAAGCAAACATTGCTCAGTGGATGTACTTGAGTTACGTGTGTGTGTGTGTGTGTATGTATGTGTGTGTGTGTGTGTATATATATATATATATATATATATATATTGTGGAGGACTGCCGGCTTCTCATGCCGGTCCTCACCCCCAGGCCGCCAGGAGGAGCCCTCCCGACAGCAGGATAGTGCCCCAAGGTCCAGCAGGGCCTCATGGACTTTGTAGTATTTATACACAGCCCTGCTGGATACCTTGGGGGCCACCAGGAGTCGCTGTGGGGGGGCTTATGGGCTCTTTTGTGCCTTATGACCCGGGGGTACGTCACGGTCATGTGACAGGAAGGAACGACGTGCTCCCGGGTTGAAGAAAAAGACTGTTTGCCCTGACCCGGAAGGAATAAGGAACTGTGGACTGTTGGGACAGGAACACCTCCGGGTCAGGGGCTATAAAAGGACGGTGCCTCAGTCCAGACACTGAGCTGTGCTGGGAGGTGGAGGAGCAAAGTGTCTGGGCGAGGAGGAGAGTTATTGTGTTTATTGTAATTGTATGAGTAGTGTGGAGGGTGCTTGGTGCACTGTGAAAGAAAATAAAAAAGTAATGGACTTTTACCTGGTGTCTGGAGTTGTACCTGAGGGTTCAAGGGTGCACTACTGCCCCCTACTGCCACAATATAATATATGGTGGTCCAGATCTAATTATGCAGATCCAGATCATCTGGATGACTTTGATTTATGCAGGGATGATTCCAGTTCGGCATGAAGACGGTTCATCATGTCGTCAGTTCACACACTTCTCGATGGTCCGTGATTTTTCGGGTGATTTTCTATGTAATAAACTTAAGTTATAGCTTAATGAAAATTGCATAATTAGATCTGGACCACCCTATATGTAAAATACAGAGAGATTCTGAAATAAAGGTTCATTTCACACACAGGAAGTAATATCGCTCAAAAAAGGCTCAAAAAGTAAATATATTAAAATATCACGCATAGTAAAAGCTTGCTGAATACTTTGTATAAGAACAGGAGAATGAAACATAATGTGCAATATAAAAACTATCATATCACATCAATCTGTAAATCATTTTGTTCCCCTTCCAAATATTAGTTAGTTTTATATCAGACTGGTCTTCATGACAAACCTCTATGTGTATACATGTATATCTAATGATGCATTCCACTAAAAAAAACTAACCAACAGCAATAAATAGCTTTTATTTCAGTTTCACCATCTCTCTACTGTATATATAAAATCCAGTGTCCGTCTGTCTGCTTTTTACAAGAGAACTAATTAATGGATTTAGATCAGGTTTTTCCAATAATCTGCTTGAACATTCTGGTTGATTTTGTGACTTCTCTCATTGCGCTATGTATCATAGTTTGCTTGCGGTACCGATTTTATTTGCATGAATCCAAGAGACAAGCAGTGGGCCGAGGGGAGGGGGTACAGGGCCCTCTTCACCGCATCAGCCTCGGGGCATTCCTTACCTCCGCTTAGCCAGCTAACGAGAGAACTACTTAACGAATTTAGATTGGGTTTTTTTTTCTAGAATTTGCTTGAACATTCCAGTTGCAACTTCCCTTATCGTGCTAAGAATCATAGTTTGCTTGCAGGAACAATATATTTGTGCTAATCTGAGACACGCTGAGGGGAGGGGGAAGTGTGATGTCAGGAGTGTAGAGCCACGCAGGTCCACTCCTCACTGTCCAGTTTCACTACTACGTGGATGGAACCATGGGGGACGGCTAGTTTTAGATATAGTGAGAAGTCTAGTGAAATGTCACATTTTATTTGCTAACTAAAAAGATTACAAATACAAGCTGTTGAGGCAGCTCAGGCCCCTTCTTCAGGTAAGATGTAATCAACTTTATTTGTCCCCAGGGGGAATTTTAGCAATCGTAATTTGTTTATTTTGAGACTTCCATTCACTGATATGCAGGAGTGGTTTTGTTGTTGAAGTATGCCAGCATTTTGATAGTCTCTGTTTAACAACAAAGCTCTGTCCAGGGCTATGTTGTTACCATTTACAGGCACATTTACTTCATTTTTTTTTTTAACTTTTCTTTTCTGTGTTTACATTAGTAATTTCTGTATTCTGTATCAGATGTTTTTACTTTGACATTCCTTGGTGTGGAGGTGGTGGTTGAGCATGCTCAGCTGATGTCACCAGAGAGCTCTCCACTTTGCATTTTGTGTTGCTTAAGCCAGTCCCTGTGTAAACAGCTAGTTGATTTCTCCTTTAGTTTACTGTTTATTGTTTGGGAAACTGCTTCTGAGGGCTCTTCTAATCCAGACTTTCACGGCTTCATTGCTGACCACCAACAGTTGTTGCAGTGCAAAATGTGCAATCTGGGATGGATCAAAAAATGATTCCATGACAGTATGCCTGGTTATTTATTTATGCGTTTATTTTTGAGAGCTGTATTGGCTGAATTACACTTATCACAATTTACTTTACTGATAACCTGGTAAGGGTTTATTTAAAATATATGCATACTTCTGTAAAAAAATGACATTCAAGTTAGTGTATTTTTAGCAAGTAATATCCACTTTGTTGAAGAACTTTCTCTGTCTGGGTGACACTTAAAGGTGCAATTTGCTTTTACTAAATTGTGTAATCAACAAGTTTGTCACAGACAGGAAGAAAATGGATAAATGATCTGGAGAAGCACCTTGCACACTTAAGAGGAGCAACAGTCTCATACAGTGGACTTTAATTATGAGCTTCAAATTTCATCTGTCAGATATGAATTAAATACCCTTCTTTTTCAGAAATTTGAATTTGACTTACATAGAACACATGCTAAATATTACTCTTCAGATGCAAAACCTAATAAATTATTAGCCCTCAGACTGCATTAATGCCAGATATTTGGTAGCACTCTGACTATTAAAATAAATCTGAAACTACTGTGTATAACTATTGCAAATAAACATTCTCTTCTGGTTATTTGTTTCCAACATATTTCTGGTATGTTCTTCACTAAATAATGACCATCATTTTAAAGATATGCAGTTTTCCTCATTATGTGCTGATGATATTGTTATGCTTGATGGTTCAGTTATGGCTGATAAGGTGAGGAAATTGCATGATTGCAATGTGCTCACTGGCCTTGGTAGTACTTTTTGATTTTGGGATCAATAGGCAGCTTCTTACTGGCAAATATTAAATTATTCACCCTTTTCTTCTGTTTGATTTTTTTCTTTCTTCTCACAGGAGTCTTCTTCAACAGAGTTTGATTGCTGGCTTTATTGCTCCTAAATCCTGTTTAACAACCTGTTGGAAATCCGCAGACTCCCTATTAGTTTCAATCTGGAAAGCCTCTTTTCTTTATTTAAACTTATTGGAGCTATTGGCACCAAGTATTATAAGGGCATCAAGGGACTAACATTAAAAAATAGTGGCACTTTGTTAAAATCATTCAGAATAGGGGTTCAGATAAAAATCACTGCTGATCTAGAAAGTACTTCTAGGACTCTAAGTACCAGTCGATTTAGCTGTTTCTCTTGCTTGTCAACTCTGGCTTTTATTACTACATACAGTAGTTTCTGGAGAATGGGAGTTGTGTGGGGAAGGCGAGTGGTTATTTCATTATGTAATTTATTTGGGTACATTGTTCTGTTTTTCTGTATTCTATTGTTTTACTATTTTAATAAACAATCCCAAAAATTAATGTTTTTTTAGGAAGTATTAGAGCTTTTGACCACAGCGATGAGTAAAAGTAGAAAAACAAACTTTTTATCACCATTTCCAGTTTGTTTGAGACAGTAAGCCTCTGGTTTTTCTGACTAGAAGCAATGTGAAAGGTGGTAGATAGCAGTATCCCTATTAAGATTCCCCCCAACTAATTCTGTTGTGTTTTTTCTTTCCTACAGGTGGAGTGGACCCAAGTGTTCGCACATTTGTATGGAAGTTCCTTTTTGGCATGTACCCCTGCAGCTCAACAGCTTTGCAGCGAACTATTCTGGAGGAGGAACTAAGGATCCGTTACCAGTTGATGAAGAAAAAATGGCAAAGCCTGCTTCCCACAGCTAGGAGAATTCGAATTAATGGCACTGACGGTATGTAGCAGCACTTGGGAGATGCAGATGTTAGTTCTGTAGGAAATACCCCAGCAGTTTGATTTTGTATTCTGTCACTGTGAGGTCATATCATCATTTAATACAATCTTCAACTTATTTTTAGTGTCTGTTGTTAACCACCTTTTGGGCAGGAAAATGTCAGAAACCAAGGTCTTGTGTATAAAATTTCTTTAAAGTGACTTGTAAGTTCAAAGGATATAAACATATAGTTAGATAAAAAAGTCATTGTTCTGAGTAATCAAACACTGCAACTAGTGAACAATCAACAATATGGTCAAAAATTCAAAAACGGATCTTTGGCAGAAACATTAGCTTATCAGTCTCCTGTATGGTGTTTTTCATTAGCAGTATTATGTCTAATATCCTATATGCAGCTAATCTGACTCTCTCAATGTATATGCAAAGCTTTTATTTGTGTGCTCTTGCCATCATGTAATAAAATTGACAATAAATGTTTTTTATTGATTGTCTTCAAATGGCAGTAAGATTTTTCCCACTTTATTATGATGAAATGTGCAGAGTTTTACAATATAATGTGCATCCCCAGCAATCCTGCACTGCATTTCAAATGTGATAAATTTTAATGATTTAGGCAAAGAGAATGTTCTCAAAATATTACCACTGCATCCAACCAGTTTTTCTGCTGTCTCACTGCTAGAGTTCCTATTCATTACTGCAATATTCATGGATCTTGGTCAGATATGCAAGTTAGGTGGTTCCTAAGAGAACTGTTTATGCATTGCTGTTCAGACTGTCTTTGTGAGCATTATAGCCAACTGAATGTTATGGCATAATAAAATTTCTAATGGTGTTGGTAGATACTAGTATAATACGTTTTATATGCACTTTTCAGACTGAAAGTGTTTTTTTTTTTTTTTTTTTTTTTTCCTTCAACAAATAATACATGTACAAGTGTGCCTTTTATCCCTCAAACTACTTGTTAAATTCAATGGCAAGTATTCACCTGCCTTGAACCAATAAAACTAGAGTTTTTCTTTTGGCTTACTTGCTCATGCATGTTGCTGCTGCCAAACAAACACAGATAAATGGATGGTCATGTAACCTATGTGATAAAATATACTGAGAGAAACTCGCTTTTATTTATTCAATGCAAATAACTTACAATTAATAAACACATGAACAAATAAAATTGAATGCAAAAATGATGTGGATCCTATTGATTCTTTGTGCATTCTCTTGCATTGTATTTTAATTGAAAAGTAATCTTTCTGTTGTAGAGTACGTAAACCTGTACTGTATTTACTTGTATTATAAGAATTATCACTTTCAAATTATAATTTTTTTCTCATATTCACTTAGTTTACTTCTGCTGACCAATATTTAATTCTAATATTATGTTATTTGGTACTGTATTTTACACCATAATAACAGGCCTTTTTGTTTCTTTTGGTTTCAAAATAATATTTACACTTAAAGTTGAGCATCATGAAGTGAATTATTGAGATGAAATGATTTGGAAAAATATATTATATTTGGCCATATCACTCAGCCCTGCAGTGGCACATGTTTGTTTATCTTGTGTTTCTGTCAAAAATAAAAATCCAACCAGTATTTCTGTTCATGATGTAGACTATCATACTGATTCAAGCCACTAAATTTTTTAGTCTTGCCACTCGAGCCTTGAGTTGCACTTGCACATGATTTCTTAGTACATGCCTACTTTTTCTGAGTAGCTGTTTATGCAAATATGATGTTGTCTCTATTGGAGCAGTCAATTTTACGAAAGGAGCAAGTGTACTATATAATAACAATGACTTAATAAAAGTTTAATCGATAGACTGGTATTGCATGTACTGCAGGGGCAACCTAGACTAGCTCTGTATGTTCATATGTTTCTTGGCCGGTAATGTTTCTTATAAAATTTGAGTAAAATAAAAAAAGAATCTGAGATCAATGGATTCTTCTTTGCAGATGAACTGATCGCTGCCTTGAAGTACTATGAAGAAAGGAGCAGTAATACTCTATGTAATTCAACAAATGATGATGAAGATATGAAGGAAAGAACTGCATTTTTGGAACTACAAGCACAGGTGATGAATGACAGGAGAGGGGAGGAGAAGTTTGCCATGGGGTAAAAATGTTGGAAACACTTGTAAACAGGACAGATGAATTTGGAGCCTCTATTTCAATATTTGTTTTTAACACTCTTTTGGATATGGCAGTTGTCCCAGTGGCTCATTTGGTTACTGCTAATACTTTGGTAACATTTTTCAAAAATAAGCAACTGAGCATACTTGTAATAAATTACTTTTTTGGAATCAATTGACTAAGATGAAACAACAAAAATGTAAATATTTTTTTTTTTTTTTTTTGGTGGATAAAAAATATTCATATACAATCTCCTTAAAGCATTCCGGTAGTTTTCAGCATCCCAGAGCGGTCAATATAACAACCACTTCCTGGCTTTATCTGTAACTTTGCAATTACTTTGTAATTTTTTGCCATCATAAAAAATGCTCCTTAATATGTATTTACAGTTAATACACTTGATGAGGATATTAAGATATCTAAGATTGGGGATCTTTTTACCCTTCCCAACATTAAAGAAAGAGTTTGTAAAGTAAATTTTGATGTTGTTACATTGTGTAAGTGATAACTTATTCCTCAAATATTTTGTTTGGTGTAGCCTTAATTCTTATGTTTTAAAACACTTTATATTATGTATTATTGCTTTACAAACATGAATTATTTGTTTCCTTCTGAAGATAGGTGACTTTGCATTGCGCTACACACTCTGTGTTTTGTGCCACATGTCTTGCACATGGGCAGATTAGTTCTAACTGCTGACAAACTCACTTTAGTCATAAATGCAATTGTTTTCTTAGCTGAGGACATAATTACAGAAATCTTGGTATTTTGTAACCACTTATATAACAACTGCAGTTTCCTATAATGGTGAGTTTAAAGCTGCTTCAGTGTAGCAGTATCAGCTGATCCATGTCCAACGCCATACTTCAGTGTTTTTGTTGTATCTTATGTTTTGAAATATCTTTTCACCAGCTGAGAGATCCAATAACGAAAATGTATTTTGATCAGGGGTGTTCACCTCTGAATCTGTAGTTTACACAGTGGAGAATAATTATAGTATTTTCTGATCATAAAAAAACATTTTTTTATGTTTTTTGCTTCTAGGTCCTGATCGACAAGACACATTTCATTGTTGAAAACCTACAAGAGGCAATCCGGATTATAGATAAAGATGTTCCAAGGACTGAACGGGACCTTCCATACTTTGTGTAGGTAAATTGGTACAGAAACAATATTCAGTTAAACTATTTTTGATGCTTCTGTTGTTTTGATTCACTGTGTAATCCTGAAAGCTTCTACATTATATACATTAATAAATTGTTTTATATTTTGATACTTTGAGTAATCTTTAAATAAAATGCAAAACATTTATATTGAGAAATTAGATCAGGCTAAACAGTTTTTACCTAATTTCAATTTCAAAACAGAATACCTCACTTCCATGAGACAAAACAGTCCTGTAACATTTTGGAACAGCCAGTTGAATTCCAGATCAATGTACATTTCTCAGTCCTCTTATTCCAAATCAATACTTAGTCAAGTTAACAGAATAATCTGTAAAATTCAGTGTCATTGTTTTATTTACCAGTTCTCTATTTCCTGTCAAACTGACAGACCACATACCAGGTCCAGAGAGAAAAGTCCTCTTCTTGTGGATTGCAAAAAAGGAGATCCTTAAAAATTGTATTTCTTTTCATGAAGCTTGCAAGTTGAATGTAGTTGTTCACCAGTCCATCCCAAGATTCTTTTCTGTGCCACAGCAAATAGCACTTGGCAGTAACATAGCTCAGTGACATTTTTGATCATGTTTCTAAGCAAACAAGAACAAAATCCTTTAAAAATCTTACACATCATTATGCTATCTCCAGCTTCTGTCCTTTATTCTTGAATAGTAGCTACATTATTAGCATTCATATAGTTAAAAGAAATGTCTCTTCCGTTTCAAGGCATATTAAATATAATGTGGTTCAACTTTAGTGAAACATTGTTACAAAGTTCAAAGAACTGCATTAGTTACAGAGATATGTCATCAAAAATACCATGGGATGATTTTGTTGAAATTGTGAATGCAAATAAATATAGAAATTTAAAAAATTTGTGGCTGAGTAATCGAGAAGAGCCTGTCTTCCTCTTTCTGCTAAATTGGGGGAAAAAAGTCTAGCAGATTCACTGAACAGGTTTCTTTAAATTCTACAGAACTATTTAAGGTGAAGTAGATTCATATAGTAAACATATAGCTAGAGAGCTCTCCTCTTTGCTGCTTAAAAAGGGAAGGAAATGACTCTGAAGAGAGCGAGCAGATGTTATGGAATTTTCCTACAGGACTGTCATATCCTCTAGAAACCAACATTACCCTGATATGTGCATGGGTGTTGGCCAGATCTTTGTCTAATATATTTTAATTGATTTACTAGTTGCTGTAAGATGAATGTCTGCAGTGACTTGTATTATGTAGATCTAGTATCTTTGGGCTATTTCTGTAGATCTAACATTATTGTAGTTTAGGGTTTCTGTATTCCAGTTTAAGTTAAACAAACATACATAACTTCTGGAGTCTTTGTTACAAATTTTGACATGTTTATGTTTTTATATATATATATAATATGTGTGTGTGTGTGTGTGTGTGTGTGTGTAAGAATAAATTGTAAATAAAGGTTCTCTCACTTTTGCTTTCCCATGTTTCTCCTTGTCTTGCTTTGCCTTTTACCTATGGACTGTTCATTATATCTTTACAACCTTATTATTTGAATTAATTCATAAATTGCAGAATGTTTTGTTTCTGCATATGCTGATCTACATGCCCAGTGCACATAATTCTTTTGTTCATAGTTCCCTTCAAGCAACCGTCCAGTATAGACCCTTCATTTTTGTCGTGAGTGAATGTTGCAGGGAGTTTGGGAATGCTGGATTCATTGATTTTTTTCCAAGGACAGTTTATGTACATTTTACATATCTTGCCCTTGTATAAAGTGATCTTCCAATTTTCCATTCTTTCGCAGAAGTTCAGAAAGTGCTTAGGAGTGAGTGAACCTTATTCTCAAGTGTAGTTTGCACTTTTCCTGGCTCACCATGACCACTTAATCATAATTATAATCTCACCCATTGTACTTCCTGATAACCACTTTTTGCATAAAGTATATTTGAATTCCTTTTAATTTTCATGCTTTTTTTCCCTACTAACTTCTTTAAAGCTTGCACATTTTTTTTTAATCGTCTCTTTATGTTTTCAGATACTAATTTTCACCTTTTTCTGTTTTCAAACACATTATAATGAATTATGTTGTTGAGGTGATCTTAATAGAACTATCATTCACTGATTCAAATACCAGTATTAGCTTTGGGCAATCACAAATGTTGCTTAATAAATGTACATTACCAATAATGTTTGACATTACTGAAATAAAAAATATTATATCATCGGAAACTTTTCTAGTAAAAATGCATATATTTAAATATGTAAAATGTAACTTGTGAAAGTTAACTAATAGTAAATAAATAAAGCATACATACCAAAATACCAATAAATAAAATAGTAAATTGAATTTATTTGATGACTAGAGTGTGCACTGGTACTTGAGGAAAAGCACTGGAATATACACTTAATATACACTTTTTAAAAATATACACTTTATTATTTACTTATTTCTTTTGCTTTTGTAGGGGAGAAGGTTCAGCCAATCTACTGATTTTGAGGGATATTCTCATCACCTTTGCAGCATTTCACCCAGGTAACCTGTCTCTTTATGCAGTATTTAAAAAGATACACATGATAATGTTCCTGTCAGGGACTACAAAATGAAACACTGGGATGAGAGTGAGGGGGGACTATTTGGTAAGAACTGATGCCAACATCAAAAGTTTATTGAAATAAAGAGGTGGTCACAGTCACTGCTTATCAGAAATGAGCATGAAATCCCTGCATCTGCATAGAAATAGTATGTAACATTTCGGCAGCCAGGGCACCCTTCTAATTTATAATCTCCTTAACTGATGGCATACACAGGTTTAAGCCATGGCTTCACTATCAGTCCTTAGCGTTTCTTTGTTGAATTATAACACAGTTCTCTGTGGCTCTCTCCTTTTGTATAGTGTCTTGAAAAGGGCCAGATTGTTGCCCCATAATTAACAATGTGTAAGGTAAATGTAAAAACACATTCACAACAAAATAAGCAGATATCAATATAATTAACAAAAAAATAACTACAATTAAATATTGTTTCATTCCTTGTCCACTAAAAAAGGCAGATAAACAATAAATAGCACATTTAATGATTACTAAAGTGCCACAACATTGCTTCAGTGTCACACTTTCTGAATGCATTGCTGGTAGTTGTACTTGGTGCTACTCCTTTGAACTTAATACATAAAAACATTAAAATCCAAGATAGTTTGATGATCATAATCCCACATTATATACAAGAATTGTCAAAACTTTTTAGTTTCAGAAAACAAAATTGAACAATTGTATCTTATAGAAACACTGGTAGCTTTTCAGTTTAAGTGATGGATATTCTGTATTTTTGACAGCCTATGAAATTGAAATTTAATTGTATTAATCCTTATTATTTGATTTGAAGCATACTGCCATCTGCTGGTCATTTTAATAGTTTGCCACATTCAGACCAGTTAATTTAGAAAAAGAAGGCATATGAAAAAATAATAGAGTGATAGTTACCTATGTTACTTGCTTTAGCCTGTCCAGAATAGAGTTCAGATATTGAAAATGTAGTCAGAAACGCAAGATTGGCTGTATCATAGAACCTACAGTGAAGATGATGATAATTATGTAATATTAACTATTGTAATTGTTATAATTGGTTTGGGTCATGCTTCAACAGGCCTGAATATTACTGTATAATGTACAGTCAGATACTATTATTAGGGCAGTCGCTTGAATACATCCAAGAGAATTTCAGTAGCAGAATCTTCATCTCTATTCTAGAACTCTCCAGTACTCTAAAGAAAAGCTTAACAAGGAGTTATGTATAAATTAGAGGTTCACTCCACACTTTAACTTTTGAATTATTATGTTTATTACATAAGTGCTTGGGCTGGATTTTTCTGTTACAGTGATTCCAACACATTTTTGTTTTTTGGTAGATGTCAGTTATGCACAAGGCATGAATGATCTTTGCAGCAGGTTTCTAGAAGTTCTGGATTCTGAAGTGGATGCATATTGGTGTTTTGCTTTCTATATGGAGAAGTTCTCCAGCGACTTTAAAGCAGATGGAATGTACCGTAAGATTGGTAAGTCCTCTATAATAATAATAATTATTATCATTTACATTTATATAGTGGTTTTCTCACTACTCAAAGCGCTTTAGTGAGTGGGGAGCCAGTTTAACCACCAGTAATGTGTAACATCCACCTGGATGATGCGATGGCAGCCATTTTTGCACCACTATGCTCACCTAGCTAGCCAGTTAGGGATAGGGGATGATTAGGGGGCCAGAATGACTAGGCCATGGAGGGCAATTTAGCCTGGACATTGGGATGCACCCTGCTTTTTAAAAAAGATGCCTAGGGTTCTTTTATAACCACAAAGTCTGGACGTTGGTTTTTAAATCTCATCCGAAGGATGGCACCATGTTTACAGCACAATGTCCCTGTTCCCATCGCTGCAAAAGGGGCATTGGGATCAACATTCAGACCACATGGTAAGTGCCCCTTGTTGGCCTCCCCAACACCTGTTCCAGCAGCAACCCAAGCTTTTCCAAGATGGTTTCCCATCCAAGTAAGGTTAACTTTTGCTTATAAATTGATATTTGTTCCTTGTCCACTAACACTATGTACACTTACAACTATTTTCTTATTACCTGCAAGAGCTCTAAACAGAATTTTCCTTCTGATTTCTGAGTTGGCTTGAACACTGTGAATACGTGCATGCTCTTTGTCTGGTCTATGCAATGTGCGCTGTACTCACCCCTTATACAAAATGAGGACACACAACAAAAATAAAATTTAAGGGAGCATTTAAAAATGGTACAGAGATAAAAGAAGAATTAGATACAGAGGAGTTATCTGCTTGAGGATATACTCCTTACCAACCAGTTACACAGTGTCATCTTTACCTTACTGAGGTGTTACCAGGCCAAATGGTTTCTTGTTTTTGTGGGAAAGTGGTAATAGACTGGGGTGTGCAGCATGTCACTCTAAATTTTATTTGTCATAATTCTATTCAGTCTTGTCTATACATGTACCACAATAAAATGACTTAAGGCAGTGTAAAGCTATCCATTATCTTTCATAATTTTAAATGTGATCCACACTGTACCCAGAAAGAAGTTGTTTAGTACTGACTTAAGTCTTCAACGTGAATCAAGGCTTAGGGTACTCCCTATTGAAGTGAAATAGCAAAGTTAATTATTTGCAAGATCCTGAGCAGAAGAAGGAAAACTGCAAGAATTGTATGCAGAAATGATCCAGTGAAAGCAGACAAAGACCAAGCCATTAATACTTATAATATACAGTGTATTCCTAGATCATTTAGCTTCTTGTCAAATAAACCAATTTTATTATTTTAAATAGGATATGCAGTAGACCCATTTGAATTTTCATTCTGAGTTTTTTAAAATTGCAGAATGACGAGCTGTGTCAAACACAACTGACAAAGTGCATGCAATTTTTCCTAAAATATGTTTAAAATAAATGCTTCCTGAAAACCAGAGCAATGTGTGAACAGAAATTTATAATGGAACCATGTATAAGGAGGAGGAGGAGGTTGGGAGCATACGCTGATTGTAGCACATTGCCACACCTACCACATGATAAAACACCCAGATTGGGATGTGAGTGCAACCATGCAATGGGTGACACCTCAGCACCACTTTTTTTTTTTTTTTTTTTTAACCAGTGGCTGGAGTGCCAACCCAAGCCTACTTTACTTTCACTATTTCTTTTATTTATTTATTTATTTGGCACTTTTAAAAACGAAATGAGGCCTGACCAAAGTGCTGTACAATAAAACCCAACATACAAGAAAGACACACAATAACTAAAAGGGTAAAAAAGAAACGAAACACACAAAAGCTGAAAATAAAAATTCTTAAGTACACAAATAGTCAACTAAGGACCCAGTCAACATCTCACACTGGTTCAAAGGCCAGGGAGTAAAAGTGTGTTTTTAAATAAGATTTAAAGACAGCAAGTGAAGGCACCTGCCTAACGTGCAATGGCAAATCGTTCCAGAGTTTTGGAGCTGCAACTAAAAAAGCCGTATCACCTCAGAGTTTAAATCGTGTCTTAGGAACTAATAAAAGTATTAGAAGTATTTTAGTATCTAATCTCAAAAACATACAGGCTTGAATAAACAAATCACTCCCATTTTCAAAATTTCTCTCTTCTGTGTAAAACAGTTTATAATTCTATCCCTTGCTCTGACTGTGTCAGATTGTTTCGGCAAAAATTAGTATTAGCACAGCACTTTTAACAAGTCACTGGCAATCACTGAGCCATGTTTAATTAAGTGTCATCCAGTTTTTCTAAGCAGCTAGCTTGCCTTTCAAGCTGCCTGATGTCTTAAAGTTAATATTTTAAAGCATTTTGCTGTTCATGGTTTTAAATATGTCTGTAAAACACATATGTTAGAATAATAATAATAATAATTTAAATAGAACCAAAATGTCTAATGTTTTAAATATGGTTTATTTATTGATATAGTATGTCATGAAGTATACAGATCATCGCTGATGTTTAATTTTTAAAGTATGTTGGTGGAAGACCAGTTTGAAATGTTAATTTGTCCAATTAATGTGTGAAAAACTATTAAAAGCTTCAGTTGTCAATATTATGAACATAATATTTAAATTACACTGTTATTTGTTGTCTCATCTTATTATTACATTTCTTCTTCTGCAGAGCTTGAGGCACAACTACTTAAAGAACTTGACCCATTGCTTTATGGCCATCTGGTTAGAGATGAGCTGGACAGTCTGGCATTTTGCCATAGGTACATTATGTTGTTTGTTATATTTATTACATTATTGATGATTTACTCTTGTGTTCATTGAGTCTTGAAGAGATAGTGCTTATTTAACTAATTCAAAAAACAGAAGAGACAGCTGCAGTTAACATTTTTATTTATTATAGTGAAAAATATTTTTTTTTAATCAGTTAAAGAGCTCCTGTTTTATGTGACTTTTTTTCACAGTGAAAACCATTTTAGTATATTTATACATAATTACATATGCAATGCAAATGCTATATATGGGATACATTTTCCTACAGGTTTAAGTCATTTGATTGACCATGTCCATGATCACCTGGTGAGGCAAGATATTCTCAATTTTAAGTTCAATGTCATATTTACAGGAACAAACTCCATTTTAAAAAAGCATACTGCTGCAAGCATTCTTATTCTTCGATGTATAAAATTATGCTTTGCTTATATGCTTTGCCACCATTCACTGTAGTATAGTCCCACTTCACAGAATATCTAGAACATTTTTTAATCTTGATACTTAAAAAAAGATTTTCTTGTGGTCAGTTGATTTGTTCAACTTTTAACCAATTACTGTCTTATAAACCACATTTCTCTTGTATTATTTTATTATCAATATTAATTTACATAAAGCAAAGATGCTACAACCCCAAATAAACAAAATTCAAAACTACTTAAACAGGTGTATTTATCACATCTGGACTAATGCCAGAAAAGACCAATATAATCCTATTTTATTTCTTCAAAAGAAAATTAGTTAATGAACATAAAGCACCAACAGAAAATAGAAGAGACAAAACTATAGCTGGCTATCTGAGCTTAACTAAATAGGTTACTTTCATCATTTTTCAGGAGGGATAGCTTCTCCACTTTACTATCCCTGTACCACTAGTTACACTCTCTCTCAAACCCAACCCCAGTGTATTTTTTACCAGTGAGTATTCTTATCAAAACATTTCCAAATTCTAGACTCAAAAATTACGTTACAGAATGGCTTTTTAGCCCCATTTCGGGTTTTATTCTGGGCTAAACTTTGGATCATTCATGGTGTAGGGTCAGTCCTCCAAGGGAGCATCTGGACTCTCTCTCTCTTTCAATTATCAAAGTCCAAGCTATTGGAGTTAAGATACCTCTGTTACTACCTATCAGCCTTTTCTCTGGTGACTTTCTGCTAGTCATCAAAAGCTTCTTCGACTGTGGTGAACTCAGAGAGTTGACTTTAACGGTACTTTACAATTGTTGGTGTGACTTTTCCTGTCATTATTCCTTGTTGGGAGTTATTCTTGTACTCTTGCATTCTTTTTCGAGTATCAACCAGCCACACTATTCGTTAGTTCTGACATTTTCAATTGACACCTTTCAGAGCCCTATTCTAGGCAAAGGGAATGACATTTGGTCTTGCTTATAGGACTTCAGAATGGATTTTTCTTCTCTCTTGTACATTGAATGATGGGTACAGACCACCTTAATCTAATTTCCTGATGTATACATTTGTCTTTGTGCAGCTGCTTCCTTGTCCTTCAAAATGACTAATTTTAAAATGCTCCTTGCTACATTTGTGAATTGTAAGGGCATTGCTTCATCCAGATTGGTGAGGCACTGAAAGATTTTGTGGCAGTTGACAAAATTGTTTAAAAAAGGGAATTTTATTGCTTAAAAGCAGAACATTCTTGCTGCACACATGGTCAACTGTTTTTAGAATTGATTTATTGATATGAGCTGTTTTTGACAGGTGGTTACTTCTGGGTTTCCAGCGTGAATTCAGTCATTGCGATGCACTCTGTCTTTTTGAGGTTTTGAGCACAAATCATTTAGAACTGAACTCTCTGGAAGGAGAGCTGGCTAGAGACCGAGAACGACTGTACCACATCGAACGAGAAGGTAAGAACAGACAATGCACATAGGTCATTACAGTAGCACAGAAACAGTAAAAAAAGTTTTAACGTATTAATGGTTTACTCAGGTGAAGAAATACATGTTTTATTGTGTGAGCTATTAGAAATAGAAACACAAAGCACAATAGTAACAAAAAAATTACTAAGTTGATATTTTTATGTTTTTGTTTTAAACTTGTACAGTTTATAGGCCTGACATGGTGTTTACACTGATTCAGTAATTCTGTGTTTAAGATTGATACTTCAGAGAAATCTACTTCTTGGCTGTCTGATATACATGAAGATTACTGGAAAGCCGGTATTTTAAAACAGTGGTTCTCAAGTTCAGTCCTGGGGACCCCCTGTTGATGCAGGTTTTTGTTGCATCCATTTTCACAATCAGTGAGTCATTTTTTCTTTGATCTCAGTAGTAGTTTGAGATTTACGTTTATAAGAAAAATATTTTTTTGTGTTGTATTTATCAATGTTTAACTTGCTTTTTTAATTTTCTTTTTTATTCACTTTTTTTTTAAAGTTTGCAACAAATAATTAATGATAAGCTGAATAGACACCAGTGCAAACAATATGGAAGGTTAAAGGGCAGCTATTTCACTATTACCCACTTGTATTAGTAAATAACCTCTTAAATAACCAGATGTTATTAAAGAACAAAATGAACTAATTCTTTCATAGTTACTAACACACATAAATTATTGCTTCCTTTTGTAAATATTTAATGTGCTAATTTTGTTATTTCAAGACTAATACAAAAAAATTAAATAAACTGGGAACTAACAGCTTGCTAAAATGTGGTCATAGTCTAATTAAAACCAGAATCGGTTTGGGATGAACACCCACGGCCACAGGAGCCCCCATGACTGAACTTGAGAATTTTTGCTTTAGAGTTTATAGGTCTTAGGCTTTATAATACATTAATAACTTCACCAATATTTTAAGATTAGCTGTGCAAAACTCAAACCTTGATGGAGTAGGTTGATATTTGCTCAGGTTTGTATTGTTTTATCTGCTTATAATCTAGTCTTGATACCACTTTTGTGGTCACTTATTAAGATTACTTTAAAACAATTTTCAACTGGTTTGCTGTGAGTGGTCTACAGGTGTGTTGCAATATTTTTTTAAATACCTTCCTTAAAGAAATAAGACACAATAAAATGTCTGCAATGCAAATTTGTTATACCATTTTGTATTATTTATATATCATTTTAACAATATACTATATGTGAAATACAAGGGTGGTCCAAAGTATGTTTATAGTTGTTTGTATGGAAAAAGACATGCAGGTTATGATTATTACAATAACTTTATTAACTAAAAAGAATGTCACAATGCACTTAGGTACAATCTCGTAAGTGCTCAAATTACCTAAAAGATAAATCATAGCTGTAAACTTACTTTTGCCCACCCTGTATAAACCAATAAATGTATAATTTCATACATTTATAACCAGTTTAAATGTCTCATCTTGTTAAAAATGTGTATACTAAATTTTTTTTTCTATAATCAATTTATATGAACATTTACTTCAGTAATGTACACATTGTTTATGTTGCATGCACACCGTGCTGTGTAATTATTTCATTGAAAAGTATCTTATTGTTGAGCACATCTAGTTTCACTATTTTTTTTCTCCACTATGCCACAGCTGAATTTGATCACACATACACACATATTCTAATAATAACAATAATAATTTTTACATTTTATATAGCGCTTCTCTTACTACTAAAAGGACTTCACAAAAAGCATGCAGGGAGGACCCATAACGCAAACTCGTGATGGCTTTACTGTTATGCAGCAGTGCTACACTGTGCTGCCTGCTCATAAAACAAGTAAAGGCACCTGATAATTTTGAGTACAGTAATCCCTCCTCGATCGCGGGGGTTGCATTCTAGAACCCCCCCCACGATAGGTGAAAATCCGCGAAGTAGAATCCATATGTTTGTTTAGTTATTTTTATATATTTTAAGTCCTTAGAAACTCTCCCACACTGTTTATAAATATTCTTCGCACAGTTATACAGTAAACCCTCGTTTATTGCGGTTAATCTGCTCCAGACAGAGATAAATGAATTTCCACGAAGTAGGATTCTTTATTTATAAATCTAATATTTTCGCAGTTAAAGCATAGAAAACCTGTTTACGACCTTCTAAATGCATTTTTTTAACATTGTTAGAGCCCTCTAGACATGGAATAACACCCTTTAGTCAAAAGTTTAAACTGTGCTCCATGACAAGACAGAGGTGACAGTTCTTTCTCACAATTAAAAGAATGCAAACATATCTTCCACTTCAAAGGAGTGTGCGTCAGGAGCAGAGAATGTCAGAGAGAGAGAGAAAAATGTAAACAATCAAAAATCAATAGGGCTGTTGGGCTTTTAAGTATGCAAAGCACCGCGATAAAGTGGTCGCAATGAAGGGATCAATGTGAAGGTAGTCTTTCAGCATTTTTTAGAGGAGCGTCCGTATCTTCTAAGCAAACAGACTCTGTGTAAACAGCCCCTCTGCTCACACCCCTCCGTCAGGAGCAGAGAATGTCGGAGAGAGTGAGAGACAGAGAAAAGCAAACAATCAAAAATCAATACAGGCTGTTAGAGCTTTGAAGTGTGCGAAGCACTGCGCGGGAAGCATATCGTATATCATTGAGGAGTTTTATTTAATATGTAATACGTGATCTGATTGGGTAGCTTCTCGGCCATCCGCCAATAGCGTCCCTTGTATGAAATCAACTGGGCAAACAAACTGAGGAAGCATGTACCATAAATTAAAAGACCTATTGTCCGCAGAAATCCGCGAACCAGCGAAAAATCTGTGATATATATTTAGATATGCTTACATTTAAAATCCGCGATGGAGTGAAGCCGCGAAAGTTGAAGCGCAATATAGCGAGGGATCACTGTATTATTGTTTTACTACAAAGTGTCATAAATAAATAGTTTCAAAAAAGATTTTTTAAACAGAAACTTTGGAGCAAAAAGGGTAAGTAATTACTATTGGTATTTTTTTTTTTTTTTGTAAATCAATGAAAATTATACCCTTTTTTTGTCAGATCGGCAAAAAATATATTTTTTGGTGTGCCACAGAATTTTAATAAGTAGTTTGTGTGTGCCATGAGATTTAAAACAGTCTGCTTTTTTGGGTTTTAGAAGATCCACTGAAGTGTAGTCTGAATAAATGACCCTTCTAATGAATATGCTATCAAACCAAATTGTCTTAATGTTTAAATTGTAAAGGTATGTTTCCCCTCCATCAGTTATAAATATGTGAAGTGAATAGATAATTATTTTAAATAGTGAGAACTATCTGTAGAAAAATTAACTGATCAGGATTCATTAAGTTTGCAAACTTTATACTTAGTTATCTCACTTATACACATTTGTCACCATGGACAGTACACTTAAATAGCCACTGAATCCTAGTTCTTGCAAACAATAAATCCAATTGACAGGTCATTTTTCATTACTATTAGAATAAAAGTTCTTCAGAATTTGATGTGGTCCAAGCTTGTCTGAAACCTGCATGAAAAGTGCATTGTGTTCTAAATTGCTCAAGTGTTAAGACATTTGTTCCAAGTACTGTATCTCTGAGAGTGTTTTGCTTTGGGTCTTTTCTCATACCCCAGCAGGTGAAGTGAGACCAGAATTGCCTTCTATCAACCTGGGCTTCACTTTTGACCTATTTGTCTGTGCTGCTATTCTCCTTGAAAACCGCGAGAGGCTGTTGAGTTGTCAAAGTGAGACAGAATTGATCCAGTTTACAAACAGGTGAGACTCCAGATCTCTCTTGTCTTGCATTTATATTCAGAGATCTGAATATAAAATGTTTATTACTTTTATTTTTTCAGTAATTTACAGTTTTGCAGTTGTTGTGGTTGTAGAGTGTTAATTGGTATTTTTTATTGTGGCCTATAAAGTGGCTTGAGATGTTTGCAATGAAAGTCAGTGTATTAAAAAGGTAAACTGATTGTTATAAAAATAATATATTGCTTGTTGTTGTCAGCTTCAGGAGAGCAGTACCACAAACATCATCATAAATTTTAGGGTCTTTAAGAGAAAACCTTGGAAACGCACAGTATATTGACTTGTTGGAAATATTGCAGCCATCTGGATGCAAAAGAGAGATGTTTAATTTTATATATTTTTTAAGACACTAGGATCCACTTTATTGTAGTTGTCCAAACTATGCTGAGTGAGAGCCATTTCACTACAATAGAAGTTGCCTCTTAGCTAAGTCTGAGAAGGAAAAACATTCCCACTATAGACAATAAAATAGCTGCTGTAAATTGGAAAGGACTTCCAATAATCTTATTTGTTATTATGAATAGGTTTATGATGCCTCCAGCAGTTACTCAATAATTAGTTGCTATAGTATCCTTTTTTTGTTGAGTTACAGCTACAAAGCATCATAAAATACATGGTCGTCACTATTCTAATAAAATTGTCACAGAAGCCTGCATTGTATTGGTTTGATGTGAATAAGCACAATACAACAGCTGAACAACAATGGCCCCTGGAGCTGGTAAAAAGCATAAATACAAGTCTGTTGTGACAAAAGCATAGTCATCAGTTATCTCCATATGATGAGGTCCCTGGGAACTAACACAACAATAGCATGCACAAAGGAGGGACACACACCTAGCTGCCTGATTACCAAATATGCATCTTTGGCTCATGAGGATATTGTCTACAGATGTGAGAACAATGTGGAGACTCCAAAGTGACATTTACCAGAGTGGACTTGGCTGAGCGTGAATGACTGCACCACCATTTGTTTGATAATATCATAGGATACATTTTAGCCTCAGCTTGGTCTACCATCTTTGCTCTCATCAAGTCTGGAACTAAAAAAATGTAAATTTTCATAAGTCAACAGTTTTCACAAAAAAACTTCTCTTAATAGAAAATTAAATTCAGTTATTTTTTTTCCAACAATCCTTAATTTGCTATAACTTTGGCGTAACTTGGAACATTAGCTATTCCAGTTTCCATTTTCATAAGTATATATAAAGCTGGCACACATTTGTGAATGTTGACTACTCGATTGCTTACAAGGGTGAGAGTAAGAAGGCCAGACATTTTCAGTTGGGTGCAAAGCTAAAGTAGATTTGTAGATATCAAAGTGGTTGTGATAATGCAGCTTTAAGACTTTGACATTGCAAAATGAGTTAACTGCAGAATCTACAACCATACATTTGAATCCTAGTGAAAAATGTATACTTTACATTGTATCTCCTTTTTTTATACTTGTAAGTAGTTTGCCTCCACTGCTGCTTAATGGCAGTTTTTAGTAGCTTTTATAATTGGCACTTCAATTTAGCTCACAGTGCTTTTGCACATTTTTCATTTTTTAAAATAACATTTTAATCAGTAGGTGTGTTAAATGCCTCACCAGCAAATAGTACTAAATTTATCTTGATTTTGTGTTACAGATATCTCTTAAGAATTGTGCACACTGGTAGTTTAAAAAAAAAAAACACAGACTGCTAAAATACTGCATTCAATAAGAACAAATAAGACACTAATTCTGAAAATGCAGAAAAAACAATTCCATTTATTTTTGCTATTTTCATGCATGCTAATACCTAACTAAACTACTGGAGTTGTTTATGTCCCTTATCACTCTTAAATATGGCTGAACTTTATTACCTTTATGTTATTACAACTTGCACTCTATGATTCTTATTTTTAAACAATGTCAATGCCAGTGAATATAATTATCCCTATGGGAATATCCTGCACAGCACTGGTAGAGCTGTGTTTTGTGTGTAGTAGTGTTTATAAGTATTTGAGATTTAGTATATGTTTGAACAGGCATCGTTACAAGAGACAAATAACAGCTTGGAGAATTTGGCTGAGCCTTCAGTAGGTGCTGTTTAAAATCTAGGAATTTAATTCACTTGAGGTGTCACTGAATTGTATTTCTTGTGCTTTTCTTTCAGTCTGAAAGGCAAACTAGACTTGAAGAAAACACTCCATAAAGCAGAGGAACATTTCTTTAACTACTGCCGCAAATCAGTATTGGATTATTTTAATCAGCTCAGCCTGGAGTCTCCAAGCAGAGAACCATTTGGATTTCAACTTTGGAGCCTTTTCTCTTGAGCGATTGATGACTGTGTGGCCATAACTATGTTGGTGGCTATTTTAATAGTAATCTTAAGACAACTTCTGCAGTGCAGAGGAATCAGTGTTTGTTGGCAACATGAGGGGACTTTTATAAGACTACAAGCTGCATACTTGATTCAGTTTGTTGTGTCTATCATGGAAATAAATGGATCTGTGAAGGGTAAATAATAAAAGCCAAGAAGATGTAAATTTTAAAGCAGTATCAAGAAAGTATGACATTTTAACAATTCAGGAATAAGATGCTATTCAAACAAACCTTTTTGAATTAAATTTTAATATTTTGAACATTACTTATAATTATGTCAATCTTCAGTGTTAAATTTTTATTTTTCTCTTTGGCTGGCATATCATCCGTCACCAGGTAAGAAGTGTGCGTCCGGTCATGCACAACGGTTTATTAATTTGAAGGAAAGCAAATATTTGATTAAATGGGAAGTCAGTTTCATTCTGTATTTGTTTGTCTGAGGAAGACTGATCATTAGTTACCATTACTTTAGGATAGAGCATATCCAAGATCAGTCATGAATGGGCTCACAGGCAATGTCCTCTTCTTCCTCTTCATCGTCTCATTTATGCTATGGTGGTTGGATCAGTTCACTATCTATTCTTACCCACATGTATCAGCCTTTGTAGCACTAAAGTGGTTTATTTTGCCTTGGCTTTAAGTGATCTCACTCTGTATCTAAGGTCTAAGTATTTCCCACTCATGACCGGTAGAAGCGGTCTGTTCAGATGTAGTATACTTTTGTTTCTAGATTTGTCACAATCAGCCATCTGCTTTTAGTAGGTACACCCAGCATGCAAATCTGTAGATACAACACTTTGCTGTTAACATCACTGTTTACTTTCATTTTCAAAGAAATAAATGACATTCCAAAGTCATTTGCTGATATGCAGTACATGAAATGATGAGGCTTTACATTTAACCTTCTAGCTCTTATAGTTTATTCAGTAATGTAGTGAAGCTAGTTTTATTTTCCTTGATGGATTTAAAAAAAACAAAAAAACAACCTCCTTTACCAATACAAATTCTTTGCTATCGTCTGTGTCCATATTCTTGATAATGTCTGTTGTCATCAGCATTGGACAATCTGATCTTTCATAGCTTTGAATTTATATATTCTAAAGAAGAATGTTTTCATCAGTAATACATTAGAATAGCAACAATGTAGTTGGGCAAATATTTGAGACCAGTTACCTTTTAAACATATTAACATGGTAAGAGTTTGGTAATAATAATACATGATGGGTTTTCTTTATCAAATCGACTCTAAATACATTTAGTCCAATTTAATTTGTTTATATTTGGGACCTTTGACCTAAAAGTGATTAAGATAATGATAACCTTCATTTCCTTTACATAACTTTTACATTGATGTCTTTCCTGCAATTTAAGGTAGTATTTAACCTGTAGTAGACATAAAATTCTGTCCATAGCCATTCACTATAAGCCAGAGTAACTTAACAGAACATTATGCTGTTCTCTTCTACGAAGGTTAGATTCTGGACAATCTCTTATGTAAATCCTTATTTATGTGATGTCAGTCAGTTGGGCACTTCCAGTTTGAGTTAATTTAATGAGTTGTGGTCCAACTTCTGAATGATTACTGTGAGTGCTTTCTTTTGGATTTCATGAGTTCATAGGCAAAAATAAGGGTCTAACAAGCTCTCCTTGTGACATACTGCATACCCATTAGATGTCCTGATGGAGGCAAACCAAGACAGATTAGCAGTGCCACCTGTCTATGATGGGTTGAAATCTACTTAATGAATGTAGACCTCCACGTTATCATTTGCAGTGCATCATACAATGTGTTTGTCTCTGTTGTATACCTCTTGGTATAGGATTTGTAAAAGCAGTGTTAATGTTTTTGATGTGCCATCTGTTGGAATGACAAATGCAATGCATTTTATTGCTAAAAATGTTTGTTTTTATTTGCTTATTTTGTTTTTTTTTTGTTATTTGTATCTGTTTATTTTATCATTTTTATAATGTTTATTTGCTAAAACTGTTTGTGATGTGCCATCTATTGGAATGACAGAGACATAGCAACTGGACAGAAACCTGTCCTTTTACCCGTATTAAGGTGGATAGCGTGTATATAGGTAGACATTTTACAATGTTGATTTACAAAATATTTCCTTATTAAATTTAGCAGCATGGCACTGCAGTAGCTATAGTTGCTGCCTTACCACTCTAGCATGAGCCTGGTCATTTGTTTACACATTCTCTCCATGTCTTGGTGGCTTTTTCTTTACATCCCAAAGACATGCATATCAGGTTCATTGGCCAGTACTGAGCAAATGTTGTGTGTGAGCGAGCGTGTGCTCGGTATAATGCATTTTTGTGTTATTCTGAGTTGATTTTTTTTTTTTTTATTACTTTTATTACTTAGTACTCGACATTCCATGAATGGGGTTTAGCTCCCCATCACCTTGTATTGAATTGAGCAGAATAAAGTGGATGGTTATTTTATCAATGTGATTGCACCATACTTCAGAAGGACATATCAAATAAGGCTCTTTTGATACATGGTATCTCTAGTGCTCATTCTCTAAAGTGAAGTGTAGAATAAATCTTTTTTTTTATTAATTTTATTGTAATTATTCCATACAAATCGATCAATTTTTACAAGAAAAAGGATTGAGAACAAGTCTACAAGAATAAATCTATCAACTATATAACAAAAAACTACTTTCTCTGTGTGTATGTGTTTTGTGTGGCCTCTCCAAGCAATCCAAGTGGTAGAGTGATGACATGATAAGTTAAGTGTGCAAAGTTCAATTCCTTATTGTGACAATTGTTTAAAAAATATATATTTTTTTATAAAGTTAAAATTAGAAAATTAGAACACTCTAGATGAGAACAGGCCATTCAGCCCAACAAAGCTCGCCAGTCCTATCTACTTATTTCTTTCAAAACTCGACTTGGTGTTTTTTTTGGAAGTTCCCAACGTCTTACTTTCTACCACACTACTTGGCAGCTTATTCCAAGTGTCTATCGTTCTTTGTGTAAAGAAAAACTTCCTAATGTTTGTGTGAAATTTACCCTTAACAAGTTTCCAACTGTGTCCCCATGTTCTTGATGAACTCATTTTAAAATAACAGTCTCGATCCGCTGTACTAATTCCTTTCATAATTTTTAAACACTTCAATCATGTCTCCTCTTAGTCTTCTTTTCCTTAAACTGTAAAGGCTCAGCTCTTTTAATCTTTCCTTATAATTCAACCCCTGTAGCCCTGGAATCAGATCTATCTATCTATCCATCCTTCCTTCTCTGGACCTTTTCTAGCACTGCTATGTCCTTTTTGAAGCCTGGAGACCAAAACTGCACACAATACTCAAGATGAGGCCTCACCAGTGTGTTATGAAGGTTGAGCATAACCTCCTTGGACTTGTACTCCACACTTCAAGGCGCTATATAACCTAACATTCTGTTAGACTTCTTAATGGTGTCTGAACACTGTCGGGAAGTCGATACCTTAGAGTCCTCTATGACTCCTAAATCCTTCTCATAAGGTGTACTCTCGATTTTCCGACCGCCCATTGTGTATTCAAACATAAAATTTTTTACTTCCTATGTGTAATACTTTACATTTACTGACATTAAATTTCATCTGCCACAAATCTGCCCAAGCCTGTATGCTATCCAAGTCCTTCTGTAATGATATAACGGATTCCACATTGTTTGCTAATCCACCTATCTTGGTATCATCTGCAAACTTAACCAGCTTGTTACTTATATTCCGATTTAAATCATTTATATATATATATTAAAAATAGCAGTGGCCCCAGCACTGACCCCTGTGGACACCACTCTTAACATCGGCCAGTTCTGATGAGGTTCCTCACACCATCACCCTCTGCTTCCTGTGTCTGAGCCAATTCTGCACCCATCTAAAAACATCAACCTGAACTCCCACTTCTTTTATTGAATGTAGGATTTCAATAAAAAAAAAAGCAAATAACATACCAAACAACATTGGATTGTTGATATTAACGAGGCGTGACCCGCGTAGCCTTCAACAACAGGAACATGAGGGCCCATCTACAATTCCTGGTCAAAAAGTGAACATGAGGCAGGTAGTGAATCTCAAAATGAAACTGTTTGAGGAGCAGTCTTTACAAGAAGCTTTGGTCAAGAGAGTTTGAGACACTTGAGAATATTGACGAAAGGCATAAGAAGAACACTGAAAGTACATATAGTGCAAGAGATATTAAATATCAAATATTTTTAAATGTATTCTATTACGTGTCAATGATAGGAAAACATAGCTAGCAATTAATAAAGCTGTTACTATTCTGTCCTTCTGGCATGAAGCAGAGGTAAAGAGCTGTTTACTGTTTGATAAGGAAAATAAAAAAGAACATTTATTTGTTGAATTAGCACAGTGCAGGTATAGTCACTGTTAGTCTCTTTTAAAAAGCACAGTGTTCAGGAGTTCCATCAATGCAGAACTCCCAAGCAGCTGACGATAAGGAAAGAGCCAGTGGGATGTGTTCCCTGTTCTTGAGGTCACCCTGTTATTTCGAGATTTTGTAAATTGGGCTTTTGCATGCGATACATTACAGTGAACTGATCTAAAAGGAACATGGACGGGGATTCTCCCTCAAGGTCCTCTCTTGTGTACTCAACAGGCTATTTATACATGTCTGAATTCAGCCTATCTATTCCATGGATGAGATGCTCAGATTGCTCGCACAGCTAAATATAGTCTTGAAGGCAGTTCTTGAAAGATGTTTGTAGTGTCACAGAGGTGTAGAGAGCTTAGTCCACTATGACACTCGAGCTAGCTAAGTGTGTGTGAAACTTGAACTTGTTAAAACCTGGTGCAGTATTATAAAATAACGATGCACAGTGTCTACAGCCTTCATTTCACAAGCTTTAAATTCAGAGTATTTATCCTCAGTCTGGAATCATTTAGTGCTGAAGTATTGTACTAGTCATCTTAGACAGTCTTTGGTAAACGAGAAATAGCCACATGGCATCATGTGGACATTTCATCATTCAGAGGTTTGTAACTGATAAACAATAGGTAAGAGAAGCATTAGCTAAAATGACTGCTTTTGGTCAGTGCTTAAGAGATAGAATGTCATAACTGAGAAACAAATACTAAATTACAGCTAGGGTTAATTTAAGGCTGTGTAGGTACAGGCAGTTGAAATAATAAATAGGTGCCTGTTGTGGGGAGTACAATGCCAATTTACATATTTAATGTGGTTCTGTAATTGCCCACTAATATCTTGTTCCCATTGTTAATATTGATAACATGAACAACAGCCCATTAATCCATTTGTACAGTCATAGTGCTCAACCAATTGACAGACTGGGCCACAGATGAAATTAGACATACTTCAGTAAAACTCCTCTTTTTCCTGTTCTGGTGGAAGTTACTTTTAAACAAATTTAAATATCTCACTCGTATTTTGTCAATTACTTTTGTAACCAAAGTAACTCAGGTAAACAGTTTTAAGTGTTTTTTTTATTATTAAAGTTGTTCATTTCTAGCAATGTTACTTTAGTTCTTCTTACTTTACTGCTTAACACCGTTAGCTGTTGTTGAATACAGTATGTCTAAATTGTACATAGCCATTTTGACAAAAAAGTTTTTTGGCTCAGAGCATGTGCTTTTTAGGGGCAAAATCTGTATTTCATTTAGTTGTTGGAGATGGGAATGACATCACACCTGATCTGATCACATTCTAGTAAAACAGTGTGGTGTAGTAGTTAAGGCTTTGGATTTCAAACCCTGAGGCTGGGGGTTCAGATCTTGCTACTGACACTATGTGACCATGAGCAAGTCACTTGACCTGGCTGTGCTCCAATGGAAAACCAAAAGTATCGTATGTAAATGTTGTAAGTTGCCTTGGATAAAGGTGTCAGCCAAATACATAAATGTAAAATATTTGGAAAACCAATATGGATGTGTCCAGGAAAACCTTTTGTTTCGCTTGCCCCATCTGAATAAACAGCAGTTAATAACAAAATATTACATAGTATTTTTTTGCCAGTCATAGTATTTTTTTGCCGACTGAATGCCAGTCGCATTCAGGCAGTGTAATAGCATGCCCACGGTTAGTTGTTGGACAGTACCGTGTGTACAACTGATTTAATGAGACACAAATAGACAGAAGTGCAAATAAATAATATAAAACTACAGCTCTTAAAAGTCTGCAGTGTACACCAATATTTTGGATTGATCTCTTGATCTGAATTTGGACAAACTTGGACTTGACAGACCAGCCACAAGTTTCCAAATTGGAAATTGGACTTCAGGGTCTGTTCCGGTTGAAAGTTCTGACTAGGATCTTGGAAATCCTGACTTCCAACTTCAAATGGAACGCAGCATTACTTCACTGTTTCAGTGTACCCAGTGCCAGAATACAGTAAATGGAAGCCATTTTTCCTTGCAATATATAAAGTGTGTCAGATATGGGGCACTATCGCTCCCTTGAACCCTTGTCCAAGACGCCAGACACCAGATAAAAGTCCAAAAGATGGCTTTATTCATATGCAGCTGTGCACAAAGCACCCTCCTCTCCACTATACTCATCAAACAATACCCAATAATAAATCAATAAACTCACCACCACTCGCAGACACGTTGCCACCCTTCCACCCAGCTCAGCTCGCCGTCTGGGAGCTCCCACAATCCTTTTATATTCCCTGACCTGGAAGTGTTCCAATCCCCAGTCCATGTGATCTCTTATCACTTCCAGGTCAGATAAAAAGTCCTTTTCTTCACCCCGGAAGCACGTCATTCCCCTTGTCCATGTGACTCGGATGTACTTCCGGGGCGTAGGGTGAATAAACATCGTTCTTCCCTGCAGCATCTCCTAGTGGCCGCCATGGTATCCCGCAGGGCTGTGCATAAAGACTCCAATGTCCATGATGCCCTGCTGGTCTTCGGGGCACCTCCTTACTGCAGGGAGGGCTCCACCTGGCGGCTTGGGGGTATTGGCCGGGATGAACGGCCGGCCATACACCACAAAAGCAAGGCTGCTTAGTCCTGGCTCTGCTGTACTTGTAGGTTTTCATGCAGCGGATTCCAGCTGTGTTTGAAATTAACATGTTATTTGTTCACTTTTTATACCGTTATTACTGCTCCATCAGCTACTGAATTTGTCTAATCCATTTCAGGCTAGTGTGGAGCCTGCCCCTTTGGCCTTGGATGTAAGGCAGAAGCCAGCCGTAGATTGGGTGCCAGTCCATCACAGCACTAGTATTGTGTCGATCCAAATACTTCTAACAAGTTTGATTGACTTTATACCAGTCTAACACATTTGCCAAACGTCACTGATTTTGCTTGTAAGAGATATTACTCCAAAGGCGCAGTCGCACTGCTGCCCCATAGCTGCTGAGTCCTGGGTTATAAATGTTAATGTGAACTTTAAAAGTTCACATTAAAAATGTTCTGTTTTTGTAAATGGTGATATTTAGAATACTGACGTGGTGCACACAAAACTACTTATTACATATTTTCTAATTGTATACCAGGAACTGCTGGTCTATGACATCTGGTACTTCTAATATACTATGAATCTTGGAGTCCTCCCATTCACAGTGTATTTAGTTATTAACTTATTTTCAACACTCCATTTCAAATGGAGTTCATTTGTATCTACTGTATCTTTTATTCTAGCCCAGTCACGGTCTGTGTTTTTTTCTTTAGGGACTCCAGTTTTAATCCCACATCCCAAAGGCATGTGCGTCAGGTTACCTGTTGTCTCTCAAGTTTTATTAAATTTAGTAGCATGTTTGCTAGCCTGGTCACTTGTTTACACATTGTAAAGGTCCAGAGGATGACTATGACTACCTTTCTGCTAGATGTCTTTCTTGAATGGTCTCACCTTTCTTGGTTTGTGCTTCCTGTATCATCCAGGGGCTACTTTAATTTACAACGCTAGTGAATATACAGTGTATGTTTGAAAAGGTGTGTACTGTATATGTATAAAATAAAATGTATATACTAGCTATGAAAATTTACAAATATTTGATATCTCTTGCCTTATGTGTATAGTCAAGTTTCGTCCTACACCTTTCTTTGATACCCTCATGTGTATCGATCAGTCTTGGCCGCTTCTCAGACTTTGTCATTCGAGGTTCATTTCTCGACTCCGGTCCAGTTCTGTCTAAAAGCAAAGGTAAATGGCTCTGTCATCACTGAAAACATAATTCATATTCTTCTGAATACTTTGTGTTTGAAAGTGACTCTCTATGTTCCTCCTATGCTATTCCTTGGTACACTTTTAGGAGTCAACCTGCCTCTCCTGGCGCTTCCTGACTTCATTGCATTTAACATTAAGCGTTAAAGTATACAGATATATGTGAAGTATATGCAGAGGCAGCCTTAGGGGTGTGCGGTGCCTAGGGCTGACCAACCCTACGCAGGACCAGTTATGTCAAAGGCTGTTACCGGTTTGTGCGGATTTTCTCATTACAGTATTCAGCTAAATTTTTGCAAGATAAAACGCAGACTTTATTAAACTATAACTGGAGAATATAACTTGAAAAATTCGCTCGAATGGGACACATGGACCTCAAAAGTGGGGCCCCCTTGGGCGCACAGGGCCTGGGGCAGTCACCCCCAAACGCCATTCTTGAGTATATGCGTGCGTGTGTGTTTGTCTGTTGTCTGTACATGTACACGTATGTGTGTTATATTTACATAATAGATACAAAGGCAAATGGACTGTCAGTGAATCGTTACTTATCATGGAAGTCATAATGGAAGGAGCTCAACTCGCTGGGATGGTTGGCGATATTTTTCCCAATCAGTGTAAAATACAAATGGATGGACTGGGCAAAAAAACATAGATGCCCAAAGCAGTTCATTCCCCCACACAATTGGTGGCCGAGCCCCTCCATGTTCGACCCAATTAGGACTCCCGCAGGGTTACTTGGGCATTGGAGTATAGAAGAGCAGCCCAGTTGGGGTCTTTGGGTGCCCCATGTGGGCATTGTTGGGGGAATTCTGCCCTTGTTTCCATTTGATCCAGAATTGCTCCACATGGCCATTGCTGTGACACTGCGCCTGGATCCAGCTTAAAAAGAACCCACCTCATCTATTCTAGGATTCAGAGGGCGACACTCATCAATAGGATGGAAGGAGAGAATCTGTGATTATTTTTGTGTACTGTGTGTAATGTGGGACTGTGTTCGGTGATACTGTGTCTGTGGTGTGGGGCTCAATGGCACCTCTTGTGGTTACAATATATATACAGGCAGTCCCCGAGGTACGTACGAGATAGGGACTGTAGGTTTGCACTTAAGTTGAATTTGTATGTAAGTCGGAACAGGTACATTATTTTAATAAATGCTATTGTTGACCGACTGTAACCAAATGCTCTGCCAATGAATGATGGAGTTTCACCCCTCTCTGACCTTTTTATTATTTCTACTTTATTTTCAATGGTGATGGTTTTTCTCTTCTTTACTGTATCACCAGCACTTGCATCAGATTTGTGTTTCAGACACATTCTTGAAGGGTGAAGACAAAAGGTTAAGATGAGCTCTTCTGTACAGCACTGTACAGCTATCACAGCAGGAAGGGACCCGTCAACACGTCTGATGTATTGACAAGAGACAACTTCCTGCTATGTGTGTAACAGTACAAGCAGGCTTACTATTGAGAATGAATGGGGGCGGCGAGGGGGGGGGTCATCACCAGCTCAACACACAGTCACCTCCACTACAGTATGCTGCCTGCAGCGTCCGCCCACCGAGAACGAACATGGTGCGGACAATGGCGGGTAGTGAATCGCCCAACCCCAATTTAACAGGCAGCCATCCGAGGCACACTACAATGCTACAACGCTTCCCTGTTCACCCTCAATGGCCTCTGTTCAGCCACAACCGGGTCACCGCTTGCAGCATTACCAGCCGTGTGTGCTGGGCGGGCAGTGAAACGCCCCCCCTACGCTCCATCCAGCCTATGTCCAGTCATGAGCAGTAGCTGCAATGGCGTAGTGGGCGGGCAGCGAACCATCGTCCTGCACACGAGCGATAGCTATGGCCCCAGTGACTATGGACCACGGGTCACCACTTGCCGGTGGGAGCCACCTGAGGGACACTACACTGCACAAGCAGCGAAATCGCCCCCCTCCAGCCACCGCTTGCAGCATCCCCAGGCTGAAGATGACGGAGCGGCAGTTACTGAAATGCATGTGTCGCAGCAGCGTCCTTGTTCGTAAGTCGTAGGTCGGATGTCCGTAACCTGGGGACTACCTGTAAAAATATATACATTTATACTGTATATATACAGTACAGGCCAAAAGTTTGGACACACCTCCTCATTCAATGTGTTTTCTTTATTTTCATGACTGAAGGCATCAAAACTATGAATGAACACATGTGGAGTTATGTACTTAACAAAAAAAGGTGAAATAACTGAAAACATGTTTTATATTCTAGTTTCTTCAAAATAGCCACCCTTTGCTCTGATTACTGCTTTGCACACTCTTGGCATTCTCTCGATGAGCTTCAACAGGTAGTCACCTGAAATGGTTTTCACTTCACAGGTGTGCCTTATCAGGGTTATTTAGTGGAATTTCTTGCTTTATCAATGGGGTTGGGACCAGCAGTTGTGTTGTGCAGAAGTCAGGTTAGTTGGACGATCATTTATTTTTCAACAGGACAATGACCCCAAACACACCTCCAGGCTGTGTAAGGGCTATTTGTCCAAGAAGGAGAGTGATGGAGTGCTGTAAATGGTCATGAAAATAAAGAAAACACATTGAATGAGGAGGTGTGGCCAAACCTTTGGCCTGTACTGTATATATATATAATATACATACACAATTTCTATCTATCTATCTATCTATCTATCTAATAAAACCCTGTATATATACTCACTGAGCAAATTCTTAGGACCACTACACTAATACTGAGTAGGGACACTGTTTGCTATCCAAACAGCTTTAGTTCTTCATGCCATGGATTCTAACAATATTAAAAACATTTCTTTGAGATTCTGGTCCATGCTGACATGACTGTAATACGCAGTTTCTGCAGATGTGTGTCAGCTGCACATTCATATTGCAAACCTTCTGTTCTTCCACATCCCAAGCATGTTCTACTGGATTCAGTGACTGGGAAGGCCACTGAAAGACAATAAATTAATTGTTGTGTTTTTTAAACCAACTTGGGATGGCATTTGCTTTGTGACATGGTGCATTATCATGCTGGAAGTAGTTATTAGAAGAAGGTCATGAAGGGATGCACATGGTCAGCAACAATACTAAACAAGCCATGGTATTCAAGTGATGATTGATTGATATCAGTAGGTCCAAAGTATGTCAGGAAAACATTCCCCCACAACATTTCACCACCACCACTAGCCTGGACTGCTGACACAAGGCAGGTTGGCTGCATGGATTCAAGCTGTTGGCACTAAATTCTGACCCTTCAATCTGTATGCCTCAGCAGAAATCGAGATTCATCAGACTGTCCAGTTTTGGTGAGCCTGTGCTCATTGCAGCCTCAGCTGTCTGTTATTGGCTGACAGGAGTGGAACCCGATGTGGTCTCCTGCTGTTGTAACTCTTCCGCCTCAAGGTTTAACATGTTACACATTCTGAGATGCTTTTCTGCTCACCACAGTTGTACAGATTGCTTATCTTACTTACTGTAGCCTTTCTGTCAGCTCTAACCAGTCTGGCCATTCTCCTCTGATCGCTCTCATCAACAAGGTGTGTCTGTGCACAGAACTGCCACTCACTGGGTGTTTTTGTTTTCGCACCATTCTGAGTATACTTTAGAGACTGCTGTGTTTGGAAATCTTAGGAGATCAGCAGTCACACGAGATCTCAAACAAGCCCTTCTGGTATCAACTATCATACCATGGTTGAAATCACTCAGATCACAATTGTTCGTTTTCTGGTATTTGATGTGAACATTAACTGATGCCCCTGACCTGTATCTGCAGAATTTTATGCATTTTGCTGCTGCCACATGACTGGTTGATTAGATAAATTGCATGGATAAGTACAGTAGGTGCATATGTGTGCCTAATAATTTGCTCTGTGAGTGTGTGCAAATATATATGCAGGTGGCTTGTGCTCCCTCCAGTCTGAGGGTCAGGTCTAGAAGCAAGTGGATGTCGTTCTGTAGCATTTCATCACAAAGGCTCTCATCTATCCCTGACATGACTGCATCAATAACGAGCTTCTCCATAATGCGCTTGAAAGTGTCTCCATGTATCCAGCTTTGAATCAGGTCCTCTAAGCCCTGGATCTGTCCTTGAATAGGGTGGTCCGGATCAATATGCCACAGATGAAACTGGTGCCCCTTAGCCACCGGGCTCACAGCCATGCGGAGGAGGATCTGTTGCTTCAGGAAGTCATAATCATCAAGCCTTTTGGGAAGGAGGTTTCCCATGACCTGTAGGGCCTCCCCAGTTAAAAACGGGGCCACAATACCCAGCCAGGTTCCCCTGTCCAGGTGCATCAATGTTGCCATGCGCTCAAAGCAGAACAGGAAACACTCTGGGTGATCCGAGGGAGCCATCTTCACCAGCATATCCTTTGGGAGCACGAAGACCAGAGTGCCTGCAGGAGCCTCACTTTCACTTGTTTCGGGATATTATATGCCTCTTGGGGTTTCATTAGGGAGACCCGGGTTCGCTTCCTGGGTCCTCCGTGCGTGGAGTTTGCATGCTCTCCCCGTGTCTGCATGGGTTTCCTCCGGCTTTCTCCCACAGTCCAAAGACATGCAGGTTAGGCACATTGGCGATTCTAAATTGTCCCTAGTGTGCGCTTGGTGTGTGTGTGTGTGTGCGCGTGCTGGCTGGCGCCCTGCCCAGGGTTTGTTTCCTGCCTTGCGCCCTGTGTTGGCTGGGATTGGCTCCAGCAGACCCCTGTGACCCTGTAGTTAGGATATAGCAGGTTGGATAATGGATGGATGGTTCCATTGGCGCAACACCCCACTTCTGGTACCATGTGACACGTGAGTCATTATCTTGCACCCCAAAAAGGAGGCTGAGTCTAAGTGCTTTAGCAAATCCAGCTTTATTGAACTTGAAACAGGAACAGCAGGGTTAGTTATTGTAGTGGGATCTAACTACCACTCTCCTGTACACAGACACAGCAAATGGACAGGGCCGGGGCCAGGCCAGTGGCCAAGTTCTACTGCTCCCTGTATTTATAATGTTCCTTGCATCACCTATCGGTGACAAGTGCTTATAGTACGGCCACCATCGGCTTGTAGTTGTTTCCGTGGCGCTATGCTGGGGCGCTGCAAACCTGTGGTTGCCTCGCCTACAGACAAGCACTCCTCCACAGACGCGGCAATTACAAAAGAGTCCAGAAACCTCACAATATATAGTATATATTTTGGGATTTTAAAGTACAAGTTTTGCCAGTTCATTTCTATCCTCTGCATCATTCTGTGCCACAAAAAAAAGTAAATAAATAAATGGAATGTATTATGATCAGGAGAGTTGCCTCACATAAAGGTGCAAGCCAAATACTTAGAGTACAAAATGGCTTTTATTATATGTTTCCTTCCAGGCCCCTGCTCTCTCTCACTCTCCTGCCATGCCTCCCCTTCCTGTTAGACTTTGAGGGCACCTCGGGTTTACTGCTGCTGGTGGCTCTCTAACTCCTGCATAACAAACTGCATTACATACGAGGCCAGTGCCAGTGCAGGTGTCTGTCTCTCTCTCTGTCTTTACCCTCTTCTTGATTTGTGCCAGGTTTTTCTTCTTGTTAGTCACCAACCAACCATTTTCCAACCCACTGAATCCAAACACAGGGTCACGGGGGTCTGCTGGAGCCAATCCCAGCCAACACAGGGCACAAGGCAGGAACCAATCCTGGGCAGGGTGCCAACCCACCGCAGGACACACACAAACTAGAGCCAATTTAGAATCGCCAATCCACCTAACCGGCATGTCTTTGGACTGTGGGAGGAAACCGGAGCGCCCGGAGGAAACCCACGCAGACACGGGGAGAACATGCAAACTGCACACAGGCAGGACCCAGGAAGCGAACCAGGGTCACCTCACTGCGAGGCAGCAGTGCTACCACTGCACCACCGTGCCACCCTCTTGTCAGTCACCCTTATACTTATTGTTTTTATTTGAACCTGTTTATTGTACTTTTCACTTGTGTATTTTTAGTATATTTTCGTTCCCTTTCTATATCCTTCCCATGCCTAGTGTTGTGAACTGCTGATTTTGTGTGTTTGGGGCTGATGTGAGTGTACCAGTTACACACTCAGTGACTTGTTTTGTTTTTGCATATTTGGTTTGTTGTATGTTTAGTATATTTATTCAGTCATTGATTCGTTTCCCACACTGGGCAGCCAGTCCAGAGTAGGGTGCATCCATGTGCACATCCTCACTCACTGGTATGCAGTTTTCAATTTATTGAATAAACTTGATTGCTTGCTTACGCCTGATGTCATAAGAACATAAGAAACTGAACAAACGAGAGGAGGCCATTCAGCCCATCCGGCTCGTTTCTTTAGCTAATAGCTAAGCTGTCGTATGCTGTCGTGATGAGCTCCATCATCCTCAACCCTAAATAATGAAATAATTTATTTTTGTTAGTTTCTAACATTGTTTTTTCTTTCTGAAAATGATTTGTCTTTGTATCAACCACATATTTAATAATCAACAACAAAAAAATACATTAGTGATCCAACATGTCTGGCAAAAGCAGACCTCATTACTGCAGATGAGCCTGATCAATCTGCAAGGCACTGAGAAAAGGGGAAACGTGTAGGCCTTGACTGTTTTACAGTGCATTGCCTATTTTTTGACTTTTTATCAGTTATGAGAAATAAAAAAAGGTTCTTCTTGTGACGAGTCAACAAGGCCCAGGGTATGTGAGCCAAAACAAATTCACTGATCTGACTGCTGGAATTTCTAAGACGTTCAGCAGGTTCTGAAGAAATCTTCACTCCCATAATGCCACACATTGAACCTGAATTCTTTATGTTTTTATTTTCAGTTCTTCCCGACATTGTCTTACAGAGCCAACCTAATGGCCTCTGCAAAGGGCACTCGAAACGGCCCTGAAGAGGATGGACGTTACAGATAAGTGCAAATCTTTATGCAACAGGAATGAGTTTGTTACAGAACACACTAGAAAACTCCTGGCACAAACCAGGAGAGGCACAGCTGCCCCTGATGTCACTGCCAAAAAAACAGACGTCCGCCCCTCACCCCCCCCAACTGTGCTAGGCTGCTATTGGTCAAGAGGAGAGCTGTGGAATGAGCAGCAGTGGGTGCAGAACTTTCGGGAGTTTGACAGAATCCCTCTGCACACTTATATATACGGACTGCGTCAACGGCTTTGGGCTTATCAGTAGCAGACACAGCACCCACAGGAGCTCGGCCAACTGGGGACGAAGAGTCTGCAACTCCACACTCACTGAGCAACTAAGGTAATACTAGCTGACAAATGAGTGGGTCGTCTGCCTTGATAGGACACCTGGGCATGTTTGGGGGCAACATTTAGGAGCTGAACACACAGCTAGACTGCTTGTTAAATTCATCTGACTCAATGGTAGTATGCAAACCAGGGGCAGGTGGACACAAAGTTCAGTGTTTCAGCAGGGTCTGCTTCTTGTGCATGCACGTGTGTGTGTGTGTGTGTGTGTCAGCCCCGGGCTATGAGGCGGCCACAAGCCCTCACCATTACAGACCCCAAATACCCAACACCCACACAGAAAACGTTTAATCCCAGGGCTTTGCTGTTCCTGCTGCACAAAAGGTTGGAAATGCTTTGGCTTTTGCTAAAAAAGTTAACCTCTTGATTGCACAAGCTTCTATCGTTTTAAATATAATTTAATTATAGTTTAATGACTTCAAAATTCATGCACATCTTAATTTTTTGGGTTTGTACATGTTTATTCGATAATTACAAATGAATAGTATTTTCAGTTTCTAATATAAACTTCTACTGCTTAGAAGTTCTAAATTTATGACAGAAAGGTAAATGTGGCATTAGAGTGGTTAAGGATACTTTTGTTTTCACAGCCCATAATAAGAAGAACAACTAATTTTGTACTTTATATTAGTGTAACATGGTGCACACATCCAGGGACTCGGGTTCTATTCTAGTTATTTATTAGTCAGTCAGTCATTATCCTACCCGCTATATCCTAACACAGGGTCACGGGGGTCTGCTGCAGCCAATCCCAGCCAGCACAGGGCACAAGGCAGGAACAAAGCCAGCCCACCACAGGGCGCACACACACCCACACCCACAGCACAAACTAGGGACAATTTAGGATCGCCAATGCACCTAACCTGCATGTCTTTGGACTGTGGGAGGAAACCCACGCAGACACGGGGAGAACATCCACGCAGCACGCACACAGCGAACCCGGGGCTCCTAACTGCGAGGCAGCAGCGCTACCACTGCACTACCATGCCGCCCCTTGGTAAGGTCTAAAAATATATCTAAAAGTTCTACCTCCTGTGCCGCCCCTGTTATTTATTAGGACATCAGTAATTAGGGTGAGGGTTTTAAAAATTCTTTTTGTCCCAACACAAGTGTGTATGTGTGTGTGTAAGTGTTTGTGTCCTGTGATGGACTGAAGTCTCATCCTGGGTCCCCCCGTGCCACTCCTGCTAACTGCTACAGGAAACAGAAATGCCAGAGATTTTAATTTAACAACCTGAAAATCTTTAGACATTTTATAAACAAGAACATGCCATTCAGTCTGTCAAAGTAGCTGGCGTGACAAACATCTTAAACTGCTTGTCTAAGTCACTTTGTGAATCGTATGTTTGTGTTTGTATTTTCAATACTTTTATGTATTTTTCAATTTGCAATAGATGATAACCATGGATGTTACTACAGAATGTGCTTTTTAATTATGTGCGTTAGTTTTTGAAATGGTAAACAATAACAATTAAGAAATAGTCTTCTCCAGTTTTCTCTTTAATGTATTAATTATAGAAAGTTGGATACTCATACATACATACATACATACATACATGTACACCTAAACTAATGAGTTACTTTTATTGTTTCTATCACAGGCATTATACACAGCATCATAGATCCTTGTGAAAGGCACTATAATGGGGGTGTCTGTCTCAGAACCTGGAATGCCACAATGGCTGTAGGTTTTAAATCTCAACTTTCTTTTAATTAGTGACCAGTTTCTGCAATTAATTAACTGATTTTAATTAACTTGCTATTTAAGACTTAAGCTCCTTAATTGTTTCTTTTTTCTTTAATTAGCAGCCAAACAACAATGAGATACAAAATGAGCCACCACATGACCAGCTAGCCTGAAAGTAAAGACAAGTGAAGGCCTCAGTCATGTTCATCTGCTCAGGTCCGCAAAAAAAGTTTGACAATGCTCTTAGAAAAGTGAAAATCAACAGTTTTGGGAATGTCAGCTGTGGCAGAATGAGAGTACCAATAAGTCATGGAATTAAACAATAGGCTTAATTAACAGCGAGGATCAGATTCTAATCAAGAAACTGGCTGGACTTTGAGGCCCTGACTTAGCTGGTCATCTGTTGGCTCGCTTCACATCTCATTTTTGTGTGGCTGCCATTAGGGGAAAAAAAAAGAAACAATTCAGGGGATTGAGTCTTTATAAACAAGACAAGCAAAATGAAGGGAAAAGGAGTCAACTGACATCAGGGATTGGTTACTGAATGAGTGGAAAACCTGCAGCCACTGCGTCCCTCAAGGATTGGAGTTGGACATCTCTGCATTATAAGATACAACGATATGAAAGGCACTGTAAGACAGATAAACAGACATTAATTCTGATAACCAGATTAATGTGAAAGGCACTATACAGTGAATAGATAAATAAATATGAAAGGTAATATTAGATACATGTTACAGAAACTATATACAAAGATATAAAAGGCACAATTTGATAACTCTTAAAGACATTATATAATAGATTTAAAAAGCACCATATAATAGATTTGATAGATAGATAACTGAAAAGAGAATTATGTAACAGAGTAGCTGTGCTACCCAACTAAGATGAACTGAAATCAATGTAGACCTTCACATATTCATTAACATTCGCAGTGCACCATCTACTGGAATGTATTTTTGAATGCATGAAGTAATAAAATGCATTGCATGTGTCATTTCAACAGATGGTACATCACAAACATTTGTAGTAATGAAATGCATTGCTAAAAATGTTCACAATGCGCCATCTGTTGGAATGACGGGTTCATAACAACTGAACAGACACGTATCCATTCATTAAGGTGGATTTTAAAGGCACAGTATACCAAGTTTATAGGTTTAAAGGGTCAATAATGTCACGTGTACAGAGTTCAGTGAAATTTGCCAATCAACATGCAACACGCAACCATTATCCAGCGTCATGATCAGTGAGAATAACTTTTTTACCTGAAAATCTGTTGTAAGGAGGTTGTATTTCATAATTATTTTAGATAGATAGATAGATAGATAGATAGATAGATATCAAGTACTTTATTTGATGTGTTTTAAGTCTTACCATTACCTTGGTTTACAATAAGAAGTAGGAGATGATAAGAAATGAAAGACTCTATAAGATATATAGAAAGCTGTAAAGGGCACTATATATAATAGATAAGAAATGTGGTAGACAGATGTGAAAAGCGCAATTTAATGGCTAGGATAGATAATAGTACCATATAATATATATGTACTGTAGATTGACTAAAAAACCTACAAGTTTAAACAACATTTACTGGCACTTTACCAGAATACAGTGCAGAAGTATTTTAACTGCTGATTCTGTTATAAAAGGCTTCTACTCTACATATTAAAACTACAGAAATTTGCTTCAGGAAGTGGATGTATGAATAATTATAGCAATGATGGCTATATATCTTTAAGTACTGCTTGGCATAAATTGTTCAATTTAATTCTATTACAAGCTGTCCTGAGGCAAATTCCAATTCCTTGATGGCCAGGCAGCCAGCTATTTAGTTGTAAAAAAAAAAAAAAGACTGTTATATTGAGAGGTCATCTATTTCCTGTTATATGTTGTTATTTGTATGAATGGACTTTTTTCGGTTATTTTTGACTAGCTTGCTGTTCCAACTTTTGGTTCATTTCAAGTTATAAAAGTCCTCTACAGTACGTCAGTCATTGGTAAATTGTACTGGATTTATTACAGATAAAACAATGCATAGATGAATTTGAGCGAAAAGTAAAGGGGCTGTGGTGGCACAGTGGTTAGTGCTGCTACATCACAGCTGTAAGAGTTAGCAGTCACTGCTTTTATGGAGTCTGCATGTCATCTAAGGGTCTGCCATGGGTTTTCCCCAACAGTGACGTGTGTGTCATGTCAGTTGGTCTGGGGTGTGGGTGAGTGTCTGAGATGAATTGGCAGCCTGTCCACAATCGCTTCTTCAAGTCAAGTCAAGTCAAATGGCTTTATTGTCATACCATTCATGCACAGTATTGCAAAATATTAGAGTGGCATGAAATACCATGGAAACAGGACCGCTGTGCAACATGTACATAAACAGAGGACAAGAGCAAGACAAGTAAAGAACTACACAATACTAGAAATAGACAAGTAGATAAGTGTTAGGTAATGTACTGCATATAATTAAGCTACTAGGAGCAGATCTCAGGGCAGTGGGGCAGCGCAGAGTTCAGAGTCCATATGGCCAAGGGGTAGAAGCAAGGGTGGTGGCATTTCACAATGCTCTATGCTTTCCAACTAGAAATCTTAATGAAATATCTATAATGGAAAATGGAGAGGTCTCAATGACCTTTTTTTGCTGTGTGCACTATCCATTGTTGGTCCTTGCGGTCAGAAACACTGCAGTTCCCAAACCAGATGGCAATGCAGCTGGTCAGAGATCTCTCAACGATGCCCCTGTAGAATGGTGTAAGAATGGGGTGAGGTAGGCTTGACTTCCTCAGCCGCAGAAGGGTGTGGAGATGCTGTCTACCTTCGTTTCGTGGCTATGGAGGGGGTGTAAATTGACCATTGAGGTCAGGTGCCAGGTACCCTGTGCCCTTTGCTGCCAGAATGGGTGTATGTAGGGCTGGTTTAAGAGTACATTGCTCCCCTAGGCAGTCTTGGTTGCAAGTGCTCATAAAGATACATCCAAAAGAGCGTACCACTTTTAGATCCAAACTGTCGGATCTGTAACTGAAGTTGACATAGAAGAAGGGGGCCCTCCATAGAAGACTGGCGTCCTCGCAATCACACACTAAATTGGTGAGCTGAGGGAAACCCTTGTAGAGTGCTACCCTTGCAACTGTATTTGACATCAGAGTGCATCTCCTGAACCATTGTGGGTTGGGGTTTTTACTTACGGGTATGGCACCAATGCCTAGAGCTGGCCCAGGATGGGTGGATGGATGAGTGAGTGTTGACATGTTTGTAGCTGTTATGAAATCAACTGGCTTCCCACCCAGTATTGGTTCTGATTCTGCTGGAATTTTCTCCTGCGTCTTATAATCTTGTAATGGAAAAGACACGTCTTGAAAGCTAAGACTTTATATGGAAGTGAATGTATTATATGAAACAAATGTATTTATCCCCAAAGGCCATTATTTACAAGAAAGGCTGGCTTGACAAATAAGCAGCTAAAACCAAATAGAGTATCAAATGGCGTGCATTAACTTCTGGCTGACTGCTGAATGATTATGTGTGCTTGGATTTCAATGGACCTTCTTGCTTGTGATATTTTAAGGCACTCGCCTGCCTGCGGGTGTGTGTCACCGAGCTGCTGACCTGGGCCGTTGTCTTCTTTTTTGTTTTTCTCTCCTTATTGCTCACATTCTGGTGTTTATCCTAACACCTGAGTGATTTCAGTCTTCCCTGGCAGATGAGCTCCATGTCTTTGATCAGATGCCGCCTTCAGCCTTTCACAGATAGCTGTTTATTGTTTTCCCATAAACCCGTTTTATAGCTGTTGCTTTACATGGACATGGAAATGCGATTTATAATAACATCTACATGTAAGGGGCCTAATGAAGATTGACTGACATATGCAGTGGCAATCTGCCAACTGTTTTAAGCCATGCCTTCAACCACTTTCTTCTCACTGGCACTTTTCTAGCAGAAACTGGCAGCCATGCCCCATCCGTGCTGCTCAGCTTGCGACGAAAAGTTTTATTTAGAAGTTTCTAACATGGTCAGTCAGGCCTGAAAAGCACCATAAATAGTGATGAACATCACCAGCTTCAAAGCAACTGGTTAAGAGATGGGTGGCTAAAAATAACACAAAACCAGTCAACCTATCTGTCCAAGTGAAAAGAGGGAAGGCCCCTGCAAAGCTGAAATGCACCTTTCTTAGCCTTTTGAAGTTAGCTGCAAGTTGTAGGCTATGTTTTAAGATTTTTTTTTTTTTGTTCCCGAAAGCAAAAAAGACAAATTAACTCTTTCGGGGCTGATGTCGACTTTTGTCAAAAGTAGGAATTGACAATGGTAATCGAATGTAAACTTGTGCCAAAACCAACTGTTATGTTTTAGTTGGACTCTCGTTGCTTGAAGGAAAGTGAGCTTCATTGGTTTGACCGAGATTTCTTGCGCTTGTGTGAGTAGCAAGGTGCAAACAACAGCAAAAATGGCACTGACAGCTGATGAGAGATCAAAGTGATTGCATAAAGCAAACTACTGCGTAGACGACGTTTTGACTATTATCTCTGAACTGGACTATGACTTGTCGGACTCCGATTTTGATACAAGTGATCGAAAACGAATGTAAGGTTCCAGCTTCAATTGACTGGTTCCCATCCAATCATGGTGCCGAATGGGTTCATGTAGCTGATACGCCTACGGCAATGTTCGCGAGGGAGGACTGCCACTTAACAATGATTAGAGGTAGAACCTAGATTGCAATGCCTCAGCCATGTGAAGACAGCTTGGCAGCAAGCCTGCCGCACATTCTTGTCAAACTGGCAGCCACAGCATGCAGCAACAGATGTTTAATCTTGATTTCTGTTTGAAACCCTTTTCAAAAACTGTTTTTTGTAAAAATATTCAGCCCTCACAGAGTTAAGTTGACGTAATGCTAGAAAATAATTCAATTAAAGCAGCATTGCTAATCCTCCTCAAACCATTAGTCTGGCCTCCCACATGCAAGTCTCCCCTAAACTCGAGCCCACAGCCTCACGATCATCAGCCTAGTCACGGATCAGAGAAGGGATGACTTACCCAACTTTAGATATGCCAGCACTGTGATCAGGCTAATTATATCAATGCCTCTCTTCTTGATACAAACTCTCTCAAGGCAAAATTTGTGTAGCCCACATTAAGCCCAAGGAAGGAAGCATCTGTGGGTTGGAGGCCTGGCCACCTTTCATGATATTCACTCACTCCAGGCCAGTTTAGTCTTATCAAAGAATTGAATAGCAGCAATGTGCGACAAGGTTCTTAACCTGAAAATCGCTCCGGGGTGCTGTACAGGGCCAGATTAAGACGAAATTGGGCCTGATGCTGCAGCACAAAAAAAAGGCCTATTTTTTCTCGCCACTGGTGGATGTGCATTCGACACTCACCGTACATGTGCACTCAGACTGACTAAGGAGCCTTAATTGCTTGCAACGCAACCAGCCAGCCTTTATTGAACGTGAATAATAATAACGATGTAGTATCGTAACAACTCGAGATTAACAAACTATGTAACATCAGCATTCAATAGCAATTGTCTGAAAAGTGCACTTAATGTAGAAAACCTAACAATGAAATACACAAAATTTCGCAATTCTCAGAGTAAGAAAAAATGAATTTGCAGAGACATTGGTTCAAAGTGACTCAGTTCAGGCTCTTGAGGATAAAAATTTGTCCACGATGTAAATTTCATAATAGACCAGAATGCTGTCGAGGATTTTAAAAATTCTAAACATTTTTAGTTTTACCTTTACAGATAACCATTTAAATAGCCATCGATTTTTACTGTACAACTAACTTTCAAGGTGAAAAATTGACTACGTGGCACTTACCGAACAATAATAAAGTGGCAAGAATCCCCAAGATATTGCAAAAAACGCAGCTAAATTACTAAGTAAACTGTTTAAAGTAAAATTGATGGCATTAACTTGAAATCTTTGGTTAACAATAAACACAACGACATTATAGTTACGTCACAGCTCAAAGAAGAATAGTAACTGTATAATAAGTAACGCTGTGTCTAGGCATCTGAAAGTCGGACTCCAAATTTAATTCTAAGAATTATTTTGAGGTTAATATAGCAAAGGAAAACTGTTCAGCTTCCGGAAAAGTCTCGTCTGTTTTCATCTGGGCCTATTTCAGGAATGGGCCTAATGCTGCAGCATCAATAGCACGCACCTTAATCCGGCCCTGGTGCTGTACACTGTACTCTGACCCCAAAGGTCATGTGAAAACACAATTTCCCCTAAAGAATGAATACAGTGTATCAAAATCAGAATTTAAAAAAAAAATGAAACAGCAGGGAGACATGACAGGACTCTACAGCTGTGAGACACTAACCTCCACGCTTTGCTTGTCTAGTAGAGGTTCAAACATCTCTGTATATAAAATGCTGAAGTCTGTCAGTCTATTATGTGACTACTCTTGGACTACTGCGCCTAAAGCCTTGATCTTGGTCTTAATCCAAAGTTTATGACCTGATATGTTGTGGAAATTCAAACAATTTTAGGCAGGGAAAGCCTCAGCAAAGTAACATGTAGTCATAGGTCTATTATGGTAAATTGATTGCAATACAATGTGACATGGCAGGAAAAAAGAAGAGCAGCCACATCTGCAGAGTGTCAAGCAAATCATGGAAGCAAATCAGAGAAGCCAATTACATGTTGAAAAACACCATAACAGGAAGAAAAGGAAGAAGAAGAGTAGCGACACCTGCTGAGCATTAAGTGCAGGATACAGAACAAACATGGAGAAATGCATGCCTGCAATGGAGAAGTTCGTTAAATACATGTTGAGAATTCATAATCAAGTGTGAGCCTTTAATGCGTGTAAAAAACTGGCGGAGAGTTTACTGTTTTTATCTAGCCTTTTCTTATGTCACACACCCCACTCCTTAACTCAAAAGACTTGTTACTTTACCTTCTAAAAACATTACGCTCATAAAAATAACATCCGAATTTTGAATGTATCTGTTTATCAGTGAACATCAAGCTTAAACATACACAAAGAGAGGCAAAGTGTCTTACACTTGTGTGTATATGTCAAAGTAATTGAAAAAAAAAGTGTTTACTACCATAATGGCAAAAAGAAGAAACAGGGCAGTGGCATCTGCTGAGCATCAAGCAAATTGTAGAAAGTGCTTAAAGACAAAAAACAAGCAATAAAAAGACATCAGATAAGCAAAAGGCAAACACAAGGGCCCACAGGCATGCAAGACAAAGTCCAGCATACAGAATGCAAGAATGCCAACGAAACAGAAATGCATGCTAACAAATGAAAAGATCATCAAAAACTCAAAATATTCGACCATGTACAAGTACTGCTTTTACATAGTTAGATTAATGTTTATTTGAAAAGCGCTACTGAGGAAAGTTAGATTACCAATGGAATCACTATCTATTCACAGATTATTTTTTTTTTTAAATAAAACATTTGTTTAATTTTTAACTTGTACAATCTCCATAACCAATGTCCAGCTTGTTGTAGATGAGCCTCCATCTACTATATAATAAAATACAAAGGTCTATGTGTCTGGTTCCAAGGAGTAATCGGATTGGTCAGTTTGGCTTTGGTGTGATTGGTCAGTTTGGAATGGATAATGGAATCAAAAGAGAAAGACTGAGTGTGAGACACAAGCTCAGGAGTAAAGGCTTAGGAGGCAGGCTGAGAGTCGCCTTCAAAGACAGGAAGTATAAACCAGATAGGAGGGGAGCAAGGTTGGGAGCATGCACTGATACAGCACGTTGCCATAAGGGGCCTTGAAATAACAGAGTCCGAGAAGCAGGTTTTACAGGAACGTGCTTGAGTGAGGGAGCACTGGTCAAGAGAGGTTCAAACACACAAGGATACAGAGGAAAGGCACTAAAAGTACACATTATTGAAAGAGAAGCCACATATATTTAACTTTATTCTATTACCTGTCTTTGACTAGCTAGTCCACCTTAATAAAAAGACAAAGTGTCTGTTTGTTCGTCTGGTTGCTGTACCTCTGTCATTCCAAAAGATGCTGCAGCTCAAAGCTTTGTAGTAAGAAAATGCACAGCATTCACCATTCCAGCAGGTGGCACATCACACACCTTAACACTGCTTTTACGAATGGCATATAACAGAGAAATATGCATTGCATTTGTCATTCCAACAGATGGCGCATCACAAATATTTGTAATAATAAAATGCATTGCATTTGCAATTCTAATCAATGGTGCATCACTTCCATTGACACTGCTTTTACGAATCTCATACCAAATGGCATATAACAGAGACATATCCATTGCATTTGTCATTCCAACAGATGGCACATAGCAAACAGTCAGTCAGTCAGTCATTGTCCAACCCGCTATATCCTAACACAGGGTCACAGGGGTCTGCTGGAGCCAATCCCAGCCAACACAGGGCGCAAGGCAGGAACAAATCTCAGGGCACACACACACACCAAGCACACACTAGGGACAATTTAGGATCACCAATGCACCTAACCTGCAAGTCTTTGGACTGTGGGAGGAAACAGGAGCACCTGGGGGAGACCCATACAGACAAAGGGAGAACATGCAAACTCCACGCAGAGAGGACCCGGGAAGTGAACCCAGGTCTCCTTACTGCGAGGCAACATAACAAACATTTGTAATAATAAAATGCATTGCATTTGCCATTCTAATAGATGGTGCATCACATACATTGACACTACTTTTATGAATCCCATACCAAATGGCGTATCACAGAGACATATGCATTGCACAGTGCACTACAAACGTTAACGCTGAGGTCTATGTTCATTACTTAGATTTCAACCAGTCTTAGGTGGGTGATAGCTAGTAGAAAAATAGATTATGACTTATAAAGGAACCAAAAAAGTAACTATTTAGAAAACAAAACTAGGTTTTCATTTGCATTTTATTTTAGAACTGTAGGTCTGCATGTTTCACAAGCATACATTAAAATAAAAATAAACTAAACATTGAAGGAGCCCAGAACAATATGCATATCATGTATTAAAAGGCTTTATTTTATGTAATATAAATGTAAAATCGATACTTCCTTTTGCCTTAACACAATCCTAACATTTTATGGTTTGATGATCAGTTCAAGTGTGGTCGAGAAAAATTTGCAATTAATGAGAAATACACTTTTTGTCAAAGTCAGCATGATGGCACAGTTGTTAGTATCACAGCTTCATGATTTTGTGCACTCTCATCACATCTATATTTGACAACTGAACGAACAGATCTGACTTTCAGAGGTAAATATTAGATTTTTTTTGTGATCAACTGTTTACTTTTTTTCACAAAGTCAAAAATAATTCAGTATTTCATGGGAAATAATCAACATGTGAAATAAGCCCATATGGGGCCCCTCATACCCCGTCCCAAGTTGTGTGCCATACCAACAGGACCTGCAGCCATGCTAACTGACCACAAAACCACACACAAGCCAGGCAGTCCCTGCATCACGAGTCCCTGCACATAAAAGATTTAACTGTGGAGGCAGCTGATTCCCAGTTAGGAATAAACTCGCAGAATGCTCCATTAATCCGTGATGCAGACAACTAGAACTAAATGTTCGATGAATGAATTAAGTGACCTGAACCTACGGGCAAGCGTTCAATAAATGAACGAATAATCTGATGTCACTCTCAGGGTCACTGGTTTATTGTGACAAGTGATTTGACCCTTTTAGTCCAAGCTTCAATAAATGAACGAATAATCTGATGTCACTCTCAGGGTCACAGGTTCAATGAACAAATAAACAGATTTGTCATCCCGGGACAAGCGTAAAACACTCCCTCTCGCCGCCAGCAGGATGTGCACACACTGAAAGCCTCAGTCATGGCAGCAGGTCAAACCACAGAGTTTTCTAGAACTTCTGTTCACTTCTGTCAATGACCTGAGAGGCTTGTGACCTTTCAAATCAGAGCTACAGCCTGAAGCCATTGGGAGTTTGGCCAAATGGCTTTCTGAGGGGACTTTAGTTTGAGCAGATTGAATAGACTGGCTTAGTCATGCGGACAAAGTGGGTCAAAATCAAGAACATAGTTTAAATGTTTCCGCTCCAGTTTTTTTTTTTTTTTAATTTTCATTTGAAATGAGGACTTTTGATGCCCTTCCTAATGTTTCTCCTTTGCTTACCTTGCCCTTGATTTGTTTTGTATATTCTTATATCAGTTTGTTCTGCAAAGTAGCTTGTGATGGGGTTCACAGTGAAAGTGCCAGAGCTGACCCCTGGCCTGGCAGATATTAGTGGATGACACACCTTGGCGCTTCCACACAGCAGTCTGGCTACCTCAAACATGACACACACAAACGTGGGGGACTGGAGCCTGTCCGGAAAGTGCTGGGCTCAAGGCAGGAATCAGTACCTGGACAGGGTGTTGGTTTATTGTAGGCTCCATACACACACACACTAGGCCACTTTAAGCTTGGTTCTTTGGGGAAAGTAGGGAGAACATGCTAAGTCCAAATGAACAGTGTCAGGGTGCAGACTTTGAACTTAGGAAGCTGGATTATTGTGGCAACAGATCTGCCACTGCACCACTGTGACACTCACAAGCGTCCAAGTCTGGGGTGTCAATATTTCCATATACACTTTGTAAATAGTAATTGTGCTCCGTGTTACTTTTCTCATCCAGTTCATGTTGGCACAGTGGTTAATACAGTTGCCTGGAGCCTTGTCTTGAGCGACCTGGGTTCAAAGCCCAGCCTGTGCACCACCTGTGTGGAGTCTGTACATTGTCTCCGTGTCTGTGTGGGTTATCCTTTCACTCAAAGACCTGGTGACTCTAAACTGGACAGATCTGACCAGGGCAAGGCTGAGTATACCCTGAAGTGGACTGGGGTCTGGTTTAGGGATGTATTCTGCCGTGTGTTCAATGCTGCCAAGACAGAGGTCACTCTTTGTATCTTTGAACTGGTTTTGCAGGTTACAAAATAAATGGCTGAATCTAGTCAGTCACTTTCAGTGTACCATATACTGATATGGCACATTATAATTTGAAGCGACTACAGGGTACTGACAGCAATGCTGGTCAAAGTCCACATGGACCCCTACATGAGGCAGTGCCCACCCTTGGTGCCTGGACCACGGTGGGGAGTGGGGAAAGGGGGTTTAGATTTCAAAGCATGTGTCCCTCAATCTCAGATGACGGTGCCGTAGGCGGACGCCTATGTTGCCTAATGTGCTTACCAGTTCTGACTGAAAGACTAGATGTAAAATGATGGAGTCGGGGCGGAGTGGGAATATCTCTCAGCCCTGGAGTGACATGATACTGACCCAGTGGTGGAGGGAGAGCATTATTATTAGACAGAATGGTAACTACCAACAAAAGAAAAGGAGACATAACGACTCCTAAATCGGGGGTCTCTTGCTCTTTTCAATGCACTCGTGTAGATGTTGGAGCAACATGTTGCCATGATCAAGAGTATTGTCTGCTTGAGTATATGTACCTTTAGTTTTGTGCCCTTGAAAGCAATCACATCAACAACACGCTCTGTCTTGGGGAATCCTGGAAGTGAGAACAGAAAAACAGATCAAGTTCTTTGGACTGGGGACGTGCAAAGTCATCAACGCTTGTAGCAGCCTTCTTTATGTTGCTCTTACCTACCTGAGTATCTCTTTCTTTATCCTCCTCGGCTCTTTTTGCCTCTGTTTTGTACCCAGAAGTGCAACCCTGTCTTGCCTCTGGCATGGATTCTGCAGTTGAATTAAATTCCTCCCTTTTCACTGGGACAGCCTTGCCTTTAATAACAAATAAATTAAGTAAATAATACGACTACTACAATGCACCATGGCTACTTATAAACTTACAGTACATAATACATGATGCCTGTACAGTTATAATATATCATTACATATAATTTCTTCATATCCTGCAGTCATAATAATGTTTCACGCTGTGGCAACCCCTAACGGGAGCAGTCGAAAGAAGAAGAAGACTGGTCTTATAATTTTTTGAAACAATGAAAAATACCTGCAAACCTCCATTCTGTCATCTCACCACAGCACCATAATGTTGCACATACACTTTCAAAAATAATGTTTCTTTAACGGCACTTTATGGTGCTGTGTAGTTTCTTGCAGAACAATTGCTTGACAAATAGCCATTTCATTCTGGGAAGGGTTCTTTGCAGATGAACTTGGTTCTTTGTGTTTAAAATACCACCTTATACTTAGAAAGAAAAAGGAAATCTTTAATATAATGTAGGCTTTCTATCAGAAAACTAACAGATTAAGAAAACCTGGACTTAGCCTGTGTTACTGTATGCAGCAAGAGTGCTTTTAAAATTATGAGCCATTAGTATGTCACAAATCTGTTACCTTCCATTCATGATTATTTACTATATGGAGCCTTTTACAGATCTAAATTAATAAAGGTTCTTTCCGGAACCTTCATGTGGATGGGTCTTTTGGGAACCAAAAATGGTTCCCCCATTGCATTGCTTTGAAGAACCACAGTGGCATCTTTATTGTTAAGAGTGTACCTGTTGCTGTCCTTTCTTTACGGCCTTCTATCACAGCCTGATTACTGTCACTACGGAGTGACATTATGTGGCTGCTAATTGGAGAAGAACTGTAAAAACACGAGCATTACTAGCAGGTAGCGTTTCGGTTGCTTAAAACTTGCATCGCACATTCACAAAACATTTTCCTTTTCTTAACAGGCTACGCGTAGCCTAAATTCAAAAGCCTAAAGCTACCAACGAAAGCTCTGTATTGTATTAAGTTATGTAGAGAGCTGACGTTAACAGTGCTGTCGTGTGAAGCACCGCACATCAAAGTCAGCTCGACACTGCGTGCTGATAATGCTAGAGACTCAGTGCCTTTTATTAAACAAGACTCTAGGGCCAACATCACATCACATGATACTGGAGCGACCTGGCAACATTACTGTCACCGAATGCTACTTAAGATGGAGTGTTGTAAAGTGAACGAATGACAATTTTTCTCACCTGTTCTAAATAAAGCCGCTATTTCCGCACATTACGCTGCTTCCTCCTTCAGTGTCGTTTTATTTTTTCTTTCGCTTATTCCCTGATCTCTCAGCACCCCCTTTCGTGTTTTGTTTAACCTTTGGGTGTCCATCGTAAGTTGGTTAAATGCAGGGTGCGAGTTAAGGGAATGGGCGGATAGTTCCAATTTTACGCGCGCGGGGGTTGTACCATTTGGCGAGAGGTGTCCTCCTTTTCAACTTGGATGGATACCAGGCCTGAAAACGGGGTTATACCAGTTGGGAATGGGTCGCCTTTTCTCGGATTTACTAAAAAAAATACCCGTGCATTTATTTATGAGAATTTGTAAGGGTATACACGACAACTTGACTGGCCCATCCAGAAATGCCCTGTTGTTGCCGATGGCCAATCAAACCCCCGCCTCCCCAGTAGGTTCTAGAATCTCTAAGAGTCTAAGTAAACCTCTGGATCCTGTGACATCCACTTTAGTTACGTAAACAGCACCCCTCGTTATCAATAGCGTGGAAGGATGGGGGAAGGATGAAGCTCATAGCGTGCACAGCTTGACTTACCAAAACTGCGACCTCACTTTCCACAGCGCGGACATGACGGTACGGATTGACGTACGTAAACAGCGTCCCTTATTATGCGGATCTCCCTCTTTAACTACCAGCAACGGCGCCACTTCGCTCTTATGTCGCCTAATTTATTGATCGCATTTGATTGTGGGGATCGTTGAACATAAACTTTAGAAACATGTTATGGTGCCCAGTAACTGGGTCTACCAAGGATCAGGATACCTGGAGAGACGCCGAAGATAAAAGCAGCCCCAAGCATACTGGAGCCCACAGTCTGTTTGCCAGGGCCCGGTGTGTCCCCCGATTTTGAGGTCCGCGTGTCCCGTTCGAGCGGATCTGTCAAGTTATATTCTCCAGTTTTATTCTTATAAAGTCCGCGTGTTATCTTGCAAAAATTTAGCTGAATACTATAATGAGCAAATCCGGTGTATGTTAACATTATTTGTATTAAATTCGCGCGCAAGTTTGTACAGTCCACACACACCGGTAACAGCGTTTGACATAACCGGCCTGCACACCCCTAAGGCCGCCTCTGCCCCGTTTAATACTGAGTTCAGTTTCTTTTTAGTCACCGCACTTGCCATAGAGAAGCACAGGGCGCTGGCCACGTTTAGACATCTCATATGGTTAGAAACCACCGACCCACTATCTGAGGCTGCTTATTCAATTCTGAGATGTTAGCTGGAGCCACTCTCAACATCATTGTGAAGAAGGCAGGATCAAATCGTTCTCATATTTACAATCCTATTCACAGTTGGTTCGTGCCTTGCACCTCAAGCTGTCAGGATAGGCTCTGGATCCCCATGAATCTTAAATGAGATTAAACCTACGTGGACATGGGGAGAACATGCAAGGACCTCAAGGACAGTGAAGAAGCCGAAACCGGAGCTGAGGTCCTCAGAGTTGTGAAGCAGCATCACAAACCACCGTGCCACAACTTCACTTAAACTGAAATGCCCACAAAGTGACTTGCAGTTCAGCTTCTCAGCTGTCTGTTTTGTGCAAACGTATACCCCACAGCGCTTGTTTCATGGCTTCTAATTTTAGAGCATTCACCAAGGACCAGCTTGAGACTGAGCAAACACAAATTCCGTGAGTAAATACACATTCATTTACCAGAGAAATTCTGTAAAAACAAAGAAAGCCGCAGCGTGGCAGGGGCCTGCTGCTTGGAGTGTGCGATGGGTGCCAGGACCATCACACACACAAACACATAAGATTGCCTTATCATGAAGGAATGTGCCGCTTCACAGCCTTCAGGAGACCAGTGCTCTGCCCTTGGTGAGTGTGTGCCTTGGCACAAACAATGAAATGGAAAAGTTTGCATTTGATAGCAAACAGCATAGACGTTAAGCTTTGGGCATCACTCCAGTGTTCTCTGCGTAGTGAGTAGGAATTAAATTAAAAGTAAAGTATCTGACCCATTTTCTTTTATAATATGAAATTAAATATAAATATATATTTATATATATTTTGTATAGGGTGGCATGGCGGTGCAGTGACTATTGCTTCTATGTGTTTGTATTCAAGTTCACATCTGCGTCACTTTATTCCCGAATTCATGTGGGATTCCTCCAGGGGGCATTGTATTCTACCCACAATCCAGACAAATATTTTTACTTTGACTTGCAAACTATACATGTCTGCCACTGTGCCTTTTGATGAGCTGGCATCCCCTCCAAAGGTTATTCCTGCCTTACACTCAGAGTTACTAGGATGGACTCTCACTCCACACATTCCTGTACCGCCATAGTTACATGACCACAAAGTTATAGAAAATAAATGCTTTAAATAAAAACCCTTCCTGTTTACCCTCTACACAAGGGACTTCCATTATAAAACAAGCTCTTGCCTTCTACAGAAGGTCTCAGATGATTCCTCCATCACAGGAATTGAGATTGTATCGAGAATGCAGACAAGTCAGAGTACAGGAGGCTTGTGGAGTACTTTGTCTTGTGGTGCAGGGAGGACCACCTGCAGGGGGCAACATCAGTAAAACATTGTGTTGGACTTCTGACTTCCTTCCTCTAATTTTCATTCGTCCATTTTTCTAACCCGCTTAGCCGGATTTGGACAGCCATTACCTGTCCTGACAGCACTGGGTTCAAGCAAGGAACTAACCATGGATGGGGCACCCAGTTCATCATGTGAGCCAAAGAGCTTTTAAAACCAGTCACCACCCTAGAGGAGGAATTGGAGGTGGTGCAGAGCGACACGTACCTGGGGGTCCATATAAACAGTGTCACAAGAATAGTCCAAAGACATCAAAAGGTTTGGGGCAGCCACCCATATGTTGTGCCCTGGCTGCAAAATGGTAATTCGTATTGAGTTCTTTACAGGTTTTAAATCCAAAACAGAACTGACTTAGAACGAGAAATATGGCGGCTTTAAATGCCGAGACAGGAAGTCACGTCATTAATGGGCGGAACCGGAAATGGTGTTTTTATTCGGGACCGGAAACAAATTCATCAATGGCACCGTAAATGGAAGTGACGTCATCAATGCCATCCTCAACGGCGCCAGTACCGGAAGTGACGTCATCATAGGTGCCGGAAGCGAGGGGGATTTCCCGTGGATGGTCTGCAGAGGATTGAGAGAGAAAGTCAATGCAGCTCGCCACCCCGTGGTCTGGCATGGTACTGCTATTATTCAGGTCTTTTATCTGCCTTCCAATCGCACGTGTGTGACAACAGCAAACACAATGTCGTTGCAGAGGGGATAGGCCAGAGCAGACTGCACTTTCTGGGGAGACCTTTGACATATGTAGCAATTTGCTGGAAATGTTCTACCAGTATGTTGTAGCCAGTGTATTGTTCTTTGAGTTCAGGTGATGCATGTCAGAACAAATGTATCAGTAAAGCCATCTCCATCACAGGACTGACTCTGGATACTCTGGAGGCTGTTGTGGAAAAGGGGAAAATGGCAAAACTGGATGCTTCTACCCATCCCCTCCAGGGGGTGCTTTCCTGGAGTACTTTCAGCCACAGGCTCATACCTCCATGGTGTAATAAGAAGCATTCCTAGGGATCTTTTCTGCCTGCAGCCAGTTCAGCTCTTCCTCCTGATGTTCTTCCACTCCAGCCAGAAGTCATAAGAAAACAATAGAAGCTTCAATTTACTAGAATTATTTTCTAGGATAATATGAAATGCATTATATATCTATTATCTTATAGTGTACTTTGAGACACCTGTGTATGTTATGCTTTTAAGTTTTTGTTTTGCTGCATTATCTTTTTGAATTTCCCCTTGGGGATTAATAAAGTATGTCTAATCTAATCTAATCTAATCTAATCTAATCTAATCTGCTACATGACCCTGGTGCTCCCTTCATGCCTCAGCTAGACTCTCCTACCCATCCTCTGCTAATCTAATCTGCTACATGACCCTGGTGCTCCCTTCACGCCTCAGCTAGACTCTCCTACCCATCCTCTGATTTCCATCCATTCATTTTCCATCCTGCTTAGCCATTGCCTGTCCTGACATGACCAGGTACAAGCCAGAAAGCAACCCTGGACGTGGACCCCAGTTCATCATATGGGCCACCTACACACACCACCACACTCCCACAGGGTCACTTCAGAGTCAACAACAAATCTAAGACACATGTTTGGGATGTAGGAGGAAAACCTGCCCAAGGACAGCACATGACTGGGGCATAGGATTTGAACCCTGGTCCTCAGACTTGTGATGCAGGCGTGCTTAAGCCCTGTGTCACCCAGGCACACATATTCTAGTTAGATGCCTTCTCATTTTCCATTTCAATGTCTTTTTTTGCTTCACTATAAGTTGTGACAGGGTTGTGTGTATATAGGCTCTACATTATAAAAATGCAAAGCCTACAATCTGAGGAGTTGAGGGGAATCTCATAAAGGAAGAAGTTGTCAGTTTAGTCAGGAGATCAGCGAGTCAGTCCACATGAAACAGGTTCCTGAGTTGGGTTTGGGCTCCCACAATGATCCTTTACACCTGGACTTTGGTTACCAACTCTATATAAGTGAACACTTTGGTTACCAACTCTATATAAGTGAACATCTGCTACACTTCCCTGTTCACACTTGAAGCTCCATTCACACTTGGTTTAACATAAGATATTCTGTTTCTGCCATTTTTGAGTTCTTGGCATCTTGCCTGCGGATCATCTTGGACTTCTTTTAACATTTTATGAGATTTATTGCTGACTCTGTATGCCAACTATGCTTTTTGCAGCTTTTTAAAAGCTAACAGTGTTCTCTTTAAAACGATCCATTTTATCTTGGCAGTCAGATGACTTTTGTTTTTCGCAACACATAGATTTGTTTTGGTTCACACTCAGAGTCTGAAGCTCAATTGATGGCATTATATGGCCGCTGTAAACGGCATGCCAGACACCTGGAGATACATGTCATTACTTCACAGCTAGCATTACACAACCACGTTCTGAACCTTCTGGCAAGACCATTTAAAGACCTTCTGGAAGGCACTTCAGGGCTCAAGAGTCATTCAGCTTTCTGTGCCTGAGTGACAACACTACCATCTGCTGGCCAGTAGGAAAAAAACAACTTAAGTTCTAACTACAGTACCATTAAATGACCAGGATCCGTGATACCACACTTTGTTTGCCACACATACATCTAATGGAGCTGGAGGACCCCCAAGGTTTGGCTCAGCTCTAAAAACCACCCACGAGGGCATGTCATGGCACTGCTGGGCATTTTCAAGACAAGTAATTAGAAGTCAATACCTGTGTGCTGTCCTGAAGCCTCACTTTTAATACTTTTTCGCAGGATCAGAATAATACTGTAATGGCAAGATATGGTATAAATAAGCAAAATATATGAATATATATATATATATATATATATATATATATATAT
>JANRMT010062827.1:24019920-24041843 GCA_026402145.1 Polypterus bichir lapradei
ATCTATCTATCTATCTATCTATCTATCTATCTATCTATCTATCTATCTATCTATCTATCTAAGAATACCCCTTAAGTATTAGTTCTGTTTAGATTACCAAAGAAATAGATTAAAAAGTTTAGGGCAAAATGGAAAATAAATTATATGACACATTTTACTAAATGAATTATTTTTCAAATCAGGATTGTTTGAAGAACCGTATAATAATGCTCTCCAACCTCCTTCTCTCCTTAGACTGTGACCAATGCTGTCATCACTGTACCTGCTTATTTCAATGACTCCCAGCGTCAGGCCACCAAAGATGCAGGCACCATTGCTGGACTTAATGTACTGCGTATCATCAATGAGCCCACTGCTGCCGCCATTGCTTATGGGCTTGACAAGAAGGTAATGGCATTGCCTGTCATTTAAGAAAGTCTAGATATAGGAAATAAAATGAACAATGTGCTACTAACATGGCAGAGTTTAGGTGTTCACCTCCTGTTCATGTGGCTTTCCTCCTACAATCCAGATATGTGCAATTAGGCCAACTGGTGACCCTGAATTGTATGAATGAGTGTGGTCGTGTTCCCCTGAAGGATGGGCCGCTCCAATTTCAGTTCACTTACTGCCTTAACTCCATTGATGCTAGGACAGGTTCCATGCCCAAGTCTCCAAGACCAAAGAACTGATAATAAAAATTAATTGATAATTGTCCATTTTGAAATAGCCAGCCACAGACTACAATTGAATTATGCATCTCTGTGTCCTTCACCTTGCAGGGATAAAAAAGAAGCTGATTTTGACAGCAGATTTTATGTGTTATAACCCTTTGCTTTTCGAAACCTGGAATTAATTTCTCTCCTCTCTAAAATTTTCACGTGTGTTTTTCGTTTCGCTGTGATTGCTGCCTTTTTGTATGTTCACACTGTGGCCATGTTGTATATAACTTACTATTTTTCCTACTGAGCAGGTCATCTAGCATCGTTGTGCGTGACATTATCATCAGAATCTTATTTAAGAGGGCATTACTCAGCACTTGTTGTCCAAGTCATCTATGAAGCATATCTGCAAAGCAAGGCTTAGAGTTATTTGGAGGATGTTGCATCAAATTAGTTAAAGAACTGTTCATTATATTCATTCCGACTTTTATTCTTACTTTGTGTGTTTGACTTTGATTTAGTCCTTCAGGTATTTCTGCCCCAATGTCTGTTTAAAGACGCCTCTTCTGTTTGTGAATTTCATTTCCTGGTTTATGTCCTTCCAAAAGCTGTGGGTGTCTTGCCAACATTGTGGTGTTACTGCACGACTTTATACGTGACCTTAGGCTCACATCAAGCATTGTGTTCCTTTCACAGATTTTAATGTGGCTTTGTGTGTACTTTGTGGTCACTCTCTTCTAATACAGGTTGGTGGTGAGCGTAACGTACTTATCTTTGATCTTGGTGGTGGCACTTTTGACGTATCCATTCTGACCATTGAGGATGGCATTTTTGAGGTGAAGTCGACTGCAGGAGACACACATCTTGGTGGTGAGGACTTTGATAATCGGATGGTCAATCACTTCATTGGGGAATTCAAGAGGAAATTCAAGAAGGACATCACAGACAACAAAAGGGCCGTACGACGACTGCGCACTGCCTGTGAGAGAGCTAAACGCACCTTATCTTCAAGCACCCAGGCCAGCATCGAGATCGACTCCCTCTATGAAGGAGTAGACTTCTACACATCCATTACTAGAGCTCGGTTTGAAGAGCTCAATGCTGACTTGTTCCGTGGAACTTTGGAACCGGTGGAGAAGGCACTGCGGGATGCCAAGCTGGACAAGGCCCAGATTCATGACATAGTGCTAGTCGGGGGTTCCACTCGGATTCCCAAAATTCAGAAGCTCCTGCAAGACTTTTTCAATGGAAGAGATCTCAATAAGAGTATTAACCCAGATGAAGCTGTGGCATATGGTGCAGGTACAGTTCCACCTTTCTATTTCTGGATAATTTTGGCATTTGAAAGCATTAAAAATGAAAAAAACAAAAAAGCTAATGAGTTGCATCACCCAAGTAGAGCCTCAGTGACATCATTATCAATCATTTCTATAATAAGATCAATGTATTACTTCTTTCTAGTTTTATTACAAGCTGCATTAGTTACTTGACCCAGCAGAACATGACCAGTTAATGCCAAGTGTTTGATTTAGCCTTTTACAAATTCCTAGGAAAGACACTCAGTTAACAGGTTCAGAATGTTAATTAGCTGCCAGTCAGTCTTCTTTTTGCATTGCATGAAGAGAGTGACTTTCGTCTTTATGTCTCTGGCACAGCTGTCCAGGCTGCTATCCTTGCTGGAGACAAGTCTGAAAATGTGCAGGACCTCTTACTGCTGGACGTTACTCCTCTGTCTCTGGGCATTGAAACCGCTGGGGGTGTGATGACAGTCCTGATTAAGCGAAACACCACAATTCCAACCAAGCAGACGCAGACCTTCACCACCTACTCGGACAACCAGCCTGGCGTGCTCATCCAGGTACCTTTTTTTTATGGATTAAGCTCTACTTTAGAAATATTAGTGAAAATGTCACATCTCTTATTTCTGAATAAAAAGGCAGATTGGTATACAGTAAATAGGTAATCTCCATCTGCTACTGATCATCTGTACAGTCTCATCTTTAGAGATTATAGCTGCATAATAACATGAGAATTGTACAAGTTGCAAGTGTCATTATTGCAAAATATACAAATCACAGCTCCCTGGACATTTTAATTTGAAGGCATTTTATGGACAAAGAGCAGAGAAAGTAAAATGCTGCACACTGTAGCACTTATAGTCGTGGCCAAAAGTTTTGAGAATGACACGAGTATTGGTTTTGCTGCTGTTTTTTCATATGTTTCTATGGTATATTGAAGTATAATTACAAGCATTTCATAAGTGTCAAAGGCTTTTATTGACAATTACATTAAGTTGATGCAAAGGGTCAATATTTGCAGTTTCTTTTTCAAGACCTCTGCAATTTGCCCTGGCAGGCTGTCAATCAACTTCTGGGCCAAATCCTGACTGATGGCAGCCCATTCTTGCATAACCAATGCTTGGAGTTTGTCAGAATTGGTGGGTTTTTGTTTTTAAACTCGCCTCTTGTGGATTGACCACAAGTTCTCAATGGGAGTTTCCTGTCCATGGACCCAAAATTTCGATGCTCTCTATTCAAGCAACCAATGCAGGAGGAACTCTTTAGGTAGACAATTTTCATTTAGAGCCCATTCTTTAGAGAGTCCTATAACAAACATCTGGGAGCCAGTGGATGCCAGAACTCCCAAGTTAACTCAAATATGCAAAGCTCTTCACCCTGATAAGGCTAAAAACCTGGAATGGAATGACAGAGATACCGATAGATATTTTATTAATCCCAAGGGGAAATTCACATACTCCAGCAGCAGCATACTGATAAAAAACAATATTAAATTAAAGAGTGATAACAATGCAGGTAAAACAGACAATGACTTTGTATAATGTTAACATTTACCCCCCGGGGTGGATCTGAAGAGTCGCATAGCAATACTTCACCTTTAGTGATCTGAGCACTGTAACATTGGAAAAAAGATTGGTACAATTACAGTATCAACATTTGGTGATGAAGTCCACAACAGGAGATTCAAAGGAAGCAACTCTTCCTTGTTTAGCAGCTTATAGGACACGTTATGTCACAGACACAGCGCATTTCCAAGTACTAGCTGTCTGGCATGAAATAACTTGAGGTTTCAAATCGAGACCAAGTACTAATAGAAGTAGTAGTAGTATTGTAATACAGTACATACAGAGTACAATACATTTTGCTTGCGCCAATCTTTGGCGCTGTGATGACCACTGTATTACTTTATGATGTCACACTTTACTGAAACATTTGAATTATTACTTTTAACTGTTATCTCCTGTTTATAGCATTTTCTCCTGTTATTGGGATTGGAACTCCGAGAAGGACAAAAAGACTTTGTCCTTTTTATGACCATGTGTGGCAATTAATAATGGATTCATTGAAGTTTATGTACATTTATTTATTTGGCTAATGCCTTTATCCAAGGCATCCTACAACATATGAAATACAATTGGTTCCATTTCCTTTTGTCTTTCCAAACGGAGTACAGGCAGGCGAAGTGACACGCTCATGGTTACACATTGTCAGCAGTGAGATTTGAACTTGAAATCACAGGTTTAGTGGTCCAAAGCCTTAACCACTGCATCACACTGCCTGCTGTTTCTGTGGCAGAGTTGAGGTACCCGAAGATACTACTTTAATTTTTTAACTGCATTTTGTTCTGCACAGGTGTTTGAAGGTGAGAGAGCAATGACCAAGGACAATAATCTCCTTGGGAAGTTTGAGCTGACTGGCATTCCTCCGGCTCCAAGAGGAGTCCCACAGATTGAAGTCACTTTTGATATTGATGCCAATGGAATCCTCAATGTGTCGGCAGTTGACAAGAGCACAGGAAAAGAAAATAAGATCACTATTACCAACGACAAAGGTAACAGAGCCAGTGGTGTAGCTGGGGGGACGGAGGGGGCGGTCCTCCCCGGGCGGCACATTTTTGGGGGCGGCATTATTGGCCACAAGGCTCAGTACAATTCGTGTGTAAGCAGCAGGGTTCGGAAAAATATCACTCATGTATGAAAAAAGTCAAATTCTCTGATTTTTAACCACAAATGCTTGAAAAATAATGTTCAGACTGTCCTTCTGCATCAGACACAGCAGTTGAAATGTATGAGACAATGACAAAAATAAACATAAACGTTACACCGATAATAATTTCTAGGAAGATAAACAACTAATTTACAATTTATAATTTCATTTCGTTATTAATCCGAATGCGTTCTTGCTCTGCGCAGAAAACATCCCCACCTATTACTTTGGTTCTGGTTTTCGTAGCGTAATTATATTAAACTAATAATTAGAACACGGCTTATCAGTGCGTCTATACTATATTCTTGTCTAGTTGATGCTTATAATGTATATAAAAAATTATTGCTGTTTCTTTATATATGAATAAATCTATGCAAAATGTATCATAATTTTTCTCTATACGTCATTTTAATTTTCTATTTAAATAGTTTAACATATTCAGATATGTTGGAGGGCGGCGAATTGAAGCCCCGCCCCACCCCGAGCGGCATGAACTCGAGCTACGCCACTGAACAGAACTGCAATCTTTATGAAGCAGATCTCAAAGCAAGTGCCAAATGATCTGATATCTGTTGTTAATTAGAATAACATTCAAGGGAACTCAATACAACTTACCCTCCCTCACACTTGATGATCTCTTTATTCCAGATCTTAGTATTTCCTTTACTCTTTTGTTGTTCCTGTGAATTTGCCTTCAGAGGAAGTTCTCACTTTTCAGGATATATGTTTTTACCATTTTCACGCTGTATGTTTACTTCATCAGAACCATCTCACTGCACATAGTTTCTCACACTTTACTGTGCAAACCTGCAAAGCTTATACCCTTCATGCTGAAGGTTAAGCGGTGGATTACTTGACTGTTGGCACCTCCACTGAGGTCCCCTATTTATTCTGAGAGAGAAGACGTGTGACTTTATGACACTGTAAACAAACATCTCTTTACCTTCCTATTTTTTCAAATCCTTGAGTTCTACTGTCGCTGCGAAGAGCAACAACAGACCAGTTTCACATATCTGGCACATGTCCTGTTGTTTTCCAACTGATGATTTAGTGGTGTTGAACCATCCTCGGTCATCAGAAGGGGATGGGATGCTTGAACCCTTAAAACTCCCCCATTCCTACTTTCCCAAAAATAGTAAACAGATTCATATGGAAACAGTAAAACATCTTGAATTATGGGTTCAATACATAAAGGAAGCAATTAGGGTGCATTGCCTATCAGATGTGAACATCAGGCATCATCCAGACACTGACAGACTATAAGTGGGTGTAGCTTATCCTACAGGAGTGATCGTTATGTAGGATAGGCCATTATCAGGTTGTGTAGTAGACCAGTTATGTACACGTAACATGAGGTTTAGGAAGGAAAAAACATCAATATAATATAAGCCAATATCTGTCTGTCTGATGCTTACACGACATTGGGCATATTCAGTGTTAATGTATTTTGTAATGCATGTATTGATATAGGGATTGGCTCCAGCAGACCCCTGTGACCCTGTAGTTAGGATAAAGCAGGTTGGATAATGGATGGATGGATGTATTGATATAATGCACTTTTCATTCCAACAGATGGTGCATTGCAAACGTCAGCACTGTTGTTGACAATCCTATAGATATATAGGTTCACCTTGACACGTCTGTCTTCCTTATTAGAAAACTCTCAAAACATATCTGTCATGTAGGAAACGTGTTTAATAAAAAATAACAGACAGACAGATACCAAATGGTGTATAATTGAGGCAACAGAAAAACTGACACTATAACTTAATAAAGGAAAATTTAAATAAAAAAAATATCTAACTGGGTAATTAACACAACTCGTGTGTCATTGTGCACCTTCTCTATTAAAAACAGTCAGTCCTCACCCCACAATTATATAACAACTGAACTAATTTACAATAGTAAAGTAAAATGAACAATTAAAGTACTTAATTAACATCATTAAAATTATAATGTTTTTTGTCTACATGTATTTACCTTTTCTTCTCTTGCTGTGGAACAGGTCGTCTGAGCAAAGAGGACATTGAGAGGATGGTGCAGGAAGCAGAACAGTACAAGGCTGAAGATGATGTACAACGAGAGAAAGTGACAGCTAAGAACTCGCTCGAGTCACTGGCCTTCAACATGAAGAGCACGGTAGATGATGAGAAGCTCAAGGACAAGATCAGTGCAGAAGACAAGAAGACAATCATTGACAAGTGCAATGAAGTCATTGCTTGGCTTGATAGAAACCAGGTGGGCAGCTTTACGCCAAGTTGACAGCTGGAGGTCTTCACCATGTTTTCCATCCATCCATCCATCCATCCCTTCATTTTCTGAAGCTTGTGGTAGCCGGCCTGGACATAGACAGGCGGACACGTCAAAGTCACCCAACACACGTTTAATATACATTCCTAATATTTACAATAAGTGCCACACAACCCCAAAGTCCCCAAAGTCCAGGCCACCAGTCCAATGCCACACTTCTTCAGGCCGCCTCCTTGCCTCCTCCCAGACGTCGTCCTACTTCCACCCGACTCAAGTCAACAAAAAGAGGGAGGCAGCCCCTTTTATAGTCACCTGGATGTGCTCCAGGTGCCTCCTGACAATCTTCCGCCGGCACTCCCCAGGGTGACGGAAGTGCCGGTTGTGCAACCGGAAGCACTCTGGGTGTCCTCAATCCTCTTCCGCCCAGCACTTCCGGGTGTGGCAGAAGTGCTGAGGTCCAGGGCTCCAAAGGCATAGGGGCGCCCCCTGGCGGTGACCATGGGCCCCTACAGGTTTTGAGCTTCAAAGCTCTGTACCCGTGGCCCCCAAAGGCACCAGGGCAGTCGCCTCCACGTGGTCTGGGGGAGGCGTACGCCCTCCTCTGGTCCTCCTGGGCATCCCAGCCGAGTCGCCCCCCCCCAGCCATCTGCGACAACCTGTTAAATGTATGATTCATTAGGAAAATGTGGTCGTTTCAAAAGTAAATAGTGACCTCATAAAAGAGATCCTCATCTCCATGATCTCCAAATGCTAGTTAACTATATGTAATATACAAGTTAGTATGCAAGCTACCTGAAAGCAATGCCCTGGCAGTCCATTCTGACCCTTCCACCTGTCCAATGTCTTTTGCTGTCCCCAGCACATTTCTTTACTTTCCAGGATTGGTTACATTAATGTTCTCTATAATAAAATAATATTCACTCAACTTTTTTTTTACAGATGGCTGAGAAAGATGAATATGAACACCAACAGAAGGAGCTGGAGAAGGTCTGTAATCCCATCATTACCAAACTCTACCAGGGAGCAGCAGGTGGGATGCCTGGTGGAATGCCAGGGGGCTTCCCAGGAGGAGCTGGAGGTGCCTCAGGTTCTTCTTCAGGTCCCACCATTGAAGAGGTGGACTAAACATCATGGGATTATACATGGACAAAACACAAAAAATCAAAGTCTTTCAGCCAAAGCTCCATGCAGTCAAGTTTTTCTTGTCATATTTGTTTTCCATGAAAAACCCCTGAAGGTTGTTAGCTTGAAGTGACAAATGTCATCATTTGTCCTTTCACAGTAAATAAGACCCTTTTATTTGCAAAATAAATTTTTGCCTCTCAATATTTGATAGAAAAAGATTTTTTTCCCACTGGAAAGGTTTAAAGGGCAGTAATGTATGTCATTTTAAAAGAAAAAAAAATCAGTTTAGTTAACAAATGATTTCCATGTTTAATATTTCAATTCAAAATGTCTGTTGTTTTGGTTCTTTTATGGAGTGAATGGCTACATAAATAAATGTCTATAATATAAAATACATAGTGTCTTCTTTATCAGGAACATAAGACATTTGACAAACTGGAGGAGACCATTCAGTCCAACAAGTTCGTTTGTTTAGCTAATAGCGAAGCTGCCCCAATATCTCATTCTGATATTTCTTAAAGGTGGTCATGGTCTCTGCTTCATCTTCATGTCTCAATGGTTTTTTTTCCAGATTCCAACAACTCTGAATAAAGAAGTGCTTCCTGACTTCAGTAATGTACTTCCCCTGTGATTTACCATTAAACTGCAAGAATTCTGCTGGGTCTGCTTTATCAATGTCTTTGAGGAACTTGAAGACCTGGATTAAGTCCCCATGCAGTCTCCTCTGCTCAAGACTAAACCGATTTAATTCTCTGAGGTTCTCAAAGTAGGGCTTGTCCTTAATTCCTGGGATGCACTTGGTTGTACTCATCTGCACAGCTTCAAATGCTGCTATATCTTTTTTGCATCATGGTGACCAGAATTGCACACAATACTCCAGATGCGGTCTCACTAGTGCATTATATAGTCTGAGTATAATGTTCCTCAATTTATTTTCAATATTTTTAACATTTTATGTGCCCATTAAATTACTTCAGCGAATTGCTTAGACCAGGGGTGTCGAACTCCGGGCCTGGAAGGCCGTAGTGGCTGCAGGTTTTCAGTCTAAACATCTTCTTCATTAGTGACCGGTTTTTGCTGCTATTTAACTTCTTTTGCTTTAGTTTTAATTAACTTGACTCAGATCCATTAGTTGTCTCTTTTTTTATTAATTAGCAACCAAACAATAATGAGACAGAAAACAAGCAACCACATGACCAGCTCACCTGTACTCGTCACACAATATCTGAAAATAAAGAAAGGTGAAGGTCTCGGTGAGGTTGATCTCTCAGGTCACCAAAACATTTTGACAACATTCTTAGAAAAAACAGAAAATCAAACAGTTTTGGAAATGTCTGCTGTGGCAGAATGACAGGAGCAACAAGCAGTGAAATTAAATAACGGGTTTAACTAACAGCAAGAATTGGCTTCTAATTAAGAAACTGCTTGGAGTGAAATTGGTTGGAGTTTGAAGCTCCAGTTTAGCTGGTCATCTGTTGGCTCGTTTCACATCTCATTTCTGTTTGGCTACCATTCAATGAAGAGAAGAATCAATTCAGTGGACTGAATCCTTAAAAACGGGGCTATGACTGTAAAACAAAGGTGAAAAGAAGTTAATTAGCTTTGAAACCTGGTCACTGATAGGAAAAGGGTTAGAATGAAAACCTGCAGCCACTGCGGCCTTCGAGGCCTGGAGTTTGACAACATAAACCCCTGAATCCTTTTCAGAGGTTGCTTCCTGTACGACAGTGTCTCCCATCTTGTAATTATACTTGATGTTCCTTTTGCTCACATTTAGCACTTTGCACTTTTCTGCATTATACTACATTTTTCAAGGTGTTCACCCAGCTCTGAAGCTTGTCCAGGTCTTGATGTATCCTAAACATCTGCTATTCCTCCTATTTTAGTATTAGCTTCAATATTTTCAAGTTTACTAATTATACAGGAACCAATTAATATAAATCAGAAAACATAACAGTCCAAAGACAGACTCCGTGGGGACTCCACTGATGACCTCACTCCACAAGGTGCATTTTCCTCTTATCTGTAGTCCTTTTCTCCTTCAGGTTAACCAACATGAGATCCAGTTTTGCAGGTAACCTACCTGCAGGATTCTCGTTTCAGAATTAATCTTCGTGTGGGAGTGAGTCAAAGGCTTTTTGAAGGTCTACGTAAATAATGTTGTATGCTTTATTTTTTTCAACTATTCTTCTTGCCTGTTCAAAAAAACCTAAAAGATTGGCCTGGCAGGATATTCCTCTCATAAACCCAGGCTGTCTATTATTTAGTGTCTTATTATTATATATGAGAATGGTAAGAACCCATTGTATAAGAATTGCAATGCTATTTGTTTAGGAGGTAACTTTCAAGTGATAATCCATCTGTAAGTGACTACTGTTTGGGGTACTTATGTAAAACAATTAAGAAGTGGAACTACGGCACAATGGTTACCATTGCTGCCTCATGGCTCACAGGTTTAATTTCTTTGTCGGTCATCATCTGCTTAGGTTTGCATGTTCTCATTGTGTCTGCCTTGATTTTCCTGTGGGAATTCCAGGGAGGATGATCCAGACAGCTTGAGTTTGAAGAGTTTAAAGGATGAACAGCATGTCTACAGGGAAGTCTTACAGACAGTTGGGATCCTTAGAGACAGAAGCTCTCTCCATTTTCAGCAGCTTCCCACCATGCAGTGTGCATCCAAGAAGCTTCTTTATCACCTTCAAAAGGGAAAAGTCTGGCTGAGGAAGAGTCAGTAGGCCTCTTTCTTCCACCTTTGAACTTCTCTTACTCTGTCTCATTTGTTTTCATTCTCGCCATTTAGGAAACCCTGAGACATGACATCCTGGTAGTTCTTCCTTGAGTGCAATATTGGGCTTTTAAGCAAGTCTTTGAAGTCGACTTCAAACACTTCAAAGAAGTCTAACTGTTGTCAGGGGTGGCTGGGGTGGCGACCCAGCTGGGACGCCCAGGAGGACCGGAGGAGAGCTTGCGCCCTTCCCAGACCATCTGGGGGTGACCGCCCTGGTTCCTTAGGGGGCCAGGGGTACAGAGCTTTGAAGCTCCACCCTGTAGGGGCCTGTGGTCACCGCCAGGGGGCGCCCCCATGCCTTTGGAGCCCTGGACCTCAGCACTTCCACCACACTAGGAAGTGCTGGGGGGAAGAAGAGCAGGGACACCCAGAGTGCTTCCGGGAATACAGCCGGCACTTCCGCCACACGGGGGCGTGTCGGTGGTAGATTGCCGGGAAGCACCTGGAGCACATCCGGGTGTGGATAAAAGGGGTCGCCTCCCTTCATTCGAGGCGAGAGTCAGGTGGAAGTGGACTGAGCTTGCTGGAGGAGGCAAAGAGGCAGCCTGAAGAGGAGAGTGAAGGCATTGTGTGGCCAGGACTTTGGGGACTTGAGGGGTTTGTGTGGCACTTAAGGACTTGTATATAGTGTAAATAAACATGTTTGTGGGTAACACGAACGTGTCTGCCTGTCTGTGTTCGGGCCAGCCTCCACACTGTACATAGCAAAGCCTCGCTGTCCCATCTCCAAGTTAAATAATTTGTTGTTGAAGATAATGGAATAACTTACAGTTAGGTCAATACTCTACCAAGTGCAGCTCCTTCTTAGAGTGAAGGAAAGTGTAATGACCTTAGTTTAATATGGTGTGTGCCAGGAATTTGTTAGTTACTATACTGGCTTGTATTGTTCACTTTTATTTGCTTTATTATCTTTGTTATTCTAGTTGATTCTTTTACTAGGAACATGTTTGGGATGTTAGTTCAGCACCATTTTTTTGTTTTTGAGAAGCAGGAATGTTTAGCATGTTTTCTACACAGCGCAATGTTGTTGTCATCAATGATGTCCTTTGCTAGCCAAGTGAACTGTTGTAACATCACTGCACCATCGTTATAAAAGACAGACATGCACATCAACTTGAGTCTGAATTTTGGAACTTCTCCAAAAGATAGGTCAATGATAGTCAAGAGCAGTGCTGTCCAACTCTGATCTTGGAGGGCTGCTGTGTCTGTAGGTCTTCCTTCCTGCCACTTTAGCAATCAGTCTTATTTTTTTAAGATTCAGTCTCTTGAATTGCTTCTTTTTTCCTTAAATGGTAGCCAAACAAAAATGAGATGTGAAGTGAGCCAACAGATGACCAGCTAAGCTGTGTCTTTAAACTCCAGACAATTCTTATTGTTAATTAAACCCGTTATTTAATTCCATGACTTATTGGTGCTTTCATTCAGCTACAGCAGACATTCCCAAAACTCCCAAAATTCTTAACGTCACCATCAAAATGTTTTGTGGACTTGAGCAGATCAACATTACTGAGACCTTCACCTTCCTTTATTTTCAGATATTGCATGATGGACACAGGTTAGCTAGTCATGTGGTGGTTCAGTTTGTATCTCGTTGTTTGGATGGTAATTAAGGAAAAAGGAAATAATCAAGGGGTATGAGTCTGAAATAAGAAGCTAAACACCAACAAAATCTGATCACTAATAAGAAAAAGGATTAGAATGAAAACCAGCAGCCATGCTAGTGCTCCAGGGCTGAAGTTGGAGACCCACAGTTGAGCGCTAAAGCAATCCAGGAAAACAAAATCTGAAACAAATCTTAGGTTCCAAAGACAAAAGAAAGTACACTGGCTTAGACTTTTGACAGACAATGTTTCTGGAATATTGACTGACTAATATGTGTGACATGCTTTTTCACGGACTACTCCTTTGATCAGCCCCTTAAGAGAAAACACACATATCTGCTGTTCAAACCCTTCTTGAATGTTTGTTTGGGTGTGACAATTCTGTCATGACTTGAGTGCACTCCAAACAGCGAAAGCTGTGATGGCCTCCACAAAAACTCATAAACCAGGCCAGGATCTTCCCTGTCCAGAAAAGTTCTCACCCTAAGCAGCCTGACCCCATCTCCACAGGCAGCCTTTGGCTTAAAAAGGCTCAAAAGGAGAATTGGTGTCAAATGTTCAAAGTACTTCTTTAATAATAATAATAATAATAATTAGGGGGCTCTGACCCCTGCTCGCTTCACTTGCCAGCCCTCAGGTATATAGAAGAGTATGTCAGGCACACAAGGAAGGTGGTTTAGTCCTTAGTTATTATAGATAGAAAATCAGTTACTTGAGTATTTCACTACAACTATTTTAAATACCAATGAATAATAAAACATAGTAAAAAGTAAAAATAAATAAGCAATATGTAATAAAACGTTAAAAAATAAAATTACATTAATACCTCATCAAAACAATATTATGAATTACATTATCCTCTAATTCACATTTTATAAACTTTTTGCATTTCTGTTCGCATATTGTTCGGGATATTTTTCTCTGTTTCATTTATTGGACGATTCTCTTTGTTCTTGATTTTTATTATATGCAGCTCTTTTTTGTTCATTTTCTTTTCTTTATCAGGTCTTTCTGCTCTTTTTCTTTTGCAATCTAAAATTCATCATTCTTGAATTGATAATTTGCTTTTCTACCTTACCACTGTAACTGACTGTGTTGAAGGGCGAGTTAGCAGCACTGAGAGTGTCATGGGGTGCTTCGGAGAGAGGATGTGTGCAGTAGGAGTAATGATTGGACGAGCAGTGAGGAGGGGGGTGGTCATGGCTGAATAACGCGGACATGACGGAAAACATTTTTAATATAATAATAATAATATATTTTGTTTATATAGTACCTTTCCCATGTTAAATTTCTTAAAATATACAAAAACTAGCAGACCTCGTGTGCTTCGCTGCAGTCGCTGTAGTTGGAATAATTATGTATCTACATGCGACTTATAGAGCTTCTTTATATACAACATTTTTGGTTTGTCCTCCTGGAGCCAAAATATATAAATTTTCTCTATGACTAATTCGTGAACATGCTACATAAAAAATAGAAACGGGAAAAACGGCAACACCGCCGGGAACAACAGTAAATGAGATAAAGTAAACAAAGGGCAACAGCGCCGGGAACAACAGTAAAAAACAACAGTAAATGAAATAAAGTAAAAGTCTACTAAGCACTAAAGTACAAAAACGGAGTAGAAAGTAACAGTAAACCGCAACACCGCTGGGAACACCGGCACACTGCGTCTACTAAACAGTAAGAAACACTAAGTAGAAACAGTAAAGGAAAAAATACTATTCAGTAAGTACTGCGTCTAGTAAACAGTAAATCAGTAAAGGAGAGAGGACTAAACACTAAGGAAAAAGAACGGTAAGACCGCGTAAGCTGCGGCGCTCAGTGGAGCTCAGCTCGGAGCGAAATGAAGTGAATGAAATGAGGTGAATGGGAGGGGAGATAATCACGTTACTCCCCCACCCGCCTTAACTCTCAATCCCTCCACAAACACAGTCTCTCGGATCCCAACTCTCCTTTATATAAATCAGTAAAGGAGAGAGGACTAAACACTAAGGAAAAAGAACGGCAAGACCACGTCAGCTGTGGAGCGAAATGAAGTGAATGAAATGAGGTGAATGGGAGGGGAGATGATCACGTGACTCCCCCACCCGCCTTAACTCTCCATCCCTCCACAAACACACAAACTCTCCTTTATATGTATAGATAAACACACCCTGACTAAAGCATAACAATCTCCAAACATTTAACAGCACCACGCAAAGGAAAGATGAACACAAATGACATTTTGTAACTGGTGATTAGCTCACTTCCTTTCTGTTTGTTGTAAAATAACAACAGCACTTGAAACAGAGAGTTCATAATACATACTCCACCGTGAGTGTTTGCAACTCGGTCTGTGAAATCAAAAATAAATCACTCTCAGAAACCATCAAAAGGAGGAAAATATTTTTATATTTAAATCTAGAACTCCGTTGTTCTCTGCTAGAGTAAAGATGAACCAAATGTAGAAACAATAATAGGTTTGAAAACAGACCTCCTCAGTGGAGTATTAAAGAAAAAGAAAAACACAGATGTTATTTTGTGAAACTCTACGATTTGGTTAAGACATGTTAGGTGTGTGAAATATACATTCTGGGTGGCTCAGTGCTGTGATTCTGCCTTGCAATAAAGAGACCAGGGTTCATGTCCTGGGTGCCCCCTGTGTGGAGTCTGCATGTGCTCCCTGTTTCTGTGTGGGTTTCCACCCACAGCTCAGGGACATGCAGGTTAGGTGTACTGATGATTCTAAATTAGCGCTGACATCCATATTGTATGTGTGTTCACTTTGTGATGGACTGGCGCCCAGTGCATGGGTTGCTCCTGCCACTTGAATGTTTTCAACACTGACATCTGTTTATCTGCAAAAAATTAACAAAGACCAAATCAGGAGCAAATTGCAAAGATAAAAAGGATTAGTTACAATTTCTGTGGGAATTTCCATGGTGTGCAGCAGCTGCTGACAGTTTTTTTTTAGCTCTGCAGAGCAGAGAGTAAATGAAGGTGAGCCATTAATCAGGCAGCAGGTGGAAATGACAGGGAGGCCAAAATGAGCAAAAGTCCAGGGGTGCCGAACTCCGGGCCTGGAGGGCTTCAGTTACTGCAGGTTTTCATTCTAACCCTTTTCCTTATCAGTGATCAGTTTTCACTGCTAATTATCTTCTTGTTCCTTTATTTTAATAGCCCTGTTTTTAAGGATTCAGTCCTCTGAATTGATTCCTTTCTTCATTAAATGGCAGACAAACAGGAATGAGACGTGAAACGAGCTGAGAGATGACCAGCTAAATTGGGGCTTCAAACTTCAAACAATTTTATTCCAACCAGTCTCTTAATTAGAAGCCGATTCTTGCTGCTAATTCAACAACCTGTTATTTAATTTCATGGCTTGTTGCTGCTCTTATTCTGCCATGATTAAAAACTTCCAAAACTGTTGATTTTCTGTTTTTTGTTAGAACACTGTCAAAATGTTTTGGTGACCTGAGAGATCAGCCTTACTGCCACCTTCACCCTTCTTCATTTTCAGATATTGTGTGATGGGCACAGGTGAGCTGCTCATTGTGTCTTATTATTTTTTGGCTGCTACTTAAGGAAAAAGAGACAACTAAGGTTCCCGAGTCAAGTCAATTAAAACTAAGGAACAAGAAGTTAATTAGCAGCAAAAATGGGTCACTAATTTAAAGACGGTTAGAATGAAAACCTGTAGCCACTGCAGCCCTCCAGGGCCAGAGTTCGACACCCCTGAGTTAGTCTGACTTTGTCATATATGGGGCTCACAGTATTAACAAGACTTGCTTTTAGTGAGTTTGAAAACCTTAAAAAGCTTTCTTTTCATATGTGATCAAAGTAATTAGATGGCTCTTCCATCCAGGACACCAAATGCTGTGCTCTGTTGTTACCATCCATACATGTTCTTAGCTCACTTTGTCCACGTGATTGTAGGTGGCTGGATGCTGTCATGGTGCACTATAATGACGGTACAAGTGTTAGCCAGGATGCCAGGCAGATGCAGCGCCCAGTCCGACGCTGACTTACACTCTCATGTTGGACAAATTCATTTAATGTGCTCCTTTGTAGAATGGAGGAGAGAAGAGGACAAAAACCAAGACTTGGCTCGTCAAGTAATGGATGACAAATGGAATTTTAATTCTTATAACTGTGATACCTCAACACTTGCAGCCATGCAACTCACTGTGCACTTAGAGCTATCCATCCAGCCATCTTCTTAACCTTCTTTATACTGAGCAGCGTTGTAGGAAAGACAGGGCACAAGGCAGGAACAATCCCTGGACAGGACCCCAGTCCATTTCAGGGTGGACACACTCACACCACACACACACAATAGTGCCAATTTAGCATTGGCTGTGTGTCTTTGGGCCGTGGGAGCAAACTGGGAAGTGAAACTCAGGGTCCTTGTTGTGAGGTAGAATTGCTACCATTGCACCACTGGGTCACCTTGCACCTGGAGGTCCATCCATCCATCCATTTTCCAACCCACTGAATCCGAACACAGGGTCATGGAGGTCTGCTGGAGCCAATCCCAGCCAACACAGGGCACTAGGCAGGAACCAATCCCGGGCAGGGTGCCAACCCACCGTAGGACACATACACAAACACACACTAGGGCCAATTTAGAATCGCCAATCCACCTAACCTGCATGTCTTTGGACTGTGGGAGGAAACCGGAGTGCCCGGAGGAAACCCACGCAGACATGGGGAGAACATGCAAACTCCACGCAGGGAGGACCTGGGAAGCGAACCTGGGTCTCCTAACTGCAAGGCAGCAGCGCTACTACTGTGCCACCGTGCCGCCCGCACCTGGAAGTATTAAAATAAAAAATCTCTAAATAGGTAAGTACATGGGTGGCATGGTGGCACAGTGGTGATGCTGCTGCCTTGCAGTTAGGAGACCCGGGTTCACTTCCCGGGTCCTCCCTGCATGGTGTTTGCATGTTCTCCCCGTGTCTGCATGGGTTTCCTCCGGGTGCTCCGGTTTCCTCCCACAGTCCAAAGACATGCAGGTTAGGTGCATTGGCGATCCTAAATTGTCGCTTGGTGTGTGGGTGTGTGTGCGCGTGTGCCCTGCAGTGGGCTGGCACCCTGCCTGGGGTTTGTTTCCTGCCTTGCGCCCTGTGTTGGCTGGGATTGGCTTCAGCAGACCCCCATGACCCTGTAGTTAGGATATAGTGGATTGGATAATGGATGGATGGAGGTAAGCACATGAAGCATGGTTGGGCTGTTCTATTTGGAAATGTGTGCTAATGTGTGCTTCCCAAGAGGGCGCCACTCCATGCAGCAGCCTTTACAAAGGCTCTCTGTTCTCTTTTTAAAATTGATTTAGAATTAGTAATGGTTTTAATGTAATTCATTAGTGTTATTAATTTATAATGTTATGTTTTGGCCACTGGCTTGTTACTATACGTTTTCAATGAATTTGTAAACTGAACTGAACTGAAGAGATGCTGCTGTCAACTCTGACCTGCCTCAACTGCCTCTCAGACAAGCCGCAAACTTGAGAAATGTCACACGGTGAGCATAAAAGATCTGATGGCTGCCAACGTCTATAACATCAGAGAATATTAAAGACCCTAAAAAATGTAAAATGGGCCGTATTAAACATTCCTGCATTTACTTAGGTAGCAATGCGATCGCCGCCACCTAAAAGAGCTCCGTTACACCCTGTTGGAAGTGTTGCTCATCTGTGGATGAAGTTGGGCGAAAGGGGCAAATGTCCAAAGTAAAGATGGAGGTTGCAGGCTTGCCTGGAGATGGAAGAGGCAAAGATCTGGGATGAAGACTAAATCAACAGATCTGGTATCACTTTATATGAACTGTTATATCTTATAGTGAGTTATGGCGAGCTCAGGTACTGCGGAGAACTGGCTTATGCCTCTTATTTCAGATGCTATTTTAATGCTGGACGAGTTTCATCAGACTGAGTGGACAAAGCAAGAGGAGGACTTGAGCGTTTTGGGAATGTGCAGTGATAACAAAGGGAGCACGGTATAATTAAAACTAAATGTGTAATCCAGGCATTGAATTGCAGACTGAATTTGCCCATGTCAGGGGTCACCAACTCCGGTCCTGGAGGACCACCATGGCTGCAGGTTTTCATTCTAACCTTTTTTTTAAATGAATGCCCTGTTTGTGTTGCTAATTCACTTTTTGTAAATTTCTATTAATTGAATTGCTTGTTTAAGATTTGTTCCCCTGAATTTCTTCATCGTTCCTCTGCATTGCTTCATTTCTTTCCTTAAATGGCACACAAATAGAAATGAAATGTGAAGTGAGGGAGCTAACAAAAGGCCAACTAAGTGAAGGCCTCCAACTCCAACCAATTTCACTCCAACTAGCTGCTTAATGAGGTGCCAGTTTTTGTTGTTAAGTAAACTCGTTCTTTAATTTCGTGGCTTGTTACTGCTCTCGTGGTGCATTAGCAGACATTTCCGAAATTGTTGATTTTCTCTTTTCTAAGAACCCTGTTAAAATGTTTTGGGGACCTGAGCAGATCAACACTCCTGAGACCTACACCTTCCATTATTTTCAGATATTATATAATAGACACCAGTTGTTTTGGCTCATTTTGTATCTCATTATTGTTTGGCTGCTAATTACGGAAAAAGAAAAAAATAAGAGGTCTGAGTCTTCAAGACCAAATCAATTAAAATTACTTCAAAAGAAGTTAATTAGCATTAAGAAAACAGTTAGAATGAAAACCTGAAGCCACGGTGGTCCTCCAGGACCAGAGTTAGGGACCCCTGGTCCATGTTACTGCCCGAGAAAGTAAATTACATTATCCTGGCTATTTCTACGCCCTAGGCCAGGGGTCCTCAATCACAGTCCTGGAGGGCCGCAGTGGCTGCAGGTTTTTGTTCTAACCCAGTTGCTTAATTAGAAAGCAATTTTTACCAATGATTTAATTTCATGGCTTGTTCGTGCTTTAACTCTGTTATGTCAGGTCATTCTCATATCCTAGATTTTCTTCCCCTTTCTAAGGATATTATCCAAATGATATGAAGGCTAAAATGGAAGAGTAATTCTCAGTCCTTCACTTTTTTTTCCTCACTTTCCTTCAAAGTATTTAATTAAACCCAATAGTGCACGATAAATACACACAGGTGTAAATGGTAACAAGCGAAATGGAGAAATGCTGGTCTCTTTTGTCATTTGCATGTTATTGCTAATTAGGAGCAGTTCAAAACTGAGAATACAGCTGTTTAAGACTAAAATAAGCAATAAGGGTTCAAAACCTTAACAAGTGAGGCAACTAAAGTGAAGCAGAAGTGTTACTTGAGTAATAAGAGCTTCTTATTAAGCAGTTGGGTTGGAGCGAAAACCTGCAGCTACTGCGGCCCTCCAGGACTGTGATTGAGGACCCCCCTACCCTAGGCCAAGGCACATAATTCTGCGCCCCACCCTTAAAAAGTTGATTTATAATTTCCAATTTAATATGTAATAGTTTATTTTTGAAACATATAAGCACTTAATACAATCTTTATAATCTTTGAACCACATTATATTTTTAATTCAAAACTACACTACTTATGAAATTGCATAACATTAACACCTACAAAAAAACTTTCCATCAAATTTCTTCAAGTTGTCTTACATACCTACTGGAATTTCTCCCTTCGCGCTTTTGTCCATGAAAAGGCTTCAAATGTTTCACTGGAGTCGACAGATCTTGTTAAATCTGCTTCAGTGCAAAGAAGTGCAAGGGCATTCAGCTTATTTTGCTGCATCGCAGATCTTAAATGATCCTCGATTCTTTTCAGAGAAGAAAAAGACCTTCCAGCCGAGGAATTCGTCACTGGAAACACTATCAGTAGATATGTGGAAGTCAAGCGATATGAGCGTAATGAATCAATTGGAATCACTATTGTAATGCCAAATCTGGAATTTTCCTTTAACACGAGGTTTATGCTGAGTGTGTGAGAGAGAAATAGCAAATGCTTTTTGCCTGTGAGATGATAGCTGTAGAGATGATCAATGTAAATGTACCACTCAATTTATTTAATGTGTATGGATGTAAATTTAAAAAGCAGTGTTTTATATGGTCTTTTCAAAATAATACTGAAAAAATTGTAAGTATTTGGTTGTTATTTCTTCTGTATATACACCCCCCCTGAATACTGCGCCCTAGGCCATGGCCTAGGTTGGCCTTATGGAAATCCAACCCTGATCCTGGCTGACTTAGCAACAGACACGCTTCACTCTGTACCATCGACTTTTTAATGAATCATTCTTAATGCTGGTGATTTTAAAGAAGGCCTGTTAGGCCTGTTCAATCGTGGTCACTGCTCTATCCAAATATTAATGACTTTAAATATAAACCTGTGGCACAATTTAAGCAGGTCTGACCTAACTGCCACCTACAAGCCTGTACTGACAGTAGCCGCGCTCTGTTATCCAAGCAAAATTTTTTTTTTCCCTGTTGTTTTTTGTTTTTATCATATGTATTTATTTTGTAGCCTCTGTAAAATTTAATTTCCTCTAGGGGACAAATAAAGTACATTACTCTAAATATTCTCATGTTATCAACAAAGATGGTGATAACAGGTCCGAAGCTCAAGGCTGCCATTAAAAAATAAAATGGTCCCCTAGCCTGAGGTCCTGCACAGACTCCTGAAATACTCGGTAGTCAAGAACAGAGGTGGAAATGCTTTGGTTACTGAGCTGCCTGGCGTTGGTGGGCTCTGCCTTGGGTGAGTTTTCTGACTAGCTGATCTGTATGCTTCTTTACTAAGTGTTTTTCACTTTTGAAACTCTCACACTGAACATTTGATCGCCATAAAGACGTAGAGCAGGCATTTCTACTGAATGAAGGCTTTATTGGTTGGTCCAATTGTAGATCTGAGTTAAACTGTTTCAGGCAGGCATTGGATGAAAACATCACTCACAGGTGCTGTGTAGGCAGGTGGACATCACACACGTAATACATGAACAGTTAAAACAGACAGAGAATTAATAAGCAAATGTACCGACTTACAGTATAACAATATTCTAGTGGTCTTGATAAAGTATTTTCATGTGAACCACCATCTCATTTTGAAGATAAATCACTGAAGTCTGGGTCCTATGGAAAGGTGTGACGGTTCTCATTGTTTCTATCCAAGTCTGTCCGTGTAAAAGTAATCCCTTTGAACTGAGGATTTGTGAATATCAGTCGCATCAGTAGCTTTGATTAGAATTGATGTGCACCTAACCTCCTGGTCCTAATCCACAGTTAGATGGGACAAGATCAGTCCAAGTAGACTATAAATAAGTAGACAAACCCACTTCAGATCTATGCAGTTAAATGTCTAATATAGTGTTCTCCTCTGAAATCTGACTCATTACACAGATTTATTAATGCAAAAAGTGAACCAATGGAAATCAGCCTTGAGTAATTGTTTGAGTTGGAGAATGATTATTATTTTTATTACTAAACTCACGTGTTCTAGTTAAGGGTTTTGGGACTTCATCCGCATTGGGTACTGTTTTGTCATGATTATCCTAGGTCACCTTACTTTCCCCTTTTATAATGTTTATTATGTAG
>JANRMT010062827.1:24056843-24075014 GCA_026402145.1 Polypterus bichir lapradei
ATATACAGTATATAAAATGCTAAGGTCCATCCATCTGCCACACAATTACTCACAAACTAATGGGGCTAGAACCTTGGTCTTGACCTTAATTGAAAACTTGTGACCTGATATGTTCTAGAAATTCACACATTTTTAGGTAGCATCAACCTGGTGACCAGGACCTGTGGCAGAGTCATTGAGAAACCAAGTGATAATCATCATTATGGCAGAAAGTAAAAGAAGAACAGCAACATCAGGTGATCATTAGGCACATCACAGAAGGGGATTAAGTGATAACAAATGAGAAACAATAAGAAGACAAGACGCTGGAGCTCATTGATAAGCATGAAGTAATCCTGAATATAACATTTGAGTTGGCTACCCTGGTGGACATAAAGGATGGCAAAAGGACCTGTGTTTATGGCAAAGTGATTGAGAAAACAATTGATTCCCACCAAAATGGCAGAAAGAAAAAGAAGAGCAGTGACATCTACTGAGCATCAAGCCTATTGCAGAAAGTGATTAAGGGATAAAGAACAAGAAAGAATAAGAAGACAAGATGCTGAAGCATACAGACAAGCAAGGTCTAATCCTAAATAAAGCCTTGTATGTTCTGGAAATTAAAGACATTTTAGGTTACAACAAGCTTGTAACCAGAAATGTTTATTGTAATAAAATCAATGTGTGCGTTATTCTATCCGCTGATAATCCTGCAGGACACATTACATACATATCTAGAATTCTTAATCCAGTGTAAGTGTTGTGTTTATTGTCCATCAAACAGTGAACTTTATTAAACGTAAATAAAGGGTGGCAAACTGAACTGTGCTTGGGTGTTTACAGCAAAATCAGCACAAAACCAAGTGATAATCGCCATAATGGCAGAAAGACAAAGAAGAACAGTAACATCTGCTGAGTGTCAAGCATATCACAAAAAGTGATTAAGTGATGAACAACAAGACAGAAGAAGAAGACCAAGTAATCCTGAACATGGAGCAAGTGAGCAGCAGATAAATATAACGGCTCATAGGCATGCAGGATAAAATCCAGACCAGCTAATGCAAGAATGTCACAGAGGCAGACATGCATGGTGACAATTGAGAAGATTGTCATATAGTTGAAACTACTTACCATATGAACGCATTGCTTGCACATCCTTATTTTACATCCTTACATCAATGTTTCTTTAAAGACTACTGTTTAGCAAGGTTACATCAGCAATGTGGTGAAGGTCAAGCTGCATTTTTTAATAATGTGCTGCCAAAACAGAAAATGTCCATTTACTCTAGATGAGCTATCAGAAGTAATAAAATACATTATGACTTCAAAAGCAACTGCGAGAAATATCTATTTAGAAGCCATAAAAAGTGTCAACAGCTCCTTATCTTTAACTTGCTTTTCATGTGCATTTTATTTTGAGACCATGCCTCTGTGTGTTCCATTAGTTTATCAGTAATAGTGTAGAAAGGAACTGAGTAGAATTACAAACATTACAATCAAGAGAGAACAAACAAGGGCATGAGGCCAAAATTAGAAAATGTACTTAAACAAGGACAAAATCCAATCACCTACTGGATCTTTGACTCTTTCTTTTTCTCCCTAATACAGGGAGATTCAGGTGGCCCACTGGTGTGTGAAAGAAGCGGCACTTGGGACCTGATTGGCATTGTGTCTTGGGGCACCCAGGACTGCAACGTGCGGGCACCAGCTGTTTATGCCCGTGTTTCCAGCTTCCGCAGTTGGATTGATCAGGTTGTGGCTTACAATTAAAGCCAGAATGGCAAAAGCTGACAAGCCTGAAAGATGTGCATGTAAAGATGTCCATGAGACGTCCAAAGAGAGTTGTCAACCAGCTTATAGATGTAGCTTTTAGAATCATCGCATTATCTGCATTATTAAAATAATTAAAACATTTCTGTGTGGAGGTAAGGCTGCGTACTTCAGTTCATTTCTTTATATACAGTGTCTATAAAAAGTATTCACCCCTTGGAAGTTTTCACATTATAATGTTATACAACATTGAATCACAATGGATTTTATTTGGCTTTTTTGACACTCCTTAATGTCAAAGTAAAAGCAGATCTCTGCAAAGTGATAAAAATTCATTACAAATGCAAAATAAAAAATAAATACTCAGATAAGCTTTCACTGCCTTTAATATGACACACCTACATTAAGCCATCACTGGTGCATCCAGCCGGCTTTAGAAGTCACATGGAGATCATCTGTTGGGGATTTCAGATGATTGTCTGTACGAATGTGAGGTTCCAGCTAGTCGTGGTATTGACAATGTTCCCCAGGGAGGACTGCCACTTAGCAATGATAAGAGGTAGAAATCAAATTGTGATGCACTGAGACTGTGACTACCGCTGCTGTTGTCCCAGCCACGTGAAGACAGTCTGGCAGCACACATGCTGCACCCTTCCTGGCAAACTGGCAGACACAGCATGAAGCAACAGGCGTTTTATGTTGATTTCTGCGGGAAACCATTATTTTTTGGAAAAAATATTGAGCCCTCAAAGAGTTAAAATGCGATACCACTCCCTTAGTGATACGGTGGTGAGAAATCGCATAGGAGAAACTTAGCTTTCTTTAATGATGGCTTACGCTGCAAAACAAACACACCTACAGTAAGCCATCACTGGTGCAGCCAGCCGGCTTTGGAAGTCACATGGAGATCATCTGTTGGGGATTTCAGCTGATTGTCGTCAGCGGGTTGGATAATGGATGGATGGATGTCGTCTAAATGCATCTGTCTGTTGAAGGTCCAACTTGTAGTGTGTCATTATGGTGGCCTAACCTGCAGAATGAAGACAAAAGGACACTCCAAGCAGCTCCATGGAATAGCAATTGATAAGCACAGGTCAGGATGGAGACTAAAATTATCCGTGTAAATGAAAATCCCTTGGAGCCCATTTAAATCAGCCATTAGGAAATAGGAAGAGTAGGGCACAGCAGAAAATCGGCCTTGAGTGGGCCATCCACAAAACCTGAGTGAAGAAGACAAGTGAGGGAGGCCACCGAGAGGACTATGAGAATACTGAAGGAGTTACAGGTTACAGTAGCTCTGACTGGTGAAACTGTGCAGACGACAATTGCTGTCCAGGTGCTTCACCAGTCACATCTTTAATAGAGAGGGGCAAAGAGAAATAAAACACCCAGGACATCTCAGGTAGAGTTTGCCAGAAGGCACACAGAAGTCTTTGAAATCAGTTGGAAAAAGATGAATATAAATTGACCAGTAGATTAAACTCCATGTGTGGCATAGACCAAATACTGTGCATTAACAAAATCTCACCATCTCCACCGTGAAGCAGACTCAAGAAGACTTGCGAGGCCAGAGGGGAAAATGAACGCAGCAAAATGCAAGGAAATCCTGATATAGTCTGCAAGAAACCTAAACCTTTGGAGAAGATTTATTTTCCAGTAGGACAACAACCTCAAGCTTAAAACCAAAGCAGCCCTACTTAAAAACAACAATTTTAATGTCCTGGAGTGGCCAAGTCAGAGTCCAGATCTCGGTCCATCTGAGTATTTGTGGCTGGGCTTGATAAATGCTGCTCACTCGTGATCTCCATGTTGCCTGACTGAGCTTGAGCAGTTTTACAAAGAAAGGAGAATGGAAGAAATATCAGTATGCAGGTATGCAAAGCTGATAGAGACCTGAGCACACACACTGAAGGTTGTCATGGTGGCAAAGCGGCATCTACTAAATACTGATTTGGTGAGGGTGAATACTTCTGCAAATAATTATTTTGTGTTTTATATTTGTAACTAATTTAGACCATTCTGCAGAGACCTGTTGTCATTTTGACATTGAGCTTATTTTGATCAGTGTCAAAAAATCTAATTAATAAACTGTGATTTCATTTTATATAACAATAAAAAGTTTCAATGGGGTGAATACCTTTTATATGTGTTATGTGTTCATATGTGTTATGTAACCACTAGGGGGCACTGCAACACCTCCAACTCCAGACACAAGTCCTGGTTTAAATTAAAGGTTTCATCTCACAAATACCTTGTACAAAGGTTACAAGACGGGTATAAAACCAAAGCCACTACAATTCTTCAGTTTCTCTTTCCTTCTCTTCTCTTCTTCCACTCCTCCAGGCAAGCTTTGATTACTTCCACCCGACTCTGGCTCTCTGTACTGAAGCGGAGCTGCTTCATTTATACAGGGCCCAGGAGTACTCCTGGTGTCGAGAGACTGTCCTTAGAAAGCACTTCTGGCTAAGGGTGGAAGTCCCATAAAGTAGGGACTATTAATCCCTTCAGTACCCCCTGGAACTACCTACAGAACCGAACAGGGCTGTTCCATGGGATTACATTTCCCAACATGCCTTGTGGGTATTCATATAGGTACTGAAACCCAGTGACCCTGCTACTGTATCCAGCAGGGGGCGCTAGCTCCATTGTTGGAACGAGTTCTTTTGTAATTGTGGCATGTTACATAACCTTAATCTATATAAATATGATATTAACTCTTTCAGGGCTGATGTCAACTTTTGTCAAAAGGAGGAGTTGACAATGGTAATCAGCTGTAAACTGTGACAAAACCAGCCATTACGTTTGACTCTTGTTGCTAGAAGGAAAGTTAGATTCATTGGTCTGACCGAGATTCCCTGTGCTCACGTGAGTAGCAAGGCGCACACAACGGCAAAAATGGAGCTGACATCTGGTGAGAGATCAAAGCGAATGTGAAAAGCAAAATACTCTGTGGATGAGGTCTTGCATATTATCCCTGAACTAGACTATGACTTGTCAGACTCAGATTTTGATGCAAGCGATCGAAAACGAATGGGAGGTTCCAGCTTCAGCTGATCGGTCCCCAGCTAGTCGTGGTATTGACAATGTTCCCCAGGGAGGACTGCCACTTAGCAATGATAAGAGGTAGAAATCAAATTGTGATACTGTTTCCTTAGGAGGCATTAGCTCTCTGGAAATGTGTTCTTTTGACATTGCGGCATGTTAAGTAACCAAAAAATATAGAAATATGACAGAAAAGGCGATATCCCTCCCATCGTGATTACGGCGGTACAAACATCACATGAGAGACAAAGATATACTTTAGCTTACTTTACTGACGGTTTTACGCGATTACAGACGGGAAGCTTATGACAGACTCTATGAAGGTGTAGGAGTCTTGATCTACGCAGTCTGCCATCTTTCGTCACCATGCTGAAAGGGTTTTCCGGACGGATGACATAATCTTCCGCCCGACAGCTTCAAAGTGTTTGACTGCTTGTTCTATGTATTTATACTGTCTTCTCCACGTGCAGGGCCCTCTCTGGTCTCCAAACAAGGAAAGTAAGGATTCAGTTTCATCTCAGGAATAGCACAATGTCCCTCTCTGGTCTCCAAACAAGGACAGTAAACTCAAACCCCACCTCCAACAAGAACAGCACAATGCTCACACTGCAGTTTGTCTCATTCTCCAAACTGCTAGGCTAATGGTTTCTAAATGCAGCCTAGTCCCTGTGTACCATACTTGGTCTGCCTGTATGAATGACTCCAACAGTGTGCATAGAGACAGTGACAATAAACTTAATATTATAACAAACTGAGTATAACAGATGCACTGCGACTGTGACCGCCGCTGCTGTTGTCCCAGCCACGTGAAGACAGTCTGGCAGCACACATGCTGCACCCTTCTTGGCAAACTGGCAGCCACAGAATGCAGCAACAGACGTTTTATGTTGATTTCTGTGGAAAACCATCATTTTTTGGAAAAAATATTCAGCGATACCACTCCCTTAGTGATATGGCGGTAAGAAATCACATAGGGGAAATAACTTAGCTTTCTTTAATGATGGCTTATGCTGCATAACAGACGAAGGAAGTCTGACATTTTTGTTGATGCGTTGGAAGGGTTTTCAGGGTCAGATGACGTTATCTCCCATCTGTCCGTTGGCTTCAAAGGTGTGCCGGGCAATGTTCCAAGGCTTTAAACTCTTCCTTCATGTGCAGGCCCCCAATTAGGTGAATCATGTCATTCCAAACAAGACAAAGAGGATGCAGTTTCATGCTGACTTTGACACACAGAAATAGTATACAGTGGTCATCAGTCTGACTGCCCATTTCTCAGTTGTCCCTAACTTGTCTTGTCTTAAAATGCTTGCCTAGCAGTTCTTATATGGCGAACTCCTGTGTGCTAAATCTGGCTCTGTGTCAGTTGTGCACGTGAGTAGAAAAAGACAGATTTTTAAAATATATTTGCACAGAGCACAGTGACATATTAAACTTATACACTTATTACAGCTACCTTGAGTTATAGGCAAATAAAATTGACATGAATACTGACCTGCTGGTTGGGTAAAGATTCTCATTCAGTCCCAGTCGGGATGCCAGTCCACGTGTGCCATCTATTACAGTTACCAAGCAGGCATACTACCTGACCTTTCAAAAAATGCATTTATTGCCTGATTGAAGATTTGCTTGCAGAAATGGAACATCCACCTGCCTCGTGTGTGTTACGGCCAGAAGTAACCAATGTCACTATTCCCTCATATTTTTAGAATGAGCCGATACTGGGGACTTGGACTTGACATTCTGAGGTATCCGTGCAGTTGTGTCAGTCTAGAAAACATCAAGGCACAAGTACAAGTAGCGCCATTCAGGGGAAGAGGGACAAAGTCTTCTTGGAGGTGACTGTTGTGCCACCTTGTGTCATCCCCCATCTGAAAGTTTTCAGGTCCAGACTGGAGAGCAGGGAAGAGCTGGGCTGAATATTAGATGACTAAATTATTGTTCTGATGTGTCAATAAGATCAGTGCATTTCATCTTTTATGTCGTGTCTCTGGCAGACATTCATTGTTCAGAGAATCATGGCAGGTTTTAAATGTAGGCAGGTTAGAGTTCACAGGGTGGATGGATTGGTCAGCACCTTCTGAATAAATGGAGAGATGCCAAATGGTGCCAACCCTGTGTGGACCACCCAGGCTGGCACTGCCACCTGAACCCGATACAGACAAGTGTGGGACACAAGTTCAAGGCACACATGTTTTATTTTTTCTTTTCCTTTGTGGGAAACGTCTTCCTCGTCTCTCACTAGCACAGCAACATGGTCCAAAGCACAGCACATACACAATACTTTTTTCTCGTTTCTGTTTCTCTTCTCCTTACCACTACTCGACTCTGGCTCTCAAGTAGTGTCTGCTGGCTCCTTTTATCAGGCACCTGGACGTGCACCAGGTGCTTGATTACTTATTTTCCGACAGCACTTCTGTGTGTGGAGGAAGAACTGCCCATAAGGGCTCAGCAGCTCCTACTGCAGCACCCCCTGGTGGCGCCTGCAGATCCCAGCAGGACTGCACCAAACTTCAACTCCCATGAAGCCTTGAGGTAGTCTGAGGCACCGTTGCAACCCGGGGGGTTGCCATCTAGCATCTCTGGGGGGTAACACTCTGGCTATGCAAGGGCCCCAAGCCGCATGCTACAACTGTTATCCCTGAGCTGGGCAAATCTGTGGTGGCAGTGTGATTGATGAACCTGCAAATATGACCTGGAAAGTCAGTGCCATCTTCAACAGGCCGGGTAAGGTGGGTAGAGAGGCTGCCAGATGCAAAGCAACTGTGCCTTTCCAATTCACTGTGAGGTCATTCTGTTTTTAGATTCATTTTCATCTTGTGTGTTTGATGTCTTTACAAGGAAGTCTCACATCAGCTTCTTCGAGAAGGCATCAAAGTCACACGAACATGACAACCATATAAGGCAGAATGACTTTAATAAGAAGTACAGCACATGCTGGTTAGATGCTTGAGAAGACATCTGCGTGTCTTCCTGCATTATAACATAGCAGGATGCCAATCTGCAGATCTGCAGGGGAGATCTCAGCATTTCAAATGTGCCACTGCAGGAGCTTTCATTCCACAGATATCTCTGCCATCAAAGCTCAGTGTGCCCACCTCGACTCGCAAAAAAGCATCAATAAGGGAAAAGTCCCCACCTGCTAACAATCCCACCCCATTCAGGCAATAACTGAGAAGAGAAGCAAGCATAGCGAGAAAGAGACCAGTTGCACTGACACCTACACATCCCGTTTACAATAACATAAATAGTTCTTACTAACTGTGGTATCTTTTCAAGAAATTACATAGTTGATAAAAAAAGAAGTGAATGCAAGCAGCCAAAAAGCTGTAAAATAAATTCCACTGGACATGAATCAAACTTTGATGTTGACTTTTCAGGTGGGCTGCCAGAAGGATGTTAGGAGCTGTAAAGTATGGAAATCAGCTTCTTGTTAATGGTTGGGAAAATCTAAAAAACAATACAATACAATACAATACAATTTATTTTTGTATAGCCCAAAAACACACAAGAAGTGCCGCAATGGGCTTTGACAGGCCCTGCCTCTTGACAGCCCCCCAGCCTTGACCCTCTAAGAAGACAAGCAAAAACTCCCAAAAAACCATTGTAAGGAAAAAAATGGAACAAAACCTTGGGAAATGCAGTTCAAACAGAGACCCCTTTCCAGGTAGGTTGGGCGTGCAGTGGGTGTCAAAAAGAAGGGGGTCAATACAATACAATACACAGAACAGAACACAAGTAACCCTCAATATAATATAATAGTGCAATAGAATTATTACAAGTACAAAGCAGAAGTTGACAGTAGATGATATCACATCATGTGATTTGGATTTGTTTAGAGTCCTGGAGACCTCATCCATCAAGCTGTCTCCCCCATTTGGCCATTCCACAGCTGAGACATTGCTGCGCCAACCAATCCGATGAAAAGACCCCTCTACCCAACGATTCCTGTAATCCTCCATCAGAGATGACTTTACCTTAGGCAGGCAAAACAACATGGCAGGTGGGCCGTGGCACCAAGGGCCACATTTGAGTACCAAGAAGAGAAACAGAATAAGTGATGGTTAGTAACAAATTATAACTATCATATTACTTATGTTTTAGTGCTAATGACTAACAACAGAGATGCAGTCTGTACAGTTAATCAGTAGCTCTAGTCAGGGTATGCTAAACTGAAGTAGTGAGTCTTCAGCCGGGATTTAAAGGCTGAGACCGAAGGGGCATCTCTTATAGAAGCAGGAAGACCATTCCACAGTTTAGGGGCCCTGTAACTAAAAGCTCGACCTCCCACTGTTATTTTATTAATTCTTGGAATCATAAGCAGACCGGCATCTTGAGATCTTAATGTGCACTCAGGTTTGTAAGTCATGATAAGTTCAGAGAAGTAAGCCGGACCTTGGCCATTTAATGCTTTATGTGTTAAAAGGAGGATTTTGAAATCTGCCCTAAACTTAACCGGGAGCCAGTGTAAGGATTTAACTGGAGTTATGTGTTTGTATTTTCTTGTTCTTGTAATAATTCTTACAGCAGCATTTTGGATTAACTGGAGGCTGTATAAAGAACAATATGAACGCCCAGTGAACATGACATTGCAGTAGTCAATCCTACTAGAAATAAATGCATTAATTAATTTCTCAGAATCCTGTTTATTTAGAAAGCGCCTTAATTTCCCAACATTTAAAAGTAGGGGAAGCAGCGAAGGACAAGGAATAGTAACATCTAATTGGATAGAAAGAGAAATGAAAATGTAGGACCATAAAGATGTGGTGAAATAGAAGAACCAGAACCTATAAAAGAAGAAACTGGGAACTTTAAGGGGACATAAATTTTAAAACTGATCAGGCACTAAACCCACTAAACAGCATTTCACGAAGGTTTGTTTAAATTCTTTGAATAATTTTATATTGTATAAATTGATGGTTGTCATTTCTTGCTGTCATGTTTCATTGCATTTAAAGTTGAATCACAGCTCAAATGAGGGTTATGTCTAAAATCTGAATCCCACTTTAGTGAGACAGATTGGGGTTTCTTGCCTGCATCATAAAGACATCATCAGTACTAGACTTCATTTTGGTAATTTAGGTGAGTCATAGACAGTTGTGGTGCGCTTCTGTGACTTCCACTCGTATAGCCTGACATACCAGTAAGTCAGTCTGACCAAACTGTGACTTGCCCCTTTGTCTTAAGTCATAGGGGCAGGCTTGTGTGTGTGTGTGTGTGTGTGGAATACTGAAAATCAACGGGCACTCACATGGAAATATAATGCATATAAAGCAGTGACAAGGAATAAAGGATGTGAGGGTTTTGAGACCTTACAATCAGAAGAGACTTGTCTGTGGTTTATAGACCTCAAAAGAATGGAAACATAAGTCAAGAACTTGGAAAAACAGTAAAACCTATATCACATTAGATGACTTGTCCAGCATTTTTCATTTGTATCCTTCATTTATATAAGCTTAGTGAGTCAGAGGCAGTTGGTAGTGCACTCCTGTCAAGTCAAGTCGCCTAAAGTGATCTACCTGTCGACTGAGACTAACTAGTAAACTAGTAATCAGCAGGTCTGATTTCCTCTTTAGTTGTAGGGGTGGGCTGCGTTCGCATGAGAACTGACAACCAATGAATGCTCATCTGGAAATTCAATGCATAGTATATAGAGATAAAGAATAAGGGACATGTGTGTTTTGAACCTCACAAAATGGAAAAAAATGGGCCAACACTGCAGCTGAACTTGATATACTTGTAAAGCCTATGTCATATTAGATGACTTTTCCAGCAATTTTCAGTCATAGCCTTCATTTACATAAGTTTAGCGATTCACAGGCAGTCAGGAGCGTACTCCTGTCAAGACTCCTAATGTGACATGTCAACTGAGATCAACTAGGTAGCAACTAGCTCAAATAAACTAGCTACTAATAAAATAAAATATAATAAATCTATATAATAAAACTAGCTCTAATAAAATCAAACAGGTTTGATTTTCTCTTTAGTTGTAAGGACCGGGCGTGTGAGAGAGAGAGTTGCTAACAACCAATTAATGCTCATCTGGAAGTTCAATGCATAGAATGTAGAGATAAGGAATAAGCATTTAAGTTTTGAACCTCACAAAATGGAAAAAAAGGGGCCAAGACTATCGCTGAACTTGATATACTTGCAAAGCCTATGTCATATTAGATGACTTTTCCAGCAATTTTCAGTTATAGGCTTCATAAGCTTAGCGATTCACAGGCAGTTGGTAGAATACTCTTGTCGATACTCCTAATGTGACCCATTGACTTAGACCAACTAGTTAGTGACTACATCAAATAAAATCAAAAGGTTTGATTTTCTCTATAGTCGTAGGGGCCAGGTGTGTGTGTGTGAGAGATAGAGCTAACAACCTATGAATGCTATCTGGAAGTTCAATGCATAGAAAGTTGTGACAAGGAACATGAATGCTATGAACCTCACAAAAAGGATGAAAGAAAAAGGGAGCTGCTGGACTCCCTGCAGTTATTAACCCTTCATACAACACCAGCTCCGTCAGCAGTCACACAATTGGCTGTCAGAAAAAGGGGCAAGCATGACTGCAATTTTCAGTTATGTAATTTGACATGGTGAAGCATTGAGATCAGCAGCTGTGGCTGGCAAGTCTGACAGGTCCCATGACAAAAATTCACATAATGTGACAAGGGCAAATGCCTTCTCATATACTTGGGCTCCACATTCCATGCAGGATATTATTGGCTGTCAGAAAAAGTCAATATTTTAGAAATGCGAAACTGTGCTGGAAAGTCATCATGCAGTCACGTAATTTGACCTCCCCTAGGATTTCTAGTTGTGTGAATTGACATACTCAAGCAATAGGATCAGTAATAACATTCATCAAATTTGATACCCCCTTGTGTAACATGCATTAGCTTAATATAAGAGAATTGAATATGTCTCTCTATTATAATAAAAAAAATCCTGTGACGAGACAAGACTTTTTGGAAGATTTTTTCAAGTCCCGCAAGTTGAGACCTTGGCCATAAGATTTTTTCAAGCCCCGCCCTCCTCTCAACCATTTTCAACCACGCACACGTTAATCTCACCTCTCATTCATGTGAATGCTTTTGACAGACAAATTTTCTGCTCTCTCAGCTCTTATAAATGTTAACATTTTCCTCACTTTAAGTTCCCAATTAAAGAAGACGTATTATGTCCAAATCTTATTGAAGAATTTCATCACGAAGAGTTATCAACAGAAAAAATGAGTACACGTGCAATCCTAGCACCGAAAAACGACAAAGTCAAACAGATTAACAGCAAAAATGTCGATTGGTTACATGACAAATTGGTTAAATGCGTATCAATAGACTATGCTGAAGATAAAAACATCAATTTACAATATCCCGAAGAATAACTACAACTGTTAACACCGTCCGGTCTTCCACTACATGAATTACTGTAGAAAGAAGGATATATCCAAGAAAGGTAATGTAGTACATCTTCCGCGGATAACATTAGACAACAAAGGAGATCTTGATATGTCATTCGTATTAAAACGCTAACAGTTTCCTGTTAGAATAGCTTTTGTGAAGACAATTAACAAATCTCAGAGCCAAATATTCAAAAAAATTGTTTTATTTAATATAAAAAACGAAATTCAATTACGGGCAGTTATTTGTTGCGTTGTCATGATAAAAGTCCAAACACAGAATCAAAATTCAATGTGATATTGATGAAAATATAATTCAAAACATTGTTTTTACTGAAGTTTTACAGTAAAAGTGTAAGTTTAAAAAGTATTTGCGTGTTAATTTCAAGACAATTAGAACAAAATCGTATTAGGCAACGAATAACTCTAATGCAACAAGAAACATAATGTACTTTCAAATTATTAAGTTTTACTCTTTTTTAATATGGTTAATTACTCGCTGTATTGTAAAATAGTTCTATTATGCATATGTAACAATTCCCATGAAAATAAAAATCTGTTTAAATTGTACATGCACAACCCCATATGCGAGCGACAGAACCGCAAAGAGGCTAGTGCGTAGCACATGCCGGAGGGCTGGCGAACAAAACGAGAAGGAGGCAAAGCCCCCTAGTTAATAGAGAAAAAAATCTTACCTAGTCTACAACTCACAAAGACAAAATCAAACAGGTGTCTTAAGAGCAGACTCCATGTGTGTGTGGAAGAGCAATCACCATACAAGGAATAAGGACACCTGAAAACAGCAGAGAGGCTCAGGTGTCTCATGCCTCCTGTTTAACAAAGAAAAAAAATTCTGAGTTCTTGGCCAAACTCACCGTACCTGTAAAGTCTTCATATAGCACCGGCTCCTTCAGGCAGCATGGTATTGCCAGCCAAAAAAAGGGCAGAACTCATGATACTTAAAAGAAAAGATGAAAGGAAAAATCACCCGCACATTTCACCAAAATGAAAACCAAATATTTAGTCCTGATCTGATATTCAGTCCACAATGAAATGAAAATTATATGTGAACTTCACACCAGAAGTGAGGTGGAGGGGTAGATCTAGCATTGCACTTAAATAGTTTAGGCATGGTAGTAAATTTATCTTAATTATAGATGGACAAGATTGAAATCAATAAGCAAGATTGCTCAGTCTGACTGTTTAACCTCTTCCACAATTATTCCACCACAGACAGCGTTTTTTTTTTTATATAGTGTTAATCACAGGACTGTCTGTCCACAGGCAGCACAAAAAAATACACGGAACTTCAAAGTGTGAAGAGACAGTATTTTTAAACAAGGGAATAAACATAGCAACAAGGAGCATAAACAAGACCCAAAAGAATGGCCTTCTGGGCTTCTGCCTTGCATATTTAAAACGTTATGTGGAAAGACTTCCAAATGCTCAGACTGATATAGGAATGAAAATAACATAAATCAACCAAAATTTTTGAAAAGACAGTAACATGTTCTGTAAGGCATCATATTAAAAGTCATAGCCACATAAAAGCATTAATTCAAGCATCTGAAGCTATTTGAGTCGTTCGCACCATGCAGAGAGTACAACATGCTTAGCTTCACTTCACACTGGGAGGGTCTCACAATGAGAACAAAGCAGCATCCCATAATTACAATAATTAACAGAGATATCTGTCAGGATTTGATGAACATTCAAAAAAGTATATATTAATTATATGTGGACATCTGAAGGAAAATCGAGGTGATATCAAATGTTAGTGAACTGGTGTCAAGGAAAGATATCACATAGTCAGTCAGTCATTTTCTAACCCACTTAGTTATTAACAGGGTTGCGGGGGTCTTCTGGAGCCTATCCAAATTAGCACAGGGTGCAAGCCAGAAAAAAAACCCTGGACAGCGCACCTCACATTTTACAGTTCGCCATGTGCTAATTTTTATTCAGTTCTTTTTTTATTATGTAGTATTTTATGTAAAACACATGCATTAACAGTTCATATACAGTACATAGCTAAACAATTATTGTAAGAATTCTTTTGGAGAGCAAATGTGTCTGGAATGAGAGGCCTTGTCCTTGCAGGCCCTCGATAGTGACCACCCTGAAAATGCAGATGGAATTTAACCATTCTAGTCATAAGCCTAAGTGTCAGTCCATAGCATCATCCTATAGCCATCCTAACCGACCATTAGTGGTAAGTGATCCCAGAGGAGTTCACTTTTATATGAGTTTAATAAAATCAAGGAAATGTTTGGGAACTTCAACAAACTTTGTAAAATGCATTGGAAGTCAATGGAAGAGAAGGAACTGAAGTAGTTTTTAGTGGAATATAACAGTGCAATGGTCTTTTAAGTGTTCCTGACAGTTATGGATGTGTCTGGCAAGTATCCTGGGCCAATTACTGTGGACTAAAATGTGACCTGAGCTGTAAAGCAGTCAAGCTAACCACTGTGCCACTGTACCTCAAACAACAAAAATGGTAGATGGAACAAAAATCTCAAAGTACAACAAATGGCCACAAACTAGCAGGGGCACATATTGGCGAAGCCACAAAATAGTGGGGTGGGACTCGTTTTATTTCATTAATTGAAGTTGAGCTCTGGCCACAGATGGAACATCTTTTTTGTTTCCCATGTATCTGTGCAGGTGCTTTGCTCTTTCTTCTTTCGTCAAGTAATACATCTTTTGTTATTAATATTTTCACAGGTTCTCCTGCGGTTTCTGACAAGGACGGGGGAAACGGAGGGCTCTTTATAGTTGCAGGACATGGACAATTTTAGCATGCAAATCTACAAATCTGTACAGAGTACAGCTGCCAGCACACAGGGATCAATGTTATATAAGTATATCAAGTGGCAGTTCTCATAATATTCTCACTTAGGTCAGCCAATATACCCCTCAAATGAAAAAACTGCAAGTGGAACTGCATGGTGGAAATCCAGTTGGAGTACCGCTCAGATAGTGGCATCACGCATGTGCGAAGCATATCAGCAACAATCTTACAGTACACATTGTGAAAGAACTCAAAAGGACACAGAAAGAGGTTTGGGGGCAGCCGCCAGTATGCTTGAAATAGGCTGCCGATAGTAAAGGTTGTGGTTCGATTTTGTACAGACTTCAGTCCAAAACAAGAACAAACAGACAAGCAAAAATGGCGGTTTTAAAGTCAGACAGGGGAAGTGACGTCATCAAATCCAGGCGAAATTTCCTGTGGTCAGTCTGCCGATGAAAAAGAGAAAGGATCAGTGCACCCTGCCATCCCCTGGTCTGGCATGGAATTACCTTCATTTGAGCCCTTTAGCTGCCTCTCATGAGCAAATGTGTGACAGCGTGCATGAAAGTTCTAAATTTGCTTTGTGTCCTCATGTGTTCAGGGCAACTGGGCGACAGACAACTCGGCGAAAAGACAACTCTGCGAAAAGACAATTCGCGAAAAGACAACTTGGCGACATCCATTACCAGTTAGGAACAGTTAGGTTTAAAGAGATTTTTTAATGATATTTAAATTACAATGTAGGGTGCCAGAAAATCCACAGAATCACCTGCTTTATGAGAGTCCCAATACGTTCAGAGTAAAGATATTCCTTAAGCTGTACTCGCAGGTCACCTTTTGTATTCTAAATAACTTCATCATACGATTACAATCAATACAATTTATATAAAGGATTAGCAATTCTGGTTGCAGAAGATAATGTAAGAAAGAGTTTATTTCATCTGCAGAATAAAGTTAATTCGACAGTTCTATAAATTTATTTTCTACATTTTAAATCACGTTGTCATTTAAATATAATTAAAAAACCTCTTTGAACCTAACTATTACTTAACTGGTAAAGGATGTCACCAAGTTGTATTTCGCAAAGTTGTTTCTTCGTTGAGTTGTCTTTTCGCCGAGTTGTGTTTCGCCGAATTGTCTTTCTGCTGAGTTGACTATCGCCCAGTTGCCACCGAACTGCCTCATGGGGCACTGTGAAAAAAATGCTGGTCTTAAGTCAGCAGCACAGGGAATTTCTACAAAAATATTCGGCGAACAAGACCACCAGCGAACACAGCATATTCGCCACAATTCACTGCACAGGTGTGTAGGTTTTACTTTGAAAACCCAGCAGGAACTGCATGAATCCTGATAAACAATGTGCCAGAAAATCTAAGATTACAGGGATGAACGTTACAAGTGCTTTCTAAGTTTGACGTGTTTCCATAATTTGGCATCATACATTTAATGTCCTACATTTCTTTTGCCTTGTATTAAATTAAGACCCCATTCAGTGTGGATTTCTGACTTAAGCTTGATGGCACCAGGTAGGAGGTCTCTGTCCCATAACCATGTAATGAAAAAGCAGGTTCAGAATTGGATGCTTTGGTGAATTAGTAAAATATATGAATTTTAACTAGGTCTTCAAGCCATGCACTTCAGATTAAATCAAATCTGCCCCAATAAACTAATAATTATACTGGTGAAATTATTTTCATCCATAAGTCTTCCAACCTGCATTTACCATTGCACTGTGTTTAGAAAATTACGGAGCCCCTGAGGCGAAATTGTGTAATTTTTTTGAAAACAAAAGTTAAATAATGGAATCAATTTAATTATGAAGGACTAATAAGAGGCACAGCACACCCTGGTTAGATGCTTGAGAGGACATTTGTGCTTTTCCTGCATTATGACATGGCAGGGGTCCAAATCTGCAGATCAGTAGGAAACTTCCTGGCGCCGCTGCAGGAGTCTTCTTTCCACGGACATCTCTATGGTTAGGGCTCATGGCGCTCACATTGCAGCTAACTTGCTTATTAACTCTGTGTGTTGATCTTATAGTAAAACACGTTGAGAGACTTGTGTTCTGTTAAAATACGTGATGCTTGTTATGTTCTTCAAGGTCTGAGAGAAAGTTAATCTTCCTGTACATAAGGCTTAAGAAAGACTAATCTTAAAAAAAATGTTAAAAAAAATGACACAACTTACAAGGGATCCAGTAACTTGTGCTTTTGTAGTAAAGGACGTTGTCTCCCATTTGGTTAAAGTTGTCTATTGACTAGCATTTATGTGGGCCTTGAGGGTCTGAGGGGAGGAAAGGGCAGTCAGTTAAGGGTTACACTCTGGAGAACTGTGTTACCTTAACTGTACATCTGCTCATCTTACATTTACTTTTTTGTTCTTGTTTCTATTAGGACAGAAGCACTGTCAAACACAGGGACTTGAGCAATAGGAGTTAGGATGACTGATCGGTATTTGGGATAACTTCATTTACATACTCAGTGTTCACATGGCTATACAATAGCCATGTCAAGGCTACCCTTCCAGAGAAGCAATAATACCGTTAGTCTGCTGTCAAGGGGGTTTCTGAGGATCTTAATCTAGCTGCAGATAGTGGCAGGAAGATGTCCCTGACCACTGTCTCACCATCCTGAGATGTTCTTGGATTTAAGTGGCAAAATATCTGTGAAGGGTGGCCCTGGTATCTTGATGGAGATGCAACAGGCAGCAATGCAAAGAAGGTTTCAACATCTGTTGTGAAAGCTGGAGGTGTAATCATGTCATCATTACTTAACCTGTCATTTTCAATCCACATCAATGCAACAATCTTCTCTAAATGCTACTCAAGTATGTCTATTAAAATACAGGCAGTATGTGGATAATGAATGATGCATGTAATGAAAAAGTACCAAAAATGGCCACTGCTTTATTACTCATTTAAAGTTTATTTATTTATGTTTTAATGTATTAATAAAATGAGAATGAAGGAATATTACTGTACTCTAAATAACTAAACACATATTTAAACTAAAAGGAGCCAGTAGTATGTTCACCTTATCCTTAAACATCCGACATTTATTGATAATGAAACAGTAGCCTAATTTCCCCAGATTGGAATCTAAAACATCAACCAGGGTCTGCATTATGAAGAGCAAAAATGGGCTTTAAACAACCTATCTATCTATCTATCTATCTATCTATCTATCTATCTATCTATCTA
>JANRMT010062827.1:24091512-24174924 GCA_026402145.1 Polypterus bichir lapradei
CTATCTATCTATCTATCTATCTATCTATCTATCTATCTATCTATCTAATCTAACATCTTTGGAAAAACTTACTACCCACACTTTTCCCAAAAAGCTTTTCTCAAAGCTTCATTGGCAGCTGCAGCTCCAGGCTGATGGACCTTTGCAGATGGAGAAATGGTGCTGGAACTGTAGAGGTGGCAGTCTCTCAACTGCCTTCCTTCCTGTAAAATGGATTCTCGCTCTTTACACCCCTCTCTTAGGCAGCTTGCTGTCCACTGTTGCTGCACTACATGGAATTCTTTTTCAGCTCTGGCAGGCTTGCTGTTTTTATAGGATCCCCTGCAGCTGTCCCTGAAGCTGCCTATTTGGATATTAAAATACCAGCTTATTCTGTTGATGACTCATTGCTCGGTAGATGAAGCTTGTCAATGCCTTTACAATATTTTATGTTTTAAAAAACAACAGCAAGACAAAAAAGCAACGTAGTTTAGTACAAGGTTGCCTTATTTCACTCTTGCTGTCCTCTCAGCCTGTTTATTATTTGATCGATTTCAATTAGTTTGGCAGTTACTCTGTACCACAAAGATCATGTGAGGTTCTCGCCACAAGTAATGGACTTAATGCCCATGAAGAAGAGACAACATGAAAGGACCAAGGAGCACTCACTTAAGATGGAAAAATAAAGTGATGCTATCCCTAGAAAGGACCAGGGCCAGACAGGGGAAGAACTCTACAGATGTTAGTACTGTAAGCTAACAAGCACAAGTACTCTTGACGGAGTTTAAAGCAGAAGTATAGTTAGGTCCATAAATATTTGGATAGAGACAACTTTTTTCTAATTTTGGTTCTGTACATCACCACAATGAATTTTAAATGAAACAACTCAGATGCAGTTGAAGTGCAGACTTTCAGCTTTAATACATTGGGTTGAACAAAAAGATTGCATAAAAATGTGAGGTAACTAAAGCATTTTTTTAACACAATCAAGCAGATAAAAGGCCTGGAGTTGATCTGAGGTGTGGTGCTTGCATGTGGAAGACTTCGCTGTGAACAGACAACATGCGGTCAAAGGAGCTCTCCATGCAGGTGAAAGAAGCCATCATTAAGCTGCGAAAACAGAAAAAAAAACATCCGAGAAATTGCTACAATATTACGAGTGGCAAAATCTACAGTTTGGTACATCCTGAGAAAGAAAGCAAGCACTGGTGAACTCAGCAACGCAAAAAGACCTGGACGTCCACGGAAGACAACAGTGGTGGATGATCGCAGAATCAGTTCCATGGTGAAGAGAAACCCCTTCACAACAGCCAACCAAGTGAACAACACTCTCCAGGGCTTGGTAGGCGTATCGATATCCAAGTCTACCATAAAGAGAACACTGCATGAAAGTAAATACCGAGGGTGCACTGCAAGGTGCAAGCCACTCATAAGCCTCAAGAATAGAAAGGCTAGATTGGACTTTGCTAAAGAACATCTAAAAAAGCCAGCACAGTTCTGAAAAAACATTCTTTGGACAGAGGAAACCAAGATCAACCTCTACCAGAATGATGGCAAGAAAAAAGTATGGAGAAGGCGTGGAACAGCTCATTATCCAAAGCATACCACATCATCTGTAAAACACGGTGGAGTCAGGCAGTGTGATAGTATGGGCGTGCATGGCTGCCAGTGGCACTGGGACACTAGTGTTTATTGATGATGTGACACAGGAGTGAAGCAGCCGAATGAATTCTGAGGTGTTCAGAGACATACTGTCTACATACTAAATGCAGTCAAATTGATTGGGCGGCATTTCATGATACAGATGGACAATGACCCAAAACATACAGCCAAAGTGACCCAGGAGTTTATTAAAGCAAAGAAGTGGAAAATTCTTGAATGGCCAAGCCACTCACCTGATCTTAACCCAATTGAACATGCATTTCACTTGTTGAAGACTAAACTTGGGACAGAAAGGCCCACAAACAAACAGCAACTGAAAGCCGCTGCAGTAAAGGCCTGGCAGAGCATTAAAAAGGAGGAAACCCAGCATCTGGTGATGTCCAAGAGTTCAAGACTTCAGGCTGTCATTGCCAGCAAAGGGTTTTCAACCAAGTATTAGAAATGAACATTTTATTTCCAGTTATTTAATTTGTCCAATTACTTTTGAGCCCCTGAAATAAAGGGATTGTGTTAAAAAAAACACTTTAGTTGCCTCACATTTTTATGCAATCTTTTTGTTCAACCCACTGAATTAAAGCTGAAAGTCTGCACTTCAACTGCATCTGAGTTGTTTCATTTAAAATTCATTGTGGTAATGTACAGAACCAAAATTAGAAAAAAGTTGTCTCTGTCCAAATATTTATGAACCTAACTGTAGATTTTGCACCTCTTTTGTTGACCTTCTGTCCTCAGTTCATTCATCTGAACATGGTAGATTCTGTGCATCAAGTTTCTCCCACCGCTCTGTCACAGGCAGCAGGCATCTTCAGCACAGGAATGCTAAAACTGGACCAAGTCTTCCTTTGAGCTTTAGATGCAATAATAAAACATTTGCTAGCTGTTAAATTCTTTTTATTATTAATCCCTTTTTTGTACAAGACGAAGTGGCATGTGCTGATGCTAATTTCTGTGTGCTACTGATACCAATCTCAAAAACACCGGGTGTGTTAAGTGAACAGTGTCTTATCAATGACAGGACATGAAGCGTGACTTTAGTTTAGTTTTCAAACCATGAGCGTTTGGTGTCCTAATCAGATTGAATGCAACCTTGCAGGCATACATTTCAGAGTGCCATGTTACCACAGTTTATCATTTATAAGACATCAGTTCACCGATCGTGGTCCAGGCAGGATGCGGCTCACTTAGCTAACATGCTGTGAAGGTTTATACTTTGAATAGTCCATAAAATGCAAGGTTAAGATATAGCTCAGCACTTTCTTCGGTTCACCTGGAGACTTTCTCATTTATTATTAGATTAGATTAGATTTGATAAACGGTATTAACCCCAAGGGGGAATTCAGATACGAACAGCAGCAAAAACAAAAACAAGTACAGTATACAGACTTACAGGACAGAAATTACAGCCAATCAATCGATCAATTGTTAAACAAATAAATACATAAACATATATTGTGCAGATATTTCAAAATGAACTTAATAAGTACATTGAGAGGAAGCAATGAATATCCTGATAGCAGTAGGCAGAAAAGACCCACAGAACGTATTTCATAGCACATCATGGTGGATTGAGCCTGTGGCTAAAAGTGCTCCAAGACAACGCCTCCTGGATGGAGAGGATGTTTCATGATGGCATCCAATTTTTCCCCCATCTTCTTTTCCACAACAGCTTCCAGTGGGTCCAGGGTTCACCCTGCAATGGAGCAGATTTTCATGATATGTTTGTTCAGGCATTGTGCTTCCTTTGAGCTCAGGTTGCTTCCCCTGGAGATCACAGCATAGAACACCACACTGGCTAATATGGACTGCTAGAACATTTCCAGCAGCTTACTGCACACATCAAAAGGCCCAAGTCTCCTGAGTAAGTCTAGTCTGTTCTGGTCCTTCTTTTCCAGTGCCACTGTGTTGTCAAACCATTCCAGCTTGTTGTTTATGTGACTCCCCAGGTACTTGTAGCTCTGCATCACTTTCACATTCTCCCCTTGAATGGTAACTGGTCTCAGGGGCTCCTTGTATGCTGGAAGTCTACCACCTACTCTTTTATCTAGCTGATATTGAATTGCACAAGACAAAGTCCTCCACAACCTTCATGTTCTCTGTCTCATGTCCATTATTATTGCAGCCTTTGATGTAGGAGTGATATGAAAATATATGTAGATGGCAAGCATTGGTATTGTGCTGGAGTTCTGTTGTACATAGGGTAAGCAGGAAGGAAGACAGGACAGTTTCCTGAGGTGCTCCAGTATTACACACCACCATTTCTTACACGCAATCCCTCAGCCTCACAAACTGCTGTCTGTTGGTCAGGTAGTCCATGAACCAGGAGGTGGTGGAAGCATCAAGATTCAAAGCCTTGAGCTTTTTTCCCCAGTTGATGAGGTAGGATTATGTTAAAGGCACCGGGAAAATCAAACATCAATATCCTGACTCTGGAACCAGCTTTGTCTAAGTGGGATTAGGCTCTGTGGAGCATGTAGATCAGAACAGCCTCCACACCTATATGTGCCTGATAGGAAAACTGCAGAGGATCCAGATGTTCTGAAATCAGGAGTTGTAGCTGTTTTAGGACAAGCCTCTCACAGGGCTTCATGATGTAACTGAATCTGTATCTGAACCCACTTACCAAATTAAAGGTTGTTGGCAGACAGAGACAGTGACTGGGGACAATTCATCAAATGACACTGGACAGGTGGCCAAATTATCACAGGGCACACTTACTCACAAGTCCCTCTCACCCCTACTGCAAAAAAATTAAACTCACCAATTAATCTAACCTGCAAAAAACCAGGATGTCGAGAGGAGAAACTCCACCCGCACATGGAGAGAAACTCCATACAGACAGCAGGCGAACCCAACACTCCAGAAGTGCCAGGCAGCAGGTGCCACTGAGGGATACATTAGAGATATTAATGGGCTGACCCATATTGTTATCATATTGCTATAAATGTACAGTTCCACCTTGCATCAAACATAAAAGGAGCTGGACTTTAAGACATGGCTAGTCATTCAATATATACAACTAAGCAGCTGCGAGACCCTGAGAGAGTCACTCACACTTCCACTGCTCCGGCTGCAACAACAACAAAAGCAACAACATTTATTTCTATAGCACGTTTTCATACAAATGATGTAGCTCAAAGTGCTTTACAAGAAAAAATATAAATAAAATTAGGCAATACTAATTAACAAAGAATAAAGTAAAGTCTGATGGCCAGGGAGGACAGAAAAAACAAATAAAAACTCCAGAGGGCTGGAGAAAAAAACAAAATCTGCAGAGGTACCGAGGCCACAAGAGAACAGTTTTACTGTAACTCCATCCTTAAAAGCTCATTTGGCATAGAAAGGCGCTATACAAAATAAACTGCATCTGTTGTTTATGTCACCCTTTTTGGTCAAAGTAGCAGATTATAGATACATTTGATATATTTTAACTTTTTCTAATCCCATTTTAATGCAAAGCTTTCACAATGCATCTCTCTCTGATGTCCCACAAGTTTTTTTTTTTAAAAAACCCAACATTCCATTGGGTCACTGATTGAATTAACCGAAAAGTGTTTAGTGATACAGTAAAAGCTTTGGATGACAAATTGCCCTTTTTTCCTCTTTAGCAGCATTTTAAGTTCTTACATTTAGAAAACACTAAGTAGCAGCTGTGAATAGAGAGCATGGCTCCTCCATCATTGATTTGTAAATGGCCTGTGGTGAATCCGTATGGGGCACAGAGGGATCAATGGATGCCAGCAAATACTCAGCCGCTTCTGTAAAACACTTTCAAGGAATGTGGTAATGTGGGAGTTTGTATGACCTTGACACAGTAATGGAGATAGAAACTCTGGAAAAGTAAATACAGTTAAGTCCATAAGTATTTGGGCAGTGACACAATTTTCATATTTTGACTCTGTGTGCACCACAATGGATGTGAAATTATGAAATCATTGCTTCATTGAAGTGAAGGATTTTGGAATTAATTCAAAGAGTTTAACAAAAATATTGATGGAGTTATTTAGGAATAACAGCCATTTTTATACGCGATCCCCCATTTACAGGGTCTCTAAAGTATTTGGACATTTGACTGACAAGCTGTTCCATAGCCAGGTGGGAGCAGGTCCTTTATTATTTCATTAATTATTAAGCAGGTAGAAGGTCTGCAGTTGATTCCAAGTGTAAAATTTATCACTGTGAATTCTCAATAAGAGCTGTTCATGCAAGTAAAAACAGGCCATCATTAGGCCAAGAAAACAAAACAAATCCTTTAGAGAGATAGCAGGAACACCAGGAGTGGTCAGATCAACCATTTGGTACATTGTTAAAGAGAAGGAACACACTGGTGAACTCAGCAACACTACAAGGCCTGGACCACCACAAAAGACAACTGTACATTGGCGAAGTATAACCCCTTTCCCAACATTTAGCCAAACCAAGGCTACCTCTGGCTACCTCTGGGAGGTAGACCTATCATTATCTACAACCAAGAGAAGATTTTATGAAAGCAAAGACAGATAATTTGCCACAAGGTGTAAACAACTAGTAATTCTCAAGCATATTAAGGACAGATTAGAATTTACCAGAACATTATTTTTTTAAAAACTGTCCAGTTTTGGAACAGTTTTCTTTGGACAAATAAAACTAAGATCAACATGTACCAGAATGATAAACAGAGAACAGTATGGAGTATGAGAAGGAATGGCTCATGTTCTGATGCATACCACATCCTCTGTGTAACATGGTGTTGGCAGTGTTATGGTGTGGGCATGCATGGCTGCCAATGGATGTGGGTTACTGGTGTTTACTGATCATATGACTGCTGACAGAAGTAGGTTGAATTCTTTAGTGTTCAGAGCTATACTGTCTGTTCAGATTCAGATAAATGCTGCAAAAATGATAGAATGATGCTTCACAGTACAGATGAACAATGAGCCGAACATACAGTAAGAGCAAACCAAGTGCTTTTCAAGACAGCGAAGTTGAATTTTCTTCTTCGGCCAAGTCAATCAACTGACCTCAATCCAATTGGACATAAATTTCACTTGCTGAAGATAAAACTGATTGTAGAAAGTCCAACGAACAAGCAGCAACTGAAGACAACTGCAGCAAAGGCCTGGCAAAGCAACATTAGGATGGAAATGCAGCACTTGGAGAAGACCTTGGGTTCCAGACTTCAGGCAATCATTGACTGGTAAGGGCTTTACACCAAGTGTTGAAAATGATCAATATATTTATGATTATGCTAGTTTGTCCAAATACTTTTGTGCCCCTTAAAATATGGGGGCCATGTATAAAATGGCTGTCTTTTCTAAATAGATCATACAATGTTTTTGTTAAACTCTTTAAATTAAAACTGTAAGTCTACACTTCAATCATATCTTGATTGCTTCTTTTCAAATCCATTGTCCATCCATCCACAGAGCTAAAATAATGAGAATTGTATCACTGTTCAAATACTTATGGACCTGACTGTGCACCCCATGAAATGTTTTTTTTTTTTTAATATCAAGATTCAGTCTTCATTTAAACAGTATCTTTAAATAAAGGTTTAGTAATTAAATGAAAAACAAAGAAAATTTGACATTGCAATTTTTTTTTCAGTGAAAATGAACAGATGTGCCATTTGCAGAAAATGTACAGTAAGTGCACGATTGGCAATAATAGCTGGTAATGCCATTTTCAAGTCAACATTTCTTCTAACTGTCTAGCAGTCTGACATCAAAAGGGAGAAATATTTTTTCCCACTCCTCTGTGCAGAATTCTTTCACCTGTGTGATGCTTCAAGGGGGCCTTGTGTGCACAGACCATTTCAACTCCCACCGCAGCATGTCAATGGGCTTAACACTGGCCATTCCAGAATCTTCCATTTTTTCTTCTTTTCACTGCTAACTTTAGAGTTATTGTGATGTTGAGTTTCAATCCTCTGACAGATGGTCTCCCGTTATCCTCAAGCACCCACAGATTCAGTGAAGAATTCATAGTAGTTTATATGATGGTGAGCTGCCCAGGCCTTGATGCAGCAAAGTAGACTCAAACCATTACATTCCCACCTCCATGATTTACAGTTGTTATCAGGTTCTTTTGGTTAGTTGATGTCTTTTTGTTCTCTCCATGTCTTCTGCCACTATGGCCAAGGTACTCAATCCTTGCCTCATCTATGCAGTGCACGTTGTTCCAGAAGTCCTAGTCTTTGCCTAGGTGTTCATGAGCTAACTTTAGTCTTGCATTGATTGTTCATCCTGGCACACATCCCATGTAACGTAGATCTAATTTGTGTAGGCTCTTTCTAATGGGAGACTCATGCACGTTGACATCAGTAGTTGCAAGAGCCAACTGTAGGTCCTGTGATGAAAGTTTGGGTTTCTTAGAGACCTTTTTCATCATCTTACATTTTTGCTGTGGGGTGGACTGGCCAGAATAAGTTGGCAGTTGTTTGAAGTTTTTTTCCACTTACAGATTATCTCCCAAACAGCTAAGTTGTTTGGAGATCTTTTTAAATCCTTTTGCAGACTCAAAGGCTTCTATAGCATTTTTTTCTCTGAAGGCCTCAGTGCACTCTTTCAATCAATGCATGGTGATAACACCTTCTTAAACAACAAAGAGCAAACCAAATCAAACCAAATGTCTGAGGTTTAAATAAGACTGGTTCAGACAAGATCCTCTGTCATGATGCTCTAATCATAATATTTGATCTTGTGCCCCGATTCGGATTTTAGGTATTTAAGGCAGTGATATATGTACAGGTGCAGTTACTTTGTCGACTTGTGAAATTTACATTTACATTTATTCAAATTATACAACGGACTACAAAATGTAAGCGTAGCATAGAGTTTGTTATATTGTATTACCTTTATCTGTAGACACAAATCTTGATATGTCCACATATGTTAAAAGAGAAAGAACATTTCATGGCGTGTATTTGCTTTTTCATATGACTATAAGTCTATGGTGATGCTCTGTAAATAAATAAATGTGGCTCTTTAGTCCTCAAGTCTGTTGCAGGTCATTAAACTGGCCAAGGCGTTACCTGTAGATTTACACACAAAATGGCATTTTATTAGGACTCCCTTCTGCTACTCAAACAATCTGGTGTCTTCAAGGTTTGGATTCAGCAAAAGTGCCAGAAACATTCCTAAGGAATTGTCTTCCATAGTGATTTGATATCAGCCTGCATTTCTAGCAAATTATTTGGCCACACATTCTTTTTTATGGTGTAAAAGTTTTCATGAAAGACACTGTGGCATATGAACGGGCATCCCGGCCACTCAGGTGCGGTACTCTCCCACCTGGACCCATAAGGGGTGAAATTCTTAGGGGTGGTGTGTCAAGGCTTCTCCCAGGTCCTGCTTCTGGATCTTCAAGGAGTTCATCATTCTGTTGACTATGCCAGTGTGACCAGAAGAGGGCGGCAGAGAGCCATACACCACAGTCCCAGCAATATACCACATGTGTAATAGAATGAAATAAAAGACTTGTACAGTGATCCCTCGCTATATCGCGCTTCGACTTTCGCGGCTTCACTCCATCGCGGATTTTAAATGTAAGCATATCTAAATATATATCACGAATTTTTCGCTGGTTTGTGGATTTCTGCGGACAATGTGTCTTTTAATTTATGTTACATGCTTCCTCAGTTTGTTTGCCCAGTTGATTTCATACAAAGGACGCTATTGGCGGATGGCTTAGAAGCTACCCAATCAGATCATGTATTACATGTTAACTAAAACTCCTCAATGATATACGATATGCTTCCCGCACGGTGCTTGATTGTTTGCTTTTCTCAGTCTCTCTCACTCTCTCTGACATTCTCTGCACCTGACGGAGGGGGTGTGAGCAGAGGGGCTGTTTGCACAGAGGCTGTTTGCCTAGAGGATACGGACGCTCCTCTACAAAATGCCGCTTTATCGCGGTGCTTCGGCATACTTAAAAGCCCAAAAGCACGTATTGATTTTTTGATTGTTTGCATTTCTCTCTGCTCTCTCTCTCTGACATTCTCTGTTCCTGACACGCATTCTTTAACGAGGAAGATATATTTGCATTCTTTTAATTGTGAGAAAGAACTGTCATCTCTGTCTTGTCATGGAGCACAGTTTAAACTTTTGACTAAAGGGTGTTATTTCATGTCTAGAGGGCTCTAATAATGTTAACAGTGTGGGAGAGTTTATAAGGGCTTAAAATATATTAAAATAACCATACAAACATATGGTTTCTACTTCGTGGATTTTCACCTATCGCGGGGGGTTCTGGAACGCAACCCCCGCGATCGAGGAGGGATTACTGTATTCCTTTTTCAGGCACCTTCTCACAATCCTCTTGTCTAATTACAGTAATAACACAGTAATACAGTAATAATAATAACAACTATCAATAAATTATCTGCTAGGTCTTCTTATCCTTTTTCCTTCTTCACCTCCACTGAGTATTGCCCGCTGCCTCCCGACTCCAACTTGCCCATCTGTAGCAGCAGGCTTCCTTTTAAGTCATACCTGGGAATGCTTCCGGTATCATTCCATCCCCTTTAGGAAGCACTTACTGGTAATAGACAAAGTAGAGTGGACCTCCCCTGAAAGCGCCGTCTACTGATCCCAAGGGACCCCTACAGGGCTACACTACCCCTGCCGGTATCCCAGCTGGGCTCTTACATGAGGACCAATGCCACCTAGAGTATGGGAGATGAACCCACTTCCAATCTCCGGCTTCCTCTGCTCCCTCCATTATTTAATTTTGGCTGGGCACAATATAATCTTTCCGCCAAGCTGGCCAATGACATTTCTCTTGGGCCTCCCATCCAGGTAATAATTCATGCTCTCTCCTGGCCAGGATGCCCGTTCATATGCCACAGCACTTTAACCTCTAAGGTTCCTTTTATATTGGTGGACAAGTTAATAATGGAAGTGCCTAAATTATTAGCCTTGATGTATGCTACATTCACTCATCACTTGTGTTTCAAACACAACAGAAGCCAAGGACCTGTGGTGCCTTTACCGGGTTACAGATTAAATAAATAACAACTTCAGAATACCCCTACAGAGGCTAAGGGCATATTTCCCTTGGCAACCTCAGTTTCAATACCTTAGCAGGGTCTAGGGAGACATCTATATCTTTTAACTCCCCCATCATTACCCCTTAAAGGGTTACAAAATTCTAACAGAATGAGTACAGCTTGCACCTGAACATAAATAAAAGACACACTCTTGCAAGGCCAGATTGTCAACTTTGAAAGAGCTAAACAGATAATGAATCACTTGAACAAGTACCCTGGATCTCATATGATATTAATAAACAAGGTAAGTTCAAGTGAGGAAATATTCAAACTTTATTTAATCATTATGTTTGCTTATTTACAGAGAAAGCAGGCATTCAATACTAAAAGTCAGAAGTAGAAGAAAAGACACAGCCTGAACCATCCAAATCATCTCCATACAACAAGTTTCACTTCAGTATAAACAAGAGAGAGATGTCCACAAAACTTATAGAGTCCATTGTTCTTAATTAAATTGAGGCAGTCTTCAGATGTTTCCACCATCTTTGTGGTACAACCTTGGTCTGCTTTTTCTTCGTTGGGGCACATTTTACATGGTGCTGCACTTTCGTTCTTGGACAGCATGATGGTTCAGTGTGGCTTTAAGACTGCCTACGCCACTTCACTCATACTAATACTGCATTCTCTCATCCTGAGTTTTCATCTGCCTTACATTTACTTCTCAAATGCTGTTGCCTTTGCTCGTCTCAATGGTTGTATAGCATCTGCCATATCTCAACTGTATTCTGTCTTATACCGTGACTTGAAAGCTATTTTTATTAAGTGACATTAGTAAAAATCAGACGATAGTGAATTTAGCCCATAGTCTTGCTCTTCTGTCAACTTGAAGTTATTTTAAGCAAACTATGAGGTACAAGTTAAATAACAAAGTCCACAAAAGCCCCAGTTTCACATTTTCTTATGAGCATATACACACTAGTTAGTTTATCTGAGCTTGAACAGTTTTTCTTAAAATTTACTTCACATGTGCATATTATTCCCATGATTATTTGCATGCTAGAATTCAACAATAGTGTTAAAATACACTATTTATCTCTGTCAATTTGTTTAGCCAAGGGTTCAAAAGAAAAGCAGATCTAAGGACCCCTTTTCTAAAGCGGTCTCGGGCTTTTCCCATGAGGTCTTCTAAAGCTTTTACTTTCCTTGCTAGCCATTCAGACACTTGCCTTTATTCAGCTGCACTCTTTACAGATAATATATGCCCATTTTAGTTTCATCTTCCTTCTTTAGCTAACAAGAGTCTTTCTGTAGCTCCTCTAATTCAAGGTCCAATGTGTTTTGATTTCTGCACACTACTGTTGTAAAGATCTGTTATTTATCTGTTATCTTTCTGTTAGCTAAAATGAGTCTAGCAATTTTCCTCTGTTAATGACAAGTTGATGAATCCAGATCAGGATGAGAAGAATACCTTTTTTGACACGTGTGGAGTCACTCAGTACAAGGAAGTAGATGACTGAATTGCAGGTGTTGATTGCACTTGTTAAATGCACAATTAATTATAGAAGTGCCTGATTAGTTTCATTTTTAATGTCCTTGCAAGTTACTGAGAAACTGACTCTCAGAGTCAGTATTTTGCTGCACGAAACCATACTGCTCCTCATATCAGTACTTAACCTTGCATAAAAGTAGCAGTGGGACTGGCTCACGGGTCAAGAGGATTTTACTTAACATGCTTTCTAGGAGGGCAATGGGTAAAAGCTAACAGTTAACAAGTCATTCAATATAATTTATGTATTATGTAATAGTGAAAATTATACTTAAGAGAAAAAAATCAACTCTAACAATCCCCCCTTTTGTTCTTCTAGAACAACTCTAGTTATCACTTCCTTCAGGTTATTGATTCAGGTAAGCCTAAGTGATATCTAAGTGATAAGGCAACACAACCAAAATCAGGAAGCTGAGCAGACATGTTACTATGATTTTGGTGACATTTGGCATTAAAGCTTGCATAGCACATTTGAAAATAGAGTAGCAGAATAGAATGTGTGACAGAAAGAGACACCAGACATCGCAAAGGTTTGGGGCAGCCACCCGTATAATATGTTCCTGGCTGCAAAATAAAGAGGTTTGAGAAGCGAGTAGTGTTTACAAGACAGAGTACGAAACAGAACTGAAATCCAGAGGAGGGGAGAGAGGCTTTATAGGAAGTCTGGGGGAAGTGATGTCATCCTCGGCCCCAGGACCGGAAGTGATGTGTTCTGAGCTGAGGCACCGGCTTCTGGCGCGATTTCCCGGGAAAGGTCTACAGGAGACTTAGAAAGAGAGTCAGTGCACCCCGCCGCCCTCTGGGCAGACGTCTTAACATTATTCCCTAAGTCCTTCAGCTGCCTCCTATTTGCACATGTGTGACAAATGACAATGAAAAAAGTTATTAAAATAATGTGTAAAGCTTTGAACTAAGCTGGGTGAAAAGAAAGAAAATCATTAAACCAGTTAGTATTCAGTCCTGATGCCTAATCGGGAGCAAAAATTGGAAAAGCCAGATGAAGAATGTTATAGGCCAGGTCAGATATATTGTGAGAAGTGTTCAGAGTGTAGGAGCAACAGTACAGTCCTATCACCTTGTAGGTGCCTCCCCAGGCTGCCAAACGCATATCCAGGGTTGTTTGATTTTGCAAAGTCACAGTTCTTGTAGCAAGGAGCCTCAGCCAAAAGTTCTTGAATTTCTTCAGGGGTGAGATTAGCCTCCAGTTGTCATGCATCAGCCAGTTAATTTGTGTATTCATGCATAAATGGACCCTCAGAGTCAGAATTGTACAAGACTAGATTATATTAGATTATATTGGCTTTCTTATAAATACTTAACCTTGCAGAGAGTATCAGTTAAATTGGGGCACAGATCAGGAGGCTTAAATTAAAATGCTTTCTAAAAATGCTAACATTTAACAGGAATGGCAGTCATGATGATATACTTTATTAGTCCACGAGGTGGACCTTTGGGGGGGTCAGAGCACAGGATCCCTACTGGCAATAATAAAATTTGACCCGGCATCCTTCCAGAGCAGCAGTGGGCTGGTGCCCTGCCCAGGATTTGTTCCTGTCTTCCGCCCTGTGTTGGCTGGGATTGGCTTCATCAGACCCCCGTGACCCTGTGTTAGGCTATAGCGGGATAGAACATTAGAGCATTAGAACACTCTAGACGAGAACAGACCATTCAGCCCAACAAAGCTCGCCAGTCCTATCCACTTATTTCTTCCAAGAAAACATCAAGTCGAGTTTTGAAAGTCCCTAACGTCTTACTGTCTACCACACTACTTGGTAGCTTATTCCAAGTGTCTATCGTTCTTTGTGTAAAGAAAAACTTCCTAATGTTTGTGCGAAATTTACTCTTAACAAGTTTCCAACTGTGTCCCTGTGTTCTTGATGAACTCATTTTAAAATAGCAGTCTCGATCTACTGTACTAATTCCCTTCATAATTTTAAACAGTTCAATCATGTCACCTCTTAATCTTCTTTTGCTTAAACTCTAAAGGCTCAGCTCTTTTAATCTTTCCTTATAATTCAACCCCTGTAGTCCTGGAATCAGCCTAGTCGCTCTTCTCTGGACCTTTTCTAGCACTACTATGTCCTTTTTGTAGCCTGGAGACCAAAACTGCACACAGGACTCAAGATGAGGCCTCACCAGTGCATTTTAAAGGTTAAGCATAACCTCCTGTGACTTGTACTCCACGCATTGTGCTATATATCCTAACATTCTGTTAGCCTTCTTAATGGCTTCTGAACACTGTCGGGAAGTCGATAGCTTAGAGTCCACTATGACTCCTAAATCCTTCTCATAAGGTGTACTCTCGATTTTCCGACCGCCCATTGTGTATTCAAACCCAATATTTTTACTTCCTATGTGTAATACTTTACATTTACTGACATTAAATTTCATCTGCCACAAATCTGCCCAATTCTGTATGCTATCCAAGTCCTTCTGTAATGATATAACGGATTCCACATTATCTGCTAATCCACCTATTTTGGTATCATCTGCAAACTTAACCAGCTTGTTACTTATATTCCTATCTAAATCATTTATGGAGAATGGGTTGGAGAATGACTGACTGACTGACTGACCTTCCAGAGCCACCACTAAGCCACCCCACAATGTAACTGATTCATGACCAAATAGTGAAAATCATATTTAACAGAAAAATCAACTCAAATACCTCTTTCATTAGCAAGATTTTTTCACACACAGAACCTCCCTTACTACTGTAGATATTGCTGGTTTATTGCATCATCCATCCATTCATCCATTTCCAACCCATTGAATCCGAACACAGGGTCACGGGGGCCTGCTGGATACTCTGTAAAGTCTTAAGATGGAAGAACATGAGAATTCCAGGAGACAAGCCATTTGAGATGATGTCACCACCATGTCTGGCATCAACAATCATACCATATTGAAAGTCACTTGGATGACCAGCTTCATCCTCAGTAATTTTTGATCAAACAGTTAAGGCGTAGCCACAAAGTTGGCTGTTTGGAGGGACCCACAGTTTGTGTTAACTAATAGGTGTACCTAATTAAGTGGCAACAAAGTATATACAAATAAGTGCAATGCAGCTTAGCTTTGTAAGACACTTTCGATGAAGGCATTTCCTAAACACTCCTGACCTCACAGAAGCAGAGTCCTGGGTTCAGTTGTTATTCTATATGGAGTTTTCATGTTCTTCTCTTGTGTATTTTGAGATCTTCTTCAGAGAGTTAGATTTCCTTTTGCATCCTACAGATGTCAGTAATAGTTTATTTGGCAACTCTAAATCTTCCTCTGTGTGTGTGTGTGTGGGTGTGTGAGTGCGTGAGAGTGTGCTTGGTGAGGCACCACATGATATCAGCATTAACCCTGGTTCTCCATAACACTGAACAGAGTTAGGCAGGTTATAATAAAAGTAATAAAAATAGATTTCAAAAAATATGTGTGCCAACTCCAAGCAGAGTTTTGCATGAAAGCTAATATGTTTCAAACCAGCCAAAGCTGCACATCAAAAAAAACCATTTGTGTAACGAGAAGGACTTCCTATTTCATGTCTTATCAGGATAAAAATCAACAGACAGCAGAAAAAAAACACCCAACTTGGTTTCTAAGACTTCTTTTTGAGTTGCACAGCAAAGTAAGTAAATCTGTTAAAAATGAAAAATGATAGATTAATCCAGATTTTGTTTATTAAACGACTATTAAACATTAAGTGGTCAACACTTGGCCTTTGCTCAAAGCAATAGTGCTATCCATGTTTTTTAAATGTGGGTTCTGGTGTCCCACCGTGGCTGCAGTATTTTGTGCAATGCATTCACCCTTCCAAATGTTTAAACTGCTTGTCTTAGTTATATGGAGAACAGACCCCAATGACCAAAATTAAACATGGGTATAAAAAATGTTCAGCATATTGCACATTCTCTGGCCATTTCATCTGGCAGATATGCTAACACAGATATTTTTACAGACAAGATTTATTTGTATAGTGAGCTCCTTACCCAAGATGCTTGACAATTACAGATACACAACACAACTGATTACACATTTTGTTTGAATGAGAGCAAACACACATGAGGCATCCAAAAGCAAGAACTGAACTGGCCAGCTTGTGGATAAGAGGTTGGGCTTTCAGCTGCTGGACCCTCATGCCTGCATAATGGAAGCCTAATTAGAAGTCACTACTTACTAATAATGGCGAGTCGCATATAATTAGATGGCTTCTTCAGAGCCTGGTCCGGCCTAAAATCTTGAGATTGTGTTACTTCAATGTAGATTCAAAAATCTTCTGTATCCCTTCACCTTCTGCACACATTATTGTGTTGTAGGTTTCATTTTAAATTAAGACATTTGCAATTTTTTTTCCCATCACTTTGCACTCAATTACCTATAATGAAAAAGTGAAAACATGCTTTTAGAGTGGTTTGCAAATGTATTACTAATCAAAAATCAATCTAACTCTGTCATACATTTGAGAATGTACATCCTCCTTTCAGTACTTTGTAGAAGCCCCTTTGGCAGCAGTTATAGCTTTGAATCTTCTTGGGAAAATTTCTACAGACTTTGCACTGAATTTGGGCAGTTTATTGCTTTCTTCCTGGAAGATCCTCTCAAACTCCATTAGATAAGATGCAAGACATCTGTTCTCTGTTACCTTCAGGTCTCTCCACACATGTTTTATGGGGTTTAAGGACCTCTTTGTATTTGGTTGTATTCATTCTTGCCTCAATTCTGACCAATCTCCCTGACCCTATCACTAAGAAGCATCCCCATTTCTTCAAGTTGCCATCTCCAGGGTTCACCACAGGGATGGTATTAGGCAGGTGATGAGCAGTGCCTGGTCTGCTTGGAGTTCTGGCCAAAGAGTTCAGTTTTTATCTAAAAAGATCAGATAATCTTTTTTCTCATGCTCTCAGGATCCTTTAAATACTGTTAGGCAAGAGTCTAACCACACAACCATAAGCACCCAATTAACAAAGTGCTGCTGAGATGGTCATCCTTAACAACAGATTCTCAAATCTCACCAGAAGACTTCAGAAGCTCTGTTAGAGTGTTCATTGGGCACTTCTTGTTCCTGAATTTGGCTGAATGGCCAAGTCCACGGACAGTCCTGGTGGTTCCAAATTTCTTCCATTTCATGTTATTGAGGCCACTGTGCTCCTGGGAACACTCAAAGTTTAGAAGTGGTTTAATCCCCTTGACCTAATCTGCGCCTCACCACAATTTGATTACAGTGGTCTACAAAGAGTTCCTTGGACTTCATGACTTGGTTTTGGTCTTGATATGCTGTGTGAATTGTGGGACTTTCAATACACAGGTGTGTGCCTTACTAAAAACAATGTTCACTCAATTCAGTGTTCCATAGGTGGACTCCAGTCAAATTCTAGAAACATCTCAAGGAGAATTATAGCAAATAGGATGGACCCGACCACAATTTGGAGTACCACAGCAAAAGGTGTGAATACTGAAATGAACAAGAGAGTTCAGATTTTGATTTTTAATATATTTGCAAACCTTCCTGAGAGCATGTTTCCAAATTGTAGACTGATGAGCATTTTTTGTTTTTGTGTTGTTTTTGTTTTTGTTTAAATTGGCTTGAAAGGAACTGTTAGGCCATATTATTGCTCAAACTGTAAACTAACGATAAGACATAGTTTTGGAAATGACGCTGCAAAAATATGATTTCAAAGAGTTTCTTTTAAGGTATTTCATGAAATTGTTTTCAAAAAACTTTGCTGGTCTCTCCTGTTATGTTGTGTTTATTAATTTTTGTGCTACAGAAATGCTAACCAGTACAGTTTAAACAGATGTGTTTATAAATCGATAAAGTCAGTAAGCAAACAGGACAGCATGGTGACAAAGCAGTTAGCACTGCTTATTCACTGAACTGGCTCAGTTTAGCCTGTCGCCATTATCTTTGTCAATCTTTTACATTTCATCCCTCTTAATGTGTTTTTCTTTCGGACATGTCATCTTCTAACCTGCTTAATCCAGATCAGGGTCATGAAGGGTGCCGAAACTAGCATAGGGCTCAAGGTAGGAACAAACGATGGGCCAGGTGCCATGCCACTGCACACATGCACACACTAGGGCCAACTTAGCATTGCCAATTCAGCTTACATGCATGTCTTTGGACAGTGGGAGAAAATCAGAGGAAACCCATGCAAACTTTACAATACCGCAAGTCATCATGTACCATCGTATGTGCAGATCCATAGTTGATATCCAAAAGTGCAGCAACAGCTGACAGTGTAAGCCATCAGTCTTCTCTGATCAAGGCATTTACTATGTCAAAGCGGGCTTGTGTGTGTGATATTGATGCTCAAACAGATCGACCTTCGCCGATTTTCTTGCTTTAAACTTTTTCTGTGCATTCATAAACTGAGCCAATGTCCGTTTTCAGCAAGTTTCAATCCCACTGACCGAAGAAATCTTACTACAGCGTATTGTTCATTAGCAGTGCTATCCAACGGTGGAGTGTCCATGTTTATTTGACCTTGGCTTCAACTAGACTAAATGCAGAATGTTTATAATTGCCTTTACTACACTATTGGCATGTAGACTTATCTTGCTCACCTGGAAGAATCCTAACTCTCCTATGGTAACTGATGTTATATATTATTTGAAACTGGAAAAAAATCATATTCTCACTTAGAGGATCTATCCAGCAGGGGCGCTAGCTTCCTGATTGGCATAAGATCTTTTGTAATTGCGCCGTTTTAAGTAATCACAACCTGAACAGATATAACAAGGCGATATCCCTCCCATAGTGATATGGCGGCAAGAAATCACATAAGAGAAAAATAACTTAGCTTTCTTTAATGACGATTTACGCAGCATACCAGATGAAGGTAGCCATGACAAGACCTTTGTGTAGAGTCTTCCATGTTTGTCGCTGTGCTGGAAGGATTTTCAGGATCAGATGACGTTATCACCTATCCGTCCGTAGGCTTCAAAGGTGTGCCGGGCAATGTTCCAAGGCTTTATACTCTTTCTCCATGTGCAGGCCCTTACTTAGGTAAAATCATGCCATTCCAAACAAGGCAAAGAGAAGATCCAATATCTGTCCATTTTCGTAGTTGTCCCTTTCTTGTCTTCTAATGCTTGCCTAGCAGTTCTAAATGATGAGTCCCTGCGTGCTAAATCGGGCTTTTAGTAGATTTATAAAATATTTTTTGTACAGAGCACAGTGACATATTAAACATAAAAACTTATTACAGAGGATCTGTACAAAACTTTTTCAAAACCTGGCTTGATCTAATCACTAGCATTTTAGAATAAGCATTTAAATTGAGGAAGCAGGTTCTCTCCCCTCTTTTACTCCATTTATCTTTATTAATTTATGTATTTACTTATTTTTACTAGCTTAGTTTTACTCTGCTTGCCTAGCTCTATTTCTCAGGGGTGGGGGTTGATTTGTTTCAAACCGTTTTTGTAAAACTTGAGTTATTTGTATGGAATGTTACTTGTTTTTAATAAAATCAATAAACTAAATAAATAAATAAATGCAGAACGTTGGGTAATGCATGTTCGAACTACCCATAAACCATCTCAAATGTGTTGTGTTGGATCAACTTTTATTTGTTGTGGTAACCGTGTAGTTTTTTAAAATTATCTTTTACCTTTTGATTCCCCCTCACTTCAACAGTGCTGAATTTCCCCATTTGTAGACAATTTGTGTAGTTGTGATTTGACAGGCACCCAGATCTTTTGAAACACTTTTACAGTCTTTTCCAACTTTATGCATCTCTACAGTTCTTCTTCTAAGGTCTTCTACAAGGTAATCAACATTTCTTTTGATTGGTTCACAGGCACAGCTCTTTCTCCGACTGTTACCAAACCTTTTCTTTTTAAAAAGGCACCACCAATGCCATCTCATTGATTGGAACACCCAACTCCAGTTCAATTTTAGAGACACCATTAGCCCGGAGATTCACACACTTGGTCTAACTGGGGTGTGACTAAAATCAGTCGATATCTTTCTGAGTAATTCATGCATTAATCAAGGTAATTCTAAAGAGGGTACAAACGTTTTTTAGCCTTTTTACTGCTCAGGATTTCCATGGCAATATGACATGGCTTGTTCTGTATACTAAACTAATTTATTTAAAACTACACAGACAAAAAAACTCAAATTTAAATTTTTTTTGGTTGTAAATGCTGTGTACTCATGTAGTATATAGGAGGAGCATTAGCACTAGGAGTCAGCTAATTTAGGGTTTCAGGTAGTGCATTGTTAGCTGATAGCTTAGATAGCTTTGTATTGTTAATGAATGTAGAGAAGAGCCAAGCAAAATGACACCTTTTATTGGCTAACTAAAAAGATTACAATATGCAAGCTTTCGAGGCAACTCAGGCCCCTTCTTCAGGCAAGATGTAATACAGAAACTGAAGTTTCCTGTGTTTATATCCACACACTAGGACAAGAAACAACAATGGTAAATCTTTAAAGGAAAAATCTTAAATGTAAAAAATTAATAGGTTCACTCAGGCTAAGATTAATTTAACAAGAGAGAGAAAAACGATGTATGGTGAAGAGATTTTTGGATAAGATAACTGTCCAACAAAGTCCTTTGAAGTCTGTGATGAGTTTTTCAAAACAATATGGGTCTGTAGTCAGGTTATCTGTGTCAGTCTGAGAGATGCAAACAATCCTCATATCTGGCCATAAAACTCTTGTCTCTATTCAAGCCATGCTGTAATGTATTAAATTTTACATGAGCTTAACTTCCCATTCTTTTCTCTCTTGCTGTGTTTTGAAGTTGCCCATAAGCACTGTGACTTTAAAGTCCCTCTCACAGTGTCCATGGCTGTTGAAGTGGGCCGCTACAGGAACATCTGTGTTGCCATGTTTAATGTGGAATCTGTGCAAATTCATTCTCTGACGGAGTGTTTGTCCAGTTTCTCCCACATAGAGTGCAGTGTCAGGACATTTCATGCAGAGAATTAGGTAGACAACATTGGATGATCTGCAGGAAAATGATCCCTTTATGTGATGTTCAAGTCGGCAGTGTGGTATAACTATACGGTCTGTATTGTAGATGTGGGCACACGTTTTACATCTTTTCTGTAGGCAGGGAGATGTGCCATTTGCTGTCATTTCATTTAGGGAGCTTCGGACAATAAGTTGCTGAAGGTTTGGTGGTTGTCTGTATGCCAGGAGGGGAGGTTCAGGAAATACATTTTTCAGTGTTTGGTCGCTGTTTAGCATTGGCTGAAGTTCTTTTATAATTTTTCGAAGTGTTTCAAGATGTGGGTTGTAGGTGACAACAAGGGGGATGCGGTTCTTGTTGTCTTTGTTTTTATATTCCAGAAGGTTGTCTCTGGGTATGGCAGTAGCTCTTCTTATTTGAGTTTCTGTTGTTTTGGGGGTATAACCTTGTTTGATGAAATCTTGTCTGAGCTCCTGCAGTTGTTGATCACGGTCTGTCGGGTCTGAGCAAATACGATTGTATCGAATTGCTTGCCTAAAAATAATGGAGCGCCTTATATGTTTGGGGTGGAAGCTGTCACTTCTTAGGTAGGTCCGTCTGTCTGTTGGTTTGTGAAAAACAGAAGTTACAAGGGTGTTGTTTTTTAGTTGAACAGTGGTGTCAAGGAAGCTGACTTCTGTTTTTGAGTAATTCAGCTTCAGCTTTATGTTGGGGTGAAAAGAATTATATTATTGTCAACAAAAAGAAAAAACTGCATAGATTACGAGAGAAAGCTGGACATTTAATAGCAAAAAACAAAGAGCAACAGACCTGCATTGTTAATCTCTCCTCATACACACCAAATGAAGCAGAGATTTCAGTACTTACAAAGGGACTCTCATATTGTCCTGCAAAGCCCATTGACAACATCAGACTCTGCAGTGATATGGAAGAATTCTTCAGAAAACTCAGACTAAAAGAATTTTTCCACAAGAAAGAAAACGGCAACACACAGGAACCAACAACAAGCAGCTACAACAACCCCACCAGTAAATCCACATGGACACCAGAAGCTGGCAGAAACTCCACCCTGGATAACTATATAGACTGCTTCCGACAGAGAGTAAAAACAGGGATCTTAAACAGGCAGCAAAATCGGACAGAAAACATTACTGGGGATGAGCGGAGAGCCATACATTCACTAAGGGAAAATACAGAAATCATTATCAAACCAGCAGACAAAGGGGGTGCTTTAGTCATAATCATGAACACATCAGATTATATACAGGAGGCACAAAGACAATTGTCCAATACTATGCATTATCACAAACTGCAAGAAGACCCAACAGATCTCTACAAAAAGGAACTAAAAAAGATAGTAAGTAGCTTTCCTCTTGACATCAGGGATCATGTAAACAGTTTAATTCCTGATAACCCCAAAATGGGTTACTTCTACATGCTTCCCAAAATCCACAAAGAAGGGAACCCAGGAAGGCCTATCATCTCAGGAATTGGCTCCCTTACAGAAAAGGTTTCAGGCTGGGTGGAACACATTCTTAAACCCCTCGCCCGCAACACAACCAGCTACATCCAGGACACCACTGACTTCTTAAAAAAACTGTCTGCTTTAGGCCCCTTACCTGAGGGAACCTTACTGGCCACAATGGATGTTGAGGCTCTGTACACAAACATCCCCCACGATGATGGCATATTGGCATGTGAAATGTACCTCAGACAACATGATTTACCCACAAAGTCAGTAATAGAAATGATAAAATTCACTCTGACACATAATCTATTCTCTTTTGGACAAGATTGCTACTTACAACAAATGGGGACTGCAATGGGCTGTCGTTTTGCACCTCACTATGCAAACCTATTTATGGCAAAATTGGAGGAAGATTTCATGACAATGTGCATCATAAAACCAATGTTATATCTCCGTTACATAGATGACATCTTCATAATCTGGACTGCCAGTGAGAAGGACCTCCTCCATTTTCATAATGAATATAATTCTTTTCACCCCAACATAAAGCTGAAGCTGAATTACTCAAAAACAGAAGTCAGCTTCCTTGACACCACTGTTCAACTAAAAAACAACACCCTTGTAACTTCTGTTTTTCACAAACCAACAGACAGACGGACCTACCTAAGAAGTGACAGCTTCCACCCCAAACATATAAGGCGCTCCATTATTTTTAGGCAAGCAATTCGATACAATCGTATTTGCTCAGACCCGACAGACCGTGATCAACAACTGCAGGAGCTCAGACAAGATTTCATCAAACAAGGTTATACCCCCAAAACAACAGAAACTCAAATAAGAAGAGCTACTGCCATACCCAGAGACAACCTTCTGGAATATAAAAACAAAGACAACAAGAACCGCATCCCCCTTGTTGTCACCTACAACCCACATCTTGAAACACTTCGAAAAATTATAAAAGAACTTCAGCCAATGCTAAACAGCGACCAAACACTGAAAAATGTATTTCCTGAACCTCCCCTCCTGGCATACAGACAACCACCAAACCTTCAGCAACTTATTGTCCGAAGCTCCCTAAATGAAATGACAGCAAATGGCACATCTCCCTGCCTACAGAAAAGATGTAAAACGTGTGCCCACATCTACAATACAGACCGTATAGTTATACCACACTGCCGACTTGAACATCACATAAAGGGATCATTTTCCTGCAGATCATCCAATGTTGTCTACCTAATTCTCTGCATGAAATGTCCTGACACTGCACTCTATGTGGGAGAAACTGGACAAACACTCCGTCAGAGAATGAATTTGCACAGATTCCACATTAAACATGGCAACACAGATGTTCCTGTAGCGGCCCACTTCAACAGCCATGGACACTGTGAGAGGGACTTTAAAGTCACAGTACTTATGGGCAACTTCAAAACACAGCAAGAGAGAAAAGAATGGGAAGTTAAGCTCATGTTAAAATTTAATACATTACAGCATGGCTTGAATAGAGACAAGAGTTTTATGGCCAGGTATGAGGACTGTTTGCATCTCTCAGACTGACACAGATAACCTGTCTAGAGACCCATATTGTTTTGAAAAACTCATCACAGACTTCAAAGGACTTTGTTGGACAGTTATCTTATCCAAAAATCTCTTGACCATACATCGTTTTTCTCTCTCTTGTTAAATTAATCTTAGCCTGAGTGAACCTATTAATTTTTTACATTTAAGATTTTTCCTTTAAAGATTTACCATTGTTGTTTCTTGTCCTAGTGTGTGGATATAAACACAGGAAACTTCAGTTTCTGTATTACATCTTGCCTGAAGAAGGGGCCTGAGTTGCCTCGAAAGCTTGCATATTGTAATCTTTTTAGTTAGCCAATAAAAGGTGTCATTTTGCTTGGCTCTTCTCTACATTCGTAATGGCTAACACGGTACAACACCCTAGTACTATTGTTAATGAAAAACAGAAGAAAGAGAAAGGTTTGAAACACCTTTATGCAAACCCCATATAATTGCAAAGAAAAATAACAAACACGATTTAACATGAGTTTCAAATAACGTCTTGACAGATGTGAGTCTGTTACTAGACTGAAGGCAAGGGGGTAGTGGAGCCAGTGGTGCGCAAAGCGGAAGACGTGTCCTCAGTGAACAAGATCTTGGAAGTGATGTAATTCCTGTTCCTGCCACCGGTTGTCAGGCCTGCAGAATAAAGGAGAGGCAAAGAATTAGGCAACAGCACCAGCCTTCAACTCGGGGCTGAATTACCAATAGATGAGCGCTGAAGTTGACTTGCAAGTGCAAGTGTGTGACCACAGGTAAGCATGTAAATGACATATTACTGATGGGCAGAACATGGCATCTTGTGTAAGCTGGTGAATTTGATAGCAATACTCAGCATCACAGGTAGGAACAGAAGGAAAAGAGGACAACACAGCACAACATGAGGTCAGGGACATGCATGGCATGGTTCTGAATAAAGACAGCTTGATTCTACCACTGCATGTCTCATGTGCAACCTTGTCTTTAACTTCACTGTGATGAAATGAGAATAAAATATTTCAATCTGGGGAATGAAAAAGAAAAAAAAATGTTTTGGTTTTATTGACAATATAATTTGTGAAGATTTTAATCTCTTTCTAAAGAAAATACATGATGTGCTATACGTATGAGAGAGGTTGGGAGCATTCGTTGATTACAGGATACATGCATTATTTCCAGGTTCCATATCTAAACCATTTTCAGACATTAGATTGATTGATTCTTTTCACATTTGCTAATGCAGTGCGGTGGTTGCAGATGTGCACATCAGTCTAACCACCTGCACTTATACGTTACTGAAAAAAATAATTAATAGTATTTCTCAAAAGCTGAAGCCATACTTTTTGCAAAAGATATAATGTTGGCATCAGTTAAAATCTCATTTATTTTCACTCCAGAATCTTGAAGGGGATAACCTCTTCATTTTCACATAGAAAGATTCTATAACTTGATCATGATTTCATTATGTTATTTCATATGTTATTACTGTTCCATGTTCTACTGTTTAGACATTTGTAGCACTTTTTGCTGTAGTAACTCACTCCTTGTTGTTCTTGTTCTGTATGCACATTAATTGCTTTTTAGTTGTTTTACAAAAATCTACACATTTTTAGCCCATCCTAAGTGGATGTCACATTAGACGACTTTTAATCGTTGGGTATGTCAGAGTTAACAACCACAGCCTTTGATGTCATTGGTTGGCTATGTCAAAATCACTGCGAATGTCAAGGGATTTAGGGATTGAGTGCAAACTTGCCTGATGGAGCCAGTGCTGTATGGAGGGTTAACTGATGTGGTGAGTTCAGTTGCTGTCTCTGTCCTTTAATTCTCTTTTTCATTCTGGTGCGTAAGAAATGAGACATTAGACAGATGAGTTTCTCTTCTGTTTGAGAGGTTCCAAACCCTCAAGTTCCTAATTTTTTGTTGCTGCATTATATGCATTGTGCTTCTGTAACCTTTTTACTTCCTCCTTTCTTTGTTCCGCGGCCAACAGTAATAGACCATACGCCCGTTGTTTTTGAGAATCCCAACCACTTTATCTACTCCCGCAAGCCGAGTAAAATAAATTAGCTAACAGACGTTTAAATTGTTTAAGTACTACAAAAATATTAAAAGAATAGGGAGCTCTGCCCCTTGCTCGCTTTGTTTGCCAACCCCATTGTTTGGTTAACCAGATACACAATTCAAAGAGATTGCTATTTTCATTTCATTCTTTTTCATTCATTTTTTATTTCTTGATATTTGCCAGTAATAAAGCTGTAGTGAATGAGTCCCACAAACCCCCCACCCCCCCAGGGCTGCTTGTGATGTGCTGCGTGTTCCGCATGTCACACTGCACATCGATCATTTAAAAGCATGTACAGCAGCTGTCCTTTTGTCTCACTTCTTTGTCTCACGGGATGTTAAAGTGTCTCCGAGAAATTGTAGGGTGTGATGTGCAAGTAGTCTTCCAGTACTTCAAAGTGTCTTCTGTGCAAGTAGTCTCGCAGGACTTCAAAGTGTCTTCCGAGAAGATCCGAGAAGACCTGCTGTACATGTGTACCGCGCCAATATTATTGAATTCTTTACAACGTTCTACTTTGTCATCTACTCTTTGTCCTTTATTTCTGGCCCCGGGCGTGGTTAAATGTCTTTCTTGCGGGACGTATAACGCTTCTTGTGTTGTGAATGTCGGGGAGGGCTGAACACTTGCTAAGGAGCTGCAGTCGGATCAGCTGCTGTCTTGCTGCTGCTGCTGTTGCTGGCGAGCTGCGTGTTCTGCTTGTCGTGCTGCGCATCAATCATTTAAAAGCCTGTACAGCAGCTGTCCTTTTGTCTCACTGCCTTGTCTCGCAGGACGTCAAAATGTCTTCCGAGAAGATGACATCTTGTCTCCCTTGTCTCCCTCCCAAGATTTTTTTTTATAATAGAGAGAAAAGTTACATAGTGTTTTTACATAGAGAGCTAACTACAACCAATATAAACTATAAGACTATATAAACAAACAGCAAAACCTGAGAGAGCAAAGGAGAGAAAAAAAGAAAGGAATCGTAACATAAAACAAGGCTCTTGCACAACTTTCTGGGGTGCGTCTATTCAACTTTTTTTTTGCTAAAAGAGAGTGGAAAACAATACAAACCATCAGTTTAATGCTAAAATAAAAAAAAATATATATTTTTTTTAAGCAAAGAAAATGAATAAATAAATAAACGAAGCTCCACAAGCCCATCCTACCTCTTGCAAGCCAAATACATGCCTGCTGAAATAAGGACATGAGTACCCATAAATGCACCCCAACTGAAAGCCTGCAACATATGCTGTCCTGATAATTGGTTTCTACTTAACATTATGTACATACTACTGTACTCGTATATAAAAATAGTATAACCATTTTGGAGAAATACAAAAAAAAAACAAACAAACCCCAAAGTACAAATATAACATAAAAAAAACAGATTAACCCTATTACACTTCTTCATGAGCATTCATTGGTTGTCATCTGTCTCGCATACTGAGCCCACCCCTACGACTAAAGACAAAGTCAAACCTGTCTGATGTTATCACAGACTGGCTGGGTATGTCACATAATGCGATTGGCTTCTTGGGATTGCACCACCGACTGCTTCCAACTCGCTCTGATTATGTAAATGAAGAGGATTACTGAAAACTGCCAGAAAAGTCATTGTGACATCGTTCAACTGAAATACATGAATGAATAAATAATGTAATAAATACTATAACAAACGAAAACAGAAGATCATGAAGGTTGAGGGTACCAAAGTGAGCCCCACATAACTGATGATTGATTTGAACAACAAAGGAAACTCAAGAATGTGACTTGGCCTTTAATGTTAAGAATACACTTTTAGTCCCGGGTGCTTATGCCTTCTGTTTTCATGCAATTATTTCAGGGCTCGACTGGTGCAGTGGCACAGTGGTAAGCACTGCTCAAACACAGATCCGGCATCCATGCTTTTGAATTTCACACTCCATTGTCATCTGTGGAAATTTATACATTCTCTCCATGTCTTTGGTGATTTTCATCCAGGTACTCCTTCTTTTCTTTTTACATATGGTAGGTCTGCTGCCTCACAGTAAGGAGGCCAGGGTTCTCATCGTGGGTCCTCTTTGTGTCAGTTTGTATGGAGTTTCTCTGGTTGGGCTTGGTTTCCCATCCAAAGACATGCAGGTTAGGTGACTTGGTAATGCCCTAGTTGTGTATGTGTGAGTGTGTTGTCCTGTGGTGGACTTGGGCCCTGTCCAGAAGATTGTTCTGGCCTTTCACCCTATTCTTGTTGGAAAGTCTCCAGTGACCATGCATAGGATTAAGAGAGTTTAGAAAATGGAAATAGAAATTTTCAGCAGCCAAAAATAAGGAATTACTAGGTGTAAACAACTTACAAGAGAGATTACACTGGCCAGAGGGGGGTGAGGACCCACTTACCATTTTATTATCACAGAACACAAAAAACTGTAATGCATCTAAAGTCTGCAAAAAGCATATATGCATTGCAGGATAAATGGGCACACTTTTTCATCTGCTTCAGTTTTGTGATTTCTTATAAGGCAGTGATAAAACAGAGTAAGGCAGACACCTTATCATGTCTATCTGAGAAAAAAGTGTGCCCAATGGAGCAACGAGTTATTTTAACACCAGAATGGTTTCTAGCCACATTAAACATAGTGGAAAAAGAATCGCTGTCAGCTGGTTTTCTTTTAGGGGCACAACATACAGCTAATGCCTTGAGGTTGGAGCCAGTACAATGGGGACACGATTTAGTGCTTTCAAGTGATGCACTTGGATGTTTCTACTGGCCCACCATGAACTCTGGCCTATAATAGAGTCTGTTGTAGTCCATCTCATCACCGAGCAGGCCACTGGAAGAGATTAAAATGGATTTCTTGACAGATGTACCTAAATCCCTTGGACATACATTTCTAGTTGTTGTTGATCGATTTTTGAAGGGGGCACATTTCATACCTTTCAAAAAATGTATCACACCTCATGAACTCACTGATCTTATTGCTGATGAATATTTCAGTGTATACTGCTTCCCCAAGACAATTATTTCTGATTAGGGAGAACGAATCTCAAATATGATGATCTTTCTGCTAAGGTAAGAACTAAAGTGAAATTAATTCCTGGGCACTATATGAATAGCCAGAAAAGAGGGGGGGTGAATATTTGAATCCTTATGAAATATATTTTCTTACAGTTCACTAATCACACTGATCATGATACACATCCCCCCTGAAATGAATTCCTTGCTTCTTCTCAGTCGCATACCATCCCAAGAATAAAGCACGGTACTCCAGCATCCAACAAAAAACTTACGTGGTGCTCTGCGTGGTTTCTTTGAGGGCTGTTACAATAAAGTGGACTCATCCAGTCCAGTTCTGAAGTACAGTCTTATTATTCTGAAGTAACTGGAGGTTACATGAAGCACTTCTTATCAAGTACTTTGAGCAAAAGTTACAGTTGTCAGAGGAGAATAATTTCATATACGTATATGGATATGACTTTTGTGTTATATACAAGGTAATCATCCTGTGTCAACTAATTTTCATGTGCTTATGTTTTTCTCTGTTTCTGTATTGTAAACACAGCAGTAGTGCTGTTGGATACAGATGGAATACTTAAATAAAGAGCAGTGCTAATGATTATGTCTTTATTGTAAGTTATTTTATGTATTCAGGAAGCCAACATATATTAGAAAATTATATCTTAATTATGTGTCTTGAAAGTAGCAATGAATTTTTTTTTTTTTTTTTTTTATTAATTGTATTACAATCCATACAAAGCAATCAAGTTTTTACAAAGAGAAAAATTAAGAACAGATCGATCCCCACCCCTGAGAGAGAGAGCAAGCCAAACGGCGTTAAATTTAAGGCTTGGAGACATACCTAAATTAATAAATTCTCTATGCCTTTTGAACTTATTTTAAAATATTACTGATTAGATCCTGCCATGTTTTGAAAAAAATCTGTACGGATCCTCTAACTGAGTATTTGATTTTTTCCAACTTCAAATAATATAACACATCGGTTTCCCACTGACTTAAAAGAGGAGAGTTTGGGTTCTTCCAGTTTATGAGAATAAGTCTACGTGCCAAAAGTGTAGTGAATGCAATCACAATTTGTTTGTCTTCCTCCGCTTTAAACCCATCTGGAAGAACACCAAACACAGCTGTTAATGGGTTTGGAGGGATTGTAAGTCCAAGGCTATCTGAAAGGTAATTAAAAATGTTTGTCCAGAATAATGTTAATTTGGTGCAGGACCAGAACATGTGACCTAGTGAGGCTGGGACTTGGTTACAACGTTCGCAGGTTGGATCATGCCCTGGAAACATTTTGGAGAGTTTTAGTCGAGACAGATGTGCTCGATATATAATTTTGAGTTGTATAATTGTATGCTTTGCGCATATGGAGCTCGAGTGAATTCTCTGCATTGCTACTTTCCACTCCTTTTCTGAAATATTAATTGAAAGATCTTTTTCCCAGTGTCCTCTTGGATCTTTAAAAGGGAGGGATTGTAAAATGATTTTATATATTGTAGAGATGGAGTCTAAATCCTTGAGATTGAGCAATATTTTTTCCAGCATGGATGAGGGTGCAAGATGAGGAAAATCTGGAAGGTTTTGTTTAACAAAGTTTCTGATTTGAAGATAGTGAAAGAAATGTGTAGCTGGAATGTTAAATTTGTAATGTAATTGTTCATAGGATGCAAAGATGTTGTCTATAAAAAGATCTCTAAGCAAGTTAATTCCAAATTTTTTCCAAATATTAAAAACTGCATATGTTTGTGAAGGTTGAAAGAGGTGGTTCTCTTGCAGGGGTGCCACAGATAGAAGCTTCTCCGTCTTAAAATGCTTTCTACATTGGTTCCAGATTCTAAGTGAGTGGAGCACAATTGGGTTATTAGTGTATTGCCGATAACGTGTGTTTATTGGAGCACAGAGCAAGGAATACAAAGAAGTACTGCAGGAATTTAATTCTATTGCGGACCAAGCCAGCAATGAATTCTTAATTCAAACCTCTGCTAAAATATTTTGTTTCAATTTGAAATGAAGACCATCCTAAAATGAGAGCACTGTGCTACTTTTACCTTATTCTTTTGTAGGTAGACTGAAATTTGTTGTATATATCAAATATAACTTAGTATGTGTTGAAAGTCACTAATTTCAGGATTTTTTAAAAATCCAAATGAATATTTCTTGCCCCATCGGCAGATAATTTGCCTTATTTAAATCATTTATTTCTTAATAATTATATATTTTTTTCTTATTCTGTGATTTTTGTAAAATAACTTTCCTGTTTTAAGATATATGCTCTTAGATTAAATATTGGGCTACCTATTTCAAGATGAGCTAACATGTTTCAAGCAACAAGACTTTCATTCTCCACTGGTATTAAGAATTCTCCAATTATATTAGTGAATTATTCTCTTGTTCCTTGGCCTTCATTTTTCAGTGTGCTAAAATTATTAATGCAAAATAGCTGAATTATTTTCTAATATTCAGTGTATTTCCACTGTAGAAAATCTAATCTCAAGTAATTTGTTCTAAAAAACAGCATTTTCTACTTATTTCAAACATTTGAACACCTATCAGAGCTTTCTTATTTCTAGACTGGAACTAACATTTTAAGATGTCTTGGCAAGTAGAATTATCTTGCTGCATGGACAGATAATTTCACTATTGTTAAGACATTTTCTCCTTAAGTTCAGTGTTTATATCTAATTTCTTAGCTAAGCATTTTGCAGTGCAATAGTAACATCTCATTTTCTGCAGTGAGATTCTTGTCCTATACTTTTTATTTCAAAGATTCTTAGTGTGGCCCATCCAAATTTTACCTGAAACATAATTACCCATGATTTCTGTTATTAAGGGATGCTTGTGATTTTTTTTTCCAAAAATGTGTTATCTGTGGGCAGAGCCACATTGGGTGGGGAGCGATGTACACACAACTAGCACTTCTTCACTCACTACATCATCAGTTGCCAACTAGTATCGTTGTCAGAGGGGCTTCATGGACTTAAGCCCTTAATCTCAGGGGTTCAGTTCAGTTTAAAGCATAAGTCATAGTAGCATATTAACAATTATATTGTGACATGTAAAAATTGCCAAAACTGTGCTTCATAAAGCAAGAGTCAGAAAATCAAATTAAATTTACATCTAATTTTGTATCCTTCTTTTTTAATTTCTAGGTCATATGGAAACAACAAGGTGAGTGAACCATACAAGTACACCTCACAGTATCCCCACCAGCTTCAGCAGGCTGCCATGCTTTGAGAATGACTGAGACTGGGACTACACATCACCAACATCTCCATCACACTCCACCTCAGGCTGCAGTGAGGTGTATTTGGAATGACTGTTGGGTGTTGAAGCCAGTGGAAAACATTTGAAAATCGAAAGTGCAAAATTTCACTAAACTGTTATTCCTAAAGAAGAGAAAGTCTGAATTTTAGAATATTGACTGAGTAAAACATATATGTAGTCCTTTTGTCTCTCTATTATTAAAAAAATCCTGGGATTAGACAAGACTTTTTTCAAGTCCCACGAGACGAGACTTTGGCCATAAGATTTTGCAAGTCACGCCCTCCTCTCAACCATATTCAACCATGCCCACAATTCTCTAACCTCTCATTCGTGTGAAAGCTTTTGACAGACACAGTTCCTGCTCTCTCAGCTCTTATAAATTTTAACGTTTTCCACACTTGAAGTTCCCAATTAAAGAAGAAGAAAAAATGAGTACACGGGCAAATCTAGCACTGAGAAATGATGAAGTCAAACAAATTAATTAGTCTATCAATAGACTATGCTGAAACAGTTAGTGATGATCGTGCGGAAGATGAAAACAACTTACAATATCCCAAAGAATATCTACAACCATTAACACCGTCTGGTCTTCCACCACACGAAATACTGTAGAAAGAAGGATGTATCCAAGAAATGTAATGTAGTTCATCTTCCATGGATAACATTAGATAGATAGTGTGATCGATAGGGGGCGCTATCACTCCCTTGAACCCTTGTCCAATATGCCAGACACCAGATAAAATTCCAAAAGTAGACTTTATTAATTCTGTACAGTGCACAAAGCACCCTCCTCTCCACAATACTTATTAAATCAAACACAATACTCCACAATAAACTCTCCACCACTCCCAAACGCGTTGCTACCCTTCCACCCAGCTCAGCTTGCCATCTGGGAGCTCCCACAATCCTTTTATATTCCCTGACCGAGAAGTGTTCCAATCCCCAGTCCATGTGAACTCCTATCACTTCCGGGTCAGATAAAAAGTCCTTTTCTTCTCCCCGGAAGCACGTCATTCCCCTTGTCCATGTGACTCGGACGTACTTCCTGGGCGTAGGGTAAATAACCATCGTTCCTCCCTGCAGCATCATCTAGTGGCCCCCACGGTATCCAGCAGGGCTGTGGATAAAGACTCCAATGTCCATGATGCCCTGCTGGTCTTCGGGGCACCTCCATGCATGCTGGGAGAGCTCCATCTGGTGGCTTGGGGATAGTGGCCGGGATGAACGGCCAGCCATACACCACAATAGATAGATAGATAGATAGATACTTTATTAATCCCAAGGGGAAATTCACATACTCCAGCAGCAGCATACTGATAAAAAACAATATTAAATTAACGAGTGATAAAAATGCAGGTAAAACAGACAATTATTAGACAACAAAGGAGATCTTGATATGCCATTTGTATTAAAACATTAACAGTTTCCCATTAGGTTAGCTTTTGCAAAGAAAAATAACAAATCTCAGAGCCAAACATTTGAAAAAGTCGTTTTATTTAATAGAGAGTAAGAAGTGAAATTCAATCATGCGTTGTCACAATGAAAGTCCAAACACAGAATCAAAATTCAATGCAATATTCACGAAAATGTAATTTTAAAAAATTATTTTTACTGAAGTTTTACAGTAAAAGTGTAATTTTAAAAAGTATTTGCGTGTTAATTTCAAAGCCAAACAGAAATCGTATTACGCAACAAATACCTCTAAAGCAACATGAAACATAATTTACTTTCAAATTATTATGTTTTACTATTTTTTTAATATGGTTAATTACTTACTGTAATGTAAAATAGTTAGTTCTATTATGCATATATAACAATTCCAAAGAAAATAATAAATCTGTTTAAATTGTTCATCCGCATCCCCATACGTTTGTGGCAGAACTGCAAAGAGGCTAGCGTGAAGCGCATGCCGGGGGGTTGGCGAGCAAAGCGAGCAGGAGGCAAATCTCCCTAGTTTTCTGAATTAATATTGCAAAAATAAATGTACCTAACAAACTATATCAGAGTAAAAAGAGCCATCTGTGTTTCAAAATGTAATTTAGTAAAAGTGAAGGTAGACAGAAAATTTTATACTCAAGTAGAAATATTCCTAAAACATACTCCAGTACAGAAACAAAGAATTTTACAGCCTTCCTATACAACACAGATAGATGTGAAATTCTTTCTTGTACATCTGATCAACAAGCAACGTTGCATCATTTAATTAGACTGTTAAAACAATTAGTCTCACACAGAAGATTAATTTTGAAACTAGCAGCTGTAGGCATCAGAGGTAACCTACAAAACTTAATCTCAAGATGGTTAACCAGCAAATGACAAAGAGCAGAGATAAGAGATAAATACTCCACGTCTAGTGAGGTCATCAGTAGACTCCCCCAAGGGCTCTGTCCTGGGTCTGTTAATTTTTCTGATTTATATTAATGACACAGATTTGGGTATAGTTAGTAAACTTGTGAAAACTGGATGAATGACACACTGAAGAGGCAGCAAAAACAATTCAAGAAGCTTCAAAACTGAGTGAATGCTTGGAAAATGCAGTGCACACGTGGGCAAAAGGAATGTCAGTTATAAATACAAGATGGGATACACTGCCCTACAGGAAGAAACCTTTGAAAATGATGTAGGGGTTTATGATGACCCATTTTCATCATTTAATTAAGGTGCAGAAGCTAGTTAAAGGCAACTAAAATGTTAGGATATATCATAAAAAGTGTGGAATATAAATCAATGGATGTTCTGCTCATGCCATACAATGCACTAGTGAGACCACATCTGGAGTATTGTGTGCAGTTCTGGTCATCTTGCCACAAAAAAGACATAGCAGAACCTGAAGCTGTGCAGAGGAGAACAACCAGGTGCATCTTGGGATGTCAGGACATGTCCTACTGTGACAGACTCAGAGAAGTCGACCTCAGAGGAGACAGTGTGGGGGCCTAATCCAGGTCTTCAAAGTCCTCAATGGCACTGATAAAGTGGATCCAGCAGAACTCTTGCAACTTAACAGTGAATCACGTACTCGAGGACACCAGTGGAAATTAAGGGTGAGCACATTTAGGACTGATGCCAGGAGGCAAAAAATTGTGAGAATCTGGTACAAACTGCCATGACGTGGAGTTTAACCTTGACAACCTTTAAGAAGCATCTGGTTAAGATACTGGGACAGTTTAGTTATTAGCTAAGCAATTCAGCCAGATGGACTGAATGGTCTCATCTCATTGTCATATTATTTAAGCTCTTATCATCCAGAGCTATGAGAAAAAAAAAAGTTATTAACACATATAACTTGTATGTATGTAGTAATATTTATTTGTACATAATAGAAAACAAATCTCCCCAAAAGAAAATGGCTACCATGCCATCTCATTAACAAAAATTATGTCTGTTTTGTGTCCTGCATGGTATAAGAGCAACATGGAGAGGCTATTCTGAAAATCTGGAAACAACGGGGCATTGGCTCTGATCAGATGAACACAAGAAAAAACACTTGGGAGGAAAAAAAGGGAATACTGTATGAACTGAGGAGAATGGGCAAGTCTCGAGGTAGGATGTGGACATGAGTTGCTTGAGCAGTGAAGCAGCAGCACGCAGCTACTATGACAATACACCTTTTTATAGAGTCAAGGGCTTTGAACTGCACACATCCTTGTTTCTCACAAGTCATATGAGTTATTTATATTAAGAGTGTCACAGGAAACCATACTGCATGCTCTTTGTAGAAAGAAGTTATGGTTGTTTAATTATAGTAAGGGCAGTTTGGCCTTCCTTCAACAATATGATAGACTAGATAAGTACAGAAAATAGATGGATTTTTTGGCTGGATGGCTAGAACAACATAACAAGAAGGCCTTGTTGATAAGAGCAGGTCACAGTACCTCTTGTCTTCAACTGCTGCTTGCATTACCCTTACATGGTAAAAGGATTATGCATGAAAACCTTTTTTATACAGAACGTTCCAAGTGCATGATTTAATAGTGGATTCTGACACATCTGCCAAGGCATTTTCTATTTTTTTAAAGCACATAGTGTTTAGAAAAAGGCTATAAATGGAGTGACAACAAGCTTATATATTAACTAGTAAAACATATGGATCACCAGAAAGAACGTAGTGAGTGGCACTGTGGTTAATCCTGCTGCTGTCCATAGGAGTGCTTACACTGAATCTCCATCACTACGTTGCTGGTGTGGGGTTTGCACATTCTTGCTGTGTATTCATGAATGCTCCTCCTGGGACTCCAGTTTTCCAAAAGTCCAAAAACATAATAATTTGTGATTCTGAGATGACCTAGTAAGTGAACAAGTGTATGTGTGTGTGTGTGTGGGACTGAGCCCTGAAAAAGATTGGCACTCCGACTTTGCTTCCTCCAACCCTGAACTGAATAGTGTGCTTAGAAAATAGAGGAACAAAATTAAAAATGCATAAAAAATCCCAATATATATATAGTGGACACCAGGGGGCGCACCAGCTCCCCAAACCTGACACAGAGGGATGCAAGGCACAAGTTGAGAAAAACAAACAGGTTTTTATTCAGATGTGGTGAACTCTCTCCAAACATTTCCCGCCAATGCAGAGCACAACATGCACCAAGCACAATTTTACAGCACACAGCATTTTGACTTCTTCCCCTGTCTGTCTCTACTGCTTCCACTCCACTCTTCCTCCCGGCAAGGGTCACCCTCTTCCTCCTGACCCTGGCTCACTGAATGAAATGAGGTGGTCCTTTTTATGCTGCACCTGGAAGTAATTCAGGTAAGCCCCATAAGCATAATTTAGAAGTACTCACAGGTGTCGTGGAAGACCAATGTAGTAGGGCTCTGTCACTCCTGTAGCATCCCTTGGTGGCACCCACAGTACCCAATAGGGCTGTGTCAAACTCTAAATACCATGTAGCCCTGTGGGAATCAGAAACATCGCTGCAATCCAGAGGACTCCCATCTAGTGCTCTGGGGGAAGTTGTGCCCTGTGCATGTCCACCCCCCAGTCCTTCGATTAAGGAGGTGTCCTGACTGGGAAAGGGCCCTGGCCATCCATCACACTATATATACATACCGATGTTTCCTCACAATTCAGGTAATGTGCCTCATCTGGAACTCCATGAGCAACCACTCATTAGATACAAAGTCAAACCAACGGTACCCAAGGATTCTCTAAAGAGACTGTGGACTATGGCCGGCCATTCATCCCGGCCAATACCCCCATGCCGCCAGAGGGAGCCCTCCATGCGACATGGAGATGCCCCAAATTCCAGCAGGGCATCATGGACGATGTAGTTTTAATACACAACCCTGCTGGATAACGTTGGGGCAGCCAGGAGACGCTGCAGGGAGGCTCAGAGATGTTTATTTTCCCTATAACCCGGAATTACGTCTTAGCCACAGTGACAGAGGAAATGACGTACTTCCGGGATGAAAAAGAAGAGTTTTGATCTAACCCAGAAGTGCTAGAAAGTCACATGGACTGAGGGTTCAGAAGCACTTCCGGGTCAAGAACTAAAAGAGACTGTGAGAGATCCTAGACAGGCGAGCTGAGTCGGGAGGAAGGGTGGCAACGTGTCTGGGAGTAGGAGGATTGATTATTATTATTGTATTGTTTATTAATTTATGAGTATAGTGGAGTGGAGGGTGCTTTGTGCACATTATTGTGTTAATAAAGTCAATTATTGGACTTTTACCTAGTGTCTGGCGTCTGATCTGAGGGTTCAAGGGGACGACAGCGCCCCCTATCTGTCACAAGACACAGTACCGATGGAGTTCAGTCTTCATCTCAGGTCACTGGATAGCGCCCATATCTCAAAACCATATAGCAAGACGGGAAGCATCAGAACTCTAAAGAGTTGGACCTTCATCCTTTTGCAGAGATATCAGGAGCGCCACACACCTCTGTCCAACATCATAACCCTCATGCTCTCCCAATCCGTCTACTGACTTCATGGGAACAGTCACCAGAGACATGAATGTCACTGCCGAGGTAAGTAAACCTCTCGATGAGATTGACACTCTCTCTGCAGACAGACACACTGCTGATGGCTGTGACTAAGAGGTCATTAAAGGCCTGGATCTTGGTTTTTATTCAGGACACTCACAAGCCCAGAAACTCAGACTCATCATTCAGACTCTTAAGAGTCCCGATCCGAGCCTCCATTGACTCTACAAAGCTAACAGGCCAATGTCAATAATAATAATAAACCTCCATTGGAAGCAGTCAAAGTTAGGACAGTTAAGGGAAACCAAGTAGAAGTACCTCAGAAAGAATTTCGGCTATCTTAAAATGCAGTTCACTTTTTAATAATTCTAAACTGCATTTCCAGATATCTCAAAATATGTTCCTTTACATTAAAAAATATCTGCAGTAACGTTTTAAAATATCTCAAATTGATTTAATTCATGTTAAGAAATCTGAAAGGACCAGTGTTATGGTGTATAAAATCTACATTTTATTCTGTATTATATTTTGCTCAAACCCAACAAGATGAATTCAGATGTAGGAGGCATTATAATAAAAATGCATATCCTCTTTTGTATACCTCACTGTTATAACAGTTACAGCCTGAGAAAGAAAGCCTGACCTGATACCTCGGGCTATTGATTACTTTACGATTGGACATCTGGGACATCAATGAGGTTTACAGCCCGAGAAAGGAAGCATGACCTGATACCTCAGGTTATTGATTACTTTACAGATGGACATCTGGGTCATCAATGGGATTTACAGCCTGAGAAAGGAAGAACTGAGGCAATCCTTGACATCACTGATTCCTTTCAGTAAGCTTTTTTAAAGACTATTTTATCCAGACTTTACTATCAAACTTATTTTCTATTACTTATTATTTGTTCTTTAATAAAAAGTAACTTGTTTTCATCTTTCTATGCTTTGTCTTAATATCTAGAGTGATTGAAGTAATAAGGTAGATTTCTAAGAGCACCTGAAGCAGGTAGAGATTTTGCCATTTAGCTCTACGCTGCGGGGTTTTAAGGCTGAGAGTGAGGGCGCCGCTCGAAAGTTAGGGGCAATGCGAGAAGAAGATGTTCTTGGCTAATAAATGGCCTATAGTCAAGGATACTGAGTCTTTGTATGTTTTAATATTTTCTTGGAGACCAAAAGTAATATTTAGGTCTGAGGTCTATGTAAAACATCGCATGTTGTCCGTGCCGATAGTAAATAAGTCTCTTGATGTGCTGAGAGAGTGACAAGTTGTGTTATACCTAAAGCATTTGTGTGGTTCTTTTACTTTTAAGCGCTAAAAGTTAGCCAACTGTGTGTGTCATTCATAGGGCACTGTTGTGGTTAGGGTCTGAGTGTATGTGTATCTATGTATGCGTGTGTGTTATTATTTAGGGTGCGGGAGTAGACCAATCCAATAACGAACTTGACAAAGAAAAGGGTAACTTAAATATAGTCGATAATACAACCAGAGACACATTTAAGATATCATGAAATGAATCTGAGACATTTAAAAATGTATTTGAAATATCTGAAATGTGACTCAATATGCACATGTCTGAACTATATTTATGGTATCTTGGTTACATTTCCTGATTTCTTAAAAGATCACCCAGACCATTTTGAAATATTTGAAGTGCATTCTTGAAATGAGCTGAGTATCATTTCAAGATACCATGAAATCTTTTTGGAATATCTTAAAATTCATTTGAAATATCTTAGGATATAGACAGAATTTGTTTTAACATATCTTAAATTCATTTCCAGCATAAAAGCAAAGCAACTGTTTTACTTAGCAATAACAAATCTGTCAATGAGGTAAGCAATATTTACTTGACAAGATATCTTAGAACAAACTACATACAGTAAGTCAGGGGGGTGTCCAACTCCGGTCCTGGTGGGCCACAGTGGCTGTAGGTTTTCATTTTAACCATCTTTTTAATTCGTGAACCATTTTTGCTGCTGATTAACTTGTTTTGCCTTAGTTTTAAATGATGTGACTCAGACCCCTTAGTTGTTTCTTTTTCCTTAATGAGAAGCCAAACAATAATGAGACACAAAACAAGCCGTCACATGACCAGCTAACCTGAAACTAAAGAAAAGTGAAGGTCTTAGTCATGTTGGTCTGCTCAGGTCACCAAAACATATTGATGGTGGTCTTAGAAAAAACAGAAAATCAACAGTCTGCTGTGGAAGAATGAGAGCAGCAACAAGTCATGATATTCAATAATGAATTTAAGTAACAGCAAGAATTGGCTTCTCATTAAGAAACTGGTTCGAGTTTGACATTCCAATTTAGCTGGTTACCTGTTGACTCGTTTCACATCTCATTTCTGTTGGGCTGCCATTTAATGAAGAAAAAAATCAATTCAGAAGACTGAATCCTTAGAAACAGGGCTATTAAAATGAAGGGAAAAGGAGTTAATTAGCACTGAAAACTGCTCGCTGATTAAGAAAATGGTTAGAATGAAAACCTGCAACCACTGCAGCCCACCAGTTTCTTCTTAAGTTTATAAATCTCACAGTAAAGAGATTTCATTTTTTGCATTGTGAAAATAGATACAAATCTATTGAAAAGTAATTTAAAAGCTACAATAAAAAGAAAAATAGACATAATCTAGGGGATAAACCCTGGCTATAACATGACGTATGGCCCTTTCTTCCTTTTAAATTTTTTATAACTTGGTCTTTTCTCATTTTGAATCTGCTTCAGCGTATGGCCTTAAAATCATGCTGAAACCTCTATTGGAGAAGTCAAAAAAAAAACAAAAAAAAACAATAGTGGCTCCAATAGAAAAAAGGGAATAGCTATCTTATTTCTTTCTTTTTGTTGAGCTGAGTTAATCTGAATCCCCATTAGTGCTCTCAGAGGCAGCACAGAAGACCAATAACTAAAACTCAAAATCCAGGGCCCAGTTGTTCAAAAGTAATCCAATGGGATTTGGGATAACAGATTGGATTGAATCTTGAAAATGGGTTGTTCAAAGGGAAAAGAGGGATTCTGGAATCAGATCAGATCACCTAATCCAATCTCAGTTTTAATCAGGATCAAACAGTTGTAACAAAGGAGCTATATAGGCGCCTGACCCGACACAGATGGACACGGAGGCACGTATAAAAACACAAAGACTTTTATTTTTCTTCACCTGTGGGCGCACGTCTTCCCCGTGACCCACAGGCAATACACAGTCCCACAAAACACCAGTCCAACACACAGCAACACCACCTTTCTTCCTTTACCACCACTCCTTCTCAAGCTTCGTCTCCTTCCTCCCAACTCTGGCTCCCCGAGTGGTGGTGGCTGGGCCCTTTTATAGCCCATCCGGAAGCGTTCCAGGTGATTGACCACCTGGTCCTAATTGCACTTCCGGGTGGGGCTGAAGACTTGTCCAGCCGGGCTGTTGGAAGCAGACAGCCCCCCCTAGCGGCCACCCCGGGCCCCAACCAATCTGTGGAGGACTCCATCTCCCATGGAGCCCTGCGGGCGGTTGGAGAATCACCGTCGGCCAGGGAGGCTGCTACCAAGCGTCCCGGGGGAGATATTGGACTGCCCATGGTGGCTCCCCCGGAACATAAGCAGCAGGGGCGTGGGACCCAGCTGTCCTTCACACAGTCTTTTGTGTTGTTCAAAAGTTTGTGTATGAATTGGGACACATTTGATCCCAAAAATCTGGATAATCCTGATCCCAACACAGAGGTGGATTCAGTGTGGATTTCTGGCACACAATAAAATAAAACTTGAAAATTGATTAAAAAAGCTATGTTTGCAGGTGATGTATACATCTACTTATATTTTGTACAATTGTTGAACTAGGACAGTGACAATGTAAATAAAGTAGGGAATAAGACACGAAGCCTTTGGGTATATCCATCCATCCATCCATTATCCAACCCGCTGAATCCGAACACAGGGTCACGGGGGTCTGCTGGAGCCAATCCCAGCCAACACAGGGCACAAGGCAGGAACCAATCCCGGGCAGGGTGCCAACCCACCGCAGCCTTTGGGTATAGTCAAAGGAAAAAAATCCCTGTGAAATATCAGTACTCAAACAAAATCTCAAAGCTCAAAATGCTCTACTGTCCATTGTATTTTAATGAAAATGACAATTACTATTACTCAAGTCATCAGTCAGAAGTAATGCCTAAAAATTGCATTCCTGATCACACGTCCAGTCTGGCCCTCATTTGGAGCGAACATTGGAGGTTGCTCTGGTTGCACTTCATCAGGCTCAGGTCCATCATATTTGTCATCAAGAGGAACATTACGCCTGGTGGCAATGTTATGCAGGACAATACAGGCTAGTATTATATTGCATGCCACCTTGGGTTATACCCGCAAGTAGTTAAGGCATGCAAAGCGCCTCTTCAGGACTCCATTTAAGTGATCGATTTCGCATCTTGTTTTGCAATGTGCAGAGTTGAAGCCTGCCTGCTTAGGTGTGTTTGCAACTGTAAAATGAGTCATCAGCCATGGTAGGAGTGGATAAGCACTGTCTCCCAATATTATGGCATTTGGTTGGTTGGACTGGAGCTTTCTGTATAGTACGCTCTCCCTCAGGATACGTGCATCATGGACAGACCCTGGCCACTCGACAACACAGTTTGTGATGATGAGGTCAGCGTTGGCCACAAGTTGGACATTGATACTGTGTCTCCCTTTTCGGTTCACATACTGCCACTCCCTTTCATGAGGTGCTTGAATGTGTACATGAGTACAATCGATAACACCAATAGTATTAGGCATGTTCCCCAAAAGAAAGAAACTTCGCTTAGTTTGCGCCATCTGGTCATCCTTGGGAAATGAAACAAATTCATTGACCAGACTGGCCAATTCAACTGAGACAGCTTTCACCACATTACTAACAGTTGATTTGTCCACTCCCATATTGTCACCAACAACCTGGTAGAAAGTCCCAGAGGCATAAAAGCGCAGTGCAATTAGGCACTGTTCCTCCACAGACAGAGTATGACTCCTTTTGGTTTTGTGCTGTAACTTTGGCCTGACAAGGTCTACAATGTACTTGATATCATCCCTCCCAAAGCGAAAACGGGCATACAGTTCCTCTGTAGTGTATTGCGCAAGTGGTTTGGCACGCTCAGCTTACATTCTTTCACGGTATTTTCTCCTTCCCAACCTGTGGTAGCGGTGAACAACACCTACCATGCCAATGCCTCTGTAAACCTATGACCGAGGTGTGTAAGAAATTGGTGATTTTATTTGGTCACACACCAATTAAGCAACAACGACCTGACTGGTTTGTCATGTGTTGAATTACCCCAATCAAGCACAGGGCCTACAAAATCAGTGTTAGCTACACAAAAGAGATGGAACCATGGACTCAACAGGGCCTAATTTCACAGTGGCAGAAAACCATGCACTGTTGGACGGTGTTAGGTGCCATTATTCCTCCATAGTAGGACACTTGAGTTCATTAAAGGGGAGAGAAGTGACCAAGATATGCAAACAGAACATTTGGGAGGACATCACTTAAGAATGTGAATGCTATAGGGGCTGGTCAGAAAAGAACCACAAAACAAGTCATATTAAGATGGAATTACCTTTAAGCCAAGGCAACAAAGGACCTTGCTGAGGCCAAAAACCCCACAACAGGTAACAAGCCTTTCAAGAGGGGTGAGTATACTGACATTGTCCATCACATTATTGGTGGTGACAAATCAGAAGCTCTGCATGGAATTGATGGTGTTGAAGTCGATGGTGAGCCCACAGTTACAGAGGAGGGTGGGCCTGGTCCTCCTAATGAAGAGGAAATATTTGTCCTCAATCTCAGTCAAGTGGTTGAGGAAGAAGGTGGATCCTCACAGATAGAGCCAGCTGTTGACACAGAACCTTTAAAATGAGAGCGTAAGCATTCTCCAAACCTGGATGGTGACGCATTACAGGAGAAATTGAAAGAGCAGAAGTGCAGATTCTTCTGGCAAAGGAACAACTCCTCCTTACCCAACTACAACAAACTAAAGTCGGAATGGAAATCCAACTCCTAAAAGCAGAAATTAAAAGAGCTGGTCTCTGTACCAATGAGGAACTGTTCCTTATTTTGTTTTACAATTATATAAAAATAACCACAGTGCATATGTGGGGAAATATTTTATTCTTTCAGTCATTCATTCATTTATTCTTGTGAGATTGAAATGGAATCTGGCTGTTTATAAATGAAATGGAAAAATATTTGTTTATTGTGGTGTTTTCTGTTTCTTCCAAGTAACACACATGATGGCTATTTGGCTACTGGTATTTTTGGTCCGCCTGTTGTTCTTTACATAGCCAGTAGGCTACACTATGGGTTCCATTTAAAGCACTAGTAAACCGGATTTGGTAATCCTGAATATTCTGTATCTGGATAACAGTGATCCAATCTAGTGTTGCTTTGAAAAACCAGCATGAATGTACAATGAATTACCAGATCCTGGATAGCAAAACAAAGGATTTCAAAATCCACATCATTTTTATTTCGATTAAATAGTTTGAACAACTGGGCCCAGGTGTACCATGAGTGAAAAGCAAGGCGGTTAAAGCAAATCTGCGAGAACCTAACTAGAGTGCTAATCGCAGTTCATAGTCAAAAATTTACTAGCCAGAAATGTATTAGCCTATAAACTTTTAGAACACCTAACAAACCTTGAGTTTTACTTTGTTTAATTAAGAAACTTGGATGAAAGGAGATGCATACCATTGACAATAACAGTCACTGATAATTGATATTAAATGGCAACATGAGCAACAAACATAAGGTGGCAACACATAACTAAAAAAACAACAAAATTGCCACAGCTGTTGCAAAAATAAACTCAATGGTAGTGATCACAGTAAAGAGAACACTTCGCTATAATAATGAAGAATAGATTTAAACCATAACAAAATTGAAAATTATCCATAGAATCTATATCAGAGTCCAAAAATGTAAAAATCATGATTATTAGAAGCCCAGATAACAATAATAATAAAAATAATAATAATTAGTACATTTATTTACACAGAACATTCCACCATAAAAAATATATATATATACAGTAGATAGTATGACCCATTACCCAACTGGGATGTGAATGGCATGAAAGGACCAGTTGAGAGAGCATCAGTGAATCAGTACCTCCCCTGGGGCGCTAGAGGGCAGCCCTCCTGGGCGGCTGTGGCACTATGGATTCCCGCAGGGCATGCTGGTACAGCTCTTTTGTTTTCCATGAGGGCCACCAGAGGGAGTTGCAGAACCCTATACTGGACTTTCACCACACCTGGGAGTGATTTCAGGTAACACTGATGGGCCACCTGTAGCACTCCCAGCAGCAGAATAAAAGGAGCCACCTCAATCCTTTCAGGGAGCCAGAGTTGGGAGGAAGTGAACGAAGCTTGCCAGGAGTGAAGTGGAGGTGGAAGAGAGAAGGAAGAGAGGAAAGAAAGAGTGATTAAGAAAAAGCACACCACAAATGTGTGTGCTGGACTGGAACTTATGTTCTGCCTGTCTGTGTTGGGATTAGGGTGGCTGTATGCACCTCAGTGGTCCACAATACATATATGAACACTCTGAGATGGACAATACTAGCGAGATATATCACTAAAATATTAATTAGATGAACATTTAAAAAAATAAAATAATAAATTCTATTGTTTGTGCTTTGCTCCTGGCTCCAATATTTTTTTCCTTTAATTATTAGTTATTTTGAGTTTAGTCAGGTGCTGTGGTTGATTGAATTGCAGTCACCTGAAAGAAATAAAAAGACTCAGAGTATTTCTTTTCTGTAGCGTTCCATTTAATAAGGTCCATCTTCTTTAATTAATTAATCCCTAAAAAAAAGAACCAACAATTATCTCTTATCATTATGAATTCACTTGAACCTGACAAAAGCAACTGGCACCCATCATTGTTTATTCCATGTTTAACAAAAATCAGACTTTGCTTGAGAGTTTTGATGCAACAGAATATTTCAAATAATAACACAATGAAAATAGAATGGACCCTTAATTCACTATTTTGTCACACAACCTTTAGAGGCAATCACTGCAAACAAGCGATTCCTGAAGCTCCCAGTTAGACCTCTGCACCCGTACACAGGTCGTCTGGCCCACCATTCCTAAGCAAAATGCTCCATTTGTGTCAGGTTTGAAAGGGGACTTATCCAGACTGCATGTTTCAATTCTTTCCAGAGACGTTCGATGAGATTCAAATCAGGGCTCCTAGAAGGCCACTTTCGAATAGTCGAGTGTTTTGTTCTTAGCCAATCTTGAGTGGTTTTTGCTGTGTGTTTTGGGTCATTATCCTGTAGGATGATACATGACCTGTGACTGAGACAGAGCTTTCTGACATTGGGCAGTACGTTTTGCTCTAGAATATCTCGACAGTCTTAAAATTTTATTTTATCCTGCACAGACTCAAGACACCCCGTGCCAGATGCAGCAAAGCAGCCCCAAAAACAAAACATATGTTTCACAGTAGATATGGTATTCCTTACTTTTAAAGCTTCATTTTTTCCATCTGTGGACACAGAGCTGATGTGACTTGCCAACAAGCTCCAATTTTGTCTCATCAGTCCAAAGGACATTCTCCTAGAAGCATTGTGGCTTGTCAATATGCATTTTAGAAAATTTCAGTCTAGCTTTTTTAAGTTTTTCTTTCAGCAATGGAGTCCTCCTGGGTCTTCTTCCATTGAGCCCACTGTCACTCAAAATGTGATTGTGTAATCAGACACTGATGGACTTGACCTTGGAGTTCAGCTTGTATCTCTTTGGAAGTTGTCCTCTGCTTTCCGTCTATCATTCTCTCTGTCCTTCTGCCCATTCTAGGGTCAATTTTCCTCTTGCGGCAACATCCAGGGAGGTTGGCTACAGTCCCATGGACCTTAAACGTCTTAATAATATTTACAACCGTTGTCACAGGAAAATCAAGTTGCTTGGAGATGATCTTTGAGCCTTTGCCTTTCAAGTGCTTATTTTTAATTTTCTTGCTGATCTCCTGAGACAATTCTGTCCTTTGCTTTCTCTGGTCCATGTTCAGTGTGGGACACATGATGACACCAAACAGCAGAGTGACTGCTTTTCTGCATTTAAATTGGCTGAATGACTGATTGCCCGATTGGAGACGTGTGTGACACTAATTACAGAAAGCAGCCAGTTTCAAAAATCATTCTAATCTAATCATTTATGCTCTTTTCTATGGGTACCAAAAAAAGTGTCCTGGGCATTTTAGAATATCTTTGTAGAATAAGCAATACTTGATCTCTTTTGTCCCATACTTTGCTTATTCAATGACATATCAAAGGCATGCAAGTATACACGGGACAATTCAGGAGGCATTCAGAACTTTTTCAATGAGCTGTAAGGGAACCAACAAACATATTATTTAATTTTGTTTAAATAGTGGGTCCTCCCTGCATGGAGTTTGCATGTTCTCTACGTGTCTGTATGGGTTTCCTCCGGGAGGTCCGGTTTCCTCCCACTTTCCAAAGACATGTAGTTGGATTGGTGTTTCCTAAATTGCTGTAGTGGATGGGTGGGGTGGGTTTGCCCTGTGATGGACTGGCGCCCTCTCCAGGGTTTGTTCCTTGCCTTGTGCCCTATGTTAGCTGGAAGTGATTCCAGCAGACCCCCACGACCCTGTTCAGGACAAAGTGGGTTAGCAAATCACTGACTTTAAAGCAATTATGTTAAGTTTATTGCTCCTGATTTTGACCTATCTTTAAATTTCATTACAATGACTTTTGGGATTCATGTTGGCTTCAAGTTCTTATTGCCTTTATAGGGACAAGCAAGAAAAAAATGAAACTAGAAGACAAAGCATTATCAAAAGCCAAGCCTAAATTCATAAACCAAAAGTCCATCCTATCTTTTGCCAACACCAAGGGTTGTAAACAAAAATTAAAGTTAGGGATCAAAGCAGGAAATCACACAATAACCAGAATGAATTATTTCTCAGTTGATGCTTCTGAAAGGGTTTTGTGGTTTTGCCTTTCCACTGTTGTGCTAATTCCAGTGTTCTGCCAGTGAGGTGGAATGTGGGAGGCTACTGGGGTGGGGGGAACGGGATTGGGAGAAAACTGTAGTGAGGATGAATTTCTAAAGTCAGAAATACTGTTGCTGAAACAAAACTATATTGTGAATATAGTCAATGGGTGAATTGCCAGGATTCAACAAGAAAAAGATGTGCTTTCACCAAAGCGTAAATGCTAAACTGTTAATGAAGAGAGGAAAAGAGAAGAGAACTGCTAGAAATCAATAACCAAATGATGCTAATTACTGGAAACACACACACCACATTTGTTTGAGGCTAAAATCTGTAGTCTGAATGTGACTTTAGCATCAGTGAGGTCCCTGAGAGCAAAGTCACTAAATGTCAGAGCTTACAAAAAAAAATTAAAATAGCAACATAGTGAATGAAATTATATTTAGCTCCAACTAATAACATTCCCTTATATTTATTGTCAACGGAAAAAAACAAAGCAAAATTTAAGTAACAAAAAAACAGTCAGCAAAATGTCCAAATGTTGCAACATCCTGACAGAATTCTAAGTAACTTAAAAGTTGCTAAGCTCATTGCCTATACATCCTGTTACAGATGATGGTATAGAATCATTACTTTATTAGGTGATTATTTCTACAATAACTATAGCTACAGTAGATGCCAAGAGAAGAAAGGCAAACATAAACCTCTAGAAGCCAAATGTTGTACAAGGGAAATCTCCGGAAAACCCATTTTCTTCAGCATTTTGAAAAACAAAGAAAGCTGCCTTGACCTTTGCCATAAAGCTACCCAACCCTACCTTGGTGTTCTGCAATTTTATCAAAGCCACTATCTGTTGTGAAATCGTGGCGGTGTGATGACTTGCTGCCACATTCTGAATGATCTGTAGCCTAATAATATCTTTCTTTGGTAGTCTAAAATTCTAAAAAATGTATTATTGTAATCTAGCTGGCTAAAAACAAATTAAATTACATAAAAGACAGAGCCCATGCTATGTTCTTTAAATGCACAGCTGTTGTCTTTGCAACTTGATTAATATGGAAGTAGAAGTTCAGGTCAGAAGCATGCATTTGGAGATCTAAATGCTACCATCACCATGCTTCCCCACATTAAAGCCTTACTGTATAAAGTGTAAGTTTATTTTTATTGTAGTGACTAATGAAGGCAGAAGAAGCAGAAATGAGACTTTGTGCAGCTGGATTTAAACAGAACTGCTTCTGTCTCAAGCAGGCACTTAAATTGGAACATTAAAATAAAGTTTTAGGAGAATAAGTCATTCAGCTCAATAAGATCATCCATCCTGTTCATTTAGGTTGTTCAAAACAACATCAAGTCAATATGATAATATTTCATTGACTATTGATAATAATCTCTTCTTCCTCCCAGGTTAAGAGCTTAGTTGTTATTCTCGATAGTACCTTAAAATTCGAGGCTTATATTAATAATGTTACTCGGTCTGCATATTTCCATCTACGTAATATCAGCAATTTAAGTCCATCTCTTTCTGCTGCCAGCACTGCTATTTTTGTTCATGCTCTGGTTACATTTTGTATTGATTATTGTAATTTCTATCCTTTCTGGTCTTCCTCACAAACTCCTTTACAACCAAACTTCAATTGGTTCAGAATGCTGCAGCTCATATTATTACCAGAACCCCTTCCATAGTACACATTACTCCAGTCCTTCGGCAACTTCACTGACTCCCTATTTAATATCGCATTGATTTTAAGATTTTAATTTTCTGCTTATTACTTACAAGACCCTCCATAATCTGGCACCTCCTTATCTTTCTGCTCTTCCTCACATCTCCATTCCTTCTCGTATCCTTAGATCTTCTTCCTCTATCAATCTTATTACATCTTCTGCTCGCTTGAGTACCATGGGGTCAGGGTTATGATTAGGGTTAGGGTTTTCAATCTTAGCTTTCAGTCGAGTAGCCCCTTGCCTCTGGATCTCTCTCCCACAAGACATCCGTTATATCGACTCTCTTCCAACCTTTATATCTCATCTTCAAACACATCTTTTAAGTTGGCTTATTCTATCTGATAATTTTAGCTGATAAATTTAAGTTACATTTTATTATTGTATTTAATCTGGTTTTATTGTGCTGTAATATGTTATTAATTTTATAAGTTTTCCTTGTGTGCCTCGAAAGGCACCTATAAATAAAATAAATTATTATTGTTTCAATATCCCTAAAGTCCTGCTCACCACCACACTACTGGGTAATGTATTCCACAAGTCTATAGTACTTTGCATAAAGAAAAACTTTATAACATTTTGAAAAATTTGCCCTGAACAAGTTTCCAAACATGTCCCCATTTTCCTGATCCTGAAATAATTTTGGAGTAACAGCCTAATCCATTGGACTAATTCCTTTCATAATTTAAAACATGTCCCCTCTTAATCTCCGTTTGCTTAAAATGAAAAGGTTCACCTCTTGTGATCTCTTCTCGCAGCTCATACTCTTAGTGTTTGAATTGGCCTAGTCGCTCTTCTCCATGCTTTCTCTAGTGCTGCTATGTCTTTTTTGTAATAAGGAGATCAAAATTAACAATAGCTGAAACACACAATCAAAAGTTACATAAATAATTACATTTAAGCCTTTTTTATCTTATCTTTAGTTAATTTAAGTAGTTACAAAGTGAAAAGTCATATTAAAAACATTTCTTCCACGACATAATGGTTAAAAGAAACTGAAATGCATTAAAGATGTGCTCTTAGTGTATGGTAATGTTGGTGGTCAATAAGTACACCTGAAAGGAGCTTAGGGAGGAAACACCATAATGTATTCCTTGACCTGCTGGTAGGCTCCCAGATGTTTATTCACAATTTTTCTGTGTTACAGTCTTTAGATTACTGTTTCCCAGAATCAGCCAACTTTTTCCATCTCTAAGGGTATCCAGGTTCCCTTTTGCAGCCTGCTAACTGGAAATGTCTAACATGCAATTCGATTTTCTAGACAGCCTCCAGAGTCTTGTTCATTTACATGACTTATTGCAAAAAAAAAAAAGTTTTAGCTGTGAAATGAAAAATACTTCATGCTAAATATGTTTTGCTTAAATAAATAAATAACAAGATGGCACAGTGGGTAGCGCTGCTGCCTCGCAGTTAGGAGACCCAGGTTCTCCCTGTGTCTGCGTGGGTTTCCTCCGAGTACTCTGGTTACCTCCCACAGTCCAAAGACATGCAGGTTAGGTGCATTGGCAATTCAAAATTGCCCCTAGTGTGTGCCTGGTGTGTGTGTGCACGCCCTGTGGTTGGCTGGCACCCTGCACGGGTTTGTTCCTGCCTTGTGCCCTGTGTTGGCTAGGATTGGCTCCAGCAGGCCCCCATGACCCTGTGTTAGGATATAGCAGGTTGGATAATGACTGACTGACTTTGGTCTGTGCCAATGCTTATATTTCACTGTATACATGAGCCTAATTTGTAGTAATATTGAACTGCTGGCAAATTCTATTATTTTAACTGATCCATGTTTCTTAACACTAACGTAACTATTGTTTTCCATTATCCTTTCATCATTACATTGTCAGGAGGAGATCTGTTTGTTGCTGAGTGGCAAATCAAAGATCGGAGATCTTAAGTGTTAGATCTCAGCCTTGTTCCATGAAGCAAGATGGGGCAAGGTGTAGGGGAAAGGAGATAGAGTTATTCTGAATGTCATTCTTTTTTAATCCACTTAATTATTATAAGATATTTTAAACTATTTATAATTGCATGCAAGCAGGATAAAATCTAAATTTCTGAGGGGAAACTGAAAGCCTATAATTAAAATGTGTGTCTGAGAACCACTTTACTGGCTCTGGTACCACTCCGGAGTGACAGGGGGCTCTGTTGCTGACTGTCTTGTCTGTTTCTTCTGCATTTCATAGAAGATGTCTAAGGAAACCAACAGACTACACCCCATTGTCTCCCCAAGCCTGTCCCTTCCAGTCTGGAACTTATAAAACTGTGATGTCTCACTTTTGACCCAAACTCTCTGCAGAATGGGCCTCTGACTTAGATCCTTCCTTTTTGCTATAAGCATTTTTTTTGTGTGTTTTGGTGAGCCCAGTTGTCCATTTATTTCCTTAATCCTAGAAACTTTCAGTTAATTTGTAATTAAATGAGAGTGGCCGAACTGTTTTTTGTGACTCTGCAAATTACTTTGTTACACAAAGTATTATATATATCTATATTATTAAGTAATATGGAAAGTGTTATGACATCCTAGATATTTAAAGTCAATTAAAGTTGCATTAATGAAGACAAATTTGTACATTTAAGGTCAGTGTAAGTTGAAGAGAAACTAAGCTGCGTAAGTTTTGCAAAACAAAATTTGTAAGAACATTTGTTCATAAAGTAACTCCATTTATTAGCCATTATATTATAGTACATGAAAAACTAATTGAAATTATATTTAATATAAGCAAAATAAACACATCTAACTGAAATGATAAGGAATTTAGAGATAATGTATTTTATTTAGTCCATAATATGTGTAAGTTCAAAAATATAATGGCCGGAAATTTAATAATGTGTTTTAAACCCTCCCTTAGATTGCTCACCACAAAAAAATTAATAACATCTTGCTTCTCTCTATGAAAGTTTGCATTTATGACCACATATTTACTTCTGACCATACTTCACTTTGTCCAGGAATGTGGTCTATCAATCATTAGTAACTCAGTAAAAAATTGCCAATACAATCCATTATTGCTAACAGATAAATATTAAATTTCCTTTGTCACGCATGAGCGTCCGCAGATCTCCTTGCTGGCTCGTTCGAGGTAGATGGTAACCCACCGGAGCGAGAGGGGATGCCATCGCTAACTGTGTCTCCGTTTTTCCCCGCAGCTCCCAGAAACCTCCCAACGAGAGAAATTAGCCCCGCCTCTTCCAGTCCTCCTGTTATAAAAAGCTTGGCTGCCTCCACTTTTTGAGACCGGTTCCAGACAAGTGACAGCTCTACGGAAGACCTTAATTTGTTGTTATGGCTAAAGTTAAGAAAGCTGAATTTATTTTTTGTTTTGTACCCTGCAGGGTTATGTTAGCTATTGCCAAAAGGCACTTGCTTAAGTTTGTAGAAGAAAAGCAGGGAATTAAGCAGGACTACCCAGCAGGTGTCCCAAATATTCTTCACTTGTTCCAGTTCTGTTTGGATTTGTGCTCGGCCAGCTCACAATTTCCATATTTTGATATTTTTGTTGATACTAGTGCATCTCCAGAGATAAATGCCATGACTCAAAACATATCTGATGGGACAAATGATTTCATGTTTTACAGAAAAGAAAAAAAAAATTAAAAGCAGATGGTCCAACAGAATTCATTCATCACTGAATGCCCACTGCTGTACTCTACAAAAAATGACTGAAGAGCAAACAGAATTCAATTTAATGACCAAAGAAGAAATTGACCAACTTATTTGAATCAAGTCATTCTTATTACAGTTTTTCTCAAATGCTAAAACACATTTCACAAACGTTTCCTCCATGTTCCTCAATGTCTAAACACAACACCCTTTTCTAAAGCTACATAAACACAACCACACCTTCTCACTTCAAAACTCAAACTTTCACACCAAAAGAGCAACTCGAAGCTTTCAAAAATGTAAACACTATACACATCATTACACACTACAGCAAAACAATTGAAAACACAACGCTCAATTTGTGAGAAGGTTCTTTGTTTCATAACTGCCAATGCATATTTTTAGAAACTTTACAGTAACGGATCTTCTTAGATCTCTGCAGAGGATTAGGCATTTAGATTTGTGAGTTTCAAATGAAGAGTATAAATCTATGGAAAATTCTGCATGTACACTACTGTAACACAACTCAATGCAAAAACAGAATCTATTGCACACAACAGTACTCTTGAAAACATGATCAGGATGTGAAGTTTTTTTATTTACTTTATTCACACCACACACACACCACAATCACTGTGCGGCATCATGTCGCTGAGCTGCATCGGGCCACATCACCTCATCCACATTGCAGGCTATATTGCCTCCTGCCAGGCACCGCGGGAAAAACGGCCTGGAATGGCGAATCCATCCTTGGAAGGCCTCCACTGGGATGTCAACACAGGCCAGCTCCATTGCCCTTAGGAGGTTCTCTCTAGTGTATGGTTGTCTGTCATAAACCTTCCATCTCCACGATGAGAAGAACTCCTCTATAGGGTTCAGGAAAGGGGAGTAGGGTGGCAGACAGACGTTTAAAAAGTGATTAATGTTGGTGGTGAACCACTCTCTGATTTGGTTTGTTCTGTGAAAGCGGACATTGTCCCAAATGATCACATAAATGTGATGTGCGGGCCCAGGATGGTGTTGTTGGCGGTCCAGGAGGATGTCTTTTAGCTCCTCTAGGAAGGTGAGGAGACGTTGGGTGTTGTAAGACCAAAGGACAGCATGCCGGTGGACAAGCCCCTCCGAACCCATGGCCGCACAAAGAGTAATATTACCCCCCCGTTGTCCAGGAACCTCAGTGATGGCTCTTTGGCCAATGATGTTACGGCCTCTTTGCCTTCGTTTCTGCAGGTTGAAGCCAGCCTCATCCAGGAAGAGGTACTCATGAGGTCTGGCCATCGCGTCCAACTGTAATATCCTCTATGAAAATGTGAAAGTGCACAGGTGTTCAAAACAACAGTCAATCAGGTAGCACAGTATTGTCCAGAAGTAATGTAGGCCACTGAGCAACACAGTATGTCCACTAACTGTACTGTGAACATGGATGTATACTTACTTGCACATACTCGTAACGTAGGTCTTTGTGTCGCGCAGAGTTGCGCTCAAAGGGAACCCTATAGAACTGTTTCATCCGCATCTTTTGGCGCCAGAGAACTTGGTCTATTGTGACCAAGCTGACATCATCAATGCTCTCAAAGTTGACATTATCAGCAATGACTTTGTCTCTGATCTCCCGGAGTCTGATGAGGTTGTTCTCACGAACCATATCCACAATGAGGGTTTCTTGTGCCGCTGTAAATATGGCAACCCTCCCACCTCTATGTGGCATTCTTTCAACTCTAAAGAAAGAAACATGTGTTGTCAATTGACATGTTTTACAATAACAACTGATTTGAAACCAATAGACTACTTTCACAGGCTTGTAAAACTGTATTGTGACAAAGAAAGCAATAGAGTACAATGCCTGTTGTGTTGTCTGAATGCCCTGATAATGGTGGTCACGGTGAACCTACTCAGGTTTGGACGGACTCTTAGTCCTGCTTCAGCCATTGTCATGCCATGGACAATGACATGGTCAATGACTGTTGCTCGCATCTCGTCCGTAATGATGGTGCGAGGTTGTCTTGCTCTCCCTCCTGGACCTTCTCCTCTCCCTTGTTGGCCTCCTCCTCTTCCTCGTTGGCCTTCTCCTCTTCCTCCTCTGATTTGAACTCCTCTTCCTCATTGGCCTGCTCCTCTTCTTCCATGGCCAGCTCTTCTCCCTCCTCTGACTCGAAATTCCTCTTCCCATGACTCTGCCTTCATCCATTGTGTTTGTTTGGAATCTTCAGCAAACTGTGCACTCTGAACTTGCTTTTATACATGTGGTCACAGCATTAGCAACAAGTGTCTTCAATTTTGAGTCGTTGTGTGCAATGAATGACACCAGGTGTGTTCATTGTGTTCAAATATTGTTGACTGTGGCAAGCATTTTGCATCACATGAGCTTTCATTTGAGAATATGAGCAGAGTTCTTTTGCAACTTGTGTTTTAGCAAGGAAAAATGTGTTTAGATTTATAAGAACGGAGGATTGTGTTTTGTGAATTGTGTCTTCATGTGAAATGTGTTTATGATATTGGAAAATGATGGCTAGATTTAGTAAATGTGTTTAGACAACTGGTCATTTGGTTTAGAGGATTGGCTTTTGTGTTTTAGCATTTGAGAAAAACTGTAAGAATATGCAGAAGAGGGCAGTAAGAAACTAGCCTGTCAAATATAAGGAAGAGGTTTGGAAAATTATTGCAGAATTTAACTATGAAACATAAACTAAACATATTCAATACAGACCAACAGGCAAAACCTAAAGCAGCCAAATTTAAATACAGAAACAAATTAACCATGCAAGACAATACAAATATCAAAAAAAAAAAAGAAGAAGCAAGAACGTAAACAGGAATTGAAATTCAAAATGCTTTGCTGAAGCTGTAGAGTAACTGGGGCTTTCCATTGGTTGGGTCAGTAGATCGGGTTCAACATAAAAGAGAAGGTGCAGACAACTTTAAAGGCATCCTACATTATTAACATAGCACAAAAATACTAAATAGTTATTAAACATTACAATATTGCATAAATGCAATAAAGATAAAAGGAAACTAATTACAGAATTCATAACACAATACACAAACAACAAAAAGAAAAACTAAAACACGAACTTAAGCCAGGACAACAGCCCTGGCTGAAACAGAACAATTGTCAGAGATGTTGACAGGTACTTGTTTCAGGGGGCTGCTTGTTTTGGGACTGTCCCTCTTCAGATCTTAATAGAATAAAATCTCACTTATTCAGATGAGTTCATAATCCATTAACAGCTCTGATGGGCATAAAACTTTTAGGACATACTGGCATCACTCATTTTTCTTTACGTAGGCACATAAGTCCTTTGTTTAAGAAGCATCTAGCAGATCCTCTTTTACTGACATTTAACTTCAACTAAAGTGTCAGTTCACTCCCAACAAAGCCTCTTTGGAATGTAGTTTCGGGGTTTCATCTAATAAGATTGATCAAATTATATAATAATAAATAATGATAAAATGTCTAATAAAATGATATCCAGAGATGTCTCCATGACGGACACTTGGTCCATGAACAACGAGCCAACTCATTACAACAACAACAACATTTATTTATATAGCACATTTTCATACAAAAAGTAGCTCAAAGTGCTTGTAACTCGTCAATTGGCAATCTTGATAGATAAAATGTTGCACCAATTGTCAACCAAAAGGATGAGCTTATGTGCACTCGGGAAATCATGTGGCACAATGTCTGCCCTTCCCTATATAACTCATTGCAAGCACTACATGTGTGATCTCCACAAGCTCTCCGTGTTCTCAGCCTGGTCATAACTGCAGCTCCATAGTAGGACACCTATTGCTTATGTTTCAGCCAAAAAAAAGGCTGTAGTGATCCCTTTTACTCAGAAGGGTAACCTAGTTCTGGACTGTAAGAGCGGAAGACCACCTGTCACAGAGTTAAATGAGAGTGTCACAAGTCCAAACTTAGTAAAAAGTGAACAGGCACTGTCAGGTAACTAGAGCAGACTAGCTGTGAGCAAATCAATGCCACCATCATACTGCAGGTGCTAAAAACTTAATAACTAGTGTAATGGATGGCACATAGGAACTAGTGTCCTTGCCAGTATGGACTCATTTCCCTTACTTGAACAGAAAGCCCTGGTGGCAAATGAACAGGAAAAGTGGCAGGGTGTTCCATGCCTTAGCCATGAGGGTGGCAGAAGATGCCAGTGAAGATGTGGGCATGCTGGAGTAACAGCAAAGTTGGACCAAGGAATAATACCTGGCCAGAAGGACAGGGGGCAACGACCTGGCAGGGCTACGTGCTTCCCCAATGCACTTGGTGGCAGCATCCTGAGGTGACATTCCTGCAGTGGACGCCTGCAAGGCATGCTGGGAGTTGAAATCTTATAACTCAGCCTTGATAGGTTCTGCAGGTGTCACCAGGGGGTGTTTCAGGGATACATGATTCAAACTTTGTGGGGCTTGACCTGGAAATAGTTACAACAGGCTATGCACTAGCACCAGAAGTACTCTTGGGTCCAAGAAAAAAGATGCCGCTAGACCTCATCCAGGAGAGTTGGAGTCTGGTGGAAGGTAGACAAAGCTCGACTGGAGAAGTGGAAGGAGAAGGAAACAAGGAAAGAAGAAAGTTGGATTGGTGTTTATTATTATGATGTACCCTGTTGTTTGGATACTTTATCATAATAACCTTTTATTTGGACCCAAGACTTATGTTGTTGTGGGTGTGTCTGGGGTTTGTGGTGCTGCAACACCTCCTATTGGTCACACTAGCTAAAGAACTCACCCATTTTGAACGAATAAAAGAACGGAATTCTTGGAGAATATTTTAAAATCAGTTTGATACAAATGTTTTTTCTCAAATAATATTTGATATAAGAATTAAGGAAACAGATTTCATAAGCCAAGAGCCTTTTTCTATAGGAGAGAAAGAGACCAAAGTAAGTTAGCTTAGACTTATTTATTTTGCTGTTTTGTATTGTCTTTTGTCTGCACATATTTGCCTATATCCAAGTTCTGTTATCCTTATGCTATGAATAAATAGTTTACTTGGTTTATTGCAACAAGTTTATTAGAAAATAGTCTACCACCACGTCCAAACCACACACTAAGGAACTGAAACTGATTTAATGTGAATTTTTCCAATGAACTTTATTCATAGATTGTACAAATTTCTTCATAGTTCATGTATCCTGTTTGGAAGGTGAAACAGAGATCCAACACACACCCAACATTCAAGATGGGGCATCAATATATAATGAGCAACCTGTTGTGATAACTTACACATCACTTCTAGCATGCCCTTTTAGCTTGATCAGCTGAATCAGAACTCTAAACAATCCTACTGCAACAAAAACATGGAAGAAGGATATCCATTTTTTACACTAAATCAAAAACATGAATTAATTTCACTTCACAAGGTACAGGTCAGGTCAGGTTGGGGAGCATGCACTGGTACAGCAAGTTGCCGCACTCACCACACAATGAAACAACTCAGGATCCTGGTTGGCAACCCTCCAGGCAGTCTAGTCCCAACCTCCGGAAATGACCATCTATCTGCCACAGGTGGGCGTCCTCTTTGCCTGGTTGAGCAACTCAGGTCGTAAACAATGTTGATCCTGTGAGACGGAACACCCTTGGGGAATCACGCCATATGGCCTTAGTGCTGTAACTGTCGCTTCCTCACAATGCAGGTAATGTGCCTCATTTGGGACTCTGTGAGCAACCTCTCATTTGACGCAAAGTGGTACCTAAGGATTCTCCAAAGAGACACATTACCGAGGACGCCCAACCTTCATTTCAGGTCACTGGATAGCGTTCATGTCTCGCAACCATATAGCAAGACAGGAACCAACAGGATACTAAAGACTTGGATCTTCATCCTTTTGCAAAGATATCAGGAGCACCACACTCCCTATTCTAGCGACCTCATGACCCCCCGTGCTCTCCCTGTCCATCTACTGACGTCATAGGAAGAGTCACAAGAGACCTGAATGTCACTGCCTAGGTAAGTAAACCTCTCAACGAGGTGAACACTCTCTCTGCAGACAGACACACTGCTGATGGCTGTGCCCAAGAGGTCATTAAAGGCCTGGGTCTTGGTTTTTATCCAGGAGACTTGTAAGCCCAGACACTCAGACTCCTCGCTCAGTCTGTCGAGAGCTCTGATCAGAGCCTCCATTAACTCCGTGAAGATCACAGTATCTTCAGCATCTGTGAATCTTTCTTCAGCAGCAGATGCCTCACAGTCGCTGGACCCCACAACCCTGCCCAACATTCAGTCCATGCAAGCATTGAACAGAGTAGGAGCAAGAACACACTCCTGACGAACCCCAGTATCAAATGGGAAAAACACAGAGGTCCTGCTTCCACTCTGCACAGCACTCACAGTACCAGTGTACAGACCAGCAACCTTGAGAAGTCTCAGGATGTCCCAGAGGGCAGCTTGATCAACTGAGTTGATCAACAATGTACAGCTGAAATGTTTTTAGGATCAGGCAGACATTTATGAGTGTTATCATCAATCAAAAATCATTCTAAAGCAAGAGTTCCCAAAATTTTTTCGGCCGCAGACCTCTTTACCAAAAACTTTTAAAACCGTCGACCCCCCAGTCAAATGCAACGGTTTTTCATGTCCACACCTGCTTTGATACGTTCGATAAGACAATGCACAGACATGTTTGTGCTACATGTATTTTAATGCATTCTCACGTGTGACTCTTTTAATGACACATTTTACCTTTTCGTTCGTAAGTTTAGTATGTAATGTGTTTTTATCAAAAAAGTGTTTTTTTGAATTATTTTACTTCTTAATTAGGTACCTATTGGAATCATAGATATTTTGAAGTATCAAACAAATAGCAGCAGTAAGGGGGTCTATTTTTGCTGTTGTCGACCCCCAATTTTTTTTATTTAAACTATCGACCCCTAGAAAGTTCAAATCGACCTCAGGGGGTCCATATCGACCACTTTGGGAACTCTTGTTCTAAAGCAATGCTAACCTTTGAGTCATTCAGTATTAAAGAGTATAAGTGGTTAATTCATATTATGAGTACTATAAGTGATGGCTTTATATTAAACCTTTTTTTCTCTGCTTTCTAAATAAGTGGAGTGAATCTAATCTGATTTAAACAAGATATAATGCTACATATCTTATTGATTTGTAATTTCCTTTTTGTAATTCTTACATTTATGAAATAATAAACAATTCATACTTTTATGATTTTCCCTAAATTTAGCTGTAGGTATTTTTATGTAAAATGTAACGTAGCTTTTCTTGTCAGACTTCAGTCGTTTCTATGCATAAAGATGTTTCACTTCACCTTCAGTACGGCGCTGCACATTCAATAGAGCGCGGTAACTGTCATACTATTAGGAACGTAAAGCGCAGGCGCAGTTTGACACCGCGAGCTCCCCATGCCATACACTCGGCCAGGCGGGTCATTAACTGAGAATAATCAGCAGTCAGAGAGACAAGAAACAGTCAGAATATACTAATTCAGTGCAGATCGTGGGGGTCGAAGAACCTCCCATAGACTACTAGGCACTAATAACCGGGCATGACTTAAATAACTGGCTCTGACAATGCATATAGCTTATATCATACGAAAATAAAACTCAAAGAACTTTTAATAGACTGGAAAAAATAAAAGTTGTAATAAAAATACAAGATACAATTTTAAATATTAGTGTATTAAATAACATATATTAGCATATAAGGAATAAAATAGGGGGCGGCACGGTGGCGCAGTGGTAGCGCTGCTGCCTCGCAGTTAGGAGACCCGGGTTTACTTCCCGGGTCCTCCCTGCGTGGAGTTTGCATGTTCTCCCCGTGTCTGCGTGGGTTTCCTCCCACAGTCCAAAGACATGCAGGTTAGGTGGATTGGAGATTCTAAATTGGCCCTAGCACACAGCTTGGTGTGTTTGTGCGTGTCCTGCGGTGGGTTGGCACCCTGCCCAGGATTGGTTCCTGCCTTGTGCCCTGTGTTGGCTGGGATTGGCTCCAGCAGACCCCCGTGACCCTGTGTTCAGATTCAGCGGGTTGGAAAATGGATGGATGGATGGATGTAACTTTGTGTACAGATTGTCTCGCAGAGACAGAGAGCTTTATCAGTGATCATGTTATGTGCCTACCACAACAGAATAGAGTGAAGCCACCATTAAGAGTTTAATTGTAGAGCCACTCATTCAAATACTCTCCAGCAGTATTCACATTTCAAATCTGGAGTGTAAAGATGCAAAGTAGGTGACAACTGTATGTTACAATATGTCAGGTTGCATTCTGTATTTTACATGACGGTATGTGAAAAGCTTCTAGATATTCTGAACCACATAATGATGTGTTACATTGGAGAGGTCATGTAAATGTTGGCTGTGTCCGCATAAATTTTCTCCTCTGACTTCTCACAACCTGCATGTTGCAGAGAGCCTTAGGAAATAAACCTTAATAAAGTGAACCTCCTTAATCTTTGGCATGCAAATGCCCACTACTTGTATTTCATTAGACACTTGACTTCCTTTCACTTTTCCTGCATACGTTTTTTTAATTGCTTTACTGACATATACTTATAATTTCATCCAGTCCCTGAATTTCAAATATGAACAGCACTCTAAAAAATGCTTCTAATCTGATTTCCTACTTTGTTGCTCTTCCACTCATCAAATTTCATTGTTTTATGATGCACACTGTGTTCAAACTTGAAAAGAACAATGCAGCACATCACAATGATTTTGTTGAAGCTTTCTGGGAAAACAGATAGTGAAATTCATTTCCGGCACTAATCTGATTCTCTACATCTCTGAAGAGTTTATGCATAATCTGCCATGATCAGGACATTTTATTCTGTTTCATAATTTTTGAGAAATTGTCTTGTGTAGAATGAACGCAAAAGAAAAACTGACCAGAAGCATATCTTATCTACATCAACTAACCACATCCTAAGGCACTTAGATTTTACTTTTGGTTTATATATTAATTCAGCTAATTAAGCATTTTATATTTCAATTAAATTTGAAACTTAATGTCCTAAAAGAGGTTATTTTTTTCACATCATGCTATACAACGTTCAAATACCAAATTATTTTCTCAATCCATGTTAGCAAACCAGAAAGGAAATGTGTCTGCCATGCACACATGTCTATATAGGAGTCCTTTGGTGTTTGCTGTAGCACTGGGTTGCTCTCCTCTAACAGCCAGACTTTCTTTCACACTCTGAAGAAGGTGTGGGTGTATCCAGCAAAGGGCTGGCCACCATTCCATGTGACTTCTTCTATACCCGTTGTGGTCATCTGAAAGAGAGAGAACTTTTGGGGCACCAACCCAGCCATCCGTGTTTACTTCTTAGTCTAAACAAAAACAAACTCACAAAAGTGTAAAAAGACCAAAACTATCGCCACAAAAATAAAGTGACTGCAATAAATTAGGCCTTCTTGTCTGCCTTTGGAAAGTCATGGAGATCCTTAGCTCTGGATGTTCTGGGAAGAAATGACACCACCTTCCGGGCAGTCGTGTTTTTATAGCTCAGGGAGTGAAAGGGGCAGAGTCAGTTGCCCTTACTGGGTGGTTTCTCTGTATTGTGGAGGAAGAAAATGACAAGACAGTTAACGACAATGCCCTACTCGACCCAGGGTGGTATTACATACCTGGGAAAAACTTGAAGGGTGATCCTCTGATGTGCATGCGTGACACAGTTTATAATGCCCAGATATGCTCCACTATTCACAACAAAGCAGAGATGGATGGATGGATGGATGGATGGTGAAAACCTTTTAGTAACACATGCTCTCACTTGCTGCCTCAAACTAGGGAATGGGGGGGCAGGGAGTTTAGGACAGGCCAGGTTTAGATCTATACATGGAAGAACAAACAATGGTGTAGAAAAAAAAATGCATAGTAATGTAAATTCTAAGCAAACATTTAAATGTAGAAGGAGTAACACATTAAAAATAGCTTGCCTTAATGCTAGAAGTATCAAAAATAAGGTAAATGAGTTGGAGTTGTATGTAGCAGGGCATAATTATGATATTATAGCAATAACGGAAACCTGGCTAAATAACAAAGATAGGGATGAGTGTAACATAGAGGGATACACATTTTTTAGGAAGGATAGACAGAACAGAAAAGGAGGAGGGGTTGCTTTTTATGCCAAACAGGGTTTAAATGTAAGACCTCTTCAGTTGGATGATGAGCCCCATCTTAGTGAGGACATGTGGCTTCGCCTGGAAAATATTAGGGAAAGAGGTCTTATTTTAGGAGTGTGTTATAGACCACCCAATTCAGACAGTAATTTCAACACACATCTTTTTAGTAATATCAAAAAGGCAAGTTTACAGGAAGATATTATAGTCATGGGGGACTTTAATTATCCAAATATTAACTGGGATAACCTTGCAGATGGAGGAGCACAAGAGCAGGAGTTTTTAGAAGTAATCAGTGACACCAACATGGGGTGAAGCCTGTCTGGATTTAGTATTTTGTAATAATCAGGATAGAATTGAGGGTGTAGAGGTGTTTGAACCACTAGGGTCACGTGACCATAATATAATACAATTCTCAGTATTTTGTAAGAGTGCAGATGCAAAGACTAAAATTGTTAAGTTGACCTTTGGTAGGGCTAATTTTGAGCAGATGCGACAAAGTCTAAGTAGGATAGACTGGGATAAGCTTTTAAGTGTGGAGACAGTCGAGAGGGCAGTGGAACAGGTTTAAAAATGTTTTACATGTAATGCAGGACAGATACATACTGTACCTAAATTTGGAATTAATAGGAAACTACAAAAAACTCCACGGTGGATTAATAAAGATTTAAAAAAGAAGTTGCAAAGGAAAAAAACTGCTTTATAAGGCATATAAGACTAATGACTGCAAAGCGAATCATAGAGCGTATGAGAATATGAGGGCAACCATTAAGAAGGATATTAGGGAGGCTAAAAGACAGCTGGAGAGGAATATAGCAGATAAGGTGAAAGACGACCCTAAGAGATTCTTTCAGTATTTTAGTAGTAAAAGAACAGTCAAGGAGGAGGTCAAGTGCATCAGAAATAGTAAAGGGGAATTAAAAGATACAGACAGTGAAATAGCGGATGCCCTAAACTTACATTTTTCTGAGGTGTTTACAAGTGAGCAAGTGGATAACCTCCCAGAGGTAAACGCCACTACTAAGGAGGTACTGAGGGATTTGGAAATTGTAGAGGGAGAAGTGCTGCTCAGATTAAATAACATGAAATCAAACAAATCACCAGGACCAGATAATATTTATCCTCGTGTTCTTAAGGAGGCTAGCGAGTACAGATATAAACCCTTGACACATATTTTTAGGAAGTCACTGCACACTGGAGAGATTCCGAAGGACTGGAAAATGGCAAATATCATCCCGTTATATAGAAAGGGTGACAGGGCAGATCCAAGCAACTATAGGCCAGTAAGCTTAACATGCATCACAGGAAAATTAATGGAAGGAATTATTAAGGGTAAGATTGAGGAACATCTGGCAAGGACAGGAGTTATTCTGAACAGTCAGAATGGGTTCTGAAGAGGAAGGTCGTGTTTTACTAACATGCTGGAATTCTATGAGGAGGCAACAAAAGGATACGATCAAAGTGGAGCTTATGATATTATTTATCTGAACTTTCAGAAAGCATTTGATAAGGTGCCACATGAGAGGGTGGGCATCAAATTAAAAAAAGTGGGAGTTCAGGGTGATGTTTTTAGATGGGTGCAGAATTGGCTCAGACACAGGAAGCAGAGGGTGATGGTGCAAGGAACCTCATCAGAACTGGCTGATGTTAAGAGTGGTGTTCCACAGGGGTCAGTGCTAGGGCCATTGCTATTTTTAATATATATAAATGATTTAGATGGGAATATAAGTAACAAGCTGGTGAAGTTTGCAGATGATACCAAGATAGGTGGACTAGCAGATAATTTGGAATCCATTATATCATTACAGAAGGACTTGGGTAGCATACAGAATTGGACAGATTTGTGGCAGATGAAATTTAATGTCAGTAAATGTAAAGTATTACACATAGGAAGTAAAAATGTTAGGTTTGAATACACAATGGTCGGTCAGAAAATCGAGAGTACACCTTATGAGAAGGATTTAGGAGTCATAGTGGACTCTAAGGTATCGGTGTTCAGAAGCCGTTAAGAAGGCTAACAGAATGTTAGGTTATATAGCACGATGTGTGGAGTACAAGTCCAAGGAGGTTATTTTCAACCTTTATAATGCACTGGTGAGGCCTCATCTTGAGTAGTGTGTGCAGTTTTGGTCTCCAGGCTACAAAAAGGACATAGCAGCGCTAGAAAAGGTCCAGAGAAGAGCGACTAGGCCGATTCCAGGGCTACACGGGTTGAATTATGAGGAAAAATTAAAAGAGCTGAGCCTTTACGGTTTAAGCAACAGAAGATCAAGAGGTGACATGATTGAAGTGTTTCAAATTATGAAGGGAATTAGTACAGCGGATCGAGACTGTTATTTGAAAATGAGTTCAAGAACATGGGGACACAATTGGAAACTTGTTAATGGTAAATTTCACACAAACATTAGGAAGATTTTCTTTACATAAAGAACGATAGACACTTGGAATAAGCTACCAAGTAGTGTGATAGACAGTAAGACGTTAGGGACTTTCAAAACTCGACTTGATGTTTTCTTGGAAGAAATAAGTGGATAGGACTGGCGAGCTTTGTTGGGCTGAATGGCCTGTTCTTGTCTAGAGTGTTCTAATGTTCTAATGTTCTAATTAGCTACTCACAACTCCTAAAACCCCAGGCGGTCTAATAGCTCAGCTTTTGGCCAGAATATCCTCTTCTGCCATTTCCACTATTTCAACTATTAAAGCAATATGGACTTTTGGATAATCATCATTATATTATAACATATTCATGTAAATGGCTATTCCAATAAATTAATTTTAACATGCCGATTCGTGCAATGGAGACACCAGAATCTTAAGGGAGAAGCAATTACGATTGGTTTCATGAAGGCCATATAGCATGTGCTTTACTGCAGCAATAAATAACTACTGGTCTATCGCTCCGTTTTCATGTTAACTTATTCATTATTTTGGGCCTTTTAATACTTACATACTGTTCTCTACCTGTAGATGTAGGCAGTTCAACAGGAAAAATAATTCCCTAAATGTAATTAGACACATCTTCTTAAACCTGCATTTTCTGATTCTGTTTATTACAACCTGTAGTGGTAGAAGCAAAGAGTGGTGAAGTTGTCTTTGTAGTGACCAAGCTATCCTTCTTCTCCCCAGGGTATCGTCAATAAAAACAGAAATATTACACTTTTAGCTCTATAATACAATATTAATTTCCTCACCCCATAATTTGTCAAATTTATGAAACATTTCCTTGTGTGCGCTTGAATTTATGTTGTGGAAAGTGGGCTCTTAAAAGTCAGAATATTAATCCTGTCTTGCTTTTAGAATTACCAGTCAATTACTTCATCAATTTTCTAAACTGACGTAACGGGGATTTTGAACGTGCAGTGGACCAAAGCTTATTCCAGCAGCAATGGATGCCAAGCAGGAGTCAAACCTGGCTTTTAGAAATATCAGCTTCAAATTAACCATTGACTAAACACACCATTAAGCAACTCCTTAAAAAGCTTAAAAAATGCTTGAAGGGAACTTCCTATCTACATTGGAGAGAAATGGCGATGAGCAGCAATAGCTTTTGTACAGTTTGTATTCAGCAGGGAGCTCCACAAACAGACCAGGCTCAGTGTTGGGTAATCCAGTATTACAGAGCATTGTTGTGAAGAATAAATCTTTATATAAAAAAGATTCTTGGTTTGCTTGATACTAGTTGGGCTTGATGATTTTCTCCTCTAAAACAGCCAGCTGAACTGGCCTCCAGGTGACATGACTTAGGTGATTGAGTACCTGAACATAAACATCAGGGAATCCCAGTGACCCTGAATGACTCCATGGAAGGCCAAGGAGTGCATTGTAGTGCTGTGAATATAGCAAAGTTGTCTGGCCTTGTTGGTTCACATAAAGCCAGAAATGAGAAGAAGACAGCAGTGTAGTGCGCTGATCACCTAAAACAGCCAAAGTTCCATGAGGCCTCCAAAAAAATAGGCCAAGAAGCAAATCCTACCACTCAGGCCAGGGGAGTTGCCCTGAAAGGCAGCCTAGCTTCCACTTGAGTAGCTAGCTTTGGCCTACACTGGGCTGAAAATGAGCTTAACTCTCAAAGTTCACAAAAATACTATGAAATATTCAGAAATATCCTAAAAATGCTCTGCTAGGGGATTGCCATCAAACCCTGGTTAGTTATGAGTAAGGCGTTATAAAATATTAATAAAAGGAAATTTATATTAATAAAAAAGTATTAACTAAAAAAGGAGGCAAACAATAAGGCAATTCTAAGCAAACAAAACACTATCCAGAAACAGAATCCTAAAAACTGAAGAAAAAGAGTAATTTTTTATAGCATAGTGACCAGAACTGAACACAATACTCCAGATATGGTCTCAATAGTGCACTTTATAGTCTGAGCACAATGTCCATCAATTTACATTCAACGTTTTTTTTAGATATAACCTAACATTTCATGTGTCCTTTTAAATGCTTCAGTGCATTGCTTAGATTATGAAAATGTTTTGTCAATATTAACCCCTATTTCCCTTTCAGAGGGTGGATCCTATAGGACATTGTCTGCCATCTTGCATTCATGGCTGATGTTCCTGTTGCCCCTGTGTAGCACTTTGCACTTTTCTATATTAAACTGCATTTTCCAGGTGTTCACCTGTTTCTGAAGCTTCTTGAATTGTTTTTGCTGCCTCCTCAGTGTCTGCCATTCATTCAATTTGAGGTCAGTCAGTCAGTCAGTCATTTTCCAACCTACTATATCCTAACACAGGGTCACAGGGCTCAAAGGAAGGAACAAATCCTGGGCAGGGCGCCAGCCCACCACACGGCACACACACAAAACACGCTCACTAGGGACAATTTAGGATCGCCAATGCACCTAACCTGCATGTCTTTGAATTGTGGGAGGAAACCGGAGCACCTGGAGGAAACCCACACAGACATGGTGAGAACATTCAAACTCCATGCAGGGAGGACCTGGGAAGCGAACCCAGGTCTCCTTACTGCCAGGCAGCAGTGCTACCACTGCGCCACCATGCCGCCCCAATTTGGGGTTCATTTGCAAGTTTCACAAAGTTACTAACTCTATCTGTCCTGGCTTGGCAAGAAACAGATAACTCATTTTTTGAGATGAATGGGGAGACAAACAAAACATGCATCCCTAATGACAGTTACACAAAATGCTGTATATTACAGAAAAGGCAAATGGACCCTAAAATACAGCCCTGATTATGACAAAACCAGAACCAAAGTTATTAAAAAAATCAGAAAAATTAACAGTTCAAGGACAGACCCCTGAGGGACTCCACTTGATGACCTCACTCCACGTGGAGTATTCTCCTCTTATCTTTGTCACCTGAACAGCTAACCAACTTGAGATCCAACATACTATTCTGCCTATATAGCTTCTTTACTTAAAAAAATGTAGCTAAATATTAAAAGTTGTTTACCAACAGTGCAATGTTTCATGGACATGAAATTAGTTTGCCACCAGCCTATTTTCTCAGCAGTTTGGATTGAACCTGCTCTCATGTGGTTTTTAGTTGTGCTGCTTAGGCACTTTGACTTCCTGTTTGCATTTGTTTATGTTTTTAACTAGTGGGCTTTGCCCCCATGCTCTCTTCACTCGCCCACCCCCCCATCTCTTGCTCACGTTGTGAAGTGGGGGGTTGAACGCACCCCAAGGAGACACGGTCGCTCATTCTGACACCCCCTCTTAAACGGTGATACAATGGGAAACACATCCAGTTTTTTTTTACCTCCACTTTGCTCGATCAGTGGCTGGCTTGCTGCTGCTGCTGTGCTGCGTGATCTGCATCTTGAGCCGCGCACTTCTGTCATATCGTCTATGTCCATATATCCATCCATCCATTATCCAACCCACTATATCCCAACTACAGGGTCATGTGGGTCTACTGGAGCCAATCCTAGTCAACAGAGGGCGCAAGGCAGGAAACAAACCCTGGGAAGGGCGCCAGCTCACTGCAGCCTATGTCCGTATATTTGATCTCTTTTCGCTTTTACCTTTTCATCAATAACACATTGAATTTTGATTCCGTATTTGGAATCACATCATGACAATGCAACATATAACTGCCCGTGAGTGAATAGCATTTCTTTCTCTCTTCAAGAAATGTGTCTGACATAACCATGCAGGACTTTTCCAAATCTAATTGCATAAGCTCTTGTCTCGCGGGGCTTCCGGCCCCCGGATGTGGTTAAATCGCTTGGCACAAAGACTCGTCTTGCGGGACGTGAAAGTGTCTCTGAGACAATCACATCTCGTCTCCTTCCAAGATTTTTTTTTATAATAGAGAGATGTTTTTAGAGAATGTTATGGTAGGATGCATCTTAGGTAAATAAAGAGGTCTTTGGGATGACTTGTCATTAGAAGACCTTCAATGTTATGATCCAGCATCTTCACTCTTGAAAATAATGGTTTTGTAATAGTGCTGTAGTGGGTTGTGTGGTTCCTCATAAAACCTTCACTTGATAAAGAAAAAGTTCTTTACATATGAAGTTAGTTCTTTGAACGTTGAAAAAGGTACTAATATGTGGATGAAACAGAAACCTTTAAGGTATCATAGGCTAGTTATGAATACCAGTAGATCAAGAAAACCTGGACTTAGCCTGTATTGGATGGAGCAGCGGCCCTTTTGAAATCGTAAACCTGTGAACCATACTTTTGGTTATTTTTGGAACCACTGTGGACCCTTCATGTGAATGGCTCTTTTGGGAACCAAAAATGGTTTCCTTATGACATCACAATGAAGAAACCACCTTGGAACCCTTCATTTTTAAAAGTTAAAGCTTAATGGAAGGAGTTTCCATTGGTCAAGTGATGCACCTGACTCTGAATTCTAAAGGACGGAATCCAAACACTGGGCTTCTGCCTATTGTAGATGAAAAGCATTTGAACCCCACTAGCTGTGAATGCTTTAAGCTTGTTTCACTGTGGACGGTGTGCATCCCATGAACGTTAACAAACCTCTGCTAGAGAAAAAGGAAACACTGACAGATATCTCAACTTAAATTGGCACAGCGGTGGGTGGGCATCCTTCCCGGGGCTGGTTAGTCTCTAGCAATCTACTGTGGCTGGAGTAATCTCTGGCCATTTTAACCAATGGATGAAGCAGCTTCAGAAAATGGATGGATAAACTGGTAGCAACTATGGGCACTGCAGAATAATCAAACAGAAATCAGAAGTGAAGACAGACTCTTTAACATGGCATACAAGTGTAAAAGTAAGGACAGCACAACATGACTCCATACTTAAGGAAGAATAGCACTGAGAATAGTGTTAGAAATAAATGAAATTACATGATGTCAAGGACATTAAACAGAACCCAAGACGTTCAACCCATTTAAACAATTACATATTGCCAGTTTAAAAGCTGGTTGGCTGCTTTTCCCAGGCCAGTCTGTTCTCATGTAATGGTTTTCCTACACAAGTATGAGCAACTATATATGTGGATAAATCAATATTCCCAAAGAAAGATAATTAGGAGGAAAAAGGCTTAAACCAAATCGTATTTGGCCGCCTTCGAGGATTCACTTTGTAATTTCAAGGAAGTAAGCCCCATGAATAATCTAATTCTCCATCCTGCAGGGCGCACAATAAAAGCTGAGAGTGAGCTGGCAGACGCGTCTTCACGGCTTAGGACTGCGAGGAGCAGACGAACAGAGGAAGTCAAACCACGGAAGACAGCAGCTGCGGGAAATCTTAGTCGGCACAGGTAAAATAAGTGTTTAAATAATTAATGATGGGCTTGATGTTGATACTGTACATGCCAGATTGTTTTATAAGTTAGTAACCTTCCAATATATTGATGAGTGACGGCAAGGCGGCCGTGTGCCGTGGTGGTTAGCGCTGTAGCCTCATGGCCCCTCAGTCCTTGGTTCGAATATGCAGACCCAGTGCATGGTGGAGACTCGTCGATGTTGTCTTGTCTGTGCTCGAAATGTTGAAATGATGTATGCAAACGGATGCACTACATGCCTGTAACTGACAGCGGTACCGAATGCACAGTTGAATGGCACTATGATTTAAACTGAGGGTCTGAGTGTTTTCCAATGACTTCAGGGGATTTTTTTCCCGTCGGTTTTCTTCACTTATCGTTAGCGCAAAAGGATCTAACCCGGAAATTGGGCAAAGCAGCTCCTGAAAACGTCGTCGCCGGCTTCCACATCCACAGTAAGGGGCTCGAAGGCTCTGACAGTTCGCACGTTCTTCCCGTGGGTTTTCCCCCTCCATCAAACGGGTGCTCTGTCTAAGGTTGGCTTCCGGCGCCGGATCTGTCTTCCAGTATTCTATTAAAATGGATTTATTATGTTAAATAGTTATGGCTCTGTGTTCAAGTCTTTAGGCACCTTTCAACCGTTAAGGAGAGCGCGAGTGGTAAAGAAGAGTTTGGGGCTTTTTACGCAGCATCATCACACTTTATCTAACATCGGCAGGGTGTAAAGCATCGATCTCGCTGTGGTAGCGCTGCTTGTTATCAGTACACTATATTGACCCGAGTTCGCGCCCTGGGTCCTCCCTGCGTGGAGCTTGCATGTTCTCCCTGTGTTTACGTCTGTTTCCTCCCACTGTCCAAAGACCTACAGGTTAGGTGAGTTGGCGATGCCAAATTGTTCCGTGGGTGTGTGATAGACTTGCTTCCAGTCCAGGGTTCGTTCCTGCCGTATGCTAACTGGGATTGCTTCCATCCCCGCAACTATGGCGCGACCCTCATCAGGATTAAACGGGTTCAAAAATGCCATGACATCTTTTTCTCCGCCCCGCGGAGAAACTTGCATATAGTTGCTTAATACATTATTTAGTGCTTCACTAAGTTCAAGTTTGTAGAGGGACTCCTGCATACATAAAGGGGCGTAGCCTTGGGTCCCAAACTGCTAGCGGACCAAAAAATAAAGCCCATAATAATAAGCCCATATCATTTTATTTAAAAGACCGTTACGCATACCGGAATACAGAAAAAATGTGCAACAACGGGTTACACGCGGCGCCTTTGTAGCTACCGGTATTTTTTTTTTTTTTATGGGGAGAAAGACGCTTGGGAAATGGAAGGTTAAGCGGTCTGCTGAGTGGTCCCAAAATATACAACAGATATTCCGCAGATACGAAGATGCGGAAGTCGTGTTAGATACATTGTCATCTAATTATCCTTTAATTCGAGGGAGCCATTATCTACCATCAGCTAATAGTTTGCTCTACTGTGGTGACTTTATCAGTCGCTAAAATTCGGTTGTGTGTTTGGCAGGAGCGCATAGAAAAGCAATTGTACCGAAATGAAATAAATAAAAAGACAACTGTGACGTAAATCTCACGAAGAAGTGCAGTAAATTACATATAAATAATTTACTACATTAAAAACAAAAACTACAACAAAATGTATAAAAAATGTAATAATTGACGAACAACAAAACCATCATGAAAATCGACAGTTTAAAATAAACAGCGCTTGCATTAAATAAACTATTCTGAAAAGGCCAGCTGTGAAACATTAAGAACCTTTAAAAACTGGTCCATTTCGAAATAAAACCGGTAAAAGTGACACTAAAAGTAAGCACATTGCTGACAATTAATATAATAATATACCGTTCCGTGATACCTAGAGAACTTTTATTTAGCCATTCATTTTTTTTCACAATTTAATAAGTCTTTTATATAAAATATAGCAGCTTTTCAAACGTTAAGGATTCATTTGTTTGAAGCCTTAACTCAAGGCATCGCACATCTGAGATACAATCTGTCACATTTCTTTTATTTTTCCAATTGGAACACAAACAGGCAAGTGAAGTGACGTGCTCATGGTCACACCGTGTCCATGGTGGGATATGAACCCCTAAACTCAGACCTTGAAGTCCAAAGCCTTAGCAACACCACTAGGTTTGCATGTGATTATTTATTTCAATATTGCACCTGAACTTCAAGGCGGTGCTATTGACAGAGACAATTGAATAATTAGTTTAATATAGATTAAAAGTTATTATTTAAGCTAATAGCTATACTGCCCCAATTCTGTAACATTTGTATTTTAAGTATTCAATAAATGAGAATATCACAGAAATATGATTAAGATAAATATGAAGTTGACACTTAATCATATTTTCAGACACTAATGAATCTGAAAATCAGACAGAAACATTTTAAGCTTCTTCTGGAGGTGGCCTTGTGTAATTATGTTCTGAAGTAAGCTTCTGCTATAAGATAATGTAACGGCACAAAGTATGCACTTGTAAACTTGGCTGTTACAGGCAGCTCTACTGCTGACGATTTGCGCCTGCATTCACGTGCATCACGTCAGCTATAAGTGGCAGTGAGATAATGCTTAGGAATTTAAAATAAATGTTATACCTTTAGACCACAAAATCGCAAGTAGACATTAATCAAAGAGTGTAATGGGAGAAATACAATTTACAGAGAAATCATGACAAACTAACAAACAGACATTAATTATAATCATTAACTTTTTTCTTAGTGGATGTAACACGTTCAGATTCAATTGGCTTGAAAAATAAGACCCACCTTATCTGGAAGGCTGTCTACGCCCGTGAACGATTCATTTTTATTGAACCTCCATCACTTCCTAAATGCTCCTGCATCGGCATCCACACGAAGAATTCTGAAGTAGTATTAAGATTTTTTTTTTTATTATTTAGTGGGCCCCTGCACCAAGAAACCTGTCACACGCGCGACTCGTCCTTGACCCCTTTTGCAACAGCAGCGCAAGCGACAATCTTTTGATTGACAGCAGGGTTAAAATGCAAGTAGCAACACAAACCCGCTAAATGGTTCAGCGCTATGTTCCCATGCAATGCCGTACGAATTGTGATCATATTTCAAGAACAAATGCGATTTAACTTTAGACTGTTTGCAATATTCATTATTGATTTTAATAATAAGCTTTCTTTTTAGATTTTATTTCTTTTTAGACATTCTGGTGTGGGTGTTCAGACCGTAGTGTGTGTACGTGCGTGTGTGTGTATTTATTTATTTATCGGGATTGTATAAAAAGATATCTATCTATCTATCTATCTATCTATCTATCTATCTATCTATCTATCTATCTATCTATCTATCTATCGTCAGTGCACATTATCCACTACAGGAAGCGCATGCTCAAACGCACATAAGACAAGTCTACTGTATTGCCGTTAGGTAACTTATCAAACTATCAATGCATGCGTGACACAGGAAGTTGCTTTGCGGCGCCTACCAGGGTGTATAACTTTTGCAGCTATGTCGGGTGCTTTCTTTGACAGAGGCAGACATACGCATTCGTTCAGGTAGTCCCAGGTTCTAATCTGTTCAACTTTTTTTTTTCTCTTTGGGAGAAAACCAGGTTTTCATCACCCACGTCTCCTTAGAACCTTCAAACGTAAATAGACAGCGTGGAATCTGCAACATGAAGAAGCATCGCAAATTATTGCACCGCCGAAATAAATAATTAATAGTTCGAAACAGTCAATTACCGTTCCTTTTGTGTCTAGTAGTTTGGGAAGGTGTACTGGTAAGTAAAGTCATATTCAGCTCCTTGCCATGTATCGGAGCAATTTGAAAACTACAAGCTCCCTTTCCAGTTACACACTTAAAAATAAAGTGCCAGAGCTGTTCTTCAGAGCAGTACCACAGGTGAACCATTATTGTTTACCAAAAAAAAAATCCATCCACATAAAGGTTTCAGAAAGATTTGTTACCTTGTTAGTTTCCAGTTCACCAAGGATATAAAGTATAAGCAATTTACAGCACACCTATACTTAGATAGATAGATAGATATGTGAAAGGCACTATATAATAGATAGATGTGTGAAAGGCACTATATAATAGATAGATAGATAGATAGATAGATAGATAGATAGATAGATATGTGAAAGGCACTATATAATAGATTGATAGATAGATGGATGTGTGAAAGACACTATATAATAGATTGATAGATAGATGGATGTGTGAAAGGCACTATATAATAGATTGATAGATAGATGGATGTGTGAAAGGCACTATATAATAGATAGATCCTTTTTCTGTCCTTTCAGACAGCTGCTTATAATAAGCAACGTCAGGGCAGACAGTGCACTAACGTTCTTTCTTTTTTAAATTGTCATGATCAAGTGATGAATTCATTGAGGGGATTGCATGAGAAAAAGTGGTTATTTTCAGCACTTACAAATATCCATCAGGATGACACACGGTAGCGAGTTCTTGTGAAGTGCAGTAGCACAAGGATGCACCTGTACCCTTTAAATTCCACAGGTGAAGAACTGTCCTGCCTCTGCGTCCATAGCGGGTGGTATTAACATGTGTCAAAATGTTAGGTTTCCCTTCTGGTCTATCATTGGTCAGGTGTGATTCTTGAGCTGTGGTGGGCTCTGTCTAGTTGTCTTCTGGCTGACACTCACAGTTTTGTTGATAATGTTACTCTGGTGTAGAAAGGTTATGTTTTGGAGGTGATAGTGGTTATGGTGAGGTTTGCCTTGCTTGGTGCATATTAGGTAGGGCATTTCATCCTGGAGTTATAGTGGCTGGTTCCCACAGTTCATGTGATCAGCTGAACATTAATAATATCTCCTTGTTTCATTGTAAATAATGTTCTTGAATTGTGGTTGTAATAGAATCTTTGAATCTCCTGGTTTTGCTTTCTTTTGGCATGAGCAATCTGTGGAGCATTCTAATGAACTCATCAGAGGGTCCTTTCTCTGAATTTGGGCTTTAACAAGTGTGGACTTTGCTCTCAGTTCAAGGCCATTGCATGGCTATAGTGAGGGCTTGCTGTTGTAGATAGATAGATAGATAGATAGACTTCCATGCCTTCATTCAAGATTTTGTTGTGGTGAATTATAGACTTTCTGGACAGTGTATCAGTTACAGGAATTTCTTAATCTGGTCAGTGAAGAATGATAAAATTATATTTTTGTAGCTGCTAAAAAAACATTATATGTAGATGTGGCAAAGCAGCTACAAGGGTCTTTCTGAACATAGACTGCAAGGGTTTGTGGTCTGACTCTACGATGAACTTTTCTACCATACTAGCACTGGTGTAAGTCTTTGCATTCAAAGAGATGAGCAATTTGGTTTCCTTTCAATCCGAACACAGTTCTTCTCTGTGGCTGTCAGTGATTTGGGTGGTAGGCCACTGGCCTGCCTTCTTGTAGGAGTTCTGCACCCAGACAACTCTTTAATGTATTAACTTGTAGTCACAGCTCTTTATCAGGGTCATAATAAGCAAGGATGGGCCCTGGTGTCTTTGTGGTCAGATCATTCACCCTGCTTGAAAGCAATACTCTGTGCCTCATTCCACACAAACTCGCTCTTAATGGAGTGTTGAGCTCAGAGAGATTTGGACCAAATCTAGACAAATAATTGATCATTCCCAAAAAAGTTTCCTGCTCTGTTTTTTCCTTGGGCTGTTTCTATTTCCTTTATAGCCTTGACCTTTTCTGGAATGGGTTGGATGCCATTTTGCTTCAGTATATGCCAAAAATAGCTGACCTCTGTTACATATATAACACATTTCTCAGGGTTCAATCACACATCCCTCTTTCATGTCCATTCTAACATAGGGTGAAAGTTGCAACTGTACTTGTCTTCGGTTTGGCCATACACTAAGACATCATCAACCATGGCAGCCACTCCACAAAGTCCCACATATGTTTCATTGATCTTTCTCTGGAATTCATCCTGTGCCGAAATAATGTCAAACGGCAATTGGACTAATTTGTATCTACCATCCACAGTGATGAAAGTGGTGAGTTTAGATGCCTCCTCAGTTAGTTTGATTTCCCAAAAGCCAGATCTGGCATCCATAACTTTGCCAGCTAGTTTCATGGTGATAACCTCTAGGTTCAAGCGCAGGTAAGGCAGCATTTTAATTGCTTTGTTTAGGGCATGTGATCTCATATTCTCAATTTCTCAACCTCTACTGTACTGGCAGTCAGTTGACTGAAATACTTTTGTGATGATTCCTGGGTGTCCCATTTTGCCCAGCTCTTCCTTTAAATGGCTGCATGATGTAAACATAGATGACTGATGACTGACATAGATGACTGCTGGTTTAAGGAGTATGCTGCATTCACCTGAGAATTGTCCTATTGCTTCCTAGACAGCTGTAAACTACTTTATAAAATCTATGCCCTTGTCTGTATCTGTGTGAACTGATAGCACAGGTTTGATTAAGTACATATCAAGGCAAATGTCCAGTCCAAGAATGAGAGCTGCTTGTGTATTCATAATTATGATACAGTATACTGGCAATTTAGCTGGCAGGTGCCTTTAACTTCAAGTTGTTCTGCCCCATGTCTAAAAAGGTGGCACATGGTAGATTTCAGCCTTACCTGCCCATAGAAGTATCTCATCAGATACTTTTGAAACGTCTAGCTAGTTTTGGAGTCTGTGGCCTTGTCCTCCAGTGGTTTTCTTCCTACCTCACTGATAGGAAGCAATTTGTTCAAATAAGGGGCTTTAAATCTGGGAACACAGTCGTTACTCAGGGAGTTCCGCAGGGTTCTGTTTTGGGGCCGCTTCTTTTTCTCATTTATATCTTCCCAATAGGTAATATCTTCCGGCACCATAGTATTAAGTTTCATTGCTACGCTGATGACACACAGCTATATCTATCCACTAAATCCACTTCTGTTTTTCCTCCAGATGCCCTAATGGCATGTCTCCAAGACATAAAGACATGGATGACTCCAATTAAACAGCAATAAAACAGAGGTGCTCCTCATTGGCTCTAAATCTACACTTGCTAAGTTTAACCATTCTTCTATTTTAACCAACAATATTAACACAAACATCTCTTCCCAAGTTAAGAGCCTGGACGTTATTCTTGACAGTACTCTCTCTTTTTCTTCCCATATAAGTACCATTTCTCAGACTGCCGTCTTCCATCTCCGAAACATTTCTAGACTTCGTCCTGTTCTTACGGAGCACAGTACTAAAGTATTGGTTAATGCCCAAGTCACCTCACGTATAGATTACTGTAATGCTATTCTATCTGGCATCCCACAAAAATGTATTCATCGCTATATTACACCTGTTCTCTCTCAACTTCACTGGCTCCCTGTTAATTACAGAATACAAGACAAAATACCGCTCTTAACATTTAAAGCTCTCCACAACCTTGCTGATCTCGTCCAGATTTACACTCCCTCTCGCTTACTCAGATCTTCAACTGCAGCTCTACTTTCTGTACCACACATCAAACTCAGTTCTATGGGAGCTCGAGCGTCTCTCATAGTGCTCCTGGACACTGGAATTCTCTTCCCTCTCATATTCGTCAGCTTGATTCAATACCACAGTTTAAAACTACCCTCAAAACTTATCTTTTCAAGCTGGCATATCAATTGTGAATTCTACACTGTTACTGTCTTTCATATTTGTTTGTTTGCTAATTATTGCTTTGTGATTTATCATTTTCTTGTTTTTATTTTATTAATTGTTGTTTAACTTCATTGTAAGGTGACCTTGAGTAATAAGAAAGGCGCCTACTAAATAAAATGTATTATTATTATTATTATTATAATGATTTTTGAATTTGCTGTGGAGTATTATGAGTGTCTGCGGTGGGTTGGCACCCTGCCCGGGATTGGATTCCTGCCTTGTGCCCTGTGTTGGCTGGGATTGGCTCCAGCAGACCCCCATGACCTTATGTTCGGATTCAGAGGGTTGGAAAATGGATGGATGGATATTTTTGAGTGTTTGATTTGAACTTGACTTTAAGTGGTTTAAGGCCAATATCCATGTCCAATGCTTGTTCATATTTTGATCCACTGTGCTTCTGTGATGGCATCGATGAAGAGCTTCCCTCTTACTTAAAGGTGAATCTTCTCAATGGCATGCACTATCTGTGAACCTAATGAAAACGATTACGTTTTGCCCACATTTTGCACTGCACTGCATCTTTCTCTTTGTGCTCCTGGGCACACGGTCCACACATTTGACTCTTTTAAGAATGTGCTGCTTACTTTAGGTTCTTTGGAGTGGCACTGTTCAGCAGCTTTATAAAATACAGCATGGCCAGGTGCAGGAATGACAGATGACATAATCAATATTTGGGCTGCCAACTGGGTTGTCCTGTTTAATGGAAAAGGAAAAATAAATGAAAGTGATGCCCTCTCTTGGCAAGTCTGCCCAGGCTTGTGGGCCAAAACAAAAGAGGAAACATACAATATAGATTTTAGCCAGTGCTTTCGGGAGCTTTGTTTTACGGCAAGTCCGTCAGCTGAGTGACACCGTCTTGTGCGAGTCCAGGGTCCTTATAGCTGGCAAACCAGAAGGGGCGGAGTCAGGTGCCCTCACTGGGAGATTTGCTGTTGCTGCGTAGAGAAAAGTAGAGAAGACAGTTAGTGATAATGCCCCCTCATGTCTCGGCGGGTTATTACGCACCTTGACAGAGCCTAGGAGGAGACCCTTGGACACACAAGTTTGAGCAGACTGGGACGATCGGTAACACTTTAGTTTAGATCCTGCAAACATGCATCTATTGCTCATTTCCTCCTCCATAATAAGACATTAGCAAAGGGTTCTTTTGGTGTTTATTACGCTTATAAAACATCAGTAGATAGGCTATTCATTTCTGTATATTGTGGCATAATAACCCTTTGATATGCTGGTAAAATTACTTGTTAATATGAAGGATTCACATGTTATATAATTAAGTAAGCAAATTCAACAGAAATACAGTTTGTCTCATTTAAGCCACCTCTGGCCATTAGAAAGTGAAGTTGTTTTAGTAGGTCATATTGCACAGGTGAATAACCACTTTACTGATGTTTTTATAAGTGATATTAGCACCAGAAGAAGGTTTTGTTACTTAAAACTAAATAAGTAATGGAGGCATTTTGCAGAACCTAAACTAAAGTGTTATCAGAAGTTTGAACGGTTGCACTTGAATTAACCTTTGCCTTTAACTTCTCTTGTGCAATCTCATGTAAAGTTGCAATATCTGTGGGCTATCCAGTGCTAAATCTGGTCCTTGATTTAGCAACTGGCCTCTAACGTTTGGAGAGTTTCAGACACCCGACTTATATGTGTGTATATACAGTATGTTGATTATACTATTTTGCCAGATTTGGCATTTGCTATCCTAAAGATGCATCGGAGACAGAAAATAAACTTGAAGATTTACGGTGTTTGGAGAGTGCGTATCCTTAATCTTTTGTGCAGGAGTAAAGACACAGAAAGGGGTGGCTGCTAGGTAATGTCAAGGAGGAGTAACGTGTAGTGATTTCCTGTGAGGAGAAAGTAGTTAGATGGTCAGAAGATGATCACGATGCTACAGTTCAATGTATCTTCCTGTAGAAAATATGCTGTATGTCATACTTAAAAAAATAATGCACTGTGCTCATCTGTGGTGATGTGAATGAAAGGCATAAATGGAATTGATTTGCAGATTTCAAGCATTATACAGCTGCAGAAAAGGAACGCAAGTGAACACAGAAATGTTAATGAGAGTTTAGGGAGCAGTATTCCCTGCTTTCCAACCAGCAAAAAAAAAATATCTAGAAACTTCCCGAAACTCTTTTTAGTTAGTTTTCGGCTTCTCAACTGTGACTTTCTCTGCAAAACAATTTTTAGTGTCAGTTTCACAAAACTATATGTGAATCAATTGAACATGTCATAAAATATATTTCTTGGAAATTCAATCGCAAAGTCCCCCTAGCGGCACCTATAGTATATCTGTAGTGGTCAATGGTCAATCAAAGAAAATGAAAGCTAATGCCCCTGTCATTGTAGGTGGGAGTATGGACTGCCTCCTCAACATCTATGCCAGTGACCTGGTTTTGTTAACATTAAGGAAGAGACGGTTGCCCTGGTATTATCATGTCTGAAGGTGTTCTCGTTGTAAGCTGTTTCATCATCACTGCTCATCATGCCATGGATGGTGATGGTATTGTAAGCCAATTTAATCATGGAGCTGGATCTGTGTTTGGCTACACAGTCACAGATGAAGAATAAAGGGCTCAGCACAACACTCCGTTGTCTGTCTATGATAATCAGCAGCATGGAGAAAACAAATCAACCAAATTGGCAGATTGCAAAGCTGAAATCCTTTTTCATAGTGGGACACTAAGCCCAAAGTGTTGAACCTTGGTGATTAGCTTTGAGGGTACAGCAGTGTGAAGTGCTGAACTGCAGTCTGTAAGCAGGACTTGGGCGTAACAGCTTTTTATTATTCAGGTGTGCCAGCATGGCGTGAAAAGTGAAAGTGTTATGATATCTGCTGTGGAACAGTTGTGACCATATGCAAATAGGAGATAAAAACAACAAGATGAGATGGTCCAAACTTTATAGAATACTCCATCTGATGTGCCAAAGCACCCATCTTGCAAAATATTTCATCATAATGCGAGTTCTGCTAATCACAGTATGCTTTTTCAGCAGTGGCACCCCAGATCTGATTGTCACTGTCAACTAGAGGTTTTTTACACAGATAAATAAAACAAGATGCTTAAGTGATTTAAAAAGCAGCAGCAACAGTTTTTGAAGAAACAATAGGTCAGTTCTTCATTAAGCAATGCCTAGCTGATAACATGCTAATCCAGCATAACTATTTGTTAGTTAACTTTTTGCAGTGATTACTGTCTTTGAATGTTCAAGGTTTGGTATCAAGTAATGAAGAGACCAAGTTCCAAACACTGCATGGACTTAAATTCTCAGTTTGCTTAACTGTAATAGAGATGTATAATTTCTTTGGATTTCCATTACTCATTTTTTGTCTGTTTAGGTTTCTTTAGATTGTGACAAAAGTTCTTTGAAGTAATGCCTTTTCAGATTTTCCTCGTAAAAGCTTTTGAAGCCAGCTGTGCTCCATCTATCCAGACAGCCAGGCAACCATCCAGTCAGCTATGATTCTAGCCATTGCTCTGGATTTTCTTCTCTTGAACAGGGTAACTGGAGTCTACATTCTGAAAAATAAAATTTTGGAATTATTTAATATCATGCATAAATTAATTGAGAAGCTCCTAGATGTTGAACAGGTGATTCAAATACAATCCACTCTGATCATTTTGACTGTAGACACATTATTTATTTCAACAGTTATGTAATATAGATTCAAATATCTAACACATTATAAGTTTCATATCAAAAATGTCACTTACACTAAAGGCCATGTCACATTACATGACATTTCCAGGGAATTTCTGTCATGGAATTTACATAATATTAGTGAATTAGAGGCAGTTGTGGTGTATCCCAACAGAATTAAAAAGTTTTGATTTTTATTTACTCATAGAGATGGGCTTGTATGCATGTGAGACCTGACAACCAGTGAATGCATATAATGTTGTCACAAGCCATGCTGGTTGAAAGCCATTTGGAGCTCTAGGCAGGGTGAATGGATACAGCCCGTCATTGTACATTACATAGCGGGTAGTCAGTATTATTCAACTTTGAGGACCTGTGTGTGTGTGTGTGTGTGTGTTGGGGGGTGGGGGAGGCAGCACTGGGTTCAAGTCTCGGTCATGCACACATTCACATTGTTAATTAAAAAAAAAACATGCAGACACAGGGAAAACAGTCACACAGGAACTAAGTACAGGATTTAAACCCAGGACATTGGAATCATAAGACAACAAAACTTACTATTGCATCACTACACTGGCTGAAAAACATGCTCATTTTCAGTAAAATCAGCTTAACAAGTCCCAAGAATAATATATTGCTATTTTCAGCAATGAAAAATGTTGGTCTTTTATCTTTTTATTTTTTTAATTTGACACATCAAATAAAGTATCTATCTATCTATCTATCTATCTATCTATCTATCTATCTATCTAT
>JANRMT010062827.1:24174934-24213056 GCA_026402145.1 Polypterus bichir lapradei
TATCTATCTATCTATCTATCTATCTATCTATCTATCTATCTATCTATCTATCTATCTATCTATCTATCTATCTATGAGATGTTGATTGCATTAGAAACAGATACACCAAGCCATACATAAAGATGATCACCTTGTGTTAGTGTAACTTAAATTAGCTGACTGAAGACAACATAATCCAAAGTTCATTTTTTGGATATGCTTCAGCATAATGGTGGTAGCAACCATAAATGGACTGCCACTGAATTTCTAGGCAAAATCATGCATGGCCACATACACACTCTTATTTGACTTGTTTAGAACCACTAGTCCCAGCTTTGTGAGTGATGTCTCCTGTTGAGAAGCAATAAGGATGTGATTCATGAACAGTGTGACACACTCCATAGTGCTAATGCCTCACAAATAGGTGGACTTTACTTCATCTCCAGTTTCCTCTTATATACCCAATGTATGTAGGTTAATTTGACCCACAACAATAAACTAACTTAGCATAAGCTAGTAGGAGGCAATAGGATGTATAAATGAGATAAACTGATATGCTATTCTTTTGCTGAACCTGCCTAATTCAATTCTGGCAACATCTCCTTATGGCAAGTTTAATAGAGAGAGAAATGAAATGAAAATAAAACTCCACCATGGTGGAAGTCAAACAAGAAAGACAAATACTTGTACGCCAAGGACTTTTTCATAAAGAGGACACCGGAGAGACAGATGTCAGCTTCAACAGCTCAACCTTCCCTGTGGAGATTTAAACATTTATAGACAAGACTATGAAGGGAATCAAGCAAAACATTGTGGTAAATAGTGAAACTACAGAGCAGATACACTTCTCCATTTAACTATCAGGTTGCTTGTCATTTATTGTAGAATTTGCTTTGCTAAATAGCAAAGCAGCCTCCAGAAAAGACTGATACTGCATACGGTTAAAGTCAGTAATATCCATAACTTGAATGATAAATTAGAATTGCTAGATTAAACAAAGCATATGCCGTTACATCAACAGAGTTAGGCTAGAATTGTTCATCAATCAAACCATTAATTGAACCCTTCTAATCCAACTTTAGCATTTTGCTTGCTTTGAAAATTGAAACTAAATCGACTTTCCTCACATTTTTTGGCACATTATCCAAAAATTTCAATGACTTATAAGATGTAGACTAATGTGTCAGGATTTTTTTTAAAAGTATGTATTGCTTAAGTGATGGGTGCCTATTTACACAACCACACTTGTGTGGACTGCACTGTACAAAGACACCAACATCATTTCCCTGTACTAATCATGTATTGCTTTCTGTTGTTTAGGTTAACTCACCTTGAAAGATGAATAACACCACAAAGTCTTCAGCGAGCAACATAAACGATTCTCTCAACATAGCCGCCATAGCGGTTTACTCTTTTGCCTGCATCCTCGGCTGTATCGGGAATGGCATTGTCATCTGGATCACTGGTTTTAAAATGAAGAAGACGGCCAACACAGTCTGGTTCCTTAACCTGGCCATTGCCGACTTTATCTTCACCACCTTCTTGCCGTTAACAATTTTCTACACTGCTAATGGCTACAAGTGGATCTTTGGGAAGTTCATGTGTCAGTTCAACTCCCTCATACTCTGCCTCACAATGTTTGCCAGTGTGTTCCTGCTGACAGCCATCAGTGTCGACCGCTGCGTGGCGGTAGTGGCTGCAGTCTGGTCACAGACCTATCGATCACCTCGCACGGCTAGCATTGCATGCATCATTGTATGGTTGTTGGCTATTGTCCTTGGAACTCCATATGCAGCCTATCGTGACCTTAGAGTGACCCCAATTAAAACCTTGTGTGCTACCAATTATTCTAGTGACAAGCATCTTAGCATGTACAGACAAAGCGCTCTGACCATCACTCGTTTTCTCTGTGGCTTCCTCATCCCCCTTATTATTATTATACTTTGCTACAGTGCCATCATCTGGCGATACAACAACCTGCAGCGCAAGAGATGCTTCAAGCCATTCAGGATTATTGTCGCAGTCATTGTTGCCTTCTTTATCTGCTGGGCTCCTTTCCATATCATACAGCTGTTGCAATTAAAAAACATCAAACCAACGGATACTCTTTACACGGTCATACGGATTGGTAACCCCATTGTGACCAGCATTGCCTTCCTCAACAGCTGTCTGAACCCGGTGCTCTACGTCTGTATGTGTCAGGACTTCCGGCACAAGTTTAAGAAGTCTGTCCTGCTGGTGATGGAAAGCGCCTTCACCGAAGAGGGGCTTATATCTCAGTTGAGCCAGAGAAGGCCCACCGTCCAAATGGAGTCTTTACTTTCTGTACAGAAAAAAACCAGCATTTCATAATCCAAACGTTTGTAGTATAAAATGCAATTTCGATGGTTTTTAAATGTTTTTATTCATCAGTGTTTCATAACAGTCTGTTACAAAACAGGAAAAAAAACACATTTCAACATTATAGTCTAGTAAGGCCAAAGACTTAAGTGAATAGAGGTTCAAGTGTCAAGAATAACCAAATAAATTGTTACAAACTGAAGGACTTCTCATGTGCAACATCTGCAGAGTGACAGTTTAAGAAGAAAATATCAGCAACTTGAAGAAAAATGACAGAGACATTTTTTTTACTCATCTGCTGTACTAAGCCATAATGTCAAACTTTCAATGAAGAGCTGCATTAGGAATATTGACAATTGAAATTTCAGAAGATGTTGACCCATTATTAAGTTCAGGAGTGGTGATTTGGGTGGAATGGCAGTGTGATTAGTACTCAAAGCTGCCACCCAACAACTCTCTAGAGTCTTGGACGTGGATTCTAACTCAGGCAAAAACTATATATTGCATCTGCACACTATACATTTGCACGTTTTTCTCCATGTTCTCCAATTTTCCTTTTACATTCCAAGAACATGCATGTTGGAATGACTGGCAACTCTGAGATGACCTTGTGCGAATGGTTGTTGGTGCGTGCATGAGTGTACCCTGCACTGAACTGAAACTCTGTCCAAGGCTGGTTTCTGCTTTACACGTGATGCTCCTAAGACAGATTCTGGTTAAAATGGGTTAAAAAATGAGAACATTAAGACAATTTTAATGAAAACAGGTCAAATCACAAAGTGCACCAATCTCATTAACCCAATTTCTCCATAACAACAACAAGTCCAATTTTGGTGGTCCCTAAAATCCTACTGTCCATCACAATACTGGTAACTAATTCTGTGTCTATAGTTCTCTGGGTGAAGAAATCTTCCTAACATTTGTGCAAAATGTAACCTTAACTAGTTTCCATCTGAATGGATTGATAGTGATACTCTCAAACTATGACCTATGAGTGACAAAAAATTAGTTACGTGGACTAAAAAAGTCTCTTGTTATTCAATAAGTTTGTACCCTGGTGGTAGGAGATTGATCATTAAACTGCATCCTCCCCACCTGTCTCTGATCTACTCCAGTATCTTAACTGGACAGTATGGCATTACTGGAGAGTGGGCTTCTCATTAGTAATATACTGAGCTCTGTAAATGAATTTACTAAACTGAAGAGGAAGGAGAGGAGGACCTCTTGATAGATTTCACATCCTAAGTATATCAACTAAGGACTGGTTGAAGCTTAAAAAAACCAAAGATATGGTAGTAACTCCCTTCTCTTTTTGATGAAATATTGTTGAAGAAATCAAAAATTTTGAAAAATACTCAACAGCATGGGTAGTAACATTATGAAAGCAGAATGCTTTCTAAACATCACATCAGGGATAAATGAAAATGCAAAATTCAGCTACCATGTAAAATGGACAACAATAATCATGACAGACTCCAAAGGTTTCAGATGGCCTCACTTTAGTAATTACATTCTTGAAGGAGATAAATAGATATGATCAAACATTTGAGACAAGATCAATGGAGATTTTCTCATTTTATAGGTGAATATTATAAGTGCCCTGCGGTGGGCTGGCGCCCTGCCCAGGGTTTGTTTCCTGCCTTGCGCCCTGTGTTGGCTGGGATTGGCTCCAGCAGACCCCCATGACCCTGTAGTTAGGATAGAGCGGGTTGGATAATGGATGGATGGATATTATAAGTGGGTTGAGAAAATTCATTGATATTCCATTAACTGGTCCCACTTAGTGCAAGTTTGAGGGTGATGAGGAGCTGGAGTCTATCGTGGCACTAATGGATTCACAAAGGAAGCTGACCATGGATGGAGAACTAGCCCATCACATGGCATGACCACATTCCTCCATGCCAGGGTCAGTTTACAGAGATGAATTGGCTTCACTTGCATGTCTTTGTGAGACAGAAGAAAAAATAAAGCAAAAAAAAACAAAAAACCAAACAATGTAGATGTTGGGAGAAAGCAGGTTCTACACAGACAGTGATGGGGCTGAGATTTGAACTCTGTCTGCAGGAACTGTGAGACATAAGCACTGAGTACTGGATCAGCCTTAGTGGGTATACTTTGAGCTGCAATAGATATGAAGGTCGGCGAGATGTGAGAATATTTTAATATTTACACATTCTAAAGTAGCCCTAATTCTTAAACAAAGGTTAACTGGCTAATTGTATCTGAAGAAACAGGAAAATGGAACCTCCAGCCCAACTCCTCTCTCTCTCTGTCCCTATCATGTCTTACAAAAGGTGATTGATAGAGGTGGGCCTGTTGGCAGTTGTCTGTTGTTGAATCCTAGAAATTAATTTGCTGTTCACTGAACACAGAATAGTGCTAATGCAAACAGTGATCCATGATGGTTTTCCATGACCCACACAATGAGACAATGAAGGTGACTACAACAGAGCTTAGCATCATGTGTCTTCTAGGCCTTAATTGACTTTAATGTCAAGAATGACTTCTGCAACATTGGGATGGATGTACAAGCATATACAGTATACCCAGCATGCAAATACCTGCATGTAGAATGTGTGGCTAAAATATCAAAGCAGTGTTTTGCATTCTTTCCATTATTAAAAGAATTTTTTTTAGCTATTTTAGTGTGCTTTTGATTGATGTAAACTGAACGACATGATGTGCTATTAATAATTAAGGTGAGAAGCAGCACAGGGAAGATACCCAGGTTCTAAAGATGTCAGATAATATTATTCTTCATTCAAATTATGGCCTTTTTCCTTTTTAATTAAAGTTCTCATTGCTAATAAATTATGCATATGTGCACTTCTCAAGGTAGTTCCAGTGGATTATTGTTATTTTCCCATAAACGAAAATCTTTAATAGGAGGAATAATCAGCAAAAAGAAATGGAAAAATCATTGTTATCATAAAGTACAGTAAACTCATATTAGTAACTATACTGAAATTCTTAAAGTGTAAGAGAAGCGGTCACCACGTCTGTTACACAAATGGTATCTGGTGTGATGTACAAGATGTTTAGATGATGAAGTTCTAGAAGTTGTGGCCAGAGAAAAACGCAAACAGATGAAAGATAAAGGCTTCTCAGTGATTCAACTTTATTTTGAAATGAGACAAATAATATTTAAAGCATTAGAAAGTGAGGAACAATGTTGGTAATGGCCACAGTAAGGGTCAAGCTGGGTTAATCAATTCTTACTTTCTCATCCATTATCCCTGTTTTTTGTAGTTGCAAAGAAAGCGAGACCCAAGCATTTTTGTTTATTTTAAATATTTTCTGTAGATGCAAAACTCTTTCTTCTTTAAAGGTGCTACCCTTTTTCTTCCTGTTCTGTTTTCACAGATCTTGTTCCAGTGGCATTTTGACATTCAGTTGTTTACTGTTCTGTATGACAGATGGTGACCATTGCAGGCTTTGAGGCATTGTAGAATCCGGAAATGGCATGAAAAGCAGAAGTTGTGGTACACTGGGACTATGTAGAATACATTACAACCAGCAAGGCTTGTTGTGTGTGGACAGAGAATAATCAAAAGCAGACTTGTAAAAAACATTATTAATAAAGTGTTGTGAAAAATCACTTAAATAACTGCATAACAAAATGGCAACCCTTTGGAACTTTCTTAATACAATCCAATAAACTGACAGACTACAGGCTCTCTGGAGCCCTATTCGAAATTCTCACTTGAGACCTTGATCTCAGCGCATCAGTTTCATCTTTCAAATGCTACTCTGCGACAGCAGATAGCACCACATTCTAGCTTATCCAACAGCACTTGATTCCTTGTAACTACATATGACATTTAAACAAGGGGTCAACACTTACCAGATCTCATTCTTGAATGTTTGCTTTTGCAAAAATCTCCTGCTGCTGTCCTTAGAATTTTTTAGGTCATCTCTGTTTTTCAGCTTTTTGTTAAGCACTTTACATACAGCAACCCTCACCTATATGAGTAATTTACCAGCTCTTATAAGTTAAACATCTCTATGAAACCTTGAACGCATAGTGCAGTAACATTTTGCTGACCATTATTTTTTTTCTTAAAGATCAACATCCATATATTACCAACAGTTTAAACAATGGCATAAAGTTCCCGCCAAGGTGGGCAAAATTACATTCTGGGAGGTCATAACAGTGAAAGTTCCAAAGAGAGGAGCACTAATGCAGAGAGTCCTACTATCAAATGCTGCAGCCTGAGTGGATTGATACAGAGGCAGGCTTGTTGCCAGCAGAGATCCAATTTATTTATTTTTGAGAACAACTTGCAGGTGCCTCCAGGATGAGAGGGATGGGCACTGAAAAGTGTTCTTGCATTTGTAGGTACTGTGTCCAAAGGAATGAAGAACAAACACATTTTGTTCTTTATATAGAGGACGTTTCAAAATTAATTTAAAACTTCAAAAATGTGTTCCTCAGTAACTAATTATCATATAAATATGTAGCAGAAGCCTATTTGCAATGGAACTCTCATAGATTTTTTCTTAATCTCAGCGTATACGTCAACCTTGTCTTCTAAATGGTCCCAGACCCTTTCTAGATCACCATCACTACTTCACATGGCTTCCACAATGTGTTCCTTAATTTCCTCAAGCATTAAAGTTTGGGGAAAAAATTGAAAGTGACTTTCCATTTTTGGTGAATAATACATGTTCATATGATGTTTAGTTAATGTGTAATACATTTTATAAAATGTATAAAAATTATTGTTCATGCTTATGTTGGAAAGGAGGGCACCAGGAGAAAAGCCTATATGAATATAGAACATACAAGCTACACAGACCAGAGATCAAACGCACTGCACCACATCACTGCCCATTATCATTATTATGATTACGATAACAACACTTTATTTCTTGTATAGCCCAACTTGTACATGGAATGCCTCAATGGCCTTTAACAGACCCTGTTTTTAATAAGACCCCAGCCTAAGAAGATAAGAAAAAAAAATCTTTGGAACAGCAACTCAGAAAGAGACCCCCTTCTTGTTCTTCTTCTTCTTCTTCTTCTTCTTCTTCTTCTTCTTCTTCTTCTTCTTCTTCTTATTATTATTATTATTATTAATAATAATAATAATCTTATTTTGCCATCATTGATTTTGTTGTTATTATGCCAATACATGTTTCTTTCCTGTTCTGTACTAACATTAGCGTTGAAGGTTTTTTTCTTTTTTATTTCTTTTTTTCAATCATTTTTATAGTTTTTGCATAATGTAATTATTTGCTTTACTAAAATTTAAATAAGCAATTGACACCAACAAAGAAATAAATGCCTTTTACATCTCAGCATTGTGTCTTTATTTCTTTCCACTGATTGGCTAAACAAAGTCTTAACTACTGATACTGGAATAAAAGACAGACTCACAATATGACTGGACCCCATCCAAGACTGGTCTCTTTCTACCTTGTGCCCAACTATAAAAGACTCAACATTTAATTCAGAACTGACTTGGCAAGCAGAGGACATTTTCATCATTCATCTTCCATTGATTGTTATTTCCTTGCATTATTAAAGTTTCTTCCTTGATCTATTTTGGTGTATATCATGCATCCCTCTGTTCTCCAAACTGGCTTTATTAGAACATTTGAACACTCTAGACGAGAACAGGCCATTCAGCCCAACAAAGCTCGCCAGTTCTATCCACTTATTTCTTCCAAAAAAACATCAAGTTGAGTTTTGAAAGTCCCTAACGTCCTACTGTCTACAACACTACTTGGTAGCTTATTCCAAGTGTCTATCGTTCTTTGTGTAAAGAAAAACTTCCTAATGTTTGTGCGAAATTTACCCTTAACAAGTTTCCAACTGTGTCCCCGTGCTCTTGATGAACTCATTTTAAAATAACAGTCTTGATCCACTGTACTAATTCCCTTCATAATTTTAAACACTTCAATCATGTCACCTCTTAATCTTCTATTTTCTTCTTTTTTATTAAGTACCATTTTCTGGGATTTCTAGGTAGTTGGAGCCTATTCCAACAGGAATGAGTCTGGATGGGGCACCAGTCAGTTCAAGTTAGGACACATTCATGCACAGTCACTCACTTTTCACCATTCAGATTAATGTGCATGTCTTATGTGGAGGGAAACAGAGTATCTAGAAAAAAGGCAATCTGACAATGACTAGGCTAGAGACACGTATGAGGAGCCACTTACCTTAGTGAATCAGTCCACATTTACCTTTGATTCCTCATCCGTAGAATACAATCTGAAATGTCCCTACATATCAACTCAGAACAATATCACTTTAATAGGCATCAAATGAAGTGAAAAGCAAGCTGTAGGAGGTGAAATTGTGCTGCACAGTTAGACTGCCAGAGCCATAAGAACATAAGAAGTTTACCAAATTAACAGAGTCCATTCAGTTCACCAACCTCATGTCACTAGTCAATCATTAACATTTCCAAATATCTCTTTCAAATAACATGGACATCTGTACTGTAGGACCCAAATGTCATAATCAGAAAAATACTCAATGGTTTCTTCACTTTGTTTCAGATTGTCTTAGATAGCTCCCCAAATTTGCCATTTGGAAAAAAATCTCTTATTACATTAAACACATTAATGCTTTGCACCTCCCTCTTTGTCCAGCGTCCTTGGCTGTGTCTAGAATGGCCTTGTCATCTCGATTACTGGCTTGAGAATGAAGAAGACTGTCAGCACAGTACGGTTTCTTAATCTGCCCAATGACGACTGTGTATCTACTGTCTTCTTGCACTTCATCATTTACTGTGCTACATTTGGCTCACCATGGAGTTTTTTGAAGCTCATGAGCCAATTCAACATGGAAGGTTATTTGTGTCAGTGGTGCCTGCCATCTGGTCACAGTTCCATCAATGACTGCACAATGCTCACTTTGCATTGTTAACAGATGAGCTTCTAGGGTCTCCACATGGAGTCTTTTGTAACTCCATATAATCATAAGACACAGTCATGTGGGAAAATAGCCATTCAGGTCAAGAAAACTTTGATGAATACAGAGGCAGAACTTTGGTTACCAATCATTTTCTATGTTGTTTTCCTGTCCCCCTTTGTTTCTATCTAGCTGTCTTACAAACTGCATTGCAAGAGATGCTTCAAGCCTTTGAAAACAATTGCTTACTGCCATTGCTGCATTTTTTAATGTAATAGATTCACATATTGGAATTGAAAAAATCCATGCCTGGTCCTTTTAATCGTAATTTTATACTGTGGTAATCATATTGGCAAGATCAAGGCAGTCCTCAAGAGCTTTCTGTCTCAATGCTCTACATGTCAGAACTTCTGCGGCAAGGTCCATCATACAGAAGATGGGCTTCTATGTCATATCTGGCAATGGATAGTGAAAGTTTTTGGTTTCATCTAAGCACAAAGGTAGCAATATATAATGTAGACATGGAGCCAAGTAAAATCAGGAGGCATCCGTAATATGTGGTGGCAAATGCATTTTTTAATCTCTTTATTAAGTATTTGTTCATTGCTGTCTGGAATTTATTGTTTGAGCCTAGAAATTGTCCACCATACCTGACGAAATGTAGTTGAAAAAAATTTAAAGAAAAATACAACGTGCATATATCCAACTGAAAAGAATGCTTTAATGAATAAAAGAACAAAACTGTCAAAACAAATGCCTGTTCGTAATAGAAATTGTCAAAATACATTCATTGATTGTGTGGGTAATTGTAATACCCTAATAGAGCATCCAAGAAAATATAGAATTGTAATATCCTGATTGCAATTGAATAATAAATGTGCTCTGAGATTTTTCAATTAAGAAAGATTCAAAGTTTAAGGTAAGGATGGTCTTCATCAGGTAACGTGGCCAGTGATTCTATAATACCTGCAGTGACCTCAAAAACATTTCAATCTTCTTTTGTCCACTAGGGGGTGTTAAGTAAACCAAACGCTAAGAGAGAGGTTAGGAGCACACACTGATACAGCGCATTGCCGCACCCAACACACGACAAACCATCTCAGGTTCCAGATTAGGACCTGAGTGCAGCCATGCAATGGGTGACACCTCAGCACCACACTAGTTCAGATTGAGTGGAACAGTGTGAGGTTTTTTATGGTGGCTGGAGTGCCAATTCTGCCACTAACCCCAGGTTTTCCCTGCAGGTTGGAGGGCCTACATGCAGGTCTGGATGCAGATTAACATCATACCACTAGGACTACTTATGAAATCCTTCTTTTAATACTAACATTCTGGCTCATTGACTTTAAGACTTAATATAGACCCCCTGACATGTCTTTTAATGCTGTATTATACTTTGTCTCCTCTGGGGTGCCTGGAGCAGTCTTCGATTGACAAGACAAATGAACCGTCCTCTGTCTTGATTCTTCTAGTTTAGTTTCTTGGAGAAACCTCTGTAGTTAGTCTGAAGCACAATTGTGGAGTGAAGCGAACTGCAAGATGTTTGGTATCTTGTTCAAGAGTTTTGTGGGGACAAAGCCTGGAGAAGATCTCAATAACTCATCCAGGAGGTTTTTGGGAACATTCTCTGATTGAAAAGACAGTGAAGTAAAGGACTTGGTTTAGGGTTGCACTGCTCCGAAAGATCACAACAACAGTAGCATGACATCGTAATATATCAGAGTACTGCTTGGTAAGGAGAACTGTAGTCCCTTAAACTATTTGGATTCATCAGAGGGAGCCCCCTGAAAGACAGTCTCCTAGGTTTAAGACTACTAATGATCACAGGTGCTTGCTGGTTATGCTGGCTATGCAAACAGAATACCAGATATACTCCTGGAAGTCCTCGTAGATCTGTCATCATGAAAGTTTTCAAACCCTGATTTCTGCAAGCTTGCAGCCAGCTGAACTTACAGGATAAGGAGAGCAAGGAGGCAGAAGAAACCAGAAGGTAAAGAATAAATGGTGAAAGGGAACAGGAGAATGAGTCAAGCAGTTAGGCAGGCTCATGAGTGGCAAAGGTATTGTTATTGACAATGCCTTACTTTTGATGAATAATTTGGTTGGTACTTTAGAATCAGACTTGAAAACTCACTGTCCTAATTTGTGCCTACTCTGTCAAATTTCTTGCTGAACCTCTTTAAACTGCCTTGAGTTGAGGTCCCTTACCATATGTTTGGATGCAGTGGCTTACAACGCCAATACATCATGCATTATGTCAAACTGCTCAAATCTGCCCCTTGGTGGATTGTACAGCTCATTTTTACAATCCTTAAGTGTAACTCCTCGCCCTTCCTGTTTTCAACAATGTTTCACATGACCCCCAAGGTCACTCTAATTGCATTGTTCTTCTTTATTGATTAACTTTTAATTATTCAGCTTTAAACTCAACTTCTGTTATCATAAAAGAGGAACTTAGTGTTCAGAGGCACATGGTCTTATCTTTATTAATAAGATATTTTTAAAAATAGTTTCTTTCGGACTTTAAATGATGAAATAAAAAATCATCCACAGGTGCTGTAGCTAACATTGCCTAGCACTACTTTTTTCCATGTTTTACAAGAAACAGGAGGTGTGCTGTTTCACTTAGAATATGCACAGACCACTGTTAAACAACAAAGTAAAATCATCAAGTAGCCACAAATGAAATGAAAGCCAAAAAGGACACTTGGATCAATAAGACTCCGTACACACATTTTATTTTGTTAATTCGTCTTGTTGTTCATACATTTTCTTTCATCTTCCCAGGTGGACAGTTAATTATTTTGTTCCTTTAGCAATTCCACAGTCTGTAAGATCAAATGTAGTGTGTAGGTTAATTCAAACTGCTGCCACGAGAATGATTACACCAACCAAAAATCATGAACACATAACTCCAGTTCTCAAGTCCATACACTGGCTCATAGTTAAGCTTAGGGCTGATTTCAAAAATGTCCTTTTAACTTCAGAAGCCTTAAATGGCCAAGGCCCTGTTTACGTATCTGAGTTTATAATTACTTACAAACCAGAGTTCACATTGAGATCTCAAGATGCCAGCCTACTTAAAATTCCAAGGATTAATAAAATAACAGTAGGAGATTGATCTATTAGTTACAGGGCCCTGAAGCCATGGAGTGAATCTGCCTGTTAATATAAGAGATGGCCCTTCAGTCTCAGCTTTTAAATCCCGGCTGAAGACGTACTATTTTGGTCTCTTCTACCCTGACTAGAGCTGCTGATTTGCTGTGCATACTGCATTTGATTGGTAATCATTTGTACAGAAATGTAAGGATCATAATATTTTTAAACCATTACTAACCCTCTATTTCATTTCTCTTCTCTGTATTTGGATGTGGCACTTGGTGCCACTGCTCTACTGCCAGGCTGTTCTTCTGCATATGGAAAAGTCATCTCAGATAAAGGGGCATTGGAATCGCCGGATGGAACGGTTCACTCATCAGATTGGATGGCCAGCACAGACTCCACCATAGAAAACCCCGGAGCAGATAGACAGTCAGATGGCCGAGGTCTCCTGGACCATGACTTTATTTTTGACTTTCTTTTTTACAGTTTTAATCTCCATCATTGTCAATTAGCAGTAGTTCTTTAATTAATTAGTGGGGGATATGGTCTCATCCGTTTCGGGAGATGGACATCTGAGGCGGGACTCCATTAGCAGTGGTGTTATTTTTCCTTTTTTTATCATCCCTAGGTATCCTGTATTTACTCAATCAGAGGTAGTTCGATTACATTATATAAGTATGAGTGGCAGAAAAAAAGGCCCAGAAAGAAACAGAAAAGACAGCTAAAGCTTCATCCAAGCCTAAACAGACCTCAAGTTCAAGCTCAAGGTATGGCCTGCCAGAGACTGACCTGGAAATAGATAGGCAAAAGTAAAAATCTTCTGGGACCTGACGCTACTGCATCGTCTCCAGCCGAGAGTGAAAGTGGGAGTGAATGTACAAGTGAGTCGAACCAGAAGTACTCACCGATTCCAGAAGGTTCATTGAAACCGAAAATGGTCTTACCTTTCGTGTTGTCAATTATCCCTCGTGAGCCAGCAACACAGACTCTAACTGGGCTTGATACTTGACCTGTGGAGCTCGGAGAAGACCAAAATGATTTGTCTGAGCTGAAGGTAACGATTGTAGCAATGGCCACTGCTCTTGGGGGGGATATAAAGGAGCTCAAGAATAATATAAAGAAGGATATAAATGATACAAGTAAAGATATAATGGACATACTGTACACAAGACAAACGAGAAGCTGCTTCAGGATATTAAAGACCAGGAGAAACATTTAAGTAATTGCTATGAAGCAACCTTTAAAGCTATACTAAAAAAATTAAGGAAAAAATTGAGGAAAAAATACATGAAAATACGTCTAAGTTTGATAATAAATTTAGCGCATTTGGTGCTCAATTTGAAGATGTTAAGCAAACGTTCACGACTTGTATTGAAATAGTTGAACAACTGGCATCTACCACTGACGGAAAAGCAACGGCTGCAAATTCTGAATGCAAAGTACCCAGAGACAGTCTCGCTGCATTGGAAAACCTGTGAAAGTCCAAACCCAGTGTAATTCATAGCTGAACCATTCTCTAAAATAATTGGGGAGGACCGAGATAACAGCAGCTTACCATATGCGTGGACTGAATGCCTTAAAACCTAGGAGCCTGATTGTGCATTTTGACAAATCATAATTTGAATTAAAAATAATGTTACTTCTCAGACAGAAACAAGAGATTATATTTGAAAATAACTACATTTGTATTTTCCCTGATTTCTTCTCCTTCAACAGCTGCTAAACGTGTCACATTTTACAGCATTAAACAGCGCTTACAGAAAGCCAAGATCTGATACAGCCAAATTGAAAGTGATCAATCCAAGGCAAGTTCTTTTTACCTCTCTGGAAGAAGCAGAAAAAGAGCTAAAAAATGGATCCAGACACTTTTCGATTCAATACAATCATGAATTGCATCGTGTCCTGGCAAGGCAAAGAAGATCTTACATGCTGTTTGATCCACTCGCAACTAGACTCATGCTGTAATTATATATCCTATATATATATTCCTTCTTCCTTATATATTCCTTCTTGGCCACTTTTTTTTTTTGTTTTGTTCATAATTATATGCTGGTGGGCTTGTTTTGTTTTGGATGTGCTCTGTGTCTAGGTATGTCAGAGGACTGGGACTTCATGAAGCGTGGTCTAGCCTCACATGGGGAGGCAAATTGGGGGGGGGGGGGGGCCGAGGGGCGGGCGGGGAAGAAAGTGGGCAAGCTATTTCTATTCTATACTTTTAATTCTTGCAATTGTAAGTGCCAATGTAACAGTAGGCTTCATGGCAATAACTCCTGGAAAAACTGGAAGTTAAGGGCAAAACTATCTTTTGTAATAATAATAATACTATCTTAAATTGAGACTACAAAATGTTAAGAATTAATTAATGGATTGATATTGTTGACTTTGATTTAAATGTAATCACCTTCTGCCTTGTTTTTTGAATGTTTTAGCAAATCTGCATTATTATGTGTACTAGTTCTGTACTTAGTAAGTAATATGATGTATACTCTTTATTTAACTAAGAATTGTTCACAGTGCTCTGAGCCTGCACTCAGTCAACAGATGTCACAGATGACTAATGCACGTGATTACACTATGTTACCAGCAACAGAAGGCAATATTTTTGTGTGTGAGACAATGCAATGATTATTGAGAAATACCGCATTTTTCTTTCCAAATAACACATAACTTTTGCAAAGCAATGCAATTCTTTTGCAAAATAGCAAAATAACTTTTGGTTAGTGGTGGGAATAAGCTTTCTTAGAATTGTTACCGTTCCAACAATGTAGGAAGCATTTTAAGACAGAGAATCTTTTATCAGTGGCACTTCTGCACGAGAACCACCTTTTTCAACCCTCGCAAACATATGCAGTTTTTATATCTGGAAAACATTTGAGATTAAATCACTTAGAGATCTTTACACAGACAACATCTTTGCATCCTACAAACAATTACGTTCTAAATGTAACTTTCCAGTAACACATTTCTTTCGCTACCTTCAAATTAGAAACTTTGTTAAACAGAACCTGCCCAATTTTCCTCACCTCCCACCTCCCTCTGTGTTGGACAAAATATCGCTCAGTTTCAAGGACTTAGGCAGCATTTCTGCAACATATAAAACCATTGGATCTCTCGCTCAGCATCTCAGAAAAGGAGTGGAAGGTAGCAATGCAGAGAATTCACTCAAGCTCCATATGCGCAAAGCATACAATTATTCAAATCAAAATTATATATCGAGCGCATCTGTCTCATTTAAAATTGTCCAAAATGTTTCCAGGGCAAGATTCAATCTACGAATGCTGCAATCAAGTTCCAGCCTCACTGGGTCACATGTTTTGGGCCTGCACCAAATTAACATCATTCAAAATTTTTAAGTGCCTTTCAGACAGCCTTGGTGTCACAATCCCTCCTAACACACTAGCAGCTGTGTTTGGTGTACCCCCAGATGGGCTTAAGTGCAGAAGGACAAACTGTGATTGCCTTTACTACACTATTGGCACGTAGGCTTATCTTGCTAAACTGGAAGAATCCTAAGTTTCCCCTTTTAAGTCAGTGGGTAACTGATGTTATATATTATTTGAAATTGGAAAAAATCTAATTCTCACTTAGAGGATCTGTGCAGAAATTTTTCAAAACCTTGCAGAATCTAATCAATAACATTTTAGAATAAGCTTTTAAAGCGTTGCAGAAGCAGATTCTCTCCCCATTTCATTTTTTTTTCCATTTATCTTTATTCACTTATTAATTAAACTATTTACTTATTTTTACTAGCTTTAAGTTTTATTCTGCTACCCATGCTCTCTTTCTCAGGGGTGAGGGTTGATTTGTTTTCAGTCCTATTTTTGTAAAATTGATTTATTTGTATGGAATGTTGTGTGACTTCAATAAAATAAATAAAATTAAAAAAGAAAAAAGAAAAAGAATTGCTGCGGTTCATGGGTACTTATTTTGCGTTGATGGCTAGGAGAAATTATCATAGGCAGGCACTAGAGATAAGCAAAACTATTTTTGAAAAACTGAATTTGCAGTGAGGATTTAGGATGGAGGATTCTGGAGGCACTGCCTTATGGAAACAACCGGATGAAGACAGCTGCTTTGGAAATTCCTTATTTTTTGTTGTTGAATAGCCAGCTCTGGATGGGGGCACTCCTTTAGTGTCCAGATCTAGTGTCATTAATTGCATGTGATAGTGTTTGTTGGGGACATACAAATACTAAAAAGCTCTGATAAAGAATTGGCATCCCATCCAGAACTGGTCACCTTATGATGCTGGAATTGCTTTCTGTCAAGATCCTGTACTGGATAAAGTGGGATCAGAAAGTTGATAGATGGATAGAAAAATGGATGAAGTAGGCAGAAATGCTTAAAGGCTTGCCTCAAGCCTTTATTTGCATAAGTAAATGTCATAATGAACTAAGAGTTGAATAATATAAGTAACTTTTTAAATAAAAGGAGACCTCTCTGTTCGTTAAGCTGGGCTCCTATGAGCCAATCAGATCTACTTTCTATATTAGAGTTTCAAGTTTTTCATTGGAACTACATGATTTGGCAGTTTGCTCCAGAGTGTGGCATGAAATACTTCCTTTTTTCTGCCCTGAATACATTTTCTTGTTTATTTACTTGGCTGTTCTCGAGGAACTTCCTCTTTTGCAGTATTGAATAGAATAGTTGTATCTGCTGTCTCATCTCCCTACCAAGTATAACCACTAAACCTCCACATTTGCAGTGTCAATAGCCCCAACTATGCCAGTTTTTTTTAGAACCTAGCTTACCTTTGTGATATAAGATAACCAAACTGGCACTAGTTTTGCCCCTTCTTTGACTGAACAGAAGATATGAGAAGTGTTGTTAGCTTGCTTTCGAAGATTCTCTCGTGACACATGACTCTATTGTATGCTGAAATCATCTTGCCTCATACTTGGTGTATTTGCAGGAAACTTTCTTTTGTGGGCTTTCTTTCTCTTGAATGCACATAAGTACATTTGTGACAGTCAGCTAATTGACATATTCTTAGTGAAATAGCCCATTTAGTGATGATTATGCCTAGGAGGAACTCCATTAACTTATGTGAACACTTGGAACCACATTAGAAATCTTTTATTTTTTAGTTTAAGGGATACCCCAACGTTTCTCAAACTTTAAGTATTTACAACCTGAGTTCACGCCCCCAAACGTTTTTTTTGAAACTCTAATAAAATTTATTCCTATGTTTTTTGCTGCCGATACACTGCTACAAGTTTTATTATACCTACTTAACTTTTATCGACATTTATCAAACTCTATATTTACTTTTCTAGTATCAGAATGTAGTTTAAGTTAATTTGTTTTGGTTCCAATAGATGTATTTTTCATATTTTTGATTCTTGTTTTCTTTTTTTCACATCTTTGCGCCCCCTTTTTTGTTACTTTGGGGGGTGTGCCCCACAGGTTGAGAACCGCCGGGATACCCCATCAGTCATGTTGAGCCATTACTTTAGCCTGCATCGCTCACTGTTTCTCTCTGTTGCTCTCTCTCCTCTAATCATTCAGATTAAGAATGAAGCCCATCACAGTCACATATGTGATCTTAAATGGATGAAGAGTGGAACAGTGGGGACACTTTTTTCCTCACATTGTCCCTTGTACGTCTCATCAGAGAATCTAAAATAAAGTGCTGTTTGAGGAAACATGTGACATCATAGTGGATGTTCCTTGACCGGGGTTTTTTAAGATACACCTTAAAGATGCTTTTAAAAACATTTCATCTAACCATCCCAAGTTCAGCTAGGAATAAAGAGCTTGTCTGAGTAGACGGGAGGATCATTGTGTCCATTTCAGCAATCTCACAAGGCAAAAATGACAAGCATTGAAGCTGAGATTCTGCAGTAGAAATCCTGCTGAACAAGCCACTCCACCAGAATACTGAACACCATCCATTGTTGTGCCACTGTTATTGCACATAATGTCTGTTGTTTTGTTCTCCTGATATTTTGGCTGCTCCTCTGTCTAATAGGTTAACTGACAATATCAAACCTGGTTTAGCTTACACAGTTTGTTACTGTAACTTTCTGTTAAAGACAAAGTAAATTGATCAAATTGATTTAGGGGCAAAAGGGTTACCTAATGGTTAAATGTCAGTCAGTCAGTGTTCAACCCCCGCTATATCCTAACACAGGGTCACAAGAGTCTACTGGAGCCAATCTCAGCCAACACAGGGCGCAAGGCAAGAACAAACCCTGGGCAGGGTGCCAGTCCACCACAGGGCACACACACACCAGGCACACACTAGGGACAATTTAGGATCAGCAATGCACCTAACCTTCATGTCTTTGGACTGTGGGAGGAAACCGGAGTGCCCGGAGCAAACCCACGCAGACACGGGGAGAACATGCAAACTCCACGCAGGGAGGACCCGGGAAGTGAACCCAGGTCTTCTTACTGCAAGGCAGCACTACCATTGAACACAAAAGTATCTTGTATTATTTTTCTCCTTCCCATTAAGATCTTTAAAGAAAAAAAAAAGCATGGCCAGTAACATGTTGCTACAATATGGGTTCAAGGTTACATAACTGGAGATGGGTAACTGAAAAGGCTGGATGTGTGATATAAAAAATACTAAGGATGGAGGCTGGCGATTGGTGCAAAAGGGAATGGCCAAGAGGGAGATCTGTTGACCACTTGTTTAAACATCATAGCGCTGTGGGATAAGCCATGATGTGGCATTGCCTAGCAAAGGGAAGTGGCAGAATCTTAGTGGAGCGTCTGAAAAGTGAAACTGAAGCACTGAGGTTATGGACTCATGAGAGAATTCTGAATAGGGTTCCATTGGGTCCCAGTGACCATATTGTTCTGTCAGTTTGATTTTATTTACATAACTTGAAGGGGTTTTCATTCTGTTATGCATTAATCTAAGTCATTTTTCACAAAACTTTATTAATGTTCTGTCTAAATTCACTCTCGCTTTCTCAGCCCCATCACACACACATGCACAATGAGCCTTGCTGGTCTTAGTTTGCTCTACGTATCCCTTGTGTGCCATACTAGTGCTTTTTTCACCAGTTCTGAGTGGATTCCACAATGTCTCAAAAACTGCAATGGCCAGTGCCTCCTACACAGCAGAATAAACAACTGAATGGTAAAAGTCAACGTGTCAACGGAGCAAGATCTGTGAAAGTAAAAAATGGAAGAAAAGAGAAAGCATGCATAAAGGAGAAGAAATGTTTTTAATTCTTTCATTACAAACATAGCACAAGTTCGATGTATTATATTTTAAAACAAAGCTAACTTTCTCGATTACCCAGGAAATCAAGGAAATAATGGACAAGTAAAGAAGAATCGATTATCCCAGCTTGATCATTACTGCGGATATTACATTACATTTACATTGCTCCTCCCTTTCAAATGCTTTAAGTGTTATTGTGACTAATTTCTAAATAAAGCTGCCTCAGTTATCTTTTTTCTTTTCATTTATTTTTCTATCCACAATTTCTAGAACTTCTTCACCTAAACATCTCATACATCACACCGAATACCATTTATATAACAGACCGAGTGACCATTTCTCTTTTATGTTAAATGTTAATCTACAAGAACAAAGAGTGCTCAGTTTCTTTTTGCCAGCTGTTCCTACCATTGAAGATCTCTATTTAGGGGAAAATAGCAATGATCCGCTGGAGCTGCCTCGAAACTTTAATTGCTTTGAGAAGCTGTACACATACATAATTAATCGTCAGTAAGAACTTTAATTAAAATAGAAAGAAAGGTCAGCACTCAAGTGATGAACAACATGCCATGTCATCTTTAGAACCTGAGTGAAGTTCCAGAGACCTATGGTTATCCTCCCTCTGCTACGTCCCACCTTAAATATTAATAGCACTTTATGTAATTCAAGTTATATCAATCAAAAGTATATGAATAATGAGCCTATGAATAATAATAATGTTTCTGTAAGTACCTGAAAGAATGTGAAACTTTGATTTGATACTTTAACTACATTCCACATACAGGTACATGCGTGCTGGGTATACTTCATATGCTTGTACTTCCATCCCAAACTTGTAGAAGTCATTCTGAGCATTAAAATCCATTAGGGCTTAGGAGTCATATCATCATATCGTGTGGGTCATGGAAAACCATAAAGGACTACTATTTACATTACCTATATTTAGCTTTCAATTAATTGTAAATTAACTTCCAGGTCCTACTCTAGCAAGACCTTTACTCAAACGTGATAGAGACCAGGGGAGAGGAGTTGGGCTGGAAATTCCATTTTCCTTTTTCCTAAGGCAGCGTTTCTCAACCTTTAAATATTTGCGACCCGAGTTTTCATAACAGTTTTAATCGCACCCCCCCCCCTTAAGTTTTTTTTTAAAGGAGCCCACTAATACCAATTTGTTCTTTTTTAATTAATGATATATCATAGATGCATATTTTATTATACCTACTTAACTTTTATCGACATTTATCTAACTCTATATTTATTTTTCTAGTATCAGAATGTAGTTTAAGTTAATTTGTTTTGGTTTCAATAGATGTATTTTTCATATTTTCAATTCTTGTTTTCTTTTTTTCACATCTTCGCGCCCCCCTAGGGGGGCCCACCCCACAGATTGAGAACCACTGTCCTAAGGTATAGTTACCCACTTGACCTTTGGATTAGAATTAGGACTACCTTTGAATGTGCATATATTAATTTTTTTCATATCTCACTGACTCAGGCCACACCCTTTAAAATCTATGATAACTCGGCCATTCAGGCCAATGCCAATGTCTCACATTTCTGGGAAACTTGGTTCAAATCCCAGCCTGTTCACTGTATGTTGAATTTTGTATTCTCACAGGATCCATGCTTTTTTCTCCACCCATGGTCAGTTCCCTCTTTAAATCTATTAGTGTCATGAAAATCTCCAACTTTCATCTACCCTAAAACTTGTACTTAAACGTGGGAGATGTAAATGGATGGATTGAGATCAGCCATGATTTTTCTTAGCCCACTTAATAAATTCAGAGTTACCTATAAGTCAGTCTATGAAGAAATAATCTCAGTTGCTGTTGTTTCAAATTTTTGATCATATCTTTTTATCTTCAAGAAGAATGTAGTTAATAAAGTAAGGCCATCTGAAAATTTGATAGTCAGTTTCACAATTATTATCCTCCATTTTGAAGTTGACATGGTAGCTGAATTTTTCATATTACCCTGTCAGATGTTTAGGAAAAAAGAATTCTACTTTCATAATGTTATACTCAAGGCACTACCCTTGCATTTTACCATTTGTGATTTTGTCAGTTACTTAAGAATATTAGATTTTTTTTGGTTAACATCTCTAACATTTCATTTAATTAACAGCATTAAATTCAGGAAAGTCAAGCAGTAAGCAGTAACCAGAGATTGAAATCCAGCAGGTGGTCCTACTCTCCTTGCTCTTTAACTCAGTAAATTAATTTATAGAGTCCCATATATTACTGGTGAGAAGCCCACCCTCTAGTAATGCCATACTGCCCAGGTAAGGTACTGGTGTTGGTCAAAGGCAGGTGAGGAGGGTGCAGCTTAATGTTCCATCATCTATCAGGTGAGGTCAGGTCAGGTTAGGGAGCATACACTGGTACTGCGTGTTGCTACACCCACCACACAATGAAACAGCTTGGGATCCTGGTTAACCACCCCCCCCAGGCAGACATGCAGTCGAGTCCAACCCTCCAGAAATGACCCTCTAGCTACCCTTGGCCTGGTCCAGTCACTTAGGTCCTGAACAATGAGGATTCTGTGGCCATAGTGCTGTAACTGACACTCCCTTACAATGCAGGTAATGTGCCTCATTTGGGACTCCATGAGCAACCGATCATTCAACACAAAGTCAAACCAGCAGTTCCCAAGGATTCTCCAAAGAGACACAGTACAAAAGGAGTCCAGTCTTCATCTCAGGTCACTGCATAGCGTCCATGTCTTGCAACCATATAGCAAGATAGGAAGCAGCAGGATGGTAAAGACTTGGACCTTTGTCCTTTTACAGAGATATCAGGAGCAGCACACACCTCTTTCCAACGACCTCATGATCCCCCTTATTCTTCCAATCTGTCTACTGACTTCATAGAAAGAGTCACCAGAGACATGAATGTCACAGCCGAGGTAAGTAAACCTCTCGACAAGGCTGAAACACTCTCTCCGCAAAAGACCCACTGCTGATGACTGTGCCCAAGAGGTCATTAAAGACCTGGATCTTGATTTTTATCAGGACATTCCCAAGCCAAGACACTCAGACTCCTCTCTCAGTCTCTCGAGAGCCCCGATCAGAGCCTCCATTGACTCCGTGAAGATCACATCATCTTCAGCAAAGTCAAGATCAGTGAATCTTCTATCACAGGGTACAACCTTATTGAATATGAAATGACTTTCTTAGTGCACATAACCAATTTCATGTCAATCGTGAGTCATAGTCTGAGAGTATTACCATCGATCTATTCATGGGACACAGATGGAAACTGGTTAGTTCACACAGAGAACTACAGACGCATGGAATTAATAACTAGTAGTTTGGTGGACAGTATGATTTTAGTGACTGTCAAAACTCAACTTGATGTTGTTTTGGAGATGTTAGGTAAATGAAATTGGTACGCTTTGTCAATTGGCCTTTTTCCATTAAAATTGTTCTAATGTTCTAATGTGGGGAGGGTGCAGTTTGATGCTCCATCTTCAATCACCAGGGCACAAACATACTGAATATCAAATGACCTCCTCTGACCTTGTAACTAATTTTGTGTCACCCATGTATTGTATTTTGAGGGCATCACCATCAAATGACACTTGTTATGGTGGAATTTTGCACAAATATTAGTTTCCTTACACAGAGGCAAATGGCCTGTTTTCATTGAAATTATTCTCATGTTCTCACTTTTGAACCCATGTAATCCATCTCATCTTTGAGTTGGCCAGAGTCTGTGTCAGGAGCATCAGGTGTAAAGCAACAACCGAACTTGGACAGAGCACCAGTCCACTGCAGGGTACACTCACGCTCATTCACATATGGTTAGTTCAGAGATGCCAGCTATCCAAACATGCATGTTCTTGACACATGAAAGGAAAATTGGTGACCCAGGAGGCAAAACATAACATGTGTAAAGTGTGCAGACCCGATATAGTTAGTCCCTGAGTTAGAAGTCAAGATCAGGACTCTGGAAACTGTTGGGTGGCAGCATTAACTTCTAATGGCACTTCCACACTACTCAAATCACTACTCTTAAACTTGACAATGGGACAGTATCTTCAGAAATCCAGGTTGTCCATGTTCTAAATGCAGTTCTTTATTGAAAGTTTGATATTGCTGCTTAGCACAATAGATGACTAATAATGTCTACGTACGTCAATTCTTGTAGCTGCTCATATTTTCTTCCCATACTGTCACTTTGCAGATGTGATACCTGGGAAATGCTTCCGTTTGTGACCATTTATTTGGTTATTTAGCGCACTTGAATCTTTGCATGCATAAGGATTCAGGATTACAAGACTGCCATTTCATTTTGACATTTTTGTTGTGTGTTATGTAACAGACAGTTTAGTGAATATTTGAAAAGTGCATTTACTTCTATGAACATCTGGATTATAAAGTGCTGTGTTTTGTACGTGAAGAAACTAAAGACTCCATTTGGATGTTGGACCTTCTGTGGTTCAAGTGAGATATAAGCCCCTCTTCAGTGAAGGCGCTCTCCAGCACCAGCAGGATAGACTTCTTAAACTTGTTACGGAAGTCCTGACACATACAGACATAGAGCACGGGGTTCAGACAGCTGTTGAGGAAGGCAATGCTGGTCACAATGGGGTTACCAATCCGGATGACCGTGTAAAGAGTATCAGTCGGTTTGGTTTTATTTAATGTCAATAGCTGTATGATATGGAAAGGAGCCCAGCAGATAAAGAAGGCAACAATGACTGCGACAATAGTCCTGAATGGCTTGAAGTTCCTCTTGTGTTGTAGTTTTTTGTATCGCCATATGATGGCACTGTAGCAAAGTATAATAATAAGTAAGGGGATGAGGAAGCCACAAAGAAAACGAGTGATGATCAGAGTATTTCCCCTGTATTTACTAAGGTTTGTATCGCTAGAATAGTTGTTGAAACACGTGACTTGATCTTGATATACTTTAACGTCACGAAAGACTGCATGTGGCATACCCAGGACAACAGCCAGCAACCAGACGACGAGACATGCAATGCTAGCTATGCGCGGTGAGCGATAGGACCGTGACCAAATGGCAGCCAATACCGCCAAGCATCGGTCGATACTGATGGCTGTCAGAAGAAACACACTACCATACATTGTGAGGCAGAGTATGAAAGAGTTGAACTGGCACATGAACTTCCCAAAGATCCAGTTGTAGCCGTTAGCAGTGTAGAAAATTGTTAACGGCAAGAAGGAGGTGAAGATAAAGTCGGCAATGGCCAGGTTAAGGAACCAGACTGTGCTGGCCGTCTTATTCATTCTAAAGCCGGTGATGAAGATGACAAGGCCATTCCCAATGCAGCCAAGGATGCAGGCAAAAGAGTAAACCACAATAGCGACTGTGTTCATTCTCATGAGAGAATTAATTGTGCTCCCATCTGGAGTGCTTGTGGCATTATCCATCAGAGTTGATCTGAAACATGATAAAATACAAAACACAGTTATTATTGTGACTAGTAAAACCCTTCACTTGTGCACCTTAGGTGGCTAACTGAACTTTGGAAGGGCTGGGACACCTGTCTCCATTAAATCTGACTGACCCTAAGCCTTGGGTGCAATAAGGTTATTCCTTGGATGTCAGTATTAGAACATCGATGCCTACCTGCTATAATCTTTATAGAGATATGTTCATTTTTCACATTTCAGCAACTTTTTCCAGGTGAAATTAGCAATACAAAGATGACTACACAGACATAATAAAGTAAACAATATATATTTTGATCAGAAGGCAAGTGTGCTAGTACTGAAAAGTTCACGCACGTTTGATATGATAACTTGTATCTATCTCCACATATCAGACTTTTTACTTTTCATTTTACTGAAAGTTGACAGCAAAGCTTTGGATTAATCTTTGGAAAATCAGGAGGAATGGTTCACTAGTGTCAAAATGTGAAACATAACTCCTTATTTTAGTATACACAAGGGATAGCTCAAGTTCTACGTGCTGGCTCTGAATCCTCCAGTTTCCATCTAGAGGTTACTTGTTCTTTTTTTGTCTGGATGAGTCCCCCCCCCCGAGTTGTCCGACTCACTTTCAATATTCTGAAGACATATGTTTATGATTTTAGTTTTTTACAACTGTTCCTTGTCCTCTACAAATTACATACGTATGCTTTCAGGTTATGTGATGGCCAAGAAGTCTAATGTTTCTATTCATTTCTTGCTTTTAACATTTTTTTTAAAAGTTGATATTCCCCAGTAGTGTTGTTTTGTTCTCTTCATGGATGTCACCTTGTTGGACACAGGGTGTTAGGACGTGATATCCCATTGATTGGTTACATGTCATGACATCACTAGCACAGCATTCCCAATTGTTCAATGTGTGATTCACAAAAGAAAAAATCTTTGGGTCATTTCACATTGATAGTTTTTAATTTATTGGTTGTAACTATTTTTTTCTGATCTCTGATACCGATTTATATCTCATACTTTGTGGCTTTGGTCACATATACACTTTTTGATGTATACCTTTCCACTCTGGTCTTTAATTACAATTCTAACTCCACATCTTGAGCTTTACTATTTATTATTGTCTTCCCAGTTAAGACTCCTACATGACTACTGGGTGCCATTTTCTGATCATATTCTTTCTAAAAATTCCTGTTGCCCTTGCACAAGAAGTACATGTGTTACCTTAACTGGTTGTACCAAACTGGGCACATGTGAGTGGAAGTGTTTGTCTTTTAGGTATCACTAAGATATCCCTAAATTGGACTGAGAACACCCCAGAATTGTATGTGACCTGTAAACAGATCTTTATCATGATTATGACTGTCACCATTCACTGTATATGTTTTAAAAATGTTGGCCTTTGAAAAGCCACATTACCCTCTGCTGAAACACCTTCTCCTAAAACCAATGTCCAACTCATCACAATAAATTACTGTCATTCTTTATTTTCAAGGAGTATTATTGCTTAGTATTATATATCTTTTAACTTTATTCGTTTTGTATTCTGTGCTTATGTTTAGAATACAAAGCTGAACAAAATGCTGATACCAAACTAGGTGGAATGGCAGATAACCTATAATTAGTTGTAACCACCTGGGGGCACCACTGAGACCCAAACCACACACACACACAATGTCACCCAACACAATTCCGGGTTCAAATGAAGAGTGTTTACTTGTTACCAACACGTACCAATTAATCACCAAATTACTACCAGAATATAACAAACAATCAATTTCTTCCCTCTTATCTTTCTCCAAATGCTGCTTCCTGTCTCTGACTTCCTGAGATGAGGCTGCGGACTTCTTTTAAACTGGACCCAAGATTACTTCTGCTGTCATGGCAAAGGTTGTCTGAAGCATTTCCTGGTCATGTGAAAACCAGGGCAATCCCCCGATAATGCCCTCTGGCAGCACCCAAGGACCACGACAGGGTTGTGTTTCCGGACTCCAATTCCCATGTCACCCTGCGGGTGTCCTAACTGGGTCTAGCCCTGAGAAGCACTTCCACCTGTCATGTAGGGGAAATGAACTGTTCCTGGCATGCATGTTCAACAAGTCCATCCATTTTTCTTCTGTCCCAGCTGGGATGAAGATTGTCAGGCGTTCTGGCAAAGGTTATCTTCCACCATCTTTCCATTATGGCCTCCTAGCCAGACAAAAAATTATCCTCCATCCCAATCAGGATGCCTGTCCTTCCTCCATGGCACTTGCGCGGCCATTACAAATTGACATGGAGAGAGCTCAAAATGTTAGACTTGAATACACAATAATGGGTGATATGAGGAGGACCTAAAAATCACAGTGGACTCTTCACTTTCTACATCAGGAGAGTGTACAGCAGTGAATAAGAAAGCTAATAGACTGTTAGGTTATTTATCATGATGTAGAATACAAGTCATAGGAGACACCATTTAAGTTTTGTATCAAATTAGTGAGGCCTGTTCTGTGATATTGTGTGCACTATTGGTCTCCACAGTACAAAATAGACATAGCAACACATGAGAAAGTCCAGAGCAGAGCAACTAGACTTACTCCAGGACTGCAAGGTTTGAGTTTTGAGGAAAGACTGAAAGAGATTAACCTTTTCAGTGTAATCAAACAGAGATTAAGTGGTGACATGACTGAAGTGTTCATCATTTTGAATGGAATCTGTACAGTCGATTGCAGCTGTTATCTCTATATATAATCTTCATTTGGATCTTGATCTTTGTTTGTCCGCGAATTAATTTGAAGAAGAAGCACTAGATGGCAGTAGAGAGACAGCTAAAGCATAGGCATTGCATTAAGAATCTCCTCCAGGCTTATACTACTGAAGACTGTAGTACTCCAGTCACTCCTCAAAACACAGACATTCAAACTAAACAAATTGTTGTGCTTTAAATTAACTAAAGACATCTTCATTTAGATCTTGATCTTTGTTTGTCTACGAATTCCACGCATGCGTAGACCACCTTCCAGTTTAGCACGTTGTTGTTACTCACAGATGTCAACAATGTGCCAGAATAACGAAAGGGGTGGTGGACAGTGTTACACTGGTTAGCTCCTGAGGCCTGGTTAGAGAATGAGATTGCCGAAGATAAAAGGTATGTGCCTACGTAACATATGAAGGAAAGAAAGACAGTGGGTAAATTGAATGACAACGTAACAGCACATTCCGTAAATTATTATTATTACGTTGTAGCCGGCGAGTGCTGCGTGTCTCACAGTTGTACCGTGGCTTTCTCACATGTTAGTGAAGTGTTCCCTATTTACGCTTTAAAGAGCCTGGATACCTATGTGACCCCCTTTTATAACCATTGCTCCGTGTATATTGCCTTACTCTTTGGATTGCCACAAGCAACCTGCGAGATTGGAGAAAGGTTGAAAAGATATTGTGAGAGGAAATGATAGCGTCATGAAAACGAGACGGACTGTGAATGGACAGAAGCAGAAATGCTCCTACACCACCACATAATTACGATTTGGACAGTGATTCCGAGTAGACTGTTCCTATCGAATCAATGTCCAAGGGTTTTCTTTTGTAATTTTGTTTCCCTTATAAAAAATCATAATGCTGTGCGACGAAGGGCCCAGTTCACGACTGGCAGCCGCGTTTAAACAGGGAGCCCTTCACAGACAACTTTAACACGTGCAACGTAGTTGGGCACACATGGCTAATTTTAATATAAATTCTTCAACAAGACCACAGGATAGTTGCTAAAGATACATTTCAAACAAACAGAAAGTTTTTCTTCATGCAGAGAACTATTGACATATGGAATAAATTACTAAGTAGTGTGGTAGAGAGTAGGACATTAGGGACCTTCAAAACTCAGCTCAACATTACTTTGCAGAAATGAAGTGAATATTATTGACAAGCTTTGATAGGATGAATTGCCTGTTCTTCTCAAAATTGTTTTAATCTTCAAATGTCTCAATTAAAAGCTACAAATACAATAACAACAGGTTAGTTGAAGTTTATAAAGAATGCCAAATCACCAGTGTGGAACTAAGTAAACTCAGAGTTAAAGAAGAGCATCTGCCTCAGCCTTAAACTCTTCACACTTATATCCAACTTGACCACCTTCTCCGTCACCACTCTATAGGTAAGATGAGAATACAGCATGAAGACCACTCGGCTCACTCTGTGGAGGGCCTTAATGGTGTCACTTTAACCTGAAGCTCATTGCTGGTGATAAATGAATTTGTTGCATATTCTGAGTTAAATATTCATATATGTGCATAGGTAATATGACGAATGAAATCCACTCCTCACGATTTTTGTTTATTTTATTTGTTTGCATCTTTACACCCATATTCACAGTGGTTCCCTCCAGGCACTCTGATTTCTACCCATATTCTAAAAAAATGCAGGTTACACTGATTGAATTCTATAAAATGGTGAGTGCACCCATCCAGAATCTTCACCACCCTAATCCTACCCTAGGCTCTAGCACCCCAACACCCAGAATCTGAATAAGAAAATAGGTGGATGGACTCCTGTAAATGTATAATTAAAGACAGTATATGGATATTAATGTACATACAACTTTACTTTATATGTTGCCTTTGTAAAGTGGACACCACCTTGACCCACTTCACAGGTACAGTGCGGTTTCTCTGTAGTTTGCTTATGTCCTTTATACCTTTGGCATACAGGCAGATTAATTAATTTAGTCAGAGTTACCAAACAAATAAGTAATGGAGAGGAAACCAGCATGGAGATGCAGTGTCACAGATGTCGTCCTTTTTACTTCACTTAGCTTAGCTTCGTCGTGTTTGAGTTGAAAGGTAAAAAATGCTGTGTGTTGTTCAAAACATTTGCTTTATAAATCTCCAACTCTTTTTGAAAGTGAGAATCAGCTGGTAACTGTAACAATCCAGTTAGAAGAACTCGAATTACAAGCAAAGCACTTGTGTGCAGACGTTTCAGCTGCCGTTCATCATACTGTATTTCTAAATGGGAGAGGAAACAGTAGCCTGTGTAGCTTTGACATGGTCCAGTAGGTTGCTCACTGCCGCTTCCCTGTTTCTAACATTGAAAAGGAGGCGCTCAGATGTGCTTAGATGCTGCTAATGAGGTCTTAATGGGTCAAAAGGGCAATTGGGATAACAAGGGAAAAAGTGGAGGGGGCTTGTGAAACTGTGGCCACCCCATTGTGCACATCCCTGCATTGTAGTCTCCATTACATAAAATGTGTGAGTGTTTCTGCTACAGTATAATTCATATGCTCTACAGAATGTTGGGCCTCTCCTTATTCTTTCTAAAAGGCGATGGATGATTAAACACGACAGATGCTGCTGACTTTGCTGGTAGAAGTCTATTGTTATTGAGGATGTTTAAAGGTTAAATGTTTGAATGCTGGTTTCCTGTTTTTAAGTCTCTATGGTGCATTATGTATCTCTGTAATAACTATTAAGCTATGATGCACCATAGTGATAAAGTGCTTTAATGATACTATAAAAAAAATTTCCTCTGGGGGGAACTAAGAATTAGGTTGTTACTGAAGCTCACGTCCTTTACAGCTTCTGGTATTGCTTTTAATGTAAAGCAAATGTAAAGAGCAAAAACAAAAGGCTACCCCTGGTGTCCGACATTTTGCAGTACTCAACTTTATCTCACAGTTCCTACATCGATATGTCTGCCAGGTAGAGGAGATCTGGAATAATCGGAAAGAGGATGTGAAGGCAGAAGTGGGTCAACACTAGAAAAACCAAAGAAAACCGTGCATCAAGGAAAAAAATAAAGAGCAAAAGTCAAGTACATACTGTAAATAGTATACAAAAGAATGAAGCACAAAGATTTTAGCAAAGTGATTGTTTTTGGGTTTTTTTATCTGCTGCTCAGATAAAGGAATGGATTGCCCCAAAAGACCTTTTATTCCATTATGTCATAATACCGAGGTCACAACCTCCCATGGCAATCACCACATGTCCAAACAACTGGCACCCAAAAAATTATTTGTAATCCAAATAGACTGGAATAGCAAAAAATAAAAGCCATAAATGAAATCAGGGGCTCTAACATACCCTCCACCCCTACCCCATTTAAAGAAAACAAGTGCTGGATCATGAGAATTGATGCATACTTGCCTGTAAAAAAATCCAAGAAAGAGATCATTACTAACACAGGTTAACCATTCTGGCAAGAGATCAGGGGCATGAGGAGCTACGTGGGGCACCTGCACCAAATACATGAAAGACCAGGCCCACCATGGCTTCATCTTTTATCTGTTGGTGTGATCACATTAAAAACATTTAAATTCAACGAAAGCCTCCAACGGAACAGGAAGTGTAAATACTCCTCTGTGTTATCCTTTTTTTGTTTTAATCAAACCCCCATCCAACTATATGGATGATTCTTTGCAGTCTTCCACATCTGGTATATCAAGTGCAAAAAAAAAAAAAAATATATCTTGAGTGCAGTCGGTAAGTACAGTAACCATTATTGACTCATTCGGATGTGGTGAATTAAGTCACGTTTTCAAGCAAATCTCACGGGCAGAAATCCACAATCAGAACTTCATTGTGCTGTCCTTCCCCTGACTCCTGGACTGAAGCATTCGTCTCCTGTAATCAGCGTCAAAGAGCCCGCTGATGTTAGAAGTTGTCACTTATGAAAAGGTAACTGCTTTCAGGGTATTTTTAATTGTTAATTACGCAATCAAGGTTGGGGTTTTTGTTTTCACTAATTGTAACAAGTGCTCTAATTTATCTTTGCTCAGTGCACTTCTTCATAGGGATATTTCACGAAAAGTTGGTTTAAGAAATGATTGAACCAATACCGATGTCATTACCAGGTAAATATTTTACATGTAAACCTAACATTTAATATCACTTTCAAGGAAAAATGTTGATTTCTTATTGCGCAGCCCACTTAGTTTGTTGACACGTGGAGACGCGGCCCTCAGTAAGTGAAGTTGAGGACGCCTGGCTTAGCTGGTGCGCTAAAACAGGGGTGAGGAACGCCAGTCCTGGAGGGCCACAGTGAATGCAGGTTTTTGTTACAACCTAGTTGCTTAATTAGAAACTGATCCTTGCCAATAACAACTAGAATTTCATGACTTGTTACTGTTTTAACTCTGACATGTCAGGTTATTCTTATATCGTAGGTTGTTTCATTTTCCAAAGATATCATCAACATGATTTGAAGCCTAAATGAATAATTCTCAGTCCTGCGTTTTTTTTTTCTCTTCAGTTTCCTTCTAAATATTTCAACTTCTATTCTGCAGTCACCTGGGGTACTGGAGGAAATGAGGAGGCCTTGGAAACCTTTATAAAGTAGCTGACTGTATCAACTGTGCCCAGTGGAGGGTGGGCACCCAGCTGGCCTAAGTCGTTCTGACTTCTATGATGCAGAGACTGATTACCATCAGACCTAACTATTTGATTTGCTTGCTTCTGTCTTCCGACCGTGACCCTCCAGAGCTTTATTTTTCTCCTTTTGCCCCAATCTTAGTGTTTTTTGTTTTCCTCTCCTTCTGTATCAGCTGGACAAGTAATCACATTTAGGACTTAAGAAGTCCATCTACAAAACTGCTATGGACTGTTTTATTTGCTTTTGTATCTGTTCACTGAATTTAATAACAACTAACTGTCTCCACTTAATGTGTTGGAATGTACATACAGTATGCCTGAGTCAAATGTAGATGTATACTCTATATCTCTCGATTATAAAAGGAAATCCTGGGATGAGACTTTCTCTGAGATATTTTCAACTCCCGCGAGAGATCATTTCAGGTCCCGCGAGACAAGACTTTTTGCCAGGAGATTTTGACAAGTCTCGCCCTCCTCTCACACATTTACAACCACGCCCACGGTCCACTCACTTCTCATTCATGTGAATGCTATTGTCAGTCGCAGTTCCTGCGCGCTCAGCTCCAAGCAGGGTCGGAAACAAAAGACAAAGAGTAGAAGACAAAGTAGATTGTCGTAAAGAGGTTCAAAAACGTTGGCACGATACACATGCAGAGCAGGTTAGAGATTATTAAGGTACTAAAATTCGAAAGCCTCAAAAAACTGATAGTAAAGATCGCATTAGCGCTAACAAACAGAAATGATTACTCGGTGTAATAACGGAACAGCGAAAAGAGATTGAATATAAGTGATCTGACAGAAATATACTTTTTGGTGGAGTATCCCTTTGAAATGTAGATGTATTTGTTATTGATATTAATTAGGGCATTTTATTTTCTTTAGGATGTTGAAGCTGGTAGTATTCAGTCTGACTGGAGTCAGTATGCTCTCAAACTATTTGTGGCAAAGAAGCTCCTGATGCAGAACCAGCAGATGTGATTGTTGAGGGAATCGAGGCTGTAAATAAGTTTGGTAACTTTGTAACAGCATGTGCCATGTTACTAGGTGTTATATATTCACTGAATCTAAGTTACCCTAAAGAGCTCAGATATACTTTAGAAGTATTCCAAAAATTGTTTTTGGAATTGAATGGTCTGAAACTTAACTAAAAAGTTCTTTCTTTTAAAAAAAAAACAAAAAAAAAAAAAAACAGGTTAATGTGCTAGTTAATGCTTTTTTGTTTGCATTGACTTTATTTACTCCAATATTAGAAGAGCATATTGTTTTGTATGTATGTATACGGTATATATGACCATATTTCTTTCAAAAAAAGCATTGTTTGCTGGATTTTGTTTTTGCATTTAGCTACCAACGCAGAGTCCCCATTTTACATAAGAATTTGTTAAGGTTATTAAAGTTACAGCTTCACAGTTAAGCTTATTCTCTAAAGTAACATACTGTGACTGGCAAACATTTAGAAGAAAATTAACAATTCTTATTGTAAAATAATTTTCACTGTTAACGAGCCCATAGAATGGCTGTAGGCTTTTGTGAAGAGAAAATAAAGGTAAAATAAAATGTAAATTGTAATTGTTGTTATTCATAAAGAACAATATTATAATAATGTTTTATACATTAAAAATACAAAAACTATTCTCTTGTGCTTTTTGTGTTTTCTCCACATTTGTGTTTGAACAGTTAAGAATATTAAGTTATGCTTACTAAAAGAAATTATGGCAATCGATTGCGTAAACCTTTTTAAGCTTATTCAAATTAAAATCTTGTGTTGATAATATATAAACCATTTGTGAAGGGTTTAATTATGAAAATGAGTTGTTTGAACTTAAAAAAGTAAATGTTTTGTAAAAGAAAATGCTAGTTAGTCCAATAACTTTATATCACATTTTTATTTTCCTCAACTCAAAAAGCAATGTTAAATTTACATTAAATACCATTGTAGGATTTACTTAGTAGTAGTGTTAGTTGAAAGAACGTAAAAAGGTGAATGCAATTGATTGCCATACTTTTTTAAGTTTATCCAATTAGTTATTTTTTTCAGTGAGATATTGTTTGGCTTTAAACTTTAAGTTGGAGACTTGTAGATCATCTAATTTGTGTTGCCATCAGGGAAAAGTGAAACAAGCTAAATGGAAAACTGCTGGTTCTTTATTAACTTGCATCTTATTGATAATAAGGAGTAATTAAAAATAATGACTGTGGCTGTTTATGATTAAAATAAGCTCTTAAGGGTGAGAAATCTTAACAAGTATTAACAAGCATTTAAGCAACAGGTGCTTCAAAAGTAATAATTGACCCCTCATTAAAAAATGGGTTGGTACAAAAACCGCAAACACTAACCTTAAGGTCAGTAGGTCCTTGATATTAAGTCACTATTTTAGGGCTAAATGATAACATAAATGTGAATCCTACTTTTATACCTAATTTTAATTATTGTGAAACAACCAAGTGCAGCGTCCGCTTTCTGAACAATAGCCCATTCATCTACGGTCTGAATTTACCAAATCACACTGTCGGGGTGCGCCTTCCATCCATTAATTCATGTATTAATTTAGTCGCTTAGCCTATTAAGTGCGTGTTTCTTGATAAATGGGGAGGGTTACGTTAGGAAGGGCATCCGGTGTAAAATGTTGTCAATTCAATATGCGGACAACAATACAAATGCGGCGCGCAGGCCTTCCTCACGCGGGCCAATTTAAAATGCCTATTAACACAACAAGCGCAAATCCGGAGAAGCACGACGGGCATCGCTGTAAAATAGCTGAATCCCGATCGATTAAAAATTAACTGCATATGAAACTGTATCTGAAGTTGTGTCCACAAAGCAAGAAATATTCCTTACCTTTTTGTCTTTCTAAAATGATTGCTGGATATTCTCTTAATAGCTAAAATATTTAACCCAATGTCGCTTCAATACTTCATCAGATGTCAAGTTCGATAGCTGTCTATAAATTGATGTTTGGATTGAATTAAGCTGTTGCCACCATTTCTAAGAGTTGGTTTTCTAAAAATAAAAAAATAAAACACGTAAAAGTAGTGTTGGTCAGTAGGCTATCCCTTGGCTGTGTTGGTTGTTTCAAATTCTGAGCTGAAAAGGACCTTCCAGTTAATTAAAAGGGAGAATCACCGCAGCACGACAAGAACAGGCTGTAATCTGATATGACACTGACGAACAAAAAATGAATATGCAAATATATTTAAAATAATGCCTGTTTTTAGACTCTAAGCACACAGATAATAACGAAACAGTTACAGTTTCGACATGAAGCCCAGATGGATTAACAGCTCGGCTGAACCATTCGGAATGTGTGGCTGATGAAGGATGATCGAGAGTTGCATCTCTGCATTATATTTTGGCCTCTCCACCTTCAATACCTCGTTGTTCTCGAATGTTTCATTGTCCCTTCCGTATCTGGCTTAATGTGGTTGAACCAGCCCTTAAATAAAGACGTGCCGCATTGAGGACCGGCGAGATCGTGCGACTGATCGCATTGCACTCGTGTCTCATAGCAGTAATACTGTCGCATGTACGCGTACGGTGAAAAGAGAATAATTTGTTGAAGACGATACTAACACCAACACTCCTGCCTCACGGACCAAGCCATCGGTCGGAATGACAAACACGGGGGCTGTCCGTGTGGAGTCTGCATGGTCTTCCTGTGTATTTGTTGACTGATATGATTTCAGGTTGTGGTTCCCAGTTGGCGCAGCGATCGACAGACATCGCGTTTAGGGTTGGTTCCCATCTTGCACTAAATGTAGGTGGGACCGGAATTGAATAATATTTAACGTATAATACATAACATTGACGTACTTTTAAATAATTCGTATTACTCCCTGATCACAGCTCTTTTCCTCTAAGGTGTGCTCCTAGATCATCTTCACGGCCATTCCACAAACTGTACACCTTCAGTTGTCGGTAGCACGGATGTTTGAGTCCAGTCAGGGTGTGGGTGACTTAGAATGACTGAAACTGTAATTACAGCAACAGATGCTGTGTTTCAGAAGTTTTGCAAGAGAACGCAAGCTTATTTCTAAGTATTTTCCCCCCTCCCAGCAAAAAATACTTTATTTCTACCAACAGATTTTTTCCATCTTTCTTTTTTCATGAAAGTTTTTTTTTTCCCATGGAAATTTGTTTTCCTGTCATATTATTGTGACTTCGCGTATGTCACTTAAGGGAACAGAGGGCTAATTTATTGTGGTTGTTTTTTTATATAAACAACTGCTATAATTACTACTTTTGTGTGTTTTCCTTTCCAGGATTCAATGGTTGTGCCGCCTGGCCAAAGCAGGTTGAAGCCACCAGTGATGCTGGGAAGAATGGTAAAGACTAACATCATATTTTAATCAATAGTCCTTGATACATGCGTTGTTATGTATTCTGTAACAACATAGCCACATAATTATGATAAGGACCTCTGAGCTATTCACTAGGAAGACTGAATGACAGCACCCTATCTAACAAAGGAGAATTCCTCCTTTAAATTATAGGATTAATCATGAAATAGATTAGATTAGATCAGATACAGTTTATTAATCCATTGGGAAAATTCAAATGCATACAGCAGCAGAACAATACAAAACAAGAATACAGACTTACAAAACAGATAACACATCCAATCAATTGATTAATAAATAAATATAAAAATAAACTTAATGGGAACATCGGGTAGAATCATTGAATTGCCTGATAGCAGTGGGCAGAAAAGACCCCCAGAGGCACTTCTTAGCACACCATAGTGACATGATCCTGTGGCGGTCACTTTAATCAAACATGAATAAATTAAATCTCCATGCTGGCATTAATGCTTGGCTTTGAAGGACATCACTTCAGTGATGATAACGAGGGCAACGGCAATGGCCAACACCATGATGCTGACAAGTGCTCAGGCTAGGAACAGCGAGAGGCTATCCATTGTCACATGTCTGGGGACCACCTTACGGGCACAGACAATCTAAGCAAAGGGTCCCCAACTCTGGTCCTGGAGGGCCCCAGTGGCTGCAGGCTTTCATTCTAACCCTTTTCTTAATTACTGCCATGTTTCTGCTGCTAATTAACTTCTTTAGAATTAATTTTAATTGACTTGTTTTTAAAGATTTATTCCCCTGAATTTCTTCATCCTTCCTCTGCATTGCTTCATTTCTTTCCTTAAATGGCACCCAAACAGAAATGAAATGTGAAATGAGTGAGCTAACAGAAAACCAACCAAGTCAGGGCCTGAAACTCCAACCAATTTCACTTCAGGCAGTTGCTAAATTAAACGTCAAGTCTTGTTGTTAATTAAACCCGTTCTTCAATTCCATGGCTTGTTGCTGCTCTCATTGTGCACCAGACATGTCCGAAATTGTTGATTTTCTAGAAGAGCACTGGTAAAATGTTTTGGGGACCTGAGCAGATCAACATTCCTGAGACGTTCACCTTTCTTAATTTTCAGATACTGTATGATGGACACAGTTTGCTGGTCATATTTTGGCTCATTTTGTATGTCATTATCTTTTGGCTGCTAATTAAGGAAAAAGAAACAATTAAGGGGTCTGAGTCTTCAAGAGCAAGTCAAATAAAATGAATTCAAAAGAAGTTAATTAGGAGCAAAAATAGGTCATTAATTAAGAGAAATGGTTTGAATGAAAACCTGCAGCCACTGCGGCCCTCCAGGACCAAAGCTGGGGACCCCTGATCTAAGCAATACCATGACAAGAGGGGGTGCTGATGCTAATACAATCTTCTCCTTTCTTCCCCGCTGCCAAGAAAAAATGTTTATCTATCTATCTATCTATCTATCTATCTATCTATCTATCTATCTATCTAAATGTTATATAGTGCCTTACTTATCTATCTATCTATCTATCTATCTATCTATCTATCTATCTATCTATCTATCTATCTATCTATCTATCTATCTATCTATCATATA
>JANRMT010062827.1:24214300-24283513 GCA_026402145.1 Polypterus bichir lapradei
TATCTATCTATCTATCTATCTATCTATCTATCTATCTATCTATCTATCTATCTATCTATCTATCTTCTCATCTGTCTGTCTGTCTATTACTGCTGCTAAAGTCAGGCAATATGTGGAGGGTCAAAATTTTAAGATGAGTGTGACTTTCTGTTTTTGAGTCTCGTTATGCAATAGCAAATTAATTTTCATTTGGGGAACCCATATGCAATTCCTATGGAATGTTGAAAGTGTACATAGGTCAAATAGTTTGACTTAACTCTAATATGAGAGGCTTAAATTAGAAATTGTCTTATAATTTTGAAAGGACGCTTAAAAATAATGGTTCTTTGATGCCATTTTATGGTTCTTTATTGGGTTGTGTGGTTCCTTGTCAAATCTTTTGCTTAACAAATAATAATTTCATTCTTGAAAGGGTTCTCTGCATATAAAGTTGGTTCTTTTTTGCTTTGAAAAATTCCTAATATGTAGAAATAGCTGAAATCTTTGATGTGTATTGGCTGCCTAGCAGGACACTAACATTTTAAGAAAACCTTGGCTTGGCCTGCGATATTGTGTGTAGGAAGAGTCCTTTCAAAATCATGAGTTATTGGTTTTTCACAAATGTGTTCCCATCTATTAATGGTTATTTGCTGTATGGATCATATTACAGATGTAAACAAATAAATGGTTCTTTCTGGAACCTTCATAATAGATGGATCATTTGGAAACCAAAAAAATTGCATCGCTCTGAAAAACCCCTCTGGCATCTTTAAGAGTGGAGAAGAACATCACTGTATAACTTCCTCTCTGATTTTGCGTCTTTTATTTTCAAGCTTAACATATTAGTTTAAGTCTGTGTTAATAAGCACCCACCCTGTTTAAAGCCCCTCCATCTTAGCCTGAAGTTTAGTTCCAGCCAGTTTCATTCTGGGGCAATGCGACCAGCCGCTGCGTTTTTTGACGGCGCGTCTTTGGGGATTCATCAGTAACAATGAAGTCAAATGCGGAAGGAACAAAGAAAGTAGTGAAGAAAAAAAAAGTGAATGTGTGATTAGAGATGGTTAAAAATAATACAGAGCAGTAAATGACGTCTATTGCAGTCCTTTATGAGACGCCCACACTCCGCTCTTTTCAGCAGATCTGTTTATGCATCTGCGGGCTCCTATCGACACTACAAAGGTTTCTTTATCGTCGCTGAGTTTGAACTCTGGTATTATTTCAAATATATTTGCATATCTCTGTTTTTATTGGGCAGTGTCATGTCAGATAACAGTCCGCCATTGTCATAGTGGTGATACAGCCCAACAGGTCTTTTAAATTTAGCTCAGCATGTCATGTTACACAGTCAAGGGATGCTAACCAGCACTTGTTTTACCTGTTGTCTGTTTTTGTTTAGAAAAAAAAGTAACTCGTAGAACTGGCAGCAACATTTTCGTTCACCCAAACATCTATTTATGTATAACAGTAGAGTTTTGCAATCTGATGAAGTACTGTATTGAAGCAACTGTGGGTTTAAAGCACCATTCACACATCGGATCAGCACGGAAGCTTTGGACTGCGCTCATATTGGACTTATAGCTAAAAGGCAATCCAGGGATTTTATAAGAAAGAAAGAAAGAAAGAAAGCTGTTACAAAAAGGGAAAAGGTAAGGTACCTTTCTTTCAGTTGGACGAAGCTTCAGATACCTTTTCGTTAACTGTTAATTTGGAATTGCACGAGTTTCCGAAGTGTCTCACGTTAAATGAAGGAGCTCAATTATTTCACGGTGCTTCACTTCATGATCACTGTAGGCTTGCGCTTTCTTTTTCAGTTGCCGACTCTCCAATAACCTGCTCTGTGTCTGGCTGGCGTGTACGCTCGGGAAGGCTGCCGTCCACTGCTCTTCAGGTTCTTGCGCTGCTGTCTTAATCCGGATTGTGTCGGGCTACTAGGACACCGAAGGGTTTTTTTTTTTTTTTTTTTTACAATAGGTAAGTTTAAACAGTGAATGCATGGATGTAATATCTGTAAAAATCGAATGCTGATTTACACAGCAGTTTATGTAAAACATTTTCACTTTTTTATTTTATACAGCCAATTTGTGTTTTACGTTTCACATATTTGCATATCGTTAGTGTGCAAAAAGGAAAAAAAGTTATGGTTATTCACCAACAAAGCTCACCAATCCTATTCACCTAATTCTCCAAAATAACACAGACTTAACTGTCAGAACTCGCACATTTAGTTTTATGTCTTCATGGCATTTGTCACGGTGTGAACGCCAGCACCTTTTAAGTGTTTTTCTTAGAACTCTTCAATCAGAAAATATTACCACTTTAATGTCAGCATTTTTTTAAATAGCACTTGAACTTTTCCATCCATGTTTTAAACATTTTTATTTTATATATCAATTTACAGTCGACTGCGGTGGTCTGGCGCCATGCCCGGGGTTTGTTTCCTGCCTTGCGCCCTGTGTTGGCTGGGATTGGCTCCAACAGACCCCCGTGACCCTGTAGTTAGGATACAGCGGGTTGGATAATGGATGGATGGATGGATTTACAGTCGAAATTCGCACAATTTGTATATTTTGATGTTGATGTCGTTATTTTCCATAGTGCTTCAATTCTACTATTTATTTTATATAGCACTTTCCGTAGTTTATGCAAATGTTTTTATTATTACTTAATTTTTGGTTGACGTCAAGATTGCTTACAACATTTGAGATACAACTGGTTATATTTTTTAATCTGGTTGGAGCACAGGCAGGTGAAGTGACTTGCTCATGGGCACACAGTGTCAGTTGTGGGATTTAACCTCACCACCTCTGGGTTTGAAGTTGAAAGTGTTAAGCTTTATATATATCTATACTAATAAAAGGCAAAGCCCTCACTGACTGACTCACTGACTCACTCACTCACTGACTCACTCACTCACTGACTCACTCACTCACTCACTCACTCACTCACTCACTCATCACTAATTCTCCAACTAACCGTGTAGGTAGAAGGCTGAAATTTGGCAAGCTTATTCCTTACAGCTCACTTACAAAAGTTAAGCAGGTTTCATTTCGAAATTCTACACGTAACGGTCATAACGGTCGATAACAGTCGACAACGTCCGCCATGTTGAACTTTCTTATTTATGGCACCATCTTCACGAAATTTGGTAGGCGGCTTCCCTGCGCTAACCGAAACCGATGTATGTACTTATTTCGATAGTATGACGCCACTGTCGGCCGCCATATTGAACTTTCCAACGTCACTAATTTTCCAACTTCCCGTGTAGGTAGAAGGCTGAAATTTGGCAGGCTTATTCCTTACAGCTCACTTACACAAGTTAAGCAGGTTTCATTTCGAAATTCTACACGTAATGGTCATAACGGTCGATAACAGTCGACAACGTCCGCCATGTTGAACTTTCTTATTTATGGCACCATCTTCACGAAATTTGGTAGGCGGCTTCCCTGCGCTAACCGAAACCGATGTATGTACTTATTTCGATAGTATGACGCCACTGTCGACCGCCATATTGAACTTTCCAACGTCACTAATTTTCCAACTTCCTGTGTAGGTAGAAGGCTGAACCCATCTTCACGAAATTTGGTAGGTGGCTTCCCTGCGCTAACCAAAACCGATGTACGTACTTATTTCGGTGGTATGACGCCCCTGTCAGCCGCCATATTGATTTTTCCAAACATCACTAATTCTCCAACTTCCCGTGTAGGTAGAAGGCTGAAATTTGGCAGGCTTATTCCTTACAGCTCACTTACAAAAGTTAAGCAGGTTTCATTTTAAAATTCTACGCATAACGGTCATAACAGTTGACAATGTTCGCCATGTTGAACTTTCTTATTTATGGCCCCATCTTCACGAAATTTGGTAGGTGGCTTCCCTGCACTAACCAAAACCGATGTACGTACTTATTTCAGTGGTATGATGCCACTGTCGGCTGCCATATTGAAGTTTCCAACATCACTAATTCTCCAACTTCCCGTGTAGGTAGAAGGCTGAAATTTGGCAGGCTCATTCCTTACAGCTTACTTACAAAAGTTAACCAGGTTTCATTTCGAAATTCTACGCGTAATGGTCATAACGGTCAACAGCGTCACTAATTCTCCAACTTCCCGTGTAGGTAGAAGGCTGAAATTTGGTACTTATTTCGGTGATATGATGCCACTGTCGGCCGTCAAATTGAACTTTTCAACGGTCTTTGTTACTTTTGGTGCCCATCTTCAAGAAATTTGGTACGCGGGTTCCCAACGCTAACTGAATCCTACTTACGTACATATATACGTCCATAGCCTGCAGCTCGATCACCGTGTGAGGCGGCGTTGGGTCCCCCATCCCAACGCCTCCCACGTTGTTGGCTGCCTGCCTATATAAGGCCGTCTGTCGCTCCAGTCTCTACATTCCCTTCCTTGCTTCGCCACGGTATTCACGTCTCCCTGCTGATAACTACAGCCTTTTTATTGAATCCACGGCTTCTCCGCTGTTTTATTGTTCATTTATTACGATTATACTTATTGTGTAGGTATTTTAGACTTACTTTACATTGTTCAGGTACCCATTTCCTTTATCATTCCAACCGTACCCCCATTAACATGTCTATCGAGGTGATCACCATCGATCAAAGAACTGTCACTTACCAAGTGGTTTCCATGCCTGGAGATGGCACCTGCCTTTTCCATTCTCTTTGTTACATATTGCACGGCCATATCAGGCTCACTCTTGATATCCGGAGGAATATTGTGTCTTATGTATTGAATGACTGGGACAGGTTCAAGGTGTGGACTGATGACGGTACAGGAGATAATTATACTACACAGGAGCACTAGAAGAGTGAAATGCTTAAGTGTACCGAAATGGCCAAATGTTTTACACCTTTGGACAATCGCCAATGCCTCTTAAACATCTTAGATTCACAGGTGACGATTTCAGTAGTGGACACTTTGATGTTTAGAAATGTTTAAACTCTCAAAAGCTGGATGTGAAGTTATCAATGAAACTGGTTGTATACTTACAACGCTTGACAGATGCCGAATGTCTCTTCAACACAAGTCCTACAAATACTGTCGTAATTGAAACAAACCATGAAACTCAAACCAATTATGACAGCAGCAATCCAAGCTGTGAGATTTGAAACAAGATTTCTGTTCACATGGCAAACTGTACGTTGCATGCTCAAGAGTAAGCTCAGCGCACAGCTACAGCTTGGTCATATTACAACTGGAGGGCCGAACTGACAATGTGGCATACAAAGAGATCCTTAACAAATAATTATTGGTATATTTTCCCTCAGTTTTAAAAAGGTTTAATTGTCTTCTTAATAAAAATTTTAAGGCAGTACTTCGCCGCTGCGAAGAGCGGGTATTTTGCTAGTATATATATATACAATATATATATATATATATATATTATTGGGTTGTGTGGTTCCTTTTACAACTATTAATCAACAAAGCACCGTTTTTTTAGGCTTTGAAAAACTTCCTTATATATGTATTGTGAGAAAGGTACTATATAGCTCCCTACCCAGCACACACTTACACAGAGGCACATGTAGAGAAGAGCCAAGCAAAATGAATCTTCATCTTTCCTAAAAAAACAAAAACAAAACAGGAATTCCAGGCACAGTTTGTAATTTGGTGGCATTTGGAAATGTTTTTCTTTTATCCTTTTATCAGACTCAGTAAGCCAGGGGTTCTCAAAGTTTAGTTACTGAAGGCCACAGCTCTAGTTGTCAACAAGCTAAGGGGGATGCATCTAAACATTAATATTTGTTTAATCATTTTTGATAATGAAATCTTAATGAACAATACAAATGCAGAAGATCACTTTTTACAATTAGCCAGAGCGAAACCATCACCTCTAAGTTTGTTGGTTTAATTAGAAAATGTTAATTAAATGGCGGCACGGTGGCACAGTGGTAGCGCTGCTCCCTCACAGTTAGGAGACCCGGGTTCGCTTCCCGGGTCCTCCCTGCGTGGAGTTTGCATGTTCTCCCCGTGTCTGTGTGGGTTTCCTCCGGGCGCTCCGGTTTCCTCCCACAGTCCAAAGACATGCAGGTTAGGTGGATTGGCGATTCTAAATTCGCCCTAGTGTGTTTGTGTGTGTCCTGCGGTGGGTTGGCACCCTGCCCAGGAATGGTTCCTGCCTTGTGCCCTGTGTTGGGTGGGATTGGCTCCAGCAGACTCATTGTTATGCTGATGACACACTGGGCTATACTCCTATAAATAATTCTGCAATGAATTGGCTCCACAATTGTCTTGTATATCTAAGATCCTGGATGACTAAACATTTTCTCGATCTTAATCAAAATAAAATGGAAGTGTTGTTAGCTGGTCCTCAGGCTAAAGTTCTAATTAGTCTTGAACTTCTTGGCTCTTTCGAGAAGTTTTGCTAATTTCATATTTGGAATCTTGGGGTTATTTTGATAGCAACCTCTCTTTTGAGGAACAGATAAATTCTGTCTTTATAAATTCAGCTTTGTCTTTTAGCCAAGGTTAAGCTTTTTTTAGCTCCTACTGAACTTGAGAAAGTTACTCATGCTTTTATCTTTTCTTACCTTGATTACTGCAACTCATTGTATTCCGGGATCAGAAAATCTGTGACATGCAGGTTGTAGTTGGTCCAGAATGCTGCTACCTGTTTATTTGATTCTTTATCTCCAATTTTAGCCTCTTTACACTGGCTGCCTCTTTGTTTCAAAACTGATTTTAAAATTTTGTTACTGGTTTTTAAATCAATACATATATATGCTCTCAACTATTTATCTGAATTGTGTGTTATACCACATACATTATAGAAAAGTGTATTCTTAAAATTGGTAATCTACACGGACTACAAAAGTATTATAAGCACATGAGAAAAGTAAGTATTGTATTTCACTAAGCATTAAAAATGTAAGAGTTAGGATTAAAAAGGCTCATGCTTGCATATTTGTATTATTCTCTATAAGATAGAAACCACCAATACTTCATAAGCCAAAGATTAGACATGCAGGAGAACTGGAAAGGATGGGCCCCCTCTTTTACAGAAGGAACGTGAATTTTCCAACAATGAATATTGGTGGCGACTTCTGAGCTAGTAGGGAGTAAGGAGAAGCCTTGTCAGACAGACATGATGGACAGAGCGGGGTTTGACATCTCCTCAGCTGAGAAATAATGGTGGAATCAATTAAAAGCAGGACTACAGCAGGGGAATGTTAGGAGTCAGATGAGGATGAATAATGAGTTGTGTAATAAGAACTGTAATAAATGTAAAAGCTGCTCGCTCATTCCATCAGAAGTGAGTCTGTATGTGCGCTGTACAATAAATCTTGATTCTGCTGCCTGTCCTGAGACTCCGAGTGCCTTCTTTGGGACTGAGGGTGCCCATGCTTGCCTGCTTCTACACCATTCAGAGAGCTTCGATCTGCCGGTCAGTTGTTTCTTGTTGTCTCTCGTACTAAGTGTAAAACTAAGGGGGACGGGGCGTTTGCAGCTGCTGCACCTTATCTGTGGAATTCTTTACCCAATTACATTAAGGAGTCACTCTCAATTGGATTGAAATAACAAGACTGAAGATACATTTCTATTCTCTCGCTTTCTGTGATCTTCAGTGATGCTGATGGTTCCTTTCTCTTAGTCATTTGTTTTGTTTCAATTTACTGCTGGTTTGTTTTGTGTTTTACTGTACTTTATTCTATTTATTTTATTTATGTTTATTGTAGATTATATTGTAAAGTACTTTGGCTGCAGTATTAGTGGTGTTGTGTTAAATGTCCTCTATAAATAAATTGACATTGACATTACTTACCGTATGTACTGAACGATACCATAGGGGAAACATTTTTGTTTCCCAAAAGAATCATGCACATGAAGGTTCCAAAAAGAACCTTTTACTTAGAGTCCAAACATGATCCATAAATAATCCTGAATATGCAATAACAGAATTGTGAAATACCAAAGGGTTCCTGATTTCAAAAGGACTGCTTCATATAGCCGCACCTAAGTTCAGGTTTTTTCATCTTCAATAAGCCTACCATACATGAAAGACTACAGTTTTGTCCACATATTAGGAACCTTTCCAAAGCCCAAAGTACCAATGGCTTATACTAAGAATTCTTCCCTTTTTTGTCAAGTAATGACTCCACAAGGAACCAGAAAACCCAAAAAACGTCATGTGAGAAAACATGCAGCACTGCACAATGTTGGACAACAGAAATTATTCTTCTTTGTTCAGGTTTTGCTCTTTGCAATTAATTTACATGAGAAGCCAAACCAGGAATTGTATAGGGTGTGAGCTTCAGTAGCAAACCGTAACTCATAAGGATAGAAAAAAAAAACACCCACTGGAGGGAACTACAGTATCATTAAAGCACTTTATCACTGCAGTGTATCAATTATTACAGAAATGAATAATGAACCTTGGAGACTTAAAAAAGCAACGCTGTGTTTAACATTCTTGGCTTTAAACATCCAAAATAACTACAGTGCTTCTACCAGCAAAATCAGCAGCAACATTCGTGTTTAGTCATCCCCTTACAGAAAGAATGAGGAGAGGTCCAACATTTTCTAGTTATAGAGCCACATGAATTATAGCAACAGAAACAGTCACACATTTTATACAATGGAGACGACAATGCAGTGACATGAACATTGGTGTGGTGGCAACAGTTTCACAAGCTCCTTTCTGTTTTTCCTTGTTGTTCCAATTACATTTGTCTCTCATTAAAACCTCATTAACTGCATCGCAAAGGAAGGTGACTATGTAGAAAAGTGATGCAATTTGTTTTTGAAATTCTTAATAAATAGAGTTTAAAAAAGTGCAGAAACCTTTTGAACTTCCCTCATAGAAGTGGAGGCCTCTCCCTAAAAAAAAAGCATTTACAATAGAACCTTGATTAACATTCCCATATTAAAATGACTTTGGACAATTTCTCCAAACCAAGTCGTGGTTGAAGAGACAAAATCAGAGCCTCAGACAAGAACCTCCCCAGGTTCATGCTGTTCCACAGAATATTGTCTGGTGATGTCTTCACAGCTGCTTATTTCAAGAAGCATTAAAAGTCAAGCTCGCTCCTGCTTTGTTAGTAAACTTTTTGTCCTGTGCCTCCTGTTTGAGCTGGCTTTAATACATTAGATAAAATAACATATTTTTCAGGGAATGTGTGCCACCTTGCAAGATACATGTGGAGCCGGCCCTTGAGATGCTGGCTGAAAATCCCATCAGAAAGTGAATCCTGGTTTCAAGGAAGGGTGTAATAGACTGGTATCCCATCCAGTGTTGCTTCCTACCTTCCACCAAGTTCTGCTGGGACTGGCACCAGTCACCTGTGACCAAGAAATTAATTCATCTGGTTTGCAAATGAATGTATGAATGGATTTACAGTACTGAAATGAATTGTCTATTACAAGATGTACAACCATCCTTTTTGTCTCATTTTATAGGGTGCTGCATGCATGTCCACATACAGTAAAAGTTAAACTACATTTACATTTGATTTGAAGTATTTTACTGCTTAATATAGCAAATTAAATATCAGATATGCAGTAGATGCCATCATGGTTTTGGTTCTTTTTTTCTGGTTATTTTACTACCATTTAGTAGAACAAGAGGGTTGTGCCCTCAAATCTTGTCAGTGCTTTATCTGCACTTTGCACAGCAAGATAGAAGTGGTGAGTGCTGTTGCTTCACTTCCTGCATTTGCAATATTATTTTCTGTGTATGCATTTATGACAAATGTGTCAAGGGCTTTCTTGTTGCAAACTGAACCTGACAAAACAAGTGTCCACCAGTTCAAGTAAAGCCCCATGTCGGCTGTATTTCTGTGTGCTCAGGCAGTGAGACTGTCGATAACCTCCGTACTTTGAAGGAATCAAGGCATTTGCAGCAGAGTTCATCATTGCAAACAGAAAGATTTGTTAGTTTGTGATTTTCACTGTTATCAGAAGGTTTTTATGTTCTTGACCTTGCTCTGCCTTACAGCTCCAAGAACACCAGCCTCATTTGATGTCTGTGTAGTTTTGCATGTTCTCCCCATGTTTACAAGAGTTTCCTCTCAAATCCATATAGAAATGCTATTGCCAGATTTGAAATGGCTTAGTAAAATTAGATGTGGGTATGTGTAGAACAATGCTCCATGATGTGTTAGTGTCCCATCAAAGGTTCACTACCCCCTAGCTCCTAATGATGTGTCACCTCCAGCTCTATTTTTTCCTGCACAGGAAAAGTGGGTTCAGAAATGTATAGATGAAAGACTAAAAATAGAGGGACAACTTCTAAAGAGATACAAGCTGAACTTCAAGGTCCATCAGTGCCTGATCGCACCATTAGTCACTTTTTGAGCAACAGTGTGCTCAATGGGAAAAGACCCAGTAGGACTCCACTGTTAAACGAATAACATAAAAAAAGCCAGACTGGAATTTGCTAAAATGCATACTGAGAAGCCACAATGCTTCTGGGAGAATGTCCTTTGGACTGATGAGACAAAACTGGATGTTGTTGGCAAGTCAAATCAGTTCTGTGTCCACAGACAAGAAAATGAAACTATCTAAGAAAAGAACACCATACGTTCTATGAAACATGAAGTAGGCTCTGTTATGTTTTAGGGCTGCAATGCTGCATCTGACATGGGGTGCCTTGAGACTGTGCACTTATTTCCTTATTTTCGCCAACTACCCATCCTGGGGCGTAGGCTGCTAACAAAGGATTGCCAAACATCTCTGTCCTGGGCTGATGGTGCAGAGTTGGATGCTATGTTGAAAGTCTTCTTATGTATCTGCTGTTGGATGTGTGACAGTAGTGCTAAGTCATCTCAAAGTCCAAGTCATGCAATTCCAAGGTGTCCACTGTATCTTTCTGCTGTGGTGGTCTTCATGATCCAGTCAATTCCCAATAGAATGAGAAATGGTGAGAGTAGACAGCCTTGTCTGATGCTGGTCTTCACTTCAAATGCCTCTGTGAAGTGCCTGCTGTGGACCACTTTATAGTTTAGTCCGTCATAGGAGCTTCTGATGATGGTGATAATCTTGGTTGGCATACCAACAATGGCTGAAGAGCTTCCAGAGGGTCTCCCTGTCCAAGCTGTCAAAGGCTTTCTCATACTCAACGAAGTTGATGTACAGGGATGAATTCCACTCTATCAACTGCTCAACGATATTGTGCAACGTTGCAATCTGGTCTGTGCAGGATCTATCCTTGCAAAAACCAGCTTGCTGGTCTTGAAGATTGGGTGTCAACTTGGTCCCTCATTCTTCTCAAAAGAATTCTGTTGGACACTTTTCCTGGTACTGACAGCAGTGTGATCCCTCTATAATTGGTGCAGTTGCTAAGGTAACCTTTCTTTGGAATCTTAATAAAGTACCCCAATTGCTGGTACTTGTTCTTCTTCCCAAATATTCTTGAAGAAACCGCAGAAGCATCTCCACTATGGTCTCTATGAATGACTTTAGGCCTCTTAGTGACTTTATCTGGCTCTGCCACCTTTCCATTTCTCATTAATTTGATAGCCTTCCTAATTTCTTCTCTAGCTGCCTAATGTCAGATGTCTGGTGGGTTTTGTGGTACTGGCCTATTTAAAAGTTCCTTGAAGTTTTCCACCCTTCTATTCTTCTGTTGCTTATCACCCATGAGTGGTCTTCCCTTTTTGTCCCTCACAGGTGATTCTGGTTTGCTGTACTTTCCTGTAAGCTTCTTGGTGGTGTTTTGCAGTTCTTTCATGTTGCCCTCTCTTGCTGCTTGTTCTGCTTCTATTGTATTTTCACTTGTCTGTTCTGATACCCTTCTTTGCTTGCCTGTTTGATCGGTGTACTCTGCTTGTGTTTTGGCCTTCTCTGCTCTTGCCTGGCTGTTGTTGATCACCACCCTCTTCACTTTCCTCACCTGGATCTTGCAAAGGCCATCCACTGAGATCCATTCCTTGTGCTAGGACTTCTTGGGGCCAAGCACCTCCTCACATGTTCACATCACTGTCTCCATTATTATTTTTTTTTTATTAATTTTTTTGCAATCCATACAAATCAATCAAGTTTTTACAAAAAGAAAAATTGAGTTAAGAACAAATCGATCCCCACCCCTGAGAGAGAGAGCAAGCCAAACGGCGTGAAATGTAAGACCTGTAAACATACCTAAATTAATAAATTCTCTGTGCTTTATGCGCTTATTTTAAAATACTACTGATTAGATCCTGCCATGTTTTGAAAAAGTCTCTACGGATCCTCTAACTGAGTGTTTGATTTTTTCCAATTTCAAATAGTATAACACATCAGTTTCCCACTGACTTAAAAGAGGAGAGTTTGGGTTCTTCCAGTTTATCAGAATAAGTCTGCGTGCCAAAAGTGTAGTGAATGCAATCACAATTTGTTTGTCTTTCTCCACTTTAAACCCATCTAGAAGAACCCCAAACACAGCTGTTAATGGGTTAGGAGGGATTGTGAGACCAAGGCTGTCTGAAAGGTAATTAAAAATTTTCGTCCAGAATGATGTTAATTTGGTGCAGGCCCAGAACATGTGACCCAGTGAGGCTGGAACTAGTTTGCAGCGTTCGCAGGTTGGATCATGCCCTGGAAACATTTTGGAGAGTTTTAGTCGAAACAGATGTGCTCGATATATAATTTTAAGTTGTATAATTGTATGCTTTGCGCATATGGAGCTTGATTGAATTCTCTGCATTGCTACTTTTCACTCCTTTTCTGATATATTAATTGAGAGATCTTTTTCCCAGTGTCCTCTTGGATCTTTGAAAGGGAGGTATTGTGTCTCCATTATTTCTTTCCATTTATTTTCCAGGGTACTCTCCTCTTCTTTCAGCAGGTCTTGTAAGACTTGACACTTGTTGCTGAGTGTGGCTCTGACTTCTTCCAGCTTGCTAGTCTCTCTAAAGAGAGTTGTGCTATAGTCATATTGAGCTGTGTGTGCCATCATTTTTCTTCTGCTTCAGCTTCAGCATGGCTATAACGAAGTGGTGATCTGAAGCCACATCTGCTTCTCTCTTTACTCTCACATCCTGCATTGATCTTCTGAACTTTGCACTGATGCGGATGTGGTCAATACGGTTCTCAGTTATGTGATCTGACAATACCCAAGTGGCTTTGTAGATGTTCTTGTAAGGAAAAACACTGCCACTAATGACAAAACTGTTCAGTGCACACAGGTCTGCCAGCCTCTCTCCATTCTTGTTCATGTTCCCTAGTCCATGGCCTCCAATGATGTCTTCGTACATAGTGTTGTCTTTTCTGATCGTAGCACTGAATTCCCCCATCAGGATGTTAATGTCTCTCTCTCTCTCTGGGTACTTCTCAATGATGGACTGCAGTCTGGCATAGAACTGGTCTTTGTCTGCCTCCTTTCTGTCGTTGTACTATGTCCATGTTGATCTTCTTCTCCTTGGTTCGGGAGGTTGCTCTGATGATCCTTGGGCTGTGGGTTTCCCATTCTAATTAGAGCTCTCTAAGCTACTTTTGACAACATCAGCACAACTCCTTGGGTTTGGGGGGCATTATCCATTTCATGTCCGGAGTAGAATATCATCTCTCCTGAGACTAGTCACTTCTGTCAGGTTCTATGTCCATCTGGTCTCACTGACTCCAAGCCGGGTGAGGTTGTAGTTTTTTATCTCTGCTGCTACTCGACAACTCTTCCCTGTCTCATACATGGTTCCCACATTCCATGTTCCAATATCGGCTGCCCTGGTCAAAAGGAGGGTTGTTGGTCTTGTGACTTCCAGAGACTTCTGGCTTTTATGACATGGTGTCATAAATCTTCTTATTCGAAGACCCATCTCTTCCCAGGGCTGAGTTCCATTGATCTCTTGTTGGCATTTTTGTAGCTAGGTTTTGTTTAACAGGGTGGGGTAGCTAGCCACATACCAAACCCCTGCTCCTTTCTCAGCCGGGCTTGTGACCATCCATGGTGGAATTGAGTCTGTACAGGTGACAATGAAATCTCAGGACTATCAGGACATTCTGGAGTGAAATGTACTGCTCGGTGTCAGAATGTTGTTCGGCTGATTCTAGGTTATCTCCCATTCCAAATTGCTTGGTATCAGTGTTGTGCCCAGCTTTGTTTGCTGAACACGAACACAAAATACAATATGAGAAAAGTCAAAAGATTAATATGTAAAACTAAGCAATAACACACTTGAAGGCATGAAGTATGTTAGCTGCAGGAGAAATCATTTGAATAGAGGTGAAAGTGGTTTTTGGACGTTGAAATGTTTTCAAAAATACACAGTAAATGGCAACAGTCATATAGTAGTGGGTCACAGTTAGCTGAAGCACATTCCAGAAGCACCATTTGTAAGGTAGGAACCATGACTGCCAGTTAATGCAACACACACACACACACGCACACTTGAATTTAGAGTCGGAAAATAAAGTACACATCTTAGACATAGCAAATTGCAGAAAGCTTCACATACTAAAAGACATCAGTCTAGAAGGAGATAACATTATATGACATAATTTTCTGGAATGTCCTTAATCTAATTCAGGGTTATTCTAGAAGGTTAATTATGGGACCAACACTTCAACTTACATGTGCCCAACTTAGAACAGACAATTAACTGAACATGTCTGTCTTTGGAATGTGGAAGGACAGCCAGAGAATCCATGGAAAGCTCATGCAGAGAGAGAGAACATGCAAACACCAACAAGAAAATAGACGATTTCTACCCAGGATGTAGAATCCGTGAGAGAATAGTGCTACCCACTGTGCCAACATATATTTGACTAAAATGATTCAACATTTCACATCTGACACTAATGAGATGTTCATCCTCATTTTCCCAAGATTAATCCAAAGTTTAAATTTCAGCTTTTAACAAAAATGAAAAGCAAAAGGTTTGGCATATGCGATGGATACCAGTTATCATATCAAACATGCATGGACTCTTCAGTCCCAGGGCACTTATACTGTGTTAAAATTATGTACATCCGGTGTGACCACAATGGGTGCAACTGAGCCCCAAACCTCAGACACAATAGTACCCAACACAGTTCCAGGTTCAAAATAAAGTATTTTATTACAAATAAATCACTAAATGTGCAGAAACAACCAATCACAATTACAAATAAAGTGTCTAATTTTCTCCTTCTGCTCCTCTTGTTGAGTGGCACTTGCTGTCTCCCAACCCTGACTCCTCCATGTGAGGTGGTGGGCTCCTTTTAACTCTTTCAGGGCTGATGTCGAACTTTTGTCAAAAGGGGGAGTTGACGATGGTAATCAATTGTACACAGTGACAAAACCAACTGTTATGTTTTAGTTGGACTCTCGTTGCAAGAAGGAAAGTTAGCTTCATTGGTTTTGACTGAGATCTCCTGCGTTCCCGTGAGTAGCAAGGCACAAACAAAGGCAAAAAATGGCACTGACATTCGGCAGGAGATCAAAGTGGAAGTGTAAAGCAAAATACTCTGTGGATGACGTTTTGCCTATTCTCTCTGACTTGGACTATGACTTATCGGACTCCGATTTTGATACAAGCGATCGAAAACAATATGCTTCAGCTGATTGGTCCCCAGCTATTCGTAGTGCTGAACAGGTTCAAGTAGTTGACACGCCTACAGCACTGTTCGCCTGGGAGGACTGCCAATTAACAATGATAAGAGGTAGAAACCAGATTACAATACACTGCGACCGTGACCGATGCTGCTGCCCCAGCCACACAAAGACAGCCTGGCAGTAAGCCTGTCACACATTCTTGGCAAACTGGCAGCCACAGCATGCAGCAACAGGCATTTTATGTTGATTTCTATGTTAAACCATTGCTTTTCAGAAAACTATGTTTTTTGTAAAAAATATTCATCCCTCAAAGAGCTAACCTGGACTCAGGAACATTTCTGGCACCACAGTGTGTCCTATTGGAAGCATTTCTGGGTCATATGGAAACCACAGAGATCCTCCCCTGACAGCGCCCTCTAATGGCACCCAGGGACCCCGACAAGACTGTACTTCTGGACTCTAATTCCCATGTACCCCTGTGGGTGTCCAAACTGGAATGACTCGGGAGAACTGCTACCACCTATCGTAAGGGGAATTTAACTGCTCCTGGCCAGCTTTCATTGGTCAATCCATTATATGTCTCCTGCTGGGCAAAAAGCTGTTCCCTCGGCCAGCCGGCGTGTCCGTCTGTCCTCCATGGTACTTAGTAATTCACTTTACTTTGTCTGTGTGGTGAAATTTGTGCATTATCCATATTTCTAATTTCAGCTGAAAAGAGTTGCTGAAGGGTAAAAAATGAAAGTATTTCCATAAAGATTGTATAATGTACTGACATTAAAGGAATACCTGATTGCACCAGAGGATTAGAGTCACTCAGATTTAATGGAGTCAGATGTCCGGGCTCATCATTTCAGAACATCAAAGCTCAGATAGTCACCTAACATGCATAAATGAAGTGTTTTACTATTCACAATAATAATTGTGCATTGTATTTTACCTTTTTTCAGATCAACTCTGATGAATAACACCACCAGCACACCAGACAGGAACATGAGAGTGAACACAGTCGCCATTGTGGTTTACTCCTTTGCCTGTATCCTTGGCTGCATCGGAAATGGCCTTGTCATCTATATCACTGGCTTCAGAATGAAGAAGACAGCCAACACTGTGTGGTTCCTTAACCTGGCCATTGCTGACTTTATCTTCACCTCCCTCTTGCCATTCACAATTTACTACACTGCTAACAGCTACAACTGGATCTTCGGGAAGTTCATGTGCCAGTTCAACTCTCTCATACTCTGCCTCACAATGTATGGCAGTGTGTTCCTGCTGACAGCCATCAGTGTTGACCGCTGCATGGCTGTGGTGGCTGCTGTCTGGTCACAGACCCATCGCTCACCGCGCACAGCTGGCACTGCATGCATCTTAATCTGGTTGTTGGCTGTTGTCCTGGGAACCCCACATGCAGTCTTTCGTGACCTTAAAGTATATCCAGATAAAGTCATGTGTGGCAACAACTATTCTAACGATACAAACCTTTGCAAATACAGAGAAAGGAGTCTGATCATCACTCGCTTTCTCTGTGGTTTCCTCATTCCACTTATTATTATCTTGGTTTGTTACTGTGTTATCATTTGGCGATACAACAGTCGGAAGCACAAGAGGAGCTTAATGCGGTTCAGGATTATTGTTGCTGTCATCATTGCCTTCTTCACCTGCTGGGCCCCCTTCCATATCTTTCAGCTCCTGCAAATAAAGACACTTTCAGAAACACTCAATAAGGTCATAGACATAGGTAACCCAATTGTGACCAGCATTGCATTTCTCAACAGCTGCCTGAACCCAGTCCTCTACGTCTGCATGTGTGAAGACTTCCGGCAAGTGTTTAAGAAGTCTATTCTTCTGGTGCTGGAGAGCGCCTTCTCAGAGGACAGATCCCTGTACACATTTACTCAAAGATGTCCCTCAAATTGCACAGAGGGTTTGTGTTCTGAAAAGAAAAAGAATGAGGACAGGTAACGTGAAAGAGTGGTGGAGACCAAAATGTGAGACAGCCATGTATTCAGTCTGCTGTAGCTAACTTTATTTTCTTTAGTTAAACAGCAAATGTTGTTGAATTACATTAAAATGTCAAGTGTATAAACAACATCTACATTATGGAAATTGAAAATATGATGTACAATATTCAGAGTATGAGTTTCCATATGCCTGCTTCATATAAAGATGTAATTTTTAAGAGTAATATAATACACACCTAACGGAGCCCTGGAGAGGATGTAGGGTAGGAAAAAAATTAATAAATCATGGGAATAATTTACAATTCGTGCACACATTTGAATTAAAACTTCCCTTCATTTAGTTCATTCATTTATACATTCTAATTAAAATTGTTCTCACGATTTAGTGAATGGAGTCCTGTTGTGCCTTTTGTTGTATACGGACAACCTAATGGACAGAAATACCATGATAAGGCTATTTTTGTGTTGTTATTTGGGAATTAGTTATGACATCATTGTAGTGACTCTTGGGGCATCACTCTGAGCCAATCAAAACTGAGTTTATTGAAACAACAGACTTTCAAAGACAATCACATACATGTTCATGAATTTAAAATAACGGATATTGCAACTGTTCTGACCTCCGCAGTGATTTCAGCAGTGTACTCTCAAGCTCTGTCTGGGTGACGGACATCATCTATCAGTTTTAGAGCTTCACACTTAACAGGAACGAAATTTCATTTAGAATGTGAAAGTTGTCAGTGAAATGTACCTAAATTGGAGATTAGCGTTAATATGTAGTATGTCAGTTGTTACTTAAGGTAAGTTAACCTTATGCTTCTGTTCCATCCATCCAACCATTTTCCAACCCGCTGAATCCAAACACAGGGTCATGGGGGTCTGCTGGAGCCAATCCCAGCCAACACAGGGCACAAGGCAGGAATCCAATCCCGGGCAGGGTGCCAACCCACCGCAGGACACACATAAACACACCCACACACCAAGGCCAATGTAGAATTGCCAATCCACCTAACCTGCATGTCTTTGGACTGTGGGAGGAAACCGGAGTGCCCGGAGGAAACCCATGCAGACACGGGGAGAACATGCAAACTCCACGCAGGGAGGACCCGGGTCTCCTAACTGCAAGGCAGCAGCGCTACCACTGCACCACCATGCCGCCCCTATGCTTCTGTTCTTATTTTTAAAATCTTTGTTGTAGTTGTTTCACGAAATATTCTGATAGTCTTGCAGACATGGAGTAAACCTAGTCTGGACTGAACTACAATGCGGATCATTTGCCTTTAGTCTAGAATTAGTTATAATAATCTGGGTACATCAGCCTGTATACACCAACAAGAGTAGCAGTGCTATGCAGAGCCCAGGTAAACACGATAGCTAAATTATGGGAATGTTTTAATCAAAATGTGCACACAAATTTCAAAAATTCAGGGAGTATTTTAACCAAAATGAATGAACAAATTACCTAAGATAATAGAATATTTTAATCAGAACATGCACAGAAAATACATAAATTGAGGACATTGAACATTTATATCAAAATGAGCATATGAATTATATAAATCAAGATAATGTTATAATAAGAAATGTGCATGAGCTATATAAATTGAGGTAACATTTTAATTAAAATGTGCATACAAATAATAAACCGTTCACACAATGCCCTCACCAGGGCTCCTTACATGCCAGTCTTTATATATAACATGCTACCGTGGCTGTCCGTTTGTCTGTCCAGGATTTTTAATCACCTGTAGCTCGCAAACCGTTTGACATATTGACCTGAAATTTGGTACACATATACTATGTGACGTCTACTATCCGCTTCTGGGGTGATGATTGACCTCCGAAGTTATTCCTTTTTTTATTTTTATTTTATTGTAGAATAAACTCCCGGTAGCGATCAGCAGGGCGGCCGTGCGGCACATGCTTATGGGCGCCGTTCTCATTCCCACCACCTTCGCCTTCACTTCCCCTACCTCTTCATATCTTAAATCATTCTTGAGGCAGATTGAAGTGAAAAATTAAGGAAAACGTACTAAGTAATTGCAACACAAACACTGACTTAATCAGTTTTAACGTGAAAAGATGCCGACGAAAGAAAAGAAGAAGCAGGCCGCTAGGGTGGAGACAAGAAGAGCTGCTCAGGAAGCAGCAAGCGCATCAACCTCTGAGCACATGAATGCTAAAATTACAGAGAAAGAGGATGAAAACTATGAATGCTCAAGTCAAGTGTATTTACTGCATGTTATAGTGCAGTGTGCCATTACTGGTATTTTATAATGCAACTAGGGGGTTCCCCCCTGCTCGCTTTGCTCACCAACCCCCTCCAGCCTGCGCTACATGCCAGCCACTTCACATCTTTGCCGCTGAAATTGTGAAAAGGGGGGCTGAACGAACCCCAAGGAGACACAGTCGCTCCTCCGAAAGCCCCAGTGATACAATGGGAAACAAATACAGTTTTTTAATTTTACCTCCTCTGCATCTCACGAGGCAGTTCAAACATTTAAAAGCCTGTACAGCAGCTGTCCTACTCTTTCTCTTTTATTTCTGGCCCCAGGCGTGGTTAAATCTTTTGGCACAAAGTCTCATCTTGCAGGACGTGAGTTCTTCATAATTTTTAGTTTATGATTTAAAAACGGAATAAGAATCTGAAAATCTAACAACATCACGTGAAAGTTCGATAAATTCTGAAAAGAATGATACCCAACATATATATGTAGGTTTTAAAATAAGCCCGATTTAAAGCGTGACAAAAAACGTCACATAAAATCGTTGCACAAAATCACTGCACTTTTAGGGTTAGGATTTTATATATAGAAAGTAGATATAATGTAAAATAAAATGGAAGAATCATAAGTTATTGAAAAATGTATAATCTTCAATCTGTTATGCTGAGGTTTAGGCACAATTACTGTTTCTCTGTAGAGCAAAATCTACAGGAGCGTTTTTAATCAATAGCCTTCCTGCATTTTATAATCCTAATAACTGTTTCAAGGGATTTATTTTTGAGTTATTATACAGCGCCTCTAAAACATAATCTCTGTCTTGGAAGTTTCCACCTTTTATTTTTAAACAATTATGAATAACAGTGGACTTAACTGGGCTTTTTTGACTCTGAGCAACAGAAAAAAATCTCTTTCACGTCAAACTGAAAACAGATCTCTGCAAATTGATCTAAATGAATTACAAATGCAAAATACTAAATAATTGATCTCATAAGTTTTGACACTCTTTATATGATACACCTACATAATCACTGGTTAAACCAACTGGCTTTTGAGGTCCTATAATTTGTTTAAAGGGTAGCACCTGTCTGGGGTTTCCCTGATAGTAGTCTAAATGTGCCATATCTGCAGGATCTAACTTCTGGGGAGTTACTACAGTAGAATAACCTACATAATGGAGACAAAACTGTGACTAAGTCTGAAATCCAGAGATGAACTCAACCCTAGCTATTAGACAGTCCTATTCGTGTAAGGCCGGACTCAACTATTGACCCTTTCACACCAGATAACCTCAGATGTGGAAGAAAAAAAAATACAAAGATTTGATATCATCTTAAAAATAAGTTTGGAGAAGTTGCCTGCTCAAGATGTACTCACAATCTGTTCTTGTACCTTTAGATCTGAGAGCATTTCATTAACAGGGTTTTCAGGTCCTGCAAAAATGATTAACCCAATGACAGCTGAAAGCCCACCTAATGGAATGCTCTCTATAGATTATAATAAAAATTATTAAACTGACTTTTCCCCAATACTCTCTTTTAGTTTTTAACTTTTCATAAATGTCCAAAAAATTCTAAAATCCTCTGTTTGCTTTGTCATGCTGGGGTACTGAGTGTCTCTGGATGTGGGAAAAATTGAATTTAAATGATTTTAGCACAAGGCTGCAACATAACAAAATGTGAAAAAAGTAAAGGGGTCTGAATACTTTCTGAATCCACTATATATTAAAATGATGGATTTACTTCTTAGTCATGTAGTTGAAGCAGAAACTTTGACAACCATTAAGAGTATCTGGATGAGATATTGGGACAACTTATCTATTATCTAAACAGATGAGCTTGATGGACTGAATGGGCTCCACTTGTTTGCCAAATTTCCTTATGTTTTTGTGTTCCTTTTGGTTTTATGTTCAGTCTGAACTCATCAGGCTTTCACATTATCAAAATCTGCCAATCAATGAATGAGTTATGGTACTTAAAGGATGAATTTTTCTTATATATCCACTATAGATTTGACACACAAGAAAAAGAAGCTACTAACCTTAAAATTGTAATGTTCAGGACTAGCACTTGGTGCACCATCAGGGGTTAGAAAGTAAAGAAATGCGGGAATGCTGAGATTCAAATATTAGAAGTACAGTGGAACCTTGGGTCACGAACGTCTCAGACCATGTACAAATCGGGTTACGACCAAAAATTTTGCCAAACTTTTGCATCTGTTCACGACCACACACTTGTGTGATGAACATGCCAGTTTCCCTTCCAGTTCATACGCACCGATGATTTCCGCACGTGTTCAGTCTCGCCCTGTGCATTTCCTGTACAGCGAGCGAGAGAGAGAGAGAGAGCGCGAGAAGGCAGTTAAAGAATGCACCGGACTTGTTTTTAAAGAGACTGCTTCGAGCATTGTTTTAATTTCGTTGTATTTAATGAAGACTTTTTTCTATTGGATTTTAACTTCCACTTCACTTCTGTTTTTATGGAATCATTCATTTATTGAAGGATTCTGAAAGCACTTCACTTTATTTAATTTGGACATTGTCTTTGATTGTTGATTTTAATAAAAGCACTTGGCACTTTTTGCACCATCCGATTGTTGCATTTTAGTGCCTCACTGTTGTGCTCATCGGTAACATTACCGACGGTGACGGGTTTAAGAGCTCCTGGCAGCATCGTCACAGACTTTACCTCAAAACTGTAATCTCCTCTTCACCCAGTTCCTCCTCACTTCCTTCATACCAGAACTCGACTCATGCAAGGTTAGTTTTCTTGGTTGTTTATGGTTAGTTTTTGTATAAATTACGGATTTTTCAAATGTTCTTTTTTTCCCTGTGCTTAAAACTCATTAAAAAAAGTGTTTACAGAGAGCGGTTCGTAAGGTTGTAGCATGAACTCTTGCAATGTTAGTTTTCTCTGTTCAAGGTTTTCTCAGTGTTATTCAATGTTTTTACATTTAGTTTACTATTACACTGTGCATTCTATGGTATATTTAACTATTTTTATGCTTAAAAATCTTTAAAAAAATATATATTTACATACAGCTTGTACAGTCTGGAACGGATTAATTGTATTTACACCAAATCCTATGTGGGAAATTACTTCGGGTCATGACCAAACCAGGTTGCAACCAGAGTTTTGGAACGAATTATGGTCATGACCCGAGGTTCCACTGTATTGGAATTGTGTTCCCGACCATTCTGACCCACTTCAAACACTGTGTACAACAATAAAAAACTAGATAGAGTATTTTAATTCTATAAACAATTTTTCATATTATATTAAAAACAGGATAACTGTTCACTGATTAGAGTAATGCATTGTGTTGATGATATTATATTGTGTAATTACTGTTGCTTCAAATAAAATCAAAATGTCTTACGTGACAAACGACCAATAAATTTTACAAGTATATATAAGCTGTAGGATTTGTCTGTCAACTGTGTATGCTGTACAATGTGTATTTTTTTTAGAAAGTTTCACTATCCCTATACTCACTGATGCTGACATTGCTACAAACCAAGGCCAATCAGAGCTATGGTGTCAGTAAGTCCATTTGTCCTTCGGAGTTCCTGTACCAGACCCAGAACACAACAGAAGACCCGTTGACTCCTTCCTGCTAGATACAGCATGTCTTTACTCAGTACTGAAAAATGCCTGTCATGGTTGAATCAGTAAATCTGTCTGCCTTGTGCAAGACAAATGAAAGCAACAATTGTGGAGACTCCTGGGGAAAAAAAAGGTGGATATAGGCGACTGCATGGGGGCTAGAAAGAGTGACCATCCAGGGTTAGTGTGATCAGGCTTTCCTCAGGACGCTCTGAAGAATATGATGAGACATGCTGCAGGTGCGATTTTGATTTTTCAATATTCAACATGAAAAACCACAGCTGTAAAATAAATACAGATAATCGAATTGCCGCCAAGCTCATTTGAATACAATGAGGGATTTCCGGTAACAAACTATTGTACATGCAAAAGGGCACTAAACCGCTAAAATGAAAAAAAAAAGAAATAATAAAAGAAGAGCGCATTAAACTCAACAAAATTTTTCATTCTTGTTATTGTCATGCCTATCGATGCATCTGTCTGTCTGTCGGTCCACCTGCCTGTCTACATGAAGCAACTTGGCTGCCAGCAGATCATTTTTGATGACGTTTTGCCCACTTTTTCCTCAAGGAAATTAGTCTGGAAGGTTACATTTTAATTTAGATATTTCAAATAGAATGCACTGTAAACATTCTTGAAAATTTAAAAGCATTGGTGATTTTTTTTAAATTTTATATCTTCACCTTTATTAGTCAGTAGTGTGTTCTTGCTCCTACTTTGTTCAATGCTTGCATTGGCAAAGAAAGATTCACTGATCTTGACTTTGCTGATGATGCTGTGATCTTCACGGAGTCAATGGAGGCTTTGATTGGGACGCTTGAGAGACTGTCTGGACTTGTGAGTGTCCTGATAAAAACCAGCATCCAGACCTTTAATGACCTCTGGGGCACAGCATCCGCAGTGTGTCTGTCTTCAGAGAGTGTGTCGACCTCATTGAGAGGCTTACTTACCTCGGCAGTGACATTCACGTCTCTGGTGACTCTTCCTATGAAGTCAGTAGATGGATTGGGAGAGCATGGGGGGTCATGAGGTCACTGGAAAGGGGCGTGTGGCACTCCCGATATCTGCAAAAGGACGAAGGCCCAAGTCTTTGGAGTCCTGGTGTTTCCTGTCTTGCTATATGGTTGTGAGACATGGACGCGATCTAGTGACCTGAGACGAAGACTGGACTCCTTCAGTACTGTGTCTCTTTGGAGAATCCTTGGGTACCGCTGGTCTGACCTCTAAGTCCCAAATGAGGCACATTACCTGCATTGTGAGGGAGCGTCAGTTACAGCACTACGGCCATGTGGCGCGTTTCCCCGGGGGCGAGTTGGCTCGCAAGATCCTTATTGTTGAGGACCCGAGTGGCTGGACCAGGCCAAGGGGAATGCCCATGTAGCACATGACTGCGGCAGATAGAGGGTGGGACTGGACCATATGTCTTCCTGAAAGGTTGCCAACCAGGATCCTGAGCTGTTTTGTCATGTGGTAGGTGCGGCAACATGCTGTACCAGTGCATGCTCCCCAGCTTCACCTGACCTGACATTAATTACTGATTAAGATACTCTTCCAAATTTGCCTTGAGAGAGGATACTTCAGTCTGTATATTATCCTCTTTTACTTATCTGGCAGTGGGTGGATGTAAACACAGATTTTATACCTACATCATGGACTTCATTCAAAAGATTTATGTTTAGGAAGTATGAGCTACATCTAGCCATAGACCCTCCACAAGCAGCGACTATCAAGAAAGAAGCAGTACATCAGTCGATGCACTTTTTATATACTGTAACTTGAGTTGGAATCTGCTGGCTTTGAAGGGTATTTCAGCCACCACAGGCCTGTTAGTGCTTGGTTTTAAACTTTACGATATTGTAAAATACTATTTGAAAACACGTGCCTTCTGGCAAAGTCTCTGTGTGCTGCCATTTTTTTTTTTTTAACAGCAGCTTTTTCTTTGTAGTTCTCCCATAAAGGTGTGACTGGTGAAGCACCCGGGCAAGAATTGTCTGCACTGTGTCTCTCCAATCTGATCCACTCTAGCTTGTAATCTTCTTTAGAGTTCTCATAGGTCTCCTCATGGACTCCCTAACTAGTCTTCTTTTCAATTACTCACTTTAGTGTTTGGCCTGCTCTAAGAAGATTTCCAGCTGTTCCATAGTGTTTCGATTTTGAACTCCAAAGGATATTCACTTACATGGATATTTTCTTGTTTTCATCCTCTGACTTTTCAGTGAATCGTTTAACAGAGTTGCTTGAGTGTTCTTTTGTCCTTGTGTGTAGGTTAGGCCACCATACCGACTCAACACAACCTGGACCCTCCATATACAGGGGCATTTATACTACAATCTAGTGAAACCCCTTAAACAGACAGGTGATCGCCATTGAACTAATTCTGTGACTTCTGAAGCCAACTGGCAAAGCCATTGACGATTTAGGTGTGTCATATTAAAGAAGGGGAGCATACTCACATTATCTGTTATTTCATGTTTAATATCTTTTTTTGTGACATCACTGGATTTTTGACCTTCTGCTCTGTTTTTTGACTATTCTCTGGCATTATTGTTTCAGTAAACTCTTATTGCCTTTTGTGCTCCACAGAGCTTCATTATTTTTAAAGAATACATCTTTTTATTTGATATAGCTCCTGTATTTGTCCTTATATCTAGCCGGGGTTTGATGGTATTTCTCCCTCTAGAGGCCATTTTTGGGACTCCCTTGTATTTTGGGTCTCTTAGTTCATAAAAGCCCCAAAAGGGCATAATAAGCATGATAAGCATGACCACAGTACTATAAAAATAAGAAACACATTAAATGTATCAAAAGGCAAAAATCTGAGAAATTTAGCAACATGGCTTAATTATAGCAGAAAGAAGCAGATTCTGGCAAGCCCACATTGATTGGATTAGCTTATGATCGCAGCATTGTCCATAGGCCTGTTTTTGCTGGGAAAATGGCCAATGTTATATAAATCATGAAGAATACCATGGATTCCAGGAAACAATGGGGGATTGCCAACTAAAACAAGCAATTTCAAAAATCAATAAATCATTAAGAAAGCAGCATGAAACATCCTAAACAGCTGTAGAAACCAACACACAGGGCTTCTTGCATTGCTCTGGTTTCTCAGCAGCTTCTTTAATTGACATCTATCAAATTGTTGTTTCAAACAAGTTTATTACCTTCCTCACCCTGTTGCTTCATTTAGTTTAACTAACACTACCAACTAACATATCTGTTTAAAACACCTTTTGTGACTAGTTCAACATATACAGCATATTAGCATGTGAGTATAGACAAGCTAATAACTTCTTGGTGCTACGCAGCAGCTGCTGAGCTTATCTCTCTTACAGTATGTCATATATTCTTTCCAAGAACTTGAATCTAATCTTAATCTTTAATTCTGCAGTTTCATGTTCCAAACTGTTGGACACTGGCTGACCTCACTGTATGCTACTACTGTCTTTCTTTGGTCATAATAGTATCCTCTAAAGCTGAACTCCATTCTTGTCTCCATTTGTGGCTTTTCTGGAACATTCAACAGGCTCACTGCAGGACTTTAAAGGTTACACATGTCTAGGGAATATTTCCTCTAGCAATTCTGTATTGCAATTTAATAAATACTACCAGTAATTTATAAATTATATAAATAAAATAAATGTATCATTTAAATAAATAACATAAATAAATAAAAGTTGGCTCTACATCAAGTCATCTGCAAGTGTCTGCATGTTGTGAATTTCCCCTTGGAAATTATCGGGCATGCTAATTGATAGTATTGTTGACATAGTATTGATGACATAGTAAACTCATTATTAGATACGGGGGTCTTCCCAGACTGTCTTAAGACTGCTGTAGTTAAACTTCTACCCAAGAAAAATAATCTTGACTCCTCTGCTTTTGAAAATTTTAGACCCATTCCTAACCTGCCTTTCTTAAGTAAAATTCTAGAGAAGGCAGTCATTATGTAGCTAAATGACCATCTCAGTAAACATGCAATTCTTGATAAGTTTCAGTCAGGTTTCAGAACAAATCACAGCACAGAAACTGCACTCGTTAAAGTAATAAATGACTTGCGGGTAAATGCAGACAGAGGCCATTTATCTGTTTTCATCCTCTTAGATCTGAGTGCTGCATTCGATACCATTGATCACGATATTCTTAGAAATCGCCTTAGTCAATGGGTGGACCTCTCAGGCAGTGTCTTAAAATGGTTTAAATCCTACCTGGCAGGTAGAAAATTCTTTGTTAGTTGTGGTAATTATACTTCAAAGACATATGATATCCTATATGGTGTTCCACAAGGCTCTATCCTGGGTCCGCTGCTCTTTTCGATCTACATGCTTCCGTTAGGTCAGATTATCTCGGGGCATAACGTGAGCAACCACAGCTATGCTGATGATGCACAGCTGTATTTATCAATAGCACCTGATGACCCCGATTCTATTGTTTCACTAACACAGTGTCTTACTTGTGTTTCTAAATGGATGAATAGTAATTTTCTCAAGCCAAATAAAGAGAAACAGAAATTTTAGTAATTGGCAATAATGGATATAATGAGGTTATTAGAAATAAACTTGATGCATTAGGATTAAAAGTCAAGATGGAGGTAAAGAATTTAGGGGTAACTGTAACCTAAATTTTAAATCACATATTAATCAGATCACTAGCATTTTTTCACTTAAGAAACATAGCAAAAGTTAGACCTATTATATCACTGAAAGATGCTGAGAAATTAGTTCACACTTTTGTTTTCAGTCGACTAGATTACTGTAACGCACTCTACTCAGGACTACCCAAAAAAGACATAAATTGTTTGCAACTAGTGCAGAATGCAGCTGCTAGAATCATAACTAGGAAAAGAAAATCCGAGCACGTTTCTCCAGTTTTGATGTCACTACGCTGGTTACCTGTGTCATTCAGAATTGACCTTAAAATACTGCTTATGGTTTACAAAGCCTTAAATAATCTCGCTCCATCTTATATATCGGAATTTCTGACACCCTACATTCCAAATCATAACCTTAGATCCTCAAATGAGTGTCTGCTTAGAATTCTAAGAGCGAAAGAAGTGGTGAGGCGGCCTTCTGCTGTTATGCACCTAAAATCTGGAATAGCCTGCCAATAGGAATTCACCAGGCTGATATGGTGGAGCACTTTAAAAAACGTTTAAAAACACATTACTTCAACATGGCTTTCTCATAACTTCATTTTAGTTTAATCCTGATGCTCTGCATATTCAATTAATTATCATAACTATTCATGGTTGCTCCAAAATCCATACTAAACCCTACTCTCTCTTCTGTTCTTTTCCCGGTTTTCTGTGGTGGCGACCTGCGCCACCACCACCTAATCAAAGCATCGTGATGTCCCTACATTGATGGATTAAAGCCCAGAAGTGCACATGACCATCATCATCAAGTCCTTCAAAGAGAACCCTAAATACAAAGAGTACTGATCATTTATGTTAGGGAGAATGCCTAGAGGAGGCTGGGCGGTCTCATGGTCTGGAACCCCTGCAGATTTTATTTTTTCTCCAGCCATCTGGAGTTTTTTTACTTTTTCTGTCCTCCCTGGCCATCGGACCTTACTTTTATTCTATGTTAATGAGTTTTGTCTTATTTTAATTCTTATTTATTTTGTCTTTTTTCTCTTTCTTCATCATGTAAAGCACTTTGAGATACATTATTTGTATGAAAATGTGCTATAGAAATAAATATTGTTGTTGTGATTACAGTTTTTCTCAAATGCTAAAACACAAAAGCCAATCCTCTAAACCAAATGACCAGTTGTCTAAACACATTTACTGAATCTAGCCATCATTTTCCAATATCATAAACACATTTCACATGAAGACACAATTCACAAAACACAATCCTCCGTTCTTATAAATCTAAACACATTTTTCCTTGCTAAAACACAAGTTGCAAAAGAACTCTGCTCATATTCTCAAATGAAAGCTCATGTGATGCAAAATGCTTGCCACAGTCAATAATATTTGAACACAATGAACACACCTGGCGTCATTCATTACACACAATGACTCAAAATTGAAGACACTTGTTGCTAATACTGTGACCACATGTATAAAAGCAAGTTCAGAGTGCACAGTTTGCTGAAGATTCCAAACAAACACAATGGATGAAGGCAGAGTCAGGGAAAGAGGAATTCGAGTCAGAGGAGGGAGAAGAGCTGGCCATGGAAGAAGAGGAGCAGGCCAACGAGGAAGAGGAGTTCAAATCAGAGGAGGAAGAGGAGCAGGCCAACGAGGAAGAGGAGGAGGCCAACAAGGGAGAGGAGAAGGTCCAGGAGGGAGAGCAAGACAACCTCGCACCATCATTACGGACGAGATGCGAGCAACAGTCATTGACCATCTCATTGTCCATGGCATGACAATGGCTGAAGCAGGACTAAGAGTCCGTCCAAACCTGAGTAGGTTCACCGTGGCCACCATTATCAGGGCATTCAGAGAACACAACAGGTATTGTACTCTATTGCTTTCTTTGTCACAATACAGTTTTACAAGCCTATGAAAGTAGTCTATTGGTTTCAAATCAGTTGTTACTGTAAAACATGTCAATTGACAACACATGTTTCTTTCTTTAGAGTTGAAAGAATGCCACATAGAGGTGGGAGGGTTGCCATATTTACAGCGGCACAATAAACCCTCATTGTGGATATGGTTTGTGAGAACAACCTCATCAGACTCCGGGAGATCAGAGACAAAGTCATTGCCGATAATGTCAACTTTGAGAGCATTGATGATGTCAGCTTGGCCACAATAGACCGAGTTCTCCGGCGCCAAAAGATACGGATGAAACAGGTCTATAGGGTCCTCTTTGAGCGCAACTCTGCGCGACACAAAGACCTACGTTACAAGTATGTGCAAGTAAGTATACATCCATGTTCACAGTACAGTTAGTGGACATACTGTGTTGCTCAGTGGCCTACATTACTTCTGGACAATACTGTGCTACCTGATTGACTGTTGTTCTGAACACCTGTGCACTTTCACATTTTCATAGAGGATATTACAGTTGGACGCGATGGCCAGACCTCATGAGTACCTCTTCCTGGATGATGCTGGCTTCATCCTGCAGAAACGAAGGCAAAGAGGCCATAACATCATTGGCCAAAGAGCCATCACTGAGGTTCCTGGACAACGGGGGGGTAATATTACTCTTTGTGCGGTCATGAGTTCGGAGGGGCTTGTCCACTGGCATGCTGTCCTTGGGTCTTACAACACCCAAAGTCTCCTCACCTTCCTAGAGGAGCTAAAAGACATCCTCCTGGACAGCCAACAACACCATCCTGGGCCCGCACATCACATTTATGTGATCATTTGGGACAATGTCCACTTCCACAGAACAAACCAAATCAGAGAGTGGTTCACCACCAACAGTAACCACTTTTTAAACATCTGTCTGCCACCCTACTCCCCTTTCCTGAACCCTATAGAGGAGTTCTTCTCATCGTGGAGATGGAAGGTTTATGACAGACAACCATACACTAGAGAGAACCTCCTAAGGGCAATGGAGCTGGCCTGTGTTGACATCCCAGTGGAGGCCTTCCAAGGATGGATTCGCCATTCCAGGCCGTTTTTCCCGCAGTGCCTGGCAGGAGACAATATAGCCTGCAATGTGGATGAGGTGATGTGGCCCGATGCAGCTCAGCGACATGATGCCGCACAGTGATTGTGGTGTGTGTGTGGTGTGAATAAAGTAAATAAAAAAACTTCACACCCTGATCATGTTTTCAAGAGTACTGTTGTGTGCAATAGATTCTGTTTTTGCATTGAGTTGTGTTACAGTAGTGTACATGCAGAATTTTCTATAGTTTTATACTCTTCATATGAAACTCACAAATCTAAATGCCTAATCCTCTGCAGAGATCTAAGAAGATCCGTTACTGTAAAGTTTCTAAAAATATGCATTGGCAGTTATGAAACAAAGAACCTTCTCACAAATTGAGCATTGTGTTTTCGATTGTTTTGCTGTAGTGTGTAATGATGTGTATAGTGTTTACATTTTTGAAAGCTTCGAGCTGCTCTTTTGGTGTGAAAGTTTGAGTTTTGAAGTGAGAAGGTGTGGTTGTGTTTATGTAGCTTTAGAAAAGGGTGTTGTGTTTAGACATTGGGGAACATGGAGGAAACGTTTGTGAAATGTGTTTTAGCATTTGAGAAAAACTGTAATAAAGTATCTGTCCATCTATCTATGTTATGATTTGGCTAAAATTATTCCCCAATTGAATCCACATCTTATTTTTTGCTTAAAGTTTTTTTTTCTTCCTCATTGGGCTTTGCCATTTTGAAAAACTTTCTGCTTACTGTTACTATGGTGGTTGCCATGGTGGGCCAACCAGAAGTTCTGATGCATGATGACATTGACTTAATGGTTTAACACCTACTTCCTGGTTGTCCTAGATACTGGATTCTTAAAAGCAAAGAAGAGTTTGTTGTAGTGGTTAGGAGTTGAGAGTTTAACAGATTGATTAATGGCAGAAGACCTTAGCGTATATGAAATAATGAGCCTTGACACAAAACAAAGGTTTGGGGCAGCCACCCGTGTAATTGACCTTCACTGCAAAATAACACAAAGTATTCGACACAACAATGTACAGAAGGGAGTCCAAAACTGAACTGATCAACAGAGGAAGGAAGTGGGGTTTTATAGGGAAGTGATGTCATCCTCAGGCTTGGGACAGGAAGTGATGTCATCCTTGGGCCCGGGACAGGAAGTGATGTCATCAGAGCCGAGGCAGAAGTGACGTCTTCGTATTCAGGTAGGATATCCCGTGTCTGGTCTGCCTGGCTGGGCATGGCATTCCCTTCTTTTGGTCCCTGTTGCTGGCTCCCATGGGCACGTGTGTGACATGTTGCTTTCACGTTTCATTTTTGACTAACATTTGGGATGGTTATTTTCAGCTTCTGATTGCTGACCTTCATTTTGTCCCTAATTATGATTTTTGCCTCTTCTATTTCCTGGTCATTAGTAAAACATTTTTTCTCTCTGCTACACTGAATCATTTACAGAACAGTGCTGTTATGATTTGGTTTCTTCTTAAAATGTTACTATCTTTATTATGCACATTTTATTTTAATTTCTTTATGGTTCTGACTTATGTTGAATCCAGTGGCGCTACCAAGGTGTCCATTTCCTCCTTAAAAAAATAGACGCCTAATAACCTGACTTTATACTTTTTTTTTTGCTGATTTTATTACACACATTTTTTAATTTCTTTTTTTCATAATGGTTTTAATTTATGCTGAATCCAGTCATGCCACCAAGGTGGGATCAAAGGATCCATTGTCCCCTTGAAAAAATAGTGGACCCCCAACAGCCAAACTTCATTAATGAATTATTTGTCTTCCTGGCTGTATTGAAAAGAAACTTAGTGGATTTCCTGGATTTTTGCAACAAAGATTGCAGAGAGAGATAAACAGGAGAAGGAGGAGAAGGAAAAAAAGTCAAAAGACAGCAGAGAACACTTAAGAGAAAAAAAAGAAGAGTGCGCTTTAAAACACTTGCATCACCTGCTGCTCATTGAATTTTCATTTTCATTTTCAGATTCTTAACATGCAAATACCTTTTAATAAGAATGGGTCAATGGGCAGGGCTTTGCACCTCGATTTCCCACAATTCCTTGTCCTTCATAGCCTCCCATTATAAGATGCATTGCATTTGTCTTTCCAATAGATAGTACATCACAAGTATTAACACTGCTCTTACGAATCCCATACCAAATGGCATTTAACAGAGATATATGCATTACATTTTTCACTCTAGTAAATGGTGCATCACAAACATTTGCAGTAATGCATTTTATTACTACAAATATTTGTGAAGTAGCATCTATTGTAATGGCAATTGCAAGGCATTTTCTAGATACATGCATTACAAAATACATTCCAATAGATGGTGCACTGCAAACATTAATGTTGAGATCTGTAAACCATCTCTGATGGGTAGTACAGCCAGCAAAGGGAATAAAATGAAGTGAACTAAAAGGCATGAAGAAATTACATATGAAAATGCTGGTGCCCCTGTTTCAAAATATTGACATTTGTTAAAGCATTATTCATCTACCAGATTCTTTTTGCATTAAAATACCTGAATAATCTGTTGAAAAAGTAGATGAATGCATTAACTGCTAATATCAGTCTGTGAATTTCCACTTTTGAATCGTATTTCTTCACAAGATTGTGATTAAAGTAGAATTCTACAGTAAGTAAGTAACCATTTGTCCATATTGTAATACAGTTTTTCTCAAATGCTAAAACACAAAAGCCAATCCTCTAAACCAAATGACCAGTTGCCTAAACACATTTACTAAATCTAGCCATCATTTTCCAATATCATAAACACATTTCACATGAAGACACAATTCACAAAACACAATCCTCCTTTCTCATAAATCTAAACACATTTTTCCTTGCTAAAACACAAGTTGCAAAAGAACTCTGCTCATATTCTCAAATGAAAGCTCATGTGATGCAAAATGCTTGCCACAGTCAACAATATTTAATAATAATAATACATTTTATTTATATAGCGCCTTTCCCATGCTCAAGGCACTTACAGAAAATAAGAGAAAACAGCAGGGTATACAGCGTATAGCATTGTACAAACCAAATAAATAAATAAAGAATATTAAGACAGTAAGTTCAAAGAAAGCCTAACAGACAACAGAATTGATGGTCTAGCACACACACATACAGGTTACATGAGCATCTTGACAGAGAGGTAAACTGAGAGAAGGGGAATGAAGTCAAATAGAGCTAAAAGCCTTCCTGAACAGATGAGTTTTGAGTTGTTTTTTAAAAGAATTCATGGAGTCAACTGACCTGATTACAGTTTTTTCCAATTGCTAAAGCACAATTTTGACAACAAGGCTCATTTTTGCAAATCATTTAGCACAATTCACAAAACACCTCACCCAAAGAGCAAAACACCTCACATATCCTGCAAAATGAAGCTCTGCAGTCAAAACTATATAAACACTTATCAAAACCAAACTTTTGCCCCAAATTGTAAACATTTTTGTCCCATGCCTAAATTTTTCCTCCAACCAACCAAACACCACTCTGTAAAATCCAAAACACTTTTATCTCTTTAGGGACTGTCAGAACTGCAAATACTGAGAATTGGACACAGAGACATATGTGCAGAAATAAATTAGGTTCAAAGAAATAATTTATTTAGCTACAATTTGCAACAGAAAAACCCAAACATGCACAAGTGAAAAAACAAATGAACAACAAAACAAGATTTATGCAGGGCCATGTCGTCTCAGTGGATCTGGCCACAGCACCTCATCCACTTCACATGCAATGTTTTCCCTTGCTAGACAGCGAGGAAAGAAGCGTCGGGAGTGTCTTATCCATCCCTGGATAGCTCCTACGTCAATTTCCTCACATGCCTCCTCCATTGCTTGTAGAAGCCCCTCACGCACATGGGGTTGACGATCATAGACCTTCCACCGCCATGCTGAAAGTAACTCTTCTATGGGGTTCAGAAATGGAGAATAAGGGGGAAGGTAAGCCACTATAAAATGTGGGTTGTTGGCAAACCAATTTTGCACCATGGCTGCACGATGAAAAGCCACATTGTCCCACACTACAACATATCTGTGCTCCTGCCCTTCATCGTCCGTATGGTTTGCCTGTTGTAAGATGTCTCGCATTCTGTCCAGAAATGTCAGGATCAACTCTGTGTTATATGGACCAAGAATGGCATGGTGGTATAGAACTCCATGTCCTGTGATGGCAGCACACATTGTGATGTTTCCCCCACGTACGCCAGGAACATTCACAATAGCTCTGTGACCTATTCTGTTTCTTCCCCTTCTTCTGGTTCTGGTAAGGTTGAAGCCAGCCTCATCAATAAAAATGAACTCATGTGGGATCACATTTGAATCCATTTCCAGCACTGTCTGAGAACAAAAAAAGATTACATAAGCAGTGGTTTAGGTTTATGTTTAGTACTGGAAAAACGCAGCATTATATGTAACATCCTGTAGTCTAATAGTTACCTGCACATAATTGTGCCTCAGTTCTTTGACTCTTTCGGAGTTCCTCTCAAAAGGAACCCGGTATATCTGTTTCATTCGTACTTGGTGTCGCTGGAGAACACGAGCAAGGGTAGACAAGGCAACTTGCCTAATGTTGCCAAAAACTGTGTCGTCCCTCATGATGTGGCTTTGAATTTCCCTAAGTCTTATGGCATTATTTGCCAAAACCATGTTTATGATTTCTACCTCCTGTGCCTCTGTGAACATCCGACCTCTTCCACCACGTCCTACTTGTCTCTCAGTCCTTGGAGAAGACAACAATGTATATATTGGTATGTAGCCTTTCTTGTTTCTAATGAGGATTATGCAGTAGTATTGTACAAGTAAAGAATACTTTGAATTGCTGTAGATATACAGTACAGAGTGGGTGTTACAGAACATACCTGTTCTCAAGCCGAAATGTCCGGATGACAGAGGCAACAGTAAATCGACTCAGGTTGGGTTGGACCCTCTGTCCAGCCTCTCTCATTGTCAATCCATGATTTATAACATGGTCGACTAATGTTGCCCGAATTTCATTTGAAAGTGCTTGTCTTCTTTGTCTTTGTCCTCTTTCACCTCTCTGTGCACCCCTACCTCTTCCTCTACCTCTTCCTCTACCTCTACCTCTACCATCTCTTCCTCTCCCTCCAGCTTCCATTGTTCTTTAGTGTTGGTAAATCTGTGGAGTTTTATAGTTCTCACATTCTGATTGCTGAGTTAACTAATAAGCAGTCAGGTGCTTGACCGGGTGACACTTGTTTTAGCCTAATTGGTACATGGGTGTGGCTTTTTGAATGGGTGTGTTTAGAAATGGCTAAAAGTTTATTGCTGTCAGATTCCTGTGTTTTCTGTAGGAAAGTGTGCACACTCTAATGCAAAAGAAGTCAAGTTAATTGCTTTTTGTGTTCAAAGGTGTGATTTGTGTTTTGAATATAACAAATGTGAGGAGAGATTTTGCTCTCTGAGTGTCAGTTTTTGCAGTTGAGCTTTACATTAGATTTTAGTGTGTTAGCAATTGGAAAAAACTGTAATTTCGGTAGGTCATTCCAGAGTCTGGGCGCTATACAGCTGAAGGCCGGCTGTCACCCATGGAGTGTAGATTAGTGTGGGGCACAACAAGATTGCCAGAATCAGAGGACCTTAGTGGGCGGGCAGGCATATAGTGATGAAGAAGGTCACTGATGTAGTTTGGTGTGAGGTTATTTAAGGCTTTGTAGGTTATTAGTAGGATTTTATATTCGATTCTGTAAGACACAGGGAGCCAATGAAGACGGAGCAGGATGGGTGTGATGTGCTCGCTGCTGCTGGTTCGAGTCAGGACTCTTGCAGCCGAGTTTTGAATAAGCTGGAGCTGTGATATAAGATTAGAAGGGGCACCTGCCAGCAGCAAATTACAATAATCTATGCGGGATGTGATAAAAGCATGGACAAGTTTCTCAGCATTAGAAAAGGAGAGGAAGGAGCGAACACGGGATATGTTACGGAGGTGAAAGTAAGAAAGTTTCTTAATGTGATTTATGTGGGCGGAATAAGAGAGGGAGGAATCAAAAATGACACCAAGATTCTTTGCAGTAGAGGCAGGTCTGATGAAATCACCGCCAAGATGGACTGGGAAGGAGCTCATTTTATTAAGTTGCACTTTAGTCCCAATTTGCAGGAGTTCAGTTTTGTTGCAGTTTAATTTTAAAGAGTTCTGCTCCATCCAGGTTTTAATTTCACTAAGGCAGGTTGTGAGCTGAGAAAGCTCTGATGAAGTTCCACTTTTAACATTGAAGTAGAGTTGAGTATCATCTGCATAAAAATGATAGCCCAGTCCATAGCTACGAATAATATGGCCAAAGGGAAGCATATAAATACAGAAGAGAAGAGGGCTGAGGACAGAGCCCTGAGGAACTCCTTGTGTGACTGGCGCTGTGCTGGACCTGCTGTTGCCCAGACTAACAAACTCTTGTCTATCAGTCAGATAGGACTTGAACCACTGGAGGGCAGTGCCAGAGATACCCAGCATGTTCTCCATTCTGGACAGTAGAATGTCATGTCTGACCTGAGTGTCAAATGCTGCACTGAGGTCTAACAGAATTAATATGCTGGTTTGTCCAGAGTCTGCTGCCATAAGCAAATCATTGGTTACTCGTAGCAGAGCAGTTTCACAGCTGTGCTGCACCCTGAAACCAGACTGAAAGGGTTCCATCAAGTTATTAGAGATTAAGTAATTGGTGAGCTGGGAGGCTACAACACGCTCAAGAGCTTTAGACAGGAAAGGAAAGTGGGAAATAGGCCGGAAATTGTTAAGATTGTCAGCATCAAGACCAGACTTTTTTAACATTGGGGTTACAGAAGCGATTTTAAAAGTGAGCGGCACAGAGCCAGTGTCAAGGGATGAGTTTATTATTGTTGTAACAGTCGGGATTATGGCATGAAGGCAGGATTTAAGTATTGTGCTGGGGATGGGGTCCAGTACACAAGTAGTCGGCCTCATCTTACAAAGCAGGTCATTAACAAAAGCAGATGTGACTGGTGAGAACTTAGAGAAGGAGCTGGATGGAGTGAGAAAACAGGGAGAGATATAAACAGATGATACATTTATGTTAGTTGAATTATTTAGATCTTTAATTTTGTTACGGAAAAAGTGGAGGAAATCCTCACAGACTTCAGTAGAAGAGGTAGTTGGGCCAGATGCAGGTTCAAGTAGTTTATTAACTACAGAAAACAAAACCCTTGGGTTATTGTGGCCACTTTCTATTATTCTGCCATAGTGGGTGTTCTTAGCAGCAGTTAGTGCTTCTCTGTAAGCTCTTTGGTGGTCAGAGAAAGCCTGGATGTGCACGGTGAGGCCAGTCTTACGTGACATTCTCTCAAGGCGTTGGCCAGCTGCTTTCATAGATCGCAATTCTGAGTTATACCAAGGAGCTGAACGTTTAAAGGAAACCTCCTTATGTTTTAAAGGAGCTGTTTTATCTAATGCTGAATGAAGGGCTGAGTTATAGTGGTCAACAAGACTATCTAGTGTTGATGGAATAGGTGCAGACAGTAAAAGATCAGAAATGGATCCAGAAAGGATAGAGGGGCAGATATTTTTAAGGTTTCTGTAAGAGATTTGTCGTTTACAGGTAAGAGGAGGTAAAGGCAGTGAGACAGTGAAAAATACTGCTTTATGGTCAGAGAGTCCCAAATCAGTGCTATAAATATTGGCAACAGATAGTCCAGAAGTGCAGATCAGATCCAATATATGACCACCAGAGTGGGTGGGAAAATCAACATGTTGTGTTAAGTCAAAGCAGTCCAGTAAGGAAAGGAATTCATTTCTCAGTTTAGATGTAGTAGTGTCAATATGGATGTTGAAATCACCAAGAAGGATAATTCTCTGAGAGTAAGAGCTTAGGTGGGTTAAAAGTTAAAAGTTAAAAGTTCAATCAGATCAGATAAGAAGGATGCATTGTATTTTGGGGGACGATAAAGACGATAAAGAACAATGAGTGAGACAGGACCTGTTTCCGTTATTAGTTTAAGAGCCAGGCACTCAAAAGACAGTGGACAGTCAATTGGGATTCGTTTGATATTTAAGTCTGCTCTGATAATTACCGCTAGCCCACCTCCTTGTCTAGAGCTGCGAGGTTCTGTATGGAAAGTGAAACCAGGTGGAGTCGCCTCCGTGAGAGTCGTCAATTCGTTCGGTTTTTGCCAAGTCTCCGTTAAACACGGTATATCAAGCCTGGTGTCAGTGATGAGTTCTGACAGCACCAATGCTTTGCCATTAAGAGATCTCGAGTTAAACAGTGCAATATTGGTTAATGAGGCATCTTTTTGCACAGAGCCGTGATCAGGGTTTATTTCCAGACAATGTAAATTTGGCACACTGATACTTGTATTTCCAGGGCCATGAGAAGGAAGGCTTATTCCTGAGCAAATGCTGCCGGTTGTCTTTTCATTCGCGGCCCGGCGGTGGCGGCGACCTGACCCGCGATGTATATATTTCAGGCGCTGCAAAATACCGGCGTCTTTTAGGATGTTCCAATCAGACCATTTGCTCTGGACACACTGTTTAATAAGAAGGAGTTTGTCATGAGAGTATTTTAGCATAATACTTGACAATACTTATCTGAAAAGCAGTGGAGAAGCAGCACAGCATAGCGGAACCATTAGGACAGGCGGGTGTGGTAGCGTGGATGAGGTGAACGGCGATAGCAAAGCAGCAAAAGCATAGCAGGAGGAGGTAGCAGGATTTGGAGGTTCCAATACACAGCCACAAACAGTAACGCTTGTTAATTTCATGCGTGATCGCCCCGGAGCCATAAGCCAGGTTAGTATGAGCATCAGATCAGATCCCAGTCGTAGAGTACTGTGAAATGAATCGGGAGCAGATCAGCATAGCGAATATAATCACGGAGACAGATCATCCCGAGGTCATATATGCCAGGTACAAAGAAATGTTCGTAGGTCTCATCCTGCGATCCACAGACTCAGCTGTTCCCAATCAAAGTAGAGTCCATAAAATCTGTAAATATTAAGCCAAATCCATGCAATTCAAGTCTGCTGTATCCATGAACTATACGTACAATAAAAGAAATAAAACAAGCGTGAGAAAGTGTAGAATTAAAGCGAATTTTGCGAAAAGTGTTGTTAACAGGGAGGAGCGGCAGCAACTTGCGTGCGCCAGCGTCCCCTCACCTGTAGACAAGTCTGTATTTGAACACAATGAATACACCTGGTGTCATTCATTACACACAACGACTCAATATTGAAGACACTTGTTGCTAATGCTGTGACCACATGTACTGTATAAAAGCAAGTTCAGAGTGTACAGTTTGCTGAAGATTCCAAACAAACACAATGGATGAAGGCAGAGTCAGGGGAAGAGGAATTCGAGTCAGAGGAGGGAGAAGAGCTGGCCATGGAAGAAGAGGAGCAGGCCAACGAGGAAGAGGAGTTCAAATCAGAGGAGGAAGAGGAGCAGGCCAACGAGGAAGAGGAGGAGGCCAACAAGGGAGAGAAGAAGGTCCAGGAGGGAGAGCAAGACAACCTCGCACCATCATTATGGACGAGATGCGAGCAACAGTCACTGACCATGTCATTGTCCATGGCATGACAATGGCTGAAGCAGGACTAAGAGTCCGTCCAAACCTGAGTAGGTTCACCGTGGCCACCATTATCAGGGCATTCAGACAACACAACAGGTATTGTACTCTATTGCTTTCTTTGTCACAATACAGTTTTACAAGCCTGTGAAAGTAGTCTATTGGTTTCAAATCAGTTGTTATTGTAAAACATGTCAATTGACAACACATGTTTCTTTCTTTAGAGTTGAAAGAATGCCACATAGAGGTGGGAGGGTTGCCATATTTACAGCGGCACAAGAAACCCTCATTGTGGATATGGTTCGTGAGAACAACCTCATCAGACTCCGGGAGATCAGAGACAAAGTCATTGCCGATAATGTCAACTTTGAGAGCATTGATGATGTCAGCTTGGCCACAATAGACCGAGTTCTCCGGCACCAAAAGATGTGGATGAAACAGTTCTATATGGTCCTCTTTGAGCGCAACTCTGCGCGACACAAAGACCTACGTTACGAGTATGTGCAAGTAAGTATACATCCATGTTCACAGTACAGTTAGTGGACATACTGTGTTGCTCAGTGGCCTACATTACTTCTGGACAATACTGTGCTACCTGATTGACTGTTGTTCTGAACACCTGTGCACTTTCACATTTTCATAGAGGATATTACAGTTGGACGCGATGGCCAGACCTCATGAGTACCTCTTCCTGGATGAGGCTGGCTTCAACCTGCAGAAACGAAGGCAAAGAGGCCGTAACATCATTGGCCAAAGAGTCATCACTGAGGTTCCTGGACAACGGGGGGGTAATATTACTCTTTGTGCGGCCATGGGTTCGGAGGGGCTTGTCCACCGGCATGCTGTCCTTTGGTCTTACAACACCCAACATCTCCTCACCTTCCTAGAGGAGCTAAAAGACATCCTCCTGGACCGCCAACAACACCATCCTGGGCCCGCACATCACATTTATGTGATCATTTGGGACAATGTCCACTTCCACAGAACAAACCAAATCAGAGAGTGGTTCACCACCAACAGTAACCACTTTTTAAACGTCTGTCTGCCACCCTACTCCCCTTTCCTGAACCCTATAGAGGAGTTCTTCTCATCGTGGAGATGGAAGGTTTATGACAGACAACCATACACTAGAGAGAACCTCCTAAGGGCAATGGAGCTGGCCTGTGTTGACATCCCAGTGGAGGCCTTTCAAGGATGGATTCGCCATTCCAGGCCGTTTTTCCCGCGATGCCTGGCAAGAGACAATATAGCCTGCGATGTGGATGAGGTGATGTGGCCCGATGCAGCTCAGCGACATGATGCCGCACAGTGATTGTGGTGTGTGTGTGGTGTGAATAAAGTAAATAAAAAAACTTCACACCCTGATCATGTTTTCAAGAGTACTGTTGTGTGCAATAGATTCTGTTTTTGCATTGAGTTGTGTTACAGTAGTGTACATGCAGAATTTTCTATAGTTTTATACTCTTCATTTGAAACTCACAAATCTAAATGCCTAATCCTCTGCAGAGATCTAAGAAGATCCGTTACTGTAAAGTTTCTAAAAATATGCATTGGCAGTTATGAAACAAAGAACCTTCTCACAAATTGAGCATTGTGTTTTCAATTGTTTTGCTGTAGTGTGTAATGATGTGTATAGTGTTTACATTTTTTAAAGCTTCGAGCTGCTCTTTTGGTGTGAAAGTTTGAGTTTTGAAGTGAGAAGGTGTGGTTGTGTTTATGTAGCTTTAGAAAAGGGTGTTGTGTTTAGACATTGGGGAACATGGAGGAAACGTTTGTGAAATGTGTTTTAGCATTTGAGAAAAACTGTAATACAACATTGCTCTTCAGAGAAGTGCAGGGAGCCTGAGCCTCCAAGCTGCAGGTTACCTCGGCTCAGTAGCCGGCCATCTCCATATTGATCTGTCCTTCAAGCTCTTGACATGGTGCTTTCCAATCAGAAGCTTTTCACTTCATGTATGCTCCAAGATTGCTCAGTAGATGTTTAAAAAGAAAAAACACCTATAAATTAAAATGACAGATGTTTCCTTGAGAACAAATTTGAAAGGTAATTAAAATATTTTAAAGAATATAAGTTCATAGTTTTCCATGCTGTGTACAATGCCTGCCAAAAAACATTATTAATAAACAGGATATTGCTCCCTAAAGTATTTAGAAAAATTGCATCTCAACTTGTTTGAAAATTTCAAGGATAAATACAACACACTATATAAAGAGATGAGTGAGACACACTACAAATCCAAGTGTTAATATATGCACACTTGGATGGACTTCTTTAGAAAGTATTCAGACCCTTTTATTTTTTCACATTTTGTTATATTTCAGCCTTGTGCTAAAAACATTTAAGTTCATTTTTCCTGCATATAAAAAAAAACACTTAATGCTCCAAAATTATAAAGCAGAAACTGGATTTAAGATATTTTTGCAAATTTATTAAACTGAAATACGAGGGGCTTTCAGATATAAACAGGAATTTATGAGCTACGTTTTATTTATTGAATACAATGAAACAAATTACACACTATTTTTCTTTATAGTGTCTTGCCACTGCAATACACTTGTTCCAGTGCTCAGGAAGCTTCTTAATCCCCGAAGAGTACTGTAGAAGTCTTTTGACTGCATGTTGAATCATTCTTGCACAGTGTCAATAACCTCCTCATTCGGCTTGAATTTCTTCCCTCCTAAAAATTCCTTAAATGGACTGAAGAGATGATAGTCCCTCTGTGAATGACTTGCACCAATCATACACTCTAGACTGAGAGAGAGAGAGAGACACTCATCCCCAAACTGTTTTTTAAGTCTCGAGTAAATCTGAGATGGAATGACTCAGAAATTTAAAAATAATGCACTGCGCAACATTACTGTATACCTCCTGCGCTGACATGTTGATTACAACTGACAGGAGGGGGGGAAAGTGCAGCAATGACTACTACTAATGACAAGTTCATATACTGTATGTGTGTGTTTGTCCAATGAGTCAGGTCTACTTTGCACTATTTATAAGAACAGAGCATGAGAATTCCTCTTTATAATTGAACACCCCTTGAATTACATTGACACAAGAATGTACAACTGCTCTTTTGACACTCCATTTGGATCCGGTGCATCCCATTCCTTTGATCATTGCTAAGATGTTTTTACTCCTTGTTTGGAGTCTACCTATGGTCAAATTCATTGACTGGAGTAGGTGCCAAGGTGGACAGACCAGGAATGACGATGGTTACTTACCCAGAAGGGATGCCATAAGAGAAGAATATGGGTGGACAAGGTACCCCTGAAGAGGAACATATAACAGAAGGACAGAGAAGGAAGTCCCCAGTACATCAGATGGCAGCATCACTTGGGTAGAGCTTCCATTTATATGAGGTATGTCTATTAAATAACGAGACTGTGATTCCACCTAGTGAACAAAGCAGTCAGATCCAGTTATACCTGCATGTGTGGTGAACTTGAACATGTCTGAACTTGCATTACAAGCAGCAACACTCTATGATGTTCAGTTGATTGTAAGTTGCCATTTAGTTTGGTTATGTTTTCTGTAGTGTACCGAAAAAATGCTAAGTTTAAAAGTCAATGCACTGGAAAACATGGTCATCACCAAGAATGAAAAAAGCTCGTCAAAGCAAGTCAAAATTCAAAGCCATGCTCATTGTGTTTTTCGATATCAAGGATGTCATTTTGGAAGAATGGGCTCTAGAAGGCACAACAAGTTAACCAGCATTATTATAAGGAAGTTTTGATAAAGCTGAGAGGAAAACTCAAAAAAATGGCTGCAACTGTGGGAAAATGGCTTCATTCTTCACCAGGACAATATGCCTGCTCACATAACACTTTCTGTAAAGCAGTTTTTGACCAACAAGCACATTACTACACTTGAACATCCTCCATATTTGCACGATTTTACACCGTGCAACTTTTATCTCTTCCCAAAAGTTAAATAACAACAACAACATTTATTTATATAGCACATTTTCATACAAAAAAATGTAGCTCAAAGTGCTTTACATAATGAAGAATAGAAAAATAAAAGACACAGTAAGAAAATAAAATAAGTCAACATTAATTAACATAGAATAAGAGTAAGGTCCAATGGCCAGGGGAGACAGAAAAAACAAAAAAAAAAATTCAGACGGCCGGAGAAAAAAAATAAAATCTGCAGGGATTCCAGGCCATGAGACTGCCCAGTCCCCTCTGGGCAGTCTACCTAACATGAATGAAACAGTCCTCTTTGTATTTATGGTTTTCACGGAAGGACTTGATGATGATGATGATGATGATGATGATCACGTGGACTTCTGGCTTTTAGTCCATCAATGCTGGGGCATCATGGTGCTTTGAGTAGGTTGGTGGTGGCGCAGGCCGCCACCACAGAGAAACCGGAAAAAGAAACAGAAGAGAGAGTAGGGGTCAGTACGGATTTTAAAGCCACCATGAATAGTTATTATGATGAATTGAACATACAGAGTATCAGGATTAAGAGAAAGTGAAGTTATGAAAAGGCCATGTTAAAGTAATGTGTTTCAGCAGTGTTTTAAAGTGCTCCACTGTATTAGCCTGGCGAATTCCTATCGGCAGGCTATTCCAGATTTTAGGTGCATAGCAGCAGAAGGCCGCCTCACCACTTCTTTTAAGTTTAGCTTTTGGAATTGTAAGGAGACACTCATTTAATGATCTAAGATTACGATTTGGAATATAGGGAGTCAGATATTCCGATATATAAGATGGAGCGAGATTATTTAAGGCTTTGTAAACTATAAGCAGAATTTTAAAGTCAATTCTAAAAGACACAGGTAACCAGTGTAGCGACATCAAAACAGGAGAAATGTGTTCGGATTTTCTTTTCCGAATTAGGATTCTAGCAGCTGCATTCTGCACTTGTTGCAAATGATTTATGTCTTTTTTGGGTAGTCCTGAGAGCAGTGCGTTACAGTAATCTAATCGACTAAAAACAAAAGCGTGAATTAATTTCTCAGCATCTTTCAATGATATAAGAGGTCTAACTTTTACTATATTTCTTAAGTGAAAAAATGCTGTCCTAGTGGTCTGATGAATATGTGATTTAAAATTCAGGTTACAGTCAACGGTTACCCCTAAGTTTTTTACTTCCGTCTTAACTTCTAATCCGTTTTTGCCAATCAATACAATTTCAGTTTTCTCTTTATTTAACTTGAGAAAATTACTATTCATCCATTCAGAAATACCAGTAAGACATTGTGTTATTGATTCGAGAGAGTCGGTGTCATCAGGTGTACAGCTGTATGTCATCAGCATAGCTGTGGTAGCTCACGTTGTAACTTGAGATAATCTGACCTAATGGAAGCATATAGATTGAGAAAAGCAGCGGACCCAGGATAGAGCCTTGTGGAACCCCATATAGAATATCATGCGTCTTTGAGTTGTGATTACTACAATTAACAAAGAATTTTCTCCCTGCCAGGTAGGATTCAAACCAATTTAAGACACTGCCAGAGAGGCCCACCCATTGACTAAGGCGATTTCTAAGAATATTGTGATCAATGGTATCAAACGCGGCACTCAGATCGAGGAGGATGAGAACAGATAAATGGCCTCTGTCTGCATTTAATCGCAAGTCATTTACTACTTTAACAAGTGCAGTTTCTGTACTGTGATTAGTTCTAAAACCTGACTGAAATTTATCTAGAATAGCATGTTTACTTAAGTGGTCGTTTAACTGCATAACTACTGCCTTCTCTAGAATTTTACTTAAGAAGGGCAGGTTAGAGATGGGTCTAAAATTTTCAAAAGCAGAGGGGTCAAGATTATTTTTCTTGAGTAGGGGTTTAACTACAGCAGTCTTAAGACAGTCTGGGAAAACCCCCGTATCTAATGACGAGTTTACTATGCCAAGGATATTATCAATAAGCACGTCTGATACTTCCTTGAAAAACCTTGTTGGTATAAATCAGTGCTTAAAGGGACACATTTTGAGTCAGTTGATCCTGTAAAGAAGAAAACGGCGGATGTGTTAAAACAGCTGCAGAAATTGATTTGCTCCATGCCTTCGGCCAGTGGAAAACAAGACTGTAGCAATGTGTTAGTGCAAATGGGGAGTATATTGAAGGGGACAAGCCATAAATTTGTAATACATATAAATAAAGGGGAGTTATTTGATCAATCTCGTTATTTAATAGACACATCTCGTACACTCACTGGGCACCTTGGGAATTGAAGTCATGATGGACAGCCCTGTCAGTGTATGTGGGTGCCACCAGAGGGAGCTGTGGGGAGGGCACTCACACATTTTAAGGAAGTTCCACCTGACCTGGATGTAATCATGTGACACCGGAAGTATTCCTGGGTCTGGCATAAAAGAAGCCACTCAACCTCATCCAGGAGAGTTGGAGTCAGGAGGTAGGGGACAAGGCTTGCCTGGAGGGCAGTGGTGGAATTACTATATTGGATGGTGCTTGTGATTCTGTGTAAAATGAATAATCTGTGCAAGTTAGTAAGTAAATAAAATACACTTTATTTTTACCCTTGATTGTGTTTGTGTACTTGAGGGGCTCAGTAGTGTCCCTATCTGTCACACTGGATATAATTCGGAAATGTACATGTCAGTCAATAGAAGATCCAACAGTTGACAATGTACAGTATATCAGAGCAAAAACCAAGCTATGAGGTCAAATGAATTACCTGCAAAGCTTTGAGACAGGCTTGTGTCAAGGCACAGATCTGGAGAAGGCTACCAAAAATTCTGGCCACATTAAGGGACCTCAAGAACACAGTGGCCTCTATAATTCTTAAATGGAATTTGAAACAACAACAACCACAAAAACACCACCCAAAGGAGTCTCAGACTATGAGAAACAAGACTTACTGCTCTGATGAAACCAAGGCCAAAACTCTAAGTGTCCGACTAGGCCGATTGTTCAGTTTATAACAGGACAGTGATGCTAAGCAGAAGACACAGACAACACAGATGTGGCTAGACTTTACTCATTCTAGAAAATTGTGTATAATTAATTTCCCTCAGTATAAATATATAAAACATTTATAAAAGTACATATTGATTATAACAAGATTATAACATATTGAAAATTGACTCAACTAATAGAGGCACTACAGTACATAAGAAAGGAGGAGTGGTTTATATGTGTTTTTTAGAATTGTCTTAGAATTTGCAGAGTGGTGGCTCTGAGGCCAGGGATCTGCACTGGCAATCAGAAAGTTGCGGGTTCGAATCCTGTAAATACCAAAAGGGATTCTGCTCTGCTGGGCCCTTGAGCAAGGCCCTTAACCTGCAATTGCTCTGTCCTGGGTATGACGTTAATCTGCATCCAACCCTGCATGCAGGCCCTCCAACCTGCAATGAAAAATTTGGGGGTTGGTGACAGAATTGGTACACCAGCCACCATAAAAAACCTCACACTGTTCTACTCCATCCAAACTAGTGTGGTGGTGTTGTTGTATCACCCGTTGCACAGCTGCACTCGGGTCCTAATCTGGGATCCTGAGTTGGTTTGTCGTGTGGTGGGTGCGGCAATGCGCTGTATCAGCGTGTACTCTTAACCTCTCTCTCTCTCTCTCTCTTTGTAAGTAAGTAATACACTTTTGACTCAGTACTAATGCTCATAGTCAGCAGATTGCCTTTAAATAATTTTGTTATCTTTCTTCATGTAAACCCAACTTTTCCGGAGCCTTAAATGCAAAGAGGTGAACTTGCCTCTCCTTCAAAGTCACAGAAGACCTCATTAGAGCAGGACTACAGCACTGGTATTATGAATAAAGGTAAGACCTTGTTATTACTTTATTGACATTTTGTGCTGTCATTTTGTTTGACTTCATTTGTATTCAGTTCCTTAGCTCCATTACTTTTAACAACGTTCATAGAAGGTAGAGAAAATAAAATGTTAACCCAAACATTCTGCCAAGTAATAATTACCATTTTTCCAAAGAAACATAACGACGTACTACAGTGTCTGTCATATAGGCCAATATTAAATGGTGTTAAAATGCTAGGGAATGGCTTAACTAAAAGAACAGAGTAAGTTATCCCCTCAGTAATATTAAAAGACTAACCAAATAAATTAAAGACAGACACTCACCCTCAAATCTTGGGCAGCAGTTTAATGTAATATACTCACCCTCAAAATCTGACACACCAGAAGTCTTATTATGTTTAGACATTTTGACAGAGTCAAATTGAACTGTTTTACTGCACTGAACAAAGTCCAGTTTGGCCAAACATATCCGCTTGGATAAAACTACTTAATACCAGTTCCAAAGCCTCAGTCCATATTAATAACAATAACTCAAATTATCTGACATTAGAAAACATACTCAACAAGGGTGCCCAGTGTCGCCAATGCTATTCACAATAGCTGTTGAACCATTAGCTCTTTACCTCTGGAAGAAATGAGAGATAAAGGGTATTAGTAGAGAACAAACTAAACAGAAAATATTATTATATCTCGACGATATGGTGCATTATATGTCAAACCCATAATCATCTCTAGCTCCACTCTTAAACCTGTTAGGAGAATTTCAGAAGATTTTTGGATTCTGAATTACTTTTTATAAAAGTGGTCTTTTTAGAATGAATTCCCCAGTATATCATACCAGATTGGATGCCTATTTGTTCATTTTATTGAAACAGTTTAAATATCTGGGATCAACTATCATAAGTAAATATAAAGATCTTTTTCAATATAATTTTAGAAGCATGATGGGGAAAAAATCAAATAATATGGTAACAGATGGTCAACCCTTCAATTTACCTTAGCAGCGAGAATTAACATTGTCAGAATGAAGATCGTCTCTAAGCGAGTGTTTCTATTCCAGAGTATCCCCTATATATATCAACACATCCAAAGGGCAATTCTACAAACATCTAAAGCAGAAGTTGGCATGGCTCTACCCAACTTCCAATTTTACAACTTGGCATCAAATATGCACATAATAAAATATTAAAAATTGGAAAATAAATCTTGTTCCAAATCTTCTTTGTCTGCCCTCCTGTGTGTTCCACTCAAAACTCTTTCAGTTTACTAGAAATCCAGTCGTACACCAAGTTCTTAAGATATGAAACCAATGCAAGATACATTAAGGTGGGAAGGATCTTATGTGTTGTTCCTATACATGATATTCACCTTTTTCAGCCTTCTCTAACCTACTCAGTATTTAAGCTATGGAAAAAGCTAGGGATTAAGACACTTAGAGATCTTTAAATAGTCAATATATTTGAAACCTAAGGACAAAAGTAACATTTTCGAGCTACACACTTTTTTTCTGCAAATTAGAATTTTGGTTACAATAAACCTACCGAGTTTTTCAAACCTGACACACATATTTATCCCAAAGGCAACATTGGTTGGTCTTGATGTAGACTCAGACAGAATTTCAACAATATATAAAAATATTTTAAACAATCCTAGGAAACAGCGGGAGAGAGACCTTTCAATTAGCAACTCAGAAAAGAAGTGGAACTCAGCCATACGCAGAACACACTGTAGTTCTTGATATACCAAGTATTCCATAATTCAACTAAAAATCTTTCTTCGATCACATTTATCTCGTTTAAAATTATCTAAAATGTGCCTAGGGGATAATCCAAGTTGTAAGCATTGGCATGTAGCACCAGCATTACTAAGCCATATGTTTTGGGAATGGCACTAAATTAACATCATCGTTACAAATTCCTTAGACATTCTTGGGGTTACAGTAAAAGCCTACAACATACTGCTAGCACACAGACTTAATTCCCTAAATGGAAAAATCCCAATCCAACTTCTATAATTCAATGGTAGGCAACATTTTAAATGATCTAAAAATAGGAAAAAATCAAATTCTCTTTAAGAAGGTATCTATTTTTTAAAACAGGGAAAGATTCATTAATTATATTCTAGAATAAACATATGGGGGTCCGTGTACTTTTTGGCATTTGAAATTTAATTTTAGAAGCAAAAACGAAAAAATGAAAATGAAAGGAATTTTCAGATTTAGATTTTTGATTAAAGAATAAAATGAGGGAAAATAAGGTATTTTTTAATTCTGTGGTAACAAATAGCAGTCATAAACTTAAAATTACACATACTTTTCTGGATTTTTTTGTGATTCAAGTAATAAAAGTGTAATAGCTGAAAAACAACAAAACAGATGCATTTTCGTTGTCTGAAACCAGAGGTACTTCTTCTGCGCGATTTTTGACGACATGTGTGAACAGTCCTCCTCACAACACATCGATCGACGGCCTTGAAGTTACACTGCATGGCATCAGCAGAGGATGGACCATTACGTTGTTTTTCAGAAAAGTAAAAGAGTGACACTCGGGGACGAGGACATGACTGCAGAAAAACTGAGTTGCATCTTTCCCGTAAAAATACAAGCTTTGCAAACTTTGCTTCATTAATGTAGCAGTTCTTTTATGAACGTTATTGTTATTACTTACTGTGAAACAGCTAACATTTGGTGATCTCATTTACTAACACTAAGTCTGGAAATTGTTATAGTGCTAGCAATTTGAATGTGTGTAAATGTGTGAATGGTTGCTCATTGACAAGTGTAACACATGTTAAGAAAACTTTCTCTAAATCACGTTGCTCTCCTAACGTGTTACAGTTGGGCACACTGTTAATACTCGAAACGTTTACTACCATTCAAATTGCTATTTTATTCTTTTTTTTAATTATAGGTATCAATTAGCCACTGACTGACTGGTTTTAGTCCAGGTCTGCAAACACTGGGACCCTCCACAGTGGAACTTGTGACTCTTTTCTGTAAAGCCTTATCTGTATGCTGACTGCAAGAGGAAAGAAACATCCTGAGTTCAGCAAGACTATCTGCAGTCCTCTTTTTTGAAGATTATCTAGTTAAAAATCAAAAAGTAAGCATATTTCTTTTTTCTGGATGCATGCCTAATTCCACTCTTACTCTTTAGCAAGTGCGAGTCCAGCCAAGAAGAAGCTTATTACCATTGTGATAAAATACAGTTATGTCCATAAATATTTGGACAGAGACAACTTTTTTCTAATTTTGGTTCTGTACATTACCACAATGAATTTTAAATGAAACAACTCAGATGCAGTTGAAGTGCAGACTTTCAGCTTTAATTCAGTGGGTTGAACAAAAAGATTGCATAAAAATGTGAGGCAACTAAAGCATTTCTTTTAACACAATCCCTTTATTTCAGGGGCTCAAAACTAATTGGACAAATTAAATAACTGGAAATAAAATATTCATTCCTAATACTTGGTTGAAAACCCTTTGCTGGCAATGACAGCCTGAAGTCTTGAACTCTTGGACATCACCAGATGCTGGGTTTCCTCCTTTTTAATGCTCTGCCAGGACTTTACTGCAGCGGCTTTCAGTTGCTGTTTGTTTGTGGGCCTTTCTGTCTGAAGTTTAGTCTTCAACAAGTGAAATGCATGTTCAATTGAGTTAAGATCAGGTGACTGGCTTGGCCATTCAAGAATTTTCCACTTCTTTGCTTTAATAAACTCCTGGGTTGCTTTGGCTGTATGTTTTGGGTCATTGTCCATCTGTATCATGAAACACCGCCCAATCAATTTGACTGCATTTAGCTGGATTTGAGCAGACAGTATGTCTCTGAACACCTCAGAATTCATTCGGCTGCTTCTGTCCTGTGTCACATCATCAATAAACACTAGTGTCCCAGTGCCACTGGCAGCCATGCACGCCCAAGCCATCACACTGCCTGACTCCACCGTGTTTTACAGATGATGTGGTATGCTTTAGATAATGAGCTGTTCCACGCCTTCTCCATACTTTTTTCTTGCCATCATTCTGATAGAGGTTGATCTTGGTTTCCTCTGTCCAAAGAATGTTTTTCCAGAACTGTGCTGGCTTTTTCAGATGTTCTTTAGCAAAGTCCAATCTAGCCTTTCTATTCTTGAGGCTTATGAGTGGCTTGCACCTTGCAGTGCACCCTCTGTATTTACTTTCATGCAGTCCTCTCTTTATGGTAGACTTGGATATCGATACGCCTACCCTACCCCATGGAGAGTGTTGTTCACTTGGTTGGCTATTGTGAAGGGGTTTCTCTTCACCATGGAAATGATTCTGCGATCATCCACCACTGTTGTCTTCCGTGGAGGTCCAGGTCTTTTTGCATTGCTGAGTTCACCAGTGCTTGCTTTCTTTACCAAACTGTAGATTTTGCCACTTGTAATATTGTAGCAATTTCTCGGATGGTTTTTTCTGTTTTTGCAGCTTAAGGATGGCTTCTTTCATCTGCATGGAGAGCTCCTTTGACCGCAAGTTGTCTGTTCACAGCAAAATCTTCCACATGCAAGCACCACACCTCAAATCAACTCCAGGCCTTTTATCTGCTTAATTGATAATGACATAACAACAGACTTGCCCACACCTGCCCATGAAATAGCCTTTGAATCATTTGTCCAATTACTTTTGAGCCCCTGAAATGAAGGGACTGTGTGTTAAAAAAATGCTTTAATTGCCTCACATTTTTATGAAATCTTTTTGTTCAACCCACTGAATTAAAGCTGAAAGTCTGAACTTCAACTGCATCTGAGTTGTTTCATTTAAAATTCATTGTGGTAATGTACAGAACCAAAATTAGAAAAAAGTTGTCTCTGTCCAAATATCTATGGACCTAACTGTATCAGGCAGCAGACCAAAAAAGGTTTGGGGATGGCCACCCCATATACTGAAAATTCAGCAGAGCAAAGAAAACATGTTTTACAAAGCAGAGTTCACAATTGAACTGGTTAACAAACTGAGACTGCTCTATAAATATGGTGGGTAGGAGCAAGACGTGGAGTCAGAACAACCAGAACTGGAACTGATGTGGCAGGAAAAGGAATTCTGGGTAGGGGAAATTATGTCATCAGGGTGAGAGCACCAGTCCCCGGTCTGGCTGACAGATACCACTATTTGAGCCTGTAAACTGTTCCCCATGCATACGTGTGTGACACGATCAATGCAATTAATTTCATTACAATTAGATTTTTAAAAGTTTTGTTAACTTTGTTTCCATTTTCAAAGATATGTGTTGCAGTTAAGTGTTCCCAAAAGGATACTGGCAGGATAGACATTGACATATTTCAAACTTTCAGGTCCACCAGAATAACACCTCATATGCTACAATTCTACTATAACCTAAATCAAGATGGAGTCTGCCTTAGCTGGTTTTTCATGTTATTCCCACAAAGATACACACGACTCATTTTGCTTACATGCCAGACATTGTGCAAAGCTTATGTCAATCTGGGAACATCTTCATCAAGGCTATAGTGATGTCACAGTCCTGCTGGAGACAATACTGAAGTCAAAGCAGAAAAGAGACCAAGCAGCCCCACAGTGTCAACCATATCAACTTTGTGGGTAGGCATGTAAATACTGTATGCATCAATTACATTTAATATTCTCAAAGTACAAGTAAAGTGTGATTGTTCTTGCTTATAATGAGAAAGCACCTGGAACCAGGCGGTTAGCCCTAGTCTGATACCAGACGTTTTGAGCTAAGTGACACAAAACTGTTGCCAAATTACATATCATATAGAGAGTAAAATAATGGAAGTGTGAACATGAATAACTGATGTAAATATTAACTTAATATTAAGCTAATAACTTCTGTCCCTATTTTCCTCATGATTAACAAAACATGCACATCCACACAATTCTCACGTGAAGAAAAAAATGATGGGATGCTGGTGCCTAACCAGTATCAAATTCAAAACAAAAGCTAAGATCTTATGCACTTATAAAAGATGTAATAAAAAACAAGGCTACACACATGGAGGTGTTGGGGTCCCCTGCTCACTTCACCCACCAACCCCCTGGCCAGTGCTACACGCTGGCCTCTTTGCGATTCTGCTGCTCGCTTATGGGGGTGTGAATGTACAATTTAAACAGATTTTAATGTTTATGTGAAGTGTTAAATTTGCATCCACGCAACGTATAACTGCCCGAGATTGCATTGGTTTTCTCTCTGTTAAATAAAATGACTTTTTCGAATGTTTGGCTCTGAGATTTGTTATTTGTCTTTACAAAAGCCATTCTAATGGAAACTGTTAACGTTTTAATATGAATGGCATATCAAGATCTTCTTCGGTGTTTAATGTTACCCGTGGGAGATGTACTACATTACGTTTCTTGGATACATCCTACTTTCTACAGTAATTCGTGCGGTGGAAGACCGGATGGTGTTAACAGTTATAGTTATTCTTCAGGATATTGTAAGTTGTTGTTTTCATCTACCGCACGATCACCACCAACTGTTTCGGCATAGTCTATTGATATGCGTTTAACCATTTTGCCTTGTTATCAATCAACATTTTTTGGCGTAAATTCGTTTGACTCCCTCGTTTCTCTGTGCTAGGATTGCCTGTGTACTTTCTTCTGTTGATACCCCTTCGTGATGAAATTCTTCAATGAGATTTGGACATAATACATCTTCTTTAATTGTGAACTTACAGTAAAGTGAGGAAAACATTAAAATTTATAAGAGCTGAGAGCACAAGAAGTGTGTCTGACAAAAGCATTCACAAGACTGAGAGGTGAGAGGAACGTGTTCTTGTTTGAAAATGGTTGTAAGTAGGGTGTGACTTGAAAGAATCTCATGTTAAAAGTCTATGTCTCACGGGACCTCATTCCAAAAAGTCTCTTCAAAAGATCACATCTCATCACAGGATAAAAAGTCTCATCTCCCAAGATTTTTTTATTATAATAGAGCGATATAGGCATAATTTCAATCTAATGCGGGCTAATTTAATTTGATTTAATATAGGTTCTTAACACACATAAAAAGTAAATGGTAATGTTGAATACTGTCAGAGAGATAAGGCCATTGGAGTCCATAACTCCACTCTACAGAAATAACAGAGAAAATGAAACTTTGAAACCTTACCAAAAAGAAAAAGTTAGTTTGTTTGTCCATGACCAACTGGCTGCCCAGCCCCACCATGGTCATTATGCAGGTTTGAGTCTATAGTTTTAATCTGATATGAATTTCACTGGGCCTGACTGATGGACCCCTTATGGTTAACATTCTCAATGCATACAAGTTTCAGCAAAGGCTTAAACTATTCAAGCTGACAGAGCACTGCTGTCACCCAAGTGACATTCTCCCCTTTTTTTTCAGAGCCTGAGGTTTCTGAAGATGGATGCCAATGTCACATTCATGAATACACCATCAGAAAGGTTTTTTATCTTAACAGGATTCTATAATTTTGGAATCTGTGTGATTCTTTTCATGGTGGGCACTATTGGCAATGGCCTTGTCATCTGGATTGCTGGGTTCAAGATGAAGAAATCCATCAATTCTATCTGGTTCTTAAATCTTGCGCTCGCTGACTTCATCTTCACCACCTTTCTGATTTTTAAAATCCTTAATGCTTTTATGGTATATGAATGGCTTTTTAGTACATTTTTCTGCCATTTGAATGCCCTGGTCATGTACACAACTATGTTAAGCAGCATCTTCCTATTGTCTGTCATCAGTGTGGACCGATGCTTGCTGGTGGAAGCACCTGTGTGGATGCGTCACCATCGTATACCTTGGAATGCTAGCATTGTGTGCCTGGTTGTCTGGTCCTTGGCACTTGTGGTCAGCCTCCCTTACACAGTCTTTATGAAAATTTCTACCTATAACAACACTACCTATTGTTATTTTGAGGTCAGCATTAACTTTAAAGTAAATAAATACTGGTTTAATGTTTTCAGCGTTGCGCACTTCCTGGGTGGCTTTCTGATCCCACTCATCATTATCACCAGCTCCTACATTGTCATCACTTGCCACCAGAATGCCATCAAACAAAAAGCCTCCAAAATGGTCACAGTCTTTGTGGCTATCACTGTCATCTTTTTCCTCTGCTGGTTTCCATACCATTTTCTGAAAATATTGCAGTTTTTTCTGCCAGAAAATGAAGTCATTGAAAAATATGTAACATATTTATATCCTTTTGTCAGTAGCTTAATTTATATCAACAGTTCCATCAACCCGATGTTGTATGCCTTCCTGTGTCCATCCTTCTGGAGGACATGCAAAAAGTCCTGTTCAGGGTTATGCAGAACACGCTTTAAGAAGACACAATTCGTCAATAACAGAAGAAGAAAAGATGTTACTGTGACAAGTACAACAATCCTTTAGACAGCAGTAGGCTATGTTAACCATATATTTAACAAGAGTGCTTCATTAGTAGTCTGTTCAAACCATAAATACATATAATAAATGACCAGATAGTGTGGTAGAGAGTGGTATTTGAGCAACTTTCAAAGCTCAATTTCATTTTATTTTAGAAAAATTAGGAGAATAGGATTGGTGAGTTTCGTTATACTGAATAGCCTGTTCTCATTAAAATTATTCTAATGTTTTAATTCCTAATATGTTCAGACCCACACATAAACAACAACTTTTCAAGGAGTTATTAAGTAATATGAATACTTAATTTCATTTAAAAATTATGACTAAACTGGCCTTCTAAAACTGTAACTGAGAAAACTGTTTTATAATACAAGTACAGTGGAACCTTGGATTGCGAACATAATTCGTTCCATAAACTTGCTTTTAATCCAAAACACTCGTATATCACAGCGAATTTCCCCATACGAAATAATGGAAACTCAGATGATTCGTTCCACAACCCAAAACTATTCATATAAAAATGATTAATACAAAATGTAAAGTAAAAATACATTAAACAAATTAAGCTGCACTTTACATTTGAAAAGAATCATGGCTGCTGTGAGGGAGACGAGAGAGAGGAGGTTTATCGTGTAGGATGACTTTCAGTCTAACTAATGGAATCCCTGCTATCTGTTGGCTCACTGGAATCTTCTTCTTTTTTTGCGACTTTAACAAGGAACCTCTCCAATGACAGCTGCTTTTGCCTGAAGAGTCACTACAGTAGGACACAAAATTTTAAAAATGCTTTACGCACTGTAAGGTTTCTAAACTCTTTTGGAATTTCACCCAACGAGACGACACACAGAAAAGCGTCCCAAAGCAACCGCAGGCTCCCAGCACTGTAGTAGTTCGCCGTAAAAGCTAATCCGAAAAGATCGCACACATGCTATAAGCGACTGCCATTGATGGGTGATACAATGAAAATTATAAATGCAGGGCACAGTATTACTTGGCCACTAACCTGGCCCCGACCCCGCCTGTCTGCTGTGTCTGTTTATAGGAGAGTGGTAGATCCCGCTACAATAAATAACCATGCTGTTCCTGGTTCAAGCTGAATAAAGTTGGTGTTGCTAAAGTACTGAGACTCAGCTTCGTGTTTTGGGGTGCAAGACAGGGACTCACATGATACAGCACACACACGTGGTCACAATGCTTTAGTAAACAGTAAACGCTCGTACGGATGTTGACTATATGAGTGAGGCACGCCGACTGAGACTGAGAATGGGAGACGATTACCCACAATCGCGCAGCTAGAGAGAGAGAGAGAAGAATCATCAGCTCAGTTGTGATCATGTGACGCTCGCCAGACAATGCGTATACGTACTACTCATCTTGCAAGACCTCGCTTGTTTATCAAGTTAAAATTTATTAAAAATTTTAGCTTATCTTACAAAACACTTGCAGACCAAGTTACTCACAATCCAAGGTTCCACTGTACATTTAAGTGGACTGATAAACATGAACATGAATCTCATAGAATGAAGACCCTTCTAACCACAGAACTAGTATTGATGTTCTTTGATCCTGCTAGCTAGACAAACATTCTCAACAGATGCATCGAAGGATGGCCTAAGTGCAGTTTTACGAAGGGCTGAGGGTGCAGACTGGAAGCCAGTCATGTAAGCTTCAAAGACAACATCTCTGTCTGAGGGTCTCTCCATTCAGTCTGGTGTTTGGTGGGGAAAAGCTGCACGGCTTTGCACAGTAGACAGTTTACCAACATTCCTGGTAGAGACTAGTCAAAATCTTTAATAGCTAAAAAGCAAAAAGCAAAAGTGATGTCTCAAAAAATACAAAAGCTAGCAATGAAACATCTGTCAGCATTTGGATATGATCAAGGGAGCAAACTCTACTAAAATCTGAATTAAAAAAAATATGTTAAGAGAAAGCTAAGCATTTAAATCTAAGGCAAAAAAGTAAATGCATGAATTTACATGTAAATATCATTTTCTGAATGTAAAATAAGACAAGACAAATGGACTAGCAAACTGAACAAGTAGATCAAATCGACATAACACACTGATTTGTGAAACTGGTATGAATACAAATTCTGCTGTAAAGAGGAAGGGAATCGTAGTCTTTTACTGTTCAAAGAGAGAATGGAATGGGCAAATTCTGAAAAAGAATTACAAAAGTCTTCTTAAAAGAAAAGGCGCTACTGCAAGAACAGACCCATGGAGAGGATGAGAATGAAACAGCATGGCATAAATCTGCAGCTGAGACAGATGATGCCAGTCTCGTTGAGCAAAAGCAACTGTGGGACTTGCACTAAGAAAAACGTCTGAAAGACAACATTTTTAAAATGAAGATATTAATCATGTTAAAATGTATTTTTGAAGCATATATGCTTGCTTTTTTTTCTTTTGAAAGGAGACAAGATATGGTGATAATGTAAAAAGGTACATTAGCCTTGTAGTTGGTAGTATATATACTCTATATACAGAATATTTATATATATGCGAGTATATAAAATCCAATATCTGTCTGTATGTCTGTCTACTTTTCACAAGAGAACTGCTTACCCAGTTTAGATCGGGTTCTTTTCTAGAATTTGCTTGAACACTTCTACGACAGCTTGGTGATTGTTTATTTGGCAATTTCATGATTAATAAGAATTAAAATGTATGCTAGCACTTCGGCAGTGAGGTGAAAGACATTTTAAAAAGTAGGACAAAGATAATTAAAATGCTTCAATTTTTTTGCTAATTTTATTTTGGAATTACTTTACAAATTAGCTATATTGCAATTTACAAAAGCTAATTTTCAATAAACAATTTACATAAAAGAATATTCTAGCCTGTGTTTTTATTTATATTTTGCTTACAAATCAGCAGAATAAAACAGAAAACAAAAGCAAAAAAGAGCCATTCTGGCATATACCCAGTTAAGGACGGGCAGTCTTTTTGTGAACCTGCTTAGCTCATTACAGGGTACTAGAAAGTCCAAGTCTCTCCTGGCAGCATTTGGAAGCAACCTTGGACGGGATGCCAGCCTTGTTAATTCTGGGATCATTTTGTATTACCAGCTAGGAATGGGCACACATCTTTTGGATGTGTTCGGAAACCAAAGTACCCAGAAGACCCCAGAGCAGGAACAGGGACACTAAAACATGATGGCTGCGAATTTATTATTACTTGGCTAACACCTTTATCTAAGGTAAATTACAACATTTAATAGATACAAATGGCTGTGTTTCTTTTTTGTTTTTCAGTTGGAGCACAAGCAGGTGAAGTGACTTGCTCATGGTCACATAGTGCCAGCAGGATTTGAATGCATAACCTAAGAGTTTAATGTCCAATGCCTTAGCCACCACACCCGCATATCATTGAAAGTGTCCCAAGCCCTGGTGTGTCATATTACTCTCTTGTACCTCCTTCATACTGCATTTGATCCTGTCAGTCATGTATGCCATTTAAACAAAAGTTGTAACTATTTCAACTAATAGTGACCATATTCAATCGATTAATATTGGAAAAATCATATATGCAAGAACAGATGTCTAAAAATGTAAAACAGACTCAGAAGTCACAACTGTGACATAAAAGTCAGTCAGTCTGTCAGTCATTATCCAACCCACTATATTCTAACACAGGGTCACGGGGGTCTCCTGGAGCCAATCCCAGCCAACACTGGGTGCAAGGCAGAAACAAATCCTCATGACATAAAAGTGACAATTTTAAATTATTTATAGCTAGTAATCGAACTGGGATTGGAACCAAGTCTCCTGGAGTAGCAAAGCAGCCACAGCCCCATCTCAAATTGCAGACAGTTTTTAGTTTTCTTATCTTAACCTACAGGCCATTTATGCCATCGTGATAAGCATACAGCTCAGGAACTGCTCTTTGTTTATCTGTTAGCCACAAAACAGCTGCCTTTCCTTATTTAACCAGAAGGCCAGTGTTTTGAAGCACATGAAATCCCTTTTCTTTAGAAGTGCTTACTTCTGCAAAATATTACAATATCATCAAAATTAATTTATTCTCATTTCACGTTTGAAAATAGAAGCACTGCAAAATCACCTTACAAGTATTACATTTCAGATGTCACACCTTAAACTCCTTTTTAGTCTTTAATAGTTCTTTTAATGCCTTTTGATCAATTACTTATCACAAAGTTATTTAAGACTGAGCACTGAGCACTTTGTAACTCTCTATTGGGCTAAGCAGTACAGATACAGGGATGGATTGGTGGGATCTTACCTTGCCGTCAGTGCTGCCAGGATAGCCTCCTCTCTTCTTGTACTGTAGTCCAGAGTTTTAACAAATCGAGAATTTCAAAGTGCAGATTCTGGTGCAGCAGGATACAGGCGGGGTTGTTTTTAAAAGGAAGTTGAATTGAATGCAAAAATTGGAAACTCTATATTCACTAATTTATCACTAAATGAATTCTGCTCAGCAAGGTTCTGACGGCAAGCTCTACAGTCCGCAAAGACTACATCCACACTACTACTGTTTTTGTTTGAAAATACAGACACTAGTATCAGTCTCACTATCCGGGTGTTTATAACCCCTGAAAATGGAGCCGTATACTTTAAAAAATGCTGTAGTGTGGATTGGTGAAAATGCAGGGTTTTGAAAGCATAGACCCTAATCACACATTGATTGGTTTTTGCTTATTATGTAACTCTTCCCTGATTGGTCACCCAGCACAGAAGACAACCACATTGCCACATAGTAGACATGAGAGTTACTTTCCATGGTATTGTTGTTTTGCTTACCTGTGCGTATTTAAATTGCATTTTGTGCCATTTGAATGATGCATACATGGGTAAAAGACAAATAATTTACCTGTCACTTTGGCGAGAAATCCAGTGGCCAGCAGCATTACCGGCCATTCAAGGACTGGTTGATTGATTAGCACATGCCCAACGTAAGCGACCCCCATAACCGTGTAGTTAGGATATAGCGGGTTGGATAATGGATGGATTTTCGGTCATTTTAGTGTTGGCAGAGAAACTTTTACAAAGATGTAAAAACACTAGTGTGGATGCAGATTGTTTTTGTTTTAAAATACGATTTTCAAATGGAAACATAGTAGTGTGGACCTAGACAAATAATTATGAACCGAAGCATTAAGCAATAGGCAAGAAACAAGCTTAATGTAATAAGGCAGAGTTCTTCCAAACTTGTATCACTAAACTTAAAAACACCTTTCATTTGTAGCGGGTGCCACATGTGCTATTGTCCCGCAGTCAGTTTGCGTCTCCTCAGGGTGTACATCAGGAAATGGGTTGCTGAGGATTCCCCAAAAATGGAGAAATACACCTTTAAAGGGAAGACACAGCACAGACCATAAACATATATAGATAGACGCCGCATTCACTGTGTTGCCCAGTTGACACGATATGTCAGCGCGTCCACCCTATTGCGAGTGGCAAAAATACCATTTAAACTAATACAGGTAGACGTGGAAACCGCATTTTCTGATGAAAAAACAATAACGTTTTAAACAGTATCGTTTACATACAACAGATTTTGGCGAATCGTTTACATTCATTTATTTATATCCATTTATACACTAATAATGGCAATTATTAAATAATAATAGTAATTATTATTATTATTAAATTATTCCTCCCATATAAGTAACATTTCTCGGACTGCCTTCTTCCATCTCCAAAACATTTCTAGACTTTGTCCTGTTCTTACGCAACACAGTACTGAAGCATTGGTTAATGCGCGAGTCCCCTCACGTATAGACTACTGTAATGCTATTCTATCTGGCATCCCACAAAAATGTATCCATCGCTTAAAATTTATTCAAAATTCTGCTGCCAGGATAATAACCTGCTGTTCTAAATCCACTGAACATATTACACCTATTCTCTCTCAGCTTCACTGGCTCCCTGTTAAGTACAGAATACAATACTAAATATCGCTCTTAACATTTAAAGCTCTCCACAACCTCGCTGATCTCCTACAGACTGACACTCCTCTCGCTCACTCAGATCCTCATCTGCAGCTCGACTTTCTGTACCACACATCAGACTCAGTGCTATGGGAGCTCGAGCGTCTCTCATAGTGTTCCTCAACACAGGAATTCTTTTCCCTCTTATATATGTCAGCTCGATTCCATAACACATTTTAAAACTGCCCTCAAAGCTTATCTTTTCAAACTGGCATACCAATTGTGAATTTTGCACTGTTACTGCCAGTTATCTTTGTTTGTTTGCTAATTATTGTTTTTTGATTTATCATTCTCTTGTTTTAATTTTACTAATGTTGCTTCATTTTATTGTAAGGTGACCTTGAGGGCTAAAATTATAAAACGGGATTTTCTAATGGCCAAATATAACCAAAACAATTGTTCAGCCTTACCTATGAAATGTCATCCCCTGGGGTCTGGTATGGAGCGTACAGTGGTTTGTACAATTACAAGCAGCACATTATTCATTACTTCACTCCACAACAGTGTCACTCACAATATGGCGGTAATGTTGACGTACGATGCTGCTGGTCATGTGGCGTCTAGTAATTCTATGTCTATGGCATGGACTGGACGGTTGGAGCTGAAAACTATTTAACCAGAAAACAAGGGGAGAGAGAGACATTGAGCGGCGAGTTATTGGCAAGAATCCACTTGCGTGCCACCTGCTGGAAGAAGGTTTTATTTAACTCGGGGATATGAGGGAGTTTCAAAGACGAAATTGGTTTTTTTTTTTTTTTGCTTGTTTCACTGGAGCGATTGACCTTTTAGACTGGTAGGATAGAACATTTTTGTTATTGGCATTGCTGACAGCGTACTCCGTGGGGCTTCACGCAGCACCGTGCTCATGAACTGTAAGGACAGTGATCCAATTTGAGGGAAACCGGGTTATCTCAGGCGAGAACATCTCGCACCCTCATCTGTAAAAGTTTGTCTTTGATTCTTGTTATGTACTTGTTTTTTTCTTTGGGGAATTACGTAGACTGTCTTGTCTGTTAATACTTAAACCTTTTACTGTTTTTTTCCTTTCAACCCAGCCACAGGGGATGCACAATCCAGTGTGTTTCTTTGTGTCAGTCACAAGCCCGGATAAATGAGGAGGGTTACATCAAGAAGGGCAGGAAGGGTAAAATTTTGCCAAATCAATATGCGGACAACAAAACAAATTTCTATACCGGATCGGTCGAGCCCCGGGTTAACGACGACCGCCACCAGTACTGTTAGCCAACAGGGTGCTGGTGGAAATTGGGCTACTGTTGGCCGAAGAAGAAGAAGGAGAAGCAGAGCGGGGAGATGTGTCCGGAGGCAGGAGGAGAGGAGGAAAGTAAAGAGAGTGGAACTGAGGGTAGGAACTTTGAATGTTGGTAGTATGACTGGTAGGGGGAGAGAGTTAGCAGATATGATGGAGAGGAGGAAGGTTGATATATTGTGTGTGCAAGAGACAAAATGGAAGGGGAGAAAGGCCAGGTGGATTGGAGGTGGATTCAAATTGTTCTGTCATGGTGTGGATGGGAGTAGAAATGGGGTAGGAGTTATTCTGAAGGAACAGTATGTCAAGAGTGTTTTGGAGCTGAAAAGAGTGTCAGGCAGAGTAATGATTATGAAGCTGGAAATTGAAGGTGTGATGATGAATGTTGTTAGTGCATATGCACCGCAAGTTGGGTGTGCAATGGGTGAGAAAGAAGATTTGTTGAGTGAGTTGGATGAAGTGATGAACAGTGTACGTGGTGATTGGAGTGGATTTCAATGGGTATGTTGGTGACGGGAACAGTGGAGACGAGGAGGTGATGGGTAGGTATGGTGTCAAGGAGAGGAATGAAGAAGGTCAGAGGATAGTGGATTTTGCCAAAAGGATGGACATGGCTGTGGTGAATACGTATTTTAAGAAGAGGGAGGAACATAGAGTTACGTACAAGAGTGAAGGAATATGCACACAGGTAGATTACACCCTATGCAGAAGAGTTGATCTGATGGAGATTGAAGATTGCAAAGTGGTGGCAGGGGAAAGTGTAGTTAAGCAGCATAGGATGGTGGTCTGTAGGATGACGTTGGAGATCAAGAAAAGGAAGAGAGTGAGGGCAGAACCAAGGATCAATTGGTGGAAGTTGAAAAAGGAAGACTGTAAGGTTGAGTTTAGGGAGGAGGTGAGACAGGCACTGGGTGCCAGTGAAGACCAGACAACTGCGAAACTACAACAGATGTAGTAAAGGTGACAGCAAGAAGGGTGTTTGGCGTGACATCTGGAAAGAAGAAGGAGGAAAAGGAAACCTGGTGGTGGAATGAGGAAATACAGGAGAGTATACAGAGGAAGAGGATGGCAAAGAAAAAGTGGGATAGTCAGAGAGATGCAGAAAGTAGACAAGAGTACAAGGAGATAAGGAGCAAGGTGAAGAGAGAGGTGGCGAAGGCTAAAGAAAAGGCGCATGATGAGTTGTAAGAGAGATTGGACACTAAGGAGGGAGAAAAGGACCTGTGCCGATTGGCTAGACAGAGGGACCAAGCTGGGAAAGATGTGCAGCAGATTAAGGTGATAAAGGATAAAGATGGAAACGTACTCACAAGCGAGAGTGTGTTGAGCAGATGGAAAGAGTACTTTGAGAGACTGATGAATGAAGAGAACGAGAGAGAGAGAAGAGGTTGGATGATGTGGAGATAGTGAATCAGGAAGTGCAAGGATTAGCAAGGAGGAAGTAAGGACAGCTATGAAGAGGATGAAAAATGGAAAGGCCGTTCGTCCAGATGACATACCTATGGAAGCATGGAGGTGTTTAGGAGAAATGGCAGTGGAGTTTTTAACCATATTGTTTAATGGAATCTTGGAAAGTGAGAGGATACCTGAGGAGTGGAGAAGAAGTGTACTGGTGCCGATATTTAAGAATAAGGGGGATGTGCATGACTGCAGTAACTACAGGGGAATAAAATTTATGAGCCACAGCATGAAGTTATGGGAAAGAGTAGTGGAAGCTAGTTTAAGAAGTGAGGTGATGAATAGTGAGCAGCAGTATGGTTTCATGCCAAGAAAGAGCACCACAGATGGAATGTTTGCTCTGAAGATGTTGATGGAGAAGTATAGAGAAGGCCAGAAGGAGTTGCATTGCATCTTTGTGAACCTGGAAAAAGCATATGACAGGGTGCCTCAAGAGGAGTTGTGGTATTGTATGAGGAAGTCGGGAGTGACAGAGAAGTACGTAAGAGTTGTACAAGATATGTACGAGGGAAGTGTGACAGTGCTGAGGTCTACAGTAGGAACGACGGATGCATTCAATGTGGAGGTGGGATTACATCAGGGATCAGCTCTGAGCCCTTTCTTATCTGCAACGGTGATGGACAGGTTAACAGACGAGATTAAACAGGAGTCCCCATGGACTATGATCTCTGCTGATGACATTGTGATCTGTAGCGATAGTAGGGAGCAGGTTGAGGAGACCCTGGAGAAGTGGAGATATGCTCTAGAGAGGAGAGGAATGAAGGTCAGTAGGAACAAGACAGAATACATGTGTGTAAATGAGAGGGAGGTCAGTGGAATGGTGAGGATGCAGGGAGTAGAGTTGGCAAAGGTGGATGAGTTTAAATAGTTGGGATCAACAGTACAGGGTAATGGGGATTGTGGAAGAGAGGTGAAAAAGAGAGTGCAGGCAGGGTGGAATGGGCGGAGGAGAGTGTCAGGAGTAATTTGTGACAGACGGGTATCAGCAAGAGTGAAAGGGAAAGTCTACAGAATGGTAATGAGTCCAGCTATGTTATATGGGTTGGAGACGGTGGCACTAACCAGAAAGCAGGAGACAGAGCTGGAGATAGCAGAGTTAAAGATGCTAAGATTTGCATTGGGTGTGACGAGAATGGATGGGATTAGAAATGAGTACATCAGAGGGTCAGCACAAGTTGGATGGTTGGGAGACAAAGTCAGAGAGGGGAGATTGTGTTGGTTTGGACATGTACAGAGGAGAGATGCTGAGTATATTCGGAGAAGGATGCTAAGGATAGAGCTGCCAGGGAAGAGGAAAAGAGAAAGGCCTAAGAGAAGGTTTATGGATGTGGTTAGAGAGGACATGCAGGTGATGGGTGTAACAGAACAAGATGCAGAGGAGAGAAAGATATGCAAGAAGATGATCCGCTGTGGCAACCCGTAATGGGAGCAGCTGAAAGAAGAAGAAGACTGTTTTTTCCTTTCATTGCTTTAATGGTTGATATCTTATGCCAATCTGGGACGTGTGGTGAGTGGGTCATAAATAAGGATTAGCGTTGGTCATGTTACCCCGAAAGATTTCGATAATAAACCACTTTGCCGTAGCAGGATTCTGATTGTGCAGTGGCCTGGGGTTTAGTTGTTCTCACGGCGCGGCGGTGCACATTGTATATTAAGATTGGAGAAATGCTACTCATTGCAATATCTGCCCATGTAATGAACAAAGCATTTTTAATCACCACTTAGGAGCAAAGAGAAACCAACCACTGATGGGATGCCAGTTTGCCAGATAGATAAGATGTATTTGTTCCAAGCGGAAATTATACTTTTACAAAACCTCAAGAAATTGAACACAGTATCTATAAAAGTATTCACTCTATTGAAAGTTTTCACATTTTATTATTATGCAAGATTGAATCACTGTGGAATTATTTTTTTTTTGACATGGAACAACAGAAAACAACTCTTTTCAGAGATCTGTTTTCACATTGATATTAAAGTGGTCTAAATTAATGATAAATGTAATAGACAAAATAAGTGTTTACCCTCTTTAATATGACACACCTAAGTCATTATGGTGAAGTCAATTGGTTTTAGAAGTCCCCAAATTATTTCAATGGAGATCACCTGTCTGGGGTTTCCATTGATTGTACTGTAACGCCGCATGGCGCCTGTCAGTGCTGACCCAATGGATTTCAGCTCATTTCATCCTCTTTTAGTAGCTTGCTATCCTTAAAAGGATTGCTAGCCTTAAGCCACTCAAAGATAACAAGAATGTGTGACTTTACGGAAATGCTGTTTCTATAGGCACTCCTGCTATTGATGAGGTCATACCAGCTCATTCTCTTGGTGACTCATCCCTAGCTGAGGTCATTTGTCCAGCGCCAAAGCAACATTATAAATGTAATTTATTAAGGTGGTCCAACTTGTGGAAAGTCAGTATGGTGGCCTAAACTACAGAATGAAGACAAAAGAACACTCCAAGCAACCCTGTGAAAAGTGGACTGAAAAGAACAAGTCAGAGGATGGGGACAGGAAAATATCCAAATCCGTGAATATCCCATTTAAATGGCTGTTTATAAACTACCGGACGTAAGTTTATTTATTTATTGGCAATATCTCTAAATGAAAGGCCTACACTTCTAAGGATAATTTTGCTTTGTCTCATTTCATTTGTTAAATGCTGTTTTCTTGCCGTTATCACTGGACTAATGTCCAAGTAGTACTTCAGAGGGTGAGTAACACAGACAGAAGGTTTTCAAGTGAGAAACAGAAGTTAGGACACCTGTGCAAATTGCTGACGTCAACTTGCAAGGCTTAAATAACTTTATTTGCCACAGAACAGGTGTAGCTTGTAACCTATTAGTTTTTCCCTGAAGAAGGCCCATTTGTAATATTGTGAAGCTTCCTTTTTGTCAGTGTTTGCTAACCTAACCATTAAATTTAAACCTCTGGCAGTTTGCTGCTTACCTTTTCACCATTTTAGGTCATTTGTTGCTTTTAATTTTGAAGAAAAACTGGACAAGGAATAGTAGCCCAAACAAAAGACAATGTAATCCATTCTGCAAATGATCAAAGTGGCCATCTGGGAAAGGGATAACAAATTATCCTACCTTCAGTCTTTTGCATATGTTATGTTTCCTCTGAGTGTACGCTGTGGCATAAAGCAAGAACCCTGGAGTCCTCCATAAGATCTCAACATGTGACACCATTGCGTCTTTAGCAGCATGATCTAATCCATGAACAATCTTCGCAAAGCCTGGAAAAGAAGACTTGGGCAGAAATGGTTTGGTAGTTTATAGGTGGTGCCATATCCCATCTTCATGCCCGGATGGCTCCTTCTTATTTTCAAGTTCGAATATCTGAGGGTGTTGCACTGGTCTGTAAGGAAAAATTTTGGTCACTGGTGTAGGAGGCACGGCGGGCACATGTTGTAACAGCATTATAGGGTAAGTGGCCTCTGAGTGGCCTCTTTGGCCCAATAATCTGATTGTGTGTACCCTCAGCTCACCAGATCTTGGTCATTCATATGTGCCTGGCACTTTACTACAGCAGTCTGGCTGGGTTCCATAATCACATCGAAGAAATTATTCAGCGAAGTATAGTACTGAATTGGTTTGCCAGTACTGGTCTTGAACCCTCGCATTTTCCACAAAAATCCATAGCCACTACATACTCCAAAAGCGTAACACCAGTCTGTGCAGACCATGTTGTAGCAGGAGCACAGTTCCTAATTATTGTTCAAAAATGTGATCAAAATAAGGTAGAACAGTTAAATTCCACATTCCCCTTTTTTCAGTTAATTAACCCTCTTTTTGTATAGCATATCTTAATATGGAATACCATCTAGACTTCTTCATTGTCCCAGAGAATATGTCTCATTTTACATTAAATTTAAATTAAAATTGCCTGAAGAAGGGGACCTAGCTGATTCAAAAGCTTGCATATTGTAATCATTTTAGTTAGCCAATAAAAGGTGTCATTTTGTTTGACTTCTCACTAGAGTATGGCCAATACTCAAAAGTAAGGCAGTGTACATATTATTTTGGAAACTTTTTTTTAAATTGCACCTAATCAAATTTTCAGCTTTAATTCAGAGATCTCTGAATTATATATATATATATATATATATATATATATATATATATATA
>JANRMT010062827.1:24283523-24331615 GCA_026402145.1 Polypterus bichir lapradei
TATATATATATATATATATATATATATATATATATATATATAATAATCTCCAGAGAAGGTGACATGGTGGTCGACAATACGCAAAGACAACTGGTCTCACGTCCAGACTTGTACCACCTGTGAACAATACAAAACCCCACCTGGCCTCCCCTCTGGCCATCTTCAACCAGTGACTGTCACCACACCAGGGGAGTGCCTAGTCATGGACTTAATTAGGACCCTTTCCAACTATCAAGGATCGGAAGACGTACTGTACCTGATGATGGCTGTGGACTATTTCACTATGTGGGTGGAGCTATTTCTCCTGGCTAATGCCACCATGAAGAAGATATGCTCCACTCTGAAAGGTGACATATTCACCCAATGAAGTGTGCCAAAAAGTATTGTCACTGATAGGGGTCTGCAGTTTACCAGCTCGGAGGCTATAGAATTTTGGAAGCATTGGGGGGTGGTCCACTTGAAGGCAACAGGGTACCACCTTCAATTGAATTGCACTGAGTGGGTGAACTGGACCCTGGAGATGAAGATTGCATCCTTCATCAGAGAACATCATCAGGAATGGACCAGGTGGCTGGCCGAGCTCCAGTTTGCATTGAATTCGATGGTGCACAAGGTCAAAGGTAAAACCCCCATGCGTTGTTAGCTTTAGGAAGGCAGCTTATCGGTCTGCTTGAAAAGGTACTTGCTCATGACCCACCGAAACCAGGCACATCTGTTAATGACCACCTCGAGACACTACACCATATTTCACAAATGGTAAAGGAGAGGATGATGGCGTTCCAGTCCAGACAATCTCAATCATACAACCAGAGACATAGGCCTGTGCAATTCTCAGTTGGGGAGAGAGTCTGGATCAAGACTCATCCCCTCTCCAAAGCCTCAGACAAATTCAATGCAAAACTGACACCGAAGTGGTTCGGTTCTGCAACAGCAGTCCAGCAGAAGGGTCCGGTGACCTATTCAGTAGAGTGGGGATTGCCAAAGCACAAGAAAATAGACACCGTTAAAGTTGCCAACCTCAAGCTTTGGTTCAGCCATACACAGTGGCCTGGGGGTGGGGAATGTAGCAGGGCTTCAACTTAATGGACTCCAATTACCAGCTGCCCCCGTAATTGGATGTCTGCAACAGGTGCAGGGGCTGCTGGGGACAATAATGGCTGGTGGAAACTTTAAAAGAGAGCCAGCTAAACAGATACATTTACAAGGTAAAACATCAAATGTTGTGTTGCTGTAGTGCTTTCATTTTAGTATAGGGTCAAGAAAATTTACAATTCACCCCTTTTTGTTTTTATTTGTCTTTCACGTACTGTCCCAACTTTTTTGTAAGTGGGGTTAATTAAATTGGGTTGAAGCTGCTGGCTCTAACTTGGGCATTTTAGTAGTGCTATTGTCAGAACACAAGGAAAAGGGATGGATGTTCCCATCGCTTAATCTTCGTAACCAGATTATCCTGGTTTAGGGTTGCAATGCTGAAGAAACTGAAATGTTAAAAAGTTGTTTCTCTTGCTATCTTTTCAATTTTTTCAGCATCTGAATATTCCGTTAACTATTTTTTTCTGAAGTTGAAGGTCTTCAGTAACTCATTTACATTGTGATATCACATCACACACTTTAACGCTGATGCCATTTCTTACTTTGAACACTTTATACAAATAATGATTTGGACAATCAAGTGTTACAAATTTAATTAAATATGCTCACAAATTAAATGGCTGTTGATATAAAAGTTTAACTGACAGTTTAATTGCTGTTTATAGAATCCAAAACTCCAAATTAATCACTTATTATTTAACCAGCCAGTGTGACATTTCCTCTAGAATGTTACAGGTTTCTGTTATTTTAAGTTTTTGCTGCAAAAAGTAGTTTGGAAAGAAATTCAACAGCATGAGCTATGTGACTGAATCAATTATTTTATTACCAATTTAAATGTACACTTTGTACACTTCTTTAAATACCATTTTATACATTGATTCACTCTTCATGAATACAATTTTACAATAGTATGCCCTTTACAAGGCAAATTTTGAATTTCAGCAACTGAATGGCATCTACCAGCTAGAAACTCAGTGATTTCTATGGGGATAAACGTTCACACACAAATATAATATATATATGGGTGGACAATAATAGGTTTACAGTTGTGAGTATGCAAAAAAGAGTTTATCTTGCAATATTATTTATTATTATATTATATGTCTTATTATTATTAAAATGTGCTTGAGTGTAGCTATCATAAGCTGTATGTCTTTCTCCATATGAATAACTGTAAATCTACTTTTACCCATCCTTGTGTGTGTGTGTGTGTGGGAATATATATATATATATATAATGTTATACAGGCTGATACAAGTACAATAGGGCTTAAGGACATAATGTGCAGATTTCATTGCCTCTCGTACATTTCTTTTAGAATCTTCATACTCTCTGCATAACGTATTTGATTCTTGTTAGAAGCCTCTTTCCACCTGAAAAATATGACATCAAAAATTAGCACCAATAATTCTGTTCACTTTCCCACATTTTCAATAAATTGAGTGAAATTAAAAATAATGCAACGTTCCCAAGTCCACTTAATATAATCTATGGTCATGAGGGGTTGCAGTTTATCTTGCCCACATTATGCACAAAGCTAAGAGCAGCCCTGGTTTGTGTGCCAGTCCAGTGCAGGACCCACTTATGCGGGCACCGTATCCGTTTAAAAAAAAAAAACAGCAACACAGAAGATGGTCTGTGAGACTTTCAATGTATCGCGTCTTTACAATGGGGAATATGTGACAATTGTATTGCTTATGTGAACATTTGTTATAGAATATAATCCAGTTTGTTGCAGATTACCTGCATTACATAGCTGCAATAAATAAATAAATAAAACACACAAGGAACTCAGAAGTGTGAACGAGGCCTAAGAGGGGGGAGATGGTGCTAACTGTGGCCACAACTTGGAACAGTAAATTAAGCTCCAACCTAACTCTGTTCCAGAAGCACACACAGTATCATATTGCAACACTGAGGTACCAAGTAGTCAAATAACTGTTTCTGTTGAGCACTAAGGAGTGCAGGAAAAAAATGGTTTTAATCTAAAAAACTTCAGAAGACAATGTTTTAACTCAGTCTTTCCATAAATACTGTGTGTTCCTTCTTATCTCCTAGACCCACAATTACTGCCTACATGTTTTTCTTCAAACTTTGCTGTTGTTACTTCTCTATTACAGTGTGCTGGATTGCTAAAAAAGTCGGAATAAGAATGGCTTAAAAGAGAGACCATGATCAATGAGCAAAGTAATGCAGACAGACACTAAACTAATCAAGTTGATCAAGTGTAAGCAGTGTAAGTCACCTACTTTAAAACTAGAATTTAAGGACCTGGACATTTTTTGCATTCACAAACAATTGCTCATCGCCTTCTTTAGCAACCAAGACACCATGCAACAAAAAAACGACTTTATTATTAGTGAAATTGTAGCTACCCAGTTAGAAGTCACATGTGGTCTGAAAAAAAGGTAAAAAAAATTTTTTTTCCAACTCCTTAATGCATGCTTTATTTTTTGTTACATTTCAAGATCTCCATGTCCTTTAATTTTGAAAGGAAAAAAAAAAGCCAAAGGAAATATTATGAAACTGCACCATTAAAAAAATACACACTATCAAAAGCTAAAAACTTAAATATTACAAAAACATATTACATTAAAATGAAAACAGTGTACAGTATTCTAGCATGAATCACCAAAAATGACTTAACTGCTATCATTTCATAAATGATAATTATCTTGAGAATATTTTTTTTTAATTCAAAATAGTATTTTACTCAAAATCATTTAATTGACAGAAATATGTTTAGCCAAACAATTGCCATTACACGTACCTTTGTCTTATTTTCTTCCATCTTTCCATGTGATTATACAATAAGGATGCGGGGGTGGACTCTGAAAGCTGTTTTACAAATAAAAAACAAAAGTTAGCATTTAAACTATTCCAAGTTTTGCGTAAATTATCTTACAGACGTATACTCAACTTTATGTTTCAAACTGTTAACAGGTCAAATGGAGAAGGCCTTTTCCCATATTCTGTTTTTCTTCAATACTTTCAATAATTTGATTTAATTAAACATCAAAATATTAACATTTGTTACAAGAAAATTTACGAGATTCATCAGCTAATTTAAAGATCGACTTTCTGGATTTTTCTATGGTGTAAGTTAACACTGCACAGAAGATAAAACATTTCTCACACTGTTAACAACACTGAAACAGCATTAACTTAACGTTGTCAATTACACCTTATGGAACACTACATTTATTATGCTGTTTGATTTAAGTGCATCCGGAGAAACAATTGAGCACTATTTTTCTTTTTTTTTTATTTTAACCATACGATTGAAAATCCTATAGGGCTCTCGAACACTATCCGCATGTGGTTTTGATCAAATTTAGGCCCTGCGTGTCTCTCAGATTTATGCAAATAAATCGGTACCATAAGTGAACTATGATACGCAAAATCAACTGGAATGTTCAAGTAAATTATAGAAAAAAAAAACCAACCTAAATCTGTTAAGTAGTTCTCTTGTGAAAAGCAGACGGACAGACGTTGGATTTTTATATATAACTAGGGGGCTTCACCCCCTGCTCGCTTCGCTCGCCAACCCCCGTGTTTGGTTTTCCAGATACACACTTTCAAGATTTTTTTTTTTCTTTGAATTGTTGCTATTTCATTAGTTTCACTTTTATTTCAGAACTTTGGAGTCCCAATATGCTGAATCTTTTAAATGAGGTCAGTGAGACATGTGTTTAATGACTTTGTACCATAATTCAGGACAGGTTTCTCTGTTTGAAATTTCAGCACAGACAAAACGATCTACATCACCAGCAGTTAATAATTTTTTTTGCAAAGTAACCAATAAATGCATGTGAGGTCAACCACGTTTTTGAAATTCTCCGACTTAAACTTCAAAGCCTTACAATATTTGCATACTTCTGACATATTACCTATGTCCATATATTCGATCTCTATTCACCTTTTCGTTATTTCTCTGAGTGAAAATTTCTCTTTTTTTGCGCTAATGCGATTTTTACTTTCTTTTGACATTTTCATTTTTCTCTGCTTTCATATTCTGTATCTTGCTCTGCATGTGTTTTGCGCCTACTTTTTTTTTTTTTTGAGTCTTTTGAATTCCACTGTTTTCATTATCTCTAACCTGCTCTGCATGTGTTTGGCCCTCTTGTTTTTTAACCTCTTTATGATGTTTTACTTTTTTTTCTACTCTTTGTCTTTTATCTCTGACCTCGCTTTGTCCTGCTTTTTTTTCAGTGACACCTGGGGCCTCATGCTTAACTCTGTGCGTAGAACTCACACTATAACATGACGTAAGCACGAAAGCCGAAATGTGCTTACGCACAGAAAAATCCAGATGCAGGAATCTGTGCGTTCGCCAACTTCCGCGTTCTTCCGCTCGTGCACATGCCTGCTGTCCCGCCCTGTCTCCTCCCAGAATTACGCCTCCTTGAATATGCAAATCAATATAAATAGCCCTTAAGCTCAGCATTCTGTGAAAAGACAATGACAAAAGCAAGAGGGAAAATTGAAGAATTTCAGCGAATACCAAGTGGAGGTAAAGAAAAACGTACTATTTGTTGGTTTAAACAGTGGTGTAAACAACAAAAGGAAGCTGATCGAGTGACATAGAGTGTTGGAGAAACTCGAAAGCTAAAGTTCACAAAGTTGCACAGTGCCCGAAATAATAAAGAAGTTGTCAGATATCAAAGTCACCGTGAAAAGGCGAGTCATAGCCCACCGTCTGAGTGTCATATGAAAGCTTATTAGGGTACAGAGAAAAAAAAAAAAAAGGCACACAGTGGGGGAAAAAAGCACGAAATGTCAACTTCAATCTTTAAATTTCCACTTTAATCGTGTAGTTTATTTTGTCATTAAAGTAGAACATCATAAACTTCATCTTAAAATCGTTTAATTTCATAGTTTCTCAAATCACATTATAAGTACAGTAGCACGTTAAATGCTTTGTATTGTATGTGTTCTTCTATGTGCTCAGTGTGTGAATCACTACGTGCTTCTTAAACCGGCTCTCTTCCTCCAACAGGACACAGAATCCATTACATTCATGATATTACAGCTCTCGGAATAACTAAAATACTGAGATGTATACGTGATATCATTTTCATGATGATAGGAGTTAAAGCACGTTATTAAACAAGGGTTTCACGGTGGCGCAGTGATTGTGCGCAACCTTCAATGAAATACTTTATTATACTCAGGGGCGGCTCTAGGCTCGTGGCGGCCCTGGGCAGAGAAAGAATCGGTGGCCCCTTCGCCCGCCAATGTCAATATGGTATCTTATGCACGGCGGATGCCCATGTCCGTTGCGGACACTGCATAGCCGCCTCATGCTCATTACACAAGCGTTAAACTTTTGCCGAAATTTGCTGCTGCGTTTTTAGCCATGTCGTTATTTTCTCTTTCTGTTTTACATTCAATATATATTGGTGTGCTGGCCCCTGGGATTTGGCAGCCCTGTGCAGGTGCACAGTTTGCACATGCCTAAGGCCACCCCTGCAGTACTGTCTCTTTCAAACGTACTAAACTCCAATTCATGTCCGATCGCCACACAATCAACTCTGTAATGGACGTTAAGCCATCTGTAAGCTTATAACGCCGATTCTTCAAAACTTTTAAGGAACATTGAAATATCTTCGTAGTACATGTTTAATTATTCTATCTTTCACGCCAGTCCCAGTGAAGGATACAGTGCGAGGCAGGAACAATCATGAGCGGTGTGCCAGATCCTTGCAAGCGTAGCAACACCGTGTCCTTTAATTATCAACAATATAGATTATTTAAATGAAGTTAAAGTTTTATCTGTATAATATAATAAACATATTTTGCTGCATTTCATCTTAAAAATGATATCATCATCATATGTAAATACACTCTTTATAAAGTGGCTCAGGTTGTGCAATATTATAACTGTACTGCCAGTTTACAGTGAGGTAACTGTACTAATAATTACTAACAGTTCTACAAGGAGCAGTTGATGGACTGATTGAGTGCGTTTAGAGTTCTTGGGATGAAACTCTTTCTGAACCACGAGGTCCATACAGGAAAGGTTTGAAGCGCTTGTCATATGAAAAGCAGTTCAAATAGGAAGCATGGCTGAGGCAGCGTGTGCTTGATGCTGTATACCGATAATTCTCTTTCCGATCAGCTGCTCCAAGTGGTGCAGTGAAAGTAATATGGAAAAAGATGATCCGCTGTGGCAACCCCTAACGGGAGCAGCTGAAAGAAGAAGAAGAAGAAGAAGGTGCAGTGAGAGTAACAATGTTAAAGCAGTTATGGTATTTAAAATAGTTTGACTATTCCATGGACCATTATATTGTTACTGGCTAATTACAATCAGATGTATTAAACTAATAAACAATATGCGGTTTATTTCAGTGTATTTATAAAGCTGCGTCAGGAAAAGAAAGAATAACCACACAGGAACAGTAGCACTGCTTTGACGCTGGGTGCCGCCAGTCTGCAAAACCGAGCGGAGAACTTGCGTACGACAGGGTATGAGCTACCATGGAAATGTGCATGGCTTTACGCCAAGTTTAGGTTTTATACATCGTGATTTGAATGTGGAAACATTGTTACGCAACATTTCTGTGCGTACGCACCGTTTATACATGAGGCCCCTGGTCCGTGGTGATTATTTTCCCTTTTTCGAGTAATAATTTCTGTTTGTTTGTGCTACTGCAATCTTTACTTTTTTTTTATACTTTCTGATTTTCCTACTTTCATATTCTTTAACTTTCTTCACATCGTATCGCTCCAACTTTTTTTTTTGAGCCTTTCGAATTCCAATGCTCTCATTATCTCTAACCTGCTCTGCATGTGTATAGCGCCAACGTTTGTGAATGTCTTTATGAAGTTCTTTTTCTCTCCAACGCTTTTGAGTGTCTTTTCTCCTTGCTGCTTTCTTCTTCGCTTAGTCGACGATGTTTCATTTATAACGTATTGTCCTTATACGCTTTATATGCACCGAGAGCCCTGGATCTGTGTGTTCTCAAAGCCTCCCTTACATGACTGAGTGTTTTGCTACCAGCGGGCTTCTTTGATATTGGTTGTAAGTAGGGCGTGTCTTGCAAGAATCTCATGTTCTACGTCATCGCGAGACAGTCCTGGGTCAATCTCTTGGTACAAAGTCTCATGTTTAAGGTCCCCGCAAGATGCTCCATGGCCAATTTCTTTTGTCTCGCGGGTTTTTTAAGTGTCTTCTGTGATCTTAACATGACGATCACGTCTCATCGCCTGTCTTTCTCTCACGGCATTTTTTTTTTATAATAAGACAGATATTTTTTTTACCATTATACTGCATCTTAGAGAAGGTTAGTGATTTGCTCAGGATTACACAAGGAGTCAGAGGCTGAGATTAAATAACTTTGTTTTACAGAGCAATGCCTTAGCCAGTAGGCCACAAACGCTTGCCAAAACTGATGTCAGCATCACCATACTCCTAAAAGTACTTATATAAAAGGAAAGCACTCTTGAATATCCAAGGAACTGTGAACTTTTCTTTAAAGTACAAATTGAGAAAATGATGCCAGGCATTAAGAAATTTTACAAATGATAGGAGATCATTAAGTCTATCATATTCACCCAACAACTAATTTCAGAGCAAAATCTGAATGATTCATCAATAAGATATAAACTTTTAACTAAATTTAGTTAGGGTAATACAAGAATATTATTCTGCAGTCTTAGAATCTGTAATAAACATAAATACAGATAAGTGCAAAAGAACTTTTAAACTTACATCACTTGACACTGGCTTTTCAGGAGCAGGAAGAGGACAGGGGATTCGCAAATTTACTGGCTCTCCTGATGGATTAACAGGGCAACAGGATGGTGGAGGCATTCGGTAAATGTTTTGAGCTTTTCCATTTAGCATATCTGCTACCTGTTGAGACAATACATCAAATATTAAAGTTGTTTATTGGTTATTAATTAATGAAATCTGAACTAAAAGCAAAAATTGAAATATAATGTCTGATTTAAACACTTTGGTTTACATTAACATTGGTGAATTTTTTTAGGGCCAATAATAATTTCATGTAACTAGAACTGTCTGATTCAGATTTGTTTTCTTTAACCTTTTACTTATTTATTTTGTTTAGCACTACACTCCTACAGAACCAGCCACATACAAATCTTATGTTCTATGTTAAAGTGGTATATTAATAATTAAACTGCAGACCACAGATCATACCAATTCATTTTTCACTAACAAACATGAAATTCTGTACGGTTATTGCTCAGTGACCAAAAAATAAATAAAATCCCCTTAACAAACTTTTTAAAACTATTAAATATTTACACAAAAGTACTGTGGACCAACCACATTCATAAGCTGAACCGTGTAACTCAACTTTGCTGTATTTATACAAATATCAATTTTTACTTGTATTGAATGCAAATTTGCTTGTGAGCTCATATTAATAATGACTTTGTTTATCCACTTATAATGAATATGTTCTTAAATTACAGGTACACACAGAATTGTGTTTTGACTTTTGAATTTTTTTGTACTGATGTCAAAAATATCAATTATATGTATTAAGATGCTATATTTCAACATATAAAATATGACAAAATCTAAAACAGTGACTTGCTTATAGTCCCTGTGTGTCCATTATAATCTGAATCACTTAGAAGAGGCCACTTCTCATAATAACACTCAAGCATAAAAAAAACAAAATTCAGCTTCTCTGAATTTTCCATAATATTGTCTACATTGCATTTCTGCCAAGAGGACCAACAACTTTACAGCCTGGTGAGGTGGTAAAAATTGCAGTTTTTCCCATAGGGTCCCTATTAAATACATTATGCAACTTAATAATAATGTCTCATAAAATGATGCCATAAGCACTGAAACATATAGATCAGAAACCTCTTCTTCACTGAAGGTTGTGGGTGGACTGGGAGACCTGGTCCTTTCTCTCACTGATGGGCTGTTTCTCATCCAGGCTCTGCAGATTGGATACAGTGGTGTGTTGTCATTAAACTGAGCTAGGTCCACACTGCGATCAAACAGCTTAATGACATAGGCATCTAAAAAAAAACAGTGTGCAGAAAAAACTTAAAGGAATACTCCACCCAAAAATTATGTATTTTTTATATGTTAATTACCTCATGTAATTTGTAGTGGTGGCTGAGAAAAATTTCGCCTTCAGCTGACAAATCCTAAGGAACTTACTTGGTTTGCTCTGTGTGCCCTCAGCAAGGCCATCGTCCATTTCTTTTCGCTTCTTCCTGCGATGGTGAGAGAATCTGGTGGAAGGGCTACAGAGTAATAAAAAATATATTACAGAATTGAAGCAATATTTTATTAATAAAATGTTATATATATTATTCATTATAGGATTTCTATCATTTGACTATCATTTAACACAAAAAACAGAAAGAAAAAAATCAATATTGTAATGCTACCATACATATGCAAATTTTCACATATTATGCACCTGTGAAAGAACAAAATTTATCATGCAGATGTACGTGCAAAAAGACATGCTCCAAATTTGAATAGAAGAGTAACAATTCTACAGTTGATAGCTTCTGATAACTTGAACAACTATGAGATTTCCCAGAAAAGTTAGTAAACTTACCGTTTTCCAGCTGTGGTTGGTGACAAATCTCTGGTGCGAAAAAGAAAGATTTATGTAATTAAAATTATATTTTCTGTTCAATGTGTATTATCATTAAAACCTGATACAATTTCAGATGCAACACATTACGCTTTTAAATGTAAACAGAACATTGTGTACATCAATATTAGGAGACCACACTTCCCAGGCTCATATGAACATGACCATGTTCAAAGCAGATACAATAGTAAACATCCATCCATCCATCCATTTTCCAACCCGCTGAATCCGAACACAGGGACACGGGGGTCTGCTGGAGCCAATCCCAGCCAACACAGGGCACAAGGCAGAAAACAATCCCAGGCAGGGTGCCAACCCACCACAGGACACACACAAACACACCAAGCACACACTAGGGCCAATTTAGAATTGCCAATCCACCTAACCTGCATGTCTTTGGACTGTGGGAGGAAACCGGAGTGCCCGGAGGAAACCCACGCAGAAACGGGGAGAACATGCAAACTCTACGCTGGGAGGACCCGGGAAGCGAACCCAGGTCTCCTAACTGCGAGGCAGCAGCGCTACCCACTGTGCCACCCCAATAGTAAACATGTCTACACAATAAAAATACCATGTATTCATCAAAAACGGCTTAGAACTAACCTGTAGAAGCTTTAGCAGCACATTAATGTTATGCTCCATGTAAGATTCAAATCACATTGTCAAGCTCCCTTTCAGAAAAGGTTGCTTCATATCTTTGATTAAATTTGTACTTATTCCAACCTCACTTTAGTGTATTTTTCACACTGGTGGGTGTCAAAAAAATCAACCCGCAACAAGAGTTTTTGCTCAGCCCAAAAATGCATGTTGTAGCATATTTATCTGTTTGCTAAATACTGATGTTAGTACATTGGTCTTCTTTTCAATTTTCAACTACATAACTCATTACCATGTACCTATAGCTGTCTGGTTAAAAAAATATTTCCTATTATCTGTGCAGAATTTACCACTGCCCTCCCTTACTACTTGTGTTTCCATGTCATTATGATAATATACATCTAAACAACTAGAATCCGCTCAACATACATGCTTTAAAACTGTAAATATTTCCGCCGCGTTACACTTAATCTTGTTTATCTTAAGATGAAAAGATTAGGCACCATAAAACTTTCCTAGCAGTGCAAATAAAAGAAATAGAATTTGTAATTCTTCACAATGGGTTTATCTCCTTTTCCTAATATTGTGCAGAATATTATTGGACACAGAGCCTCACAAGTTTGTTAAATACCATAATTCCCTACACAGCGCCACATGGCACTCTAAGCATCCATATATTTTCAACACATTTAATCTAACTCAGAGTGGGTGGCCAGAACTTATTATTTTGACATTGTCAGAAAAAGGCAGGAAACAACCCAGATCACACACATCTACACTCCATTGTATGAGGCAGATTAATCCAACAAGCAAGCCTTTCGGAGATGAGGGATAAAAATCAAAGAACCCAGAGAATAATACATTCTCAGATGTGATGAAGTTTATACTCCACACAGGGAGCGGATGGCTGATATCCTAATTCACTGTCCTGGTGATGTAAGGCTACAACATTATCCAATATACCATTTTCACTGTGTGGGTTTGGAGTGCCCAAGCATTTACATAGCTTTTTTATGCCAGAAAATAGATCTAATTACTTGTTTGTGTACAGTCTCATTGAAAACAATGAAGGGTCTATTGGAACTTTTAAAATTTTTAATATACTGTATGGTGGATTTTCTGCTGTTCTTACATAATATAGTATGTTTTAATTTTTTGTGTACAATGATTTATATTTACTAATCTACCCTTCTTGTATATATGTATAAGAATTTTTTCTTATGTATGGATTTTGTTTACTCAAGATTATACAGTATATCAATCCACTTAAATTACTGTTATCTACTCAAATAAAAAAAACAGCTGCTCCAACACTGATCACTGTACAATCTAATTCTCTAAACTTACAAGAGCTTCTTGAAAGCCCAAGTATATAATGTCATACACTGCACTATCAAAATGATTTTGCAGATTCATCATAAAATTCCAAAACATTAATGAAACACAATTTCCCTTGTGTAAGCCAATGTTAACTCTTTGCTGACAATCTTGTAATGAAGAAACAGTTATTCGCCTTGGCTCACAGATGTCTCCATCTGACGCTAACACAAGTACTGCCTCAGCTTAGCCCAGAACTGGATTTTTAGTTTAGAAAATGTATGAATCTGTCCCAGGATGCAAATCAAGTTGGACTCTAATTACCAATTACAAATTACATCTTTTAAATAATGGGACAACATTTATATTATGTAACTGACGCAAAAATAAACACATGAGGAAATGAAGGTTACAAATTCTACTGAATTAAGTTTTTCGATACATGTGTGGTTATTGAGATAAGCAGAATATTTTAAAGAATTACATTATGTCAAATAAAAATGCTAGGCTGACCCACTTAGTGATTATACTTAGCTACTGTCTACAATCATAAAAATCTGACTACCACAGTGAAGGGATCTGATGATTTTGTTACCGTATATGGCACTTTTTCCTGGAATAGTGTGGATCTCCTAATTCTCTTACAAGGACTGGTAAATAATAATAAAAATAAAGTTAAACCAAATGATGACACTTAACCTTAAGTGAATTTTTGGTCCCCGATAGGAGAATTTTGCAAGATGACAGTGTCTTCATCAACTGGACAGGAGAGGTTAGTTAATGATTTAAAGAACATAACTATAAAAATTGCATACCACGGTCGTCCTTGTCACCACTCAGTCCGGTTGTGAACTTATCAGACATTCTGGATCAGCAACTAAGACAGCATTTTTTACCATTGTCACCATCAACGGCCCAAAGGACTTTTGATGGAAATTCTTATAGGAGAATGGTCCCATAAGAAGTCAGTTTTTCATATTGTACATTTCTAATTCCTTTAACCCATTAATTTTCAAATTTTATGTTTAATTAAAATCAACTTCCAAATCTATCTAAATATTTTCACGTGGAACAAATCATCATTTTGGGGGTAAAATGCATTACTTGTTATGAGAATCTGACACCATCTTTCCCGAATCATCTTCTGTCTGGTCCCTGAACAAAAATGAGACAAAAAGAATGTAACTAAACACATAATGACAGGCTGCACTTTACATACAGTTAGGTCCATAAATATTTGGACAGAGACAACTTTTTTCTAATTTTTGTTCTGTACATTACCACAATGAATTTTAAATGAAACAACTCAGATGCAGTTGAAGTGCAGACTTTCAGCTTTAATTAATTGGGGTGAACAAAACGATTGCATAAAAATGTGAGGCAACTAAAGCATTTTTTTAACACAATCCCTTCGTTTCAGGGGCTGAAAAGTAATTGGACAATTGACTCAAAGGCTATTTCATGGGCAGGTGTGGGCAAGTCTGTTGTTATGTCATATAAATTAAGCAGATAAAAGGCCTGGAGGTGATTTGAGGTGTGGTGCTTGCATGTGGAAGATTTTGCTGTGAACAGACAACATGCGGTCAAAGGAGCTCTCCATGCAGGTGAAAGAAGCCATCCTTAAGCTGCGAAAACAGAAAAAAACCATCTGAGAAATTGCTACAATATTACGAGTGGCAAAATCGACAGTTTGGTACATCCTGAGAAAGAAAGCAAGCACTGGTGAACTCAGCAACGCAAAAAGACCTGGACGTCCACGGAAGACAACAGTGGTGGATGATCGCAGAATCATTTCCATGGTGAAGAGAAACCCCTTCACCACAGCCAACCAAGTGAACAACACTCTCTGGGGGGTAGGCGTATCGATATCCAAGTCTACCATAAAGAGAAGACTGCATGAAAGTAAATACAGAGGGTGCACTGCAAGGCGCAAGCCACTCATAAGCCTCAAGAATAGAAAGGCTAGATTGGACTTTGCTAAAGAACATCTAAAAAAGCCAGCACAGTTCTGGAAAAACATTCTTTGGGCACATGAAACCAAGATCAACCTCTACCAGAATGATGGCAAGAAAAATGTATGGAGAAGGCGTGAAACAGCTCATTATCCAAAGTATACCACATCATCTGTAAAACACGGTGGAGGCAGTGTGATGGCATGGGCGTGAATGGCTGCCAGTGGCATTGGGACACTAGTGTTTATTGATGATGTGACACAGGACAGAAGCAACCAAATGTATTCTGAGGTGTTAAAAAAAAAAGCATTAAAAAGGAGGAAACCCAGCATCTGGTGATGTCCATGAGTTCAAGACTTCAGGCTGTCATTGCCAGCAAAGGGTTTTCAACCAAGTATTAGAAATGAACATTTTATTTCCAGTTATTTAATTTGTCCAATTACTTTTGAGCCCCTGAAATAAAGGGATTGTGTTAAAAAAATGCTTTAGTTGCCTCACATTTTTATGCAATCTTTTTGTTCAACCCACTGAATTAAAGCTGAAAGTCTGCACTTCAACTGCATCTGAGTTGTTTCATTTAAAATTCATTGTGGTAATGTACAGAACCAAAATTAGAAAAAAGTTGTCTCTGTCCAAATATTCATGGACCTAACTGTATCTTATTAGATCACTCAAAGTTTAAATTTGATTTTTACTGAACACTTCAAGAAAGTGCAAAATAAGGAAAATATAGAAATCATTACAGAAGATTAAATGGTATTCTTATAGATATCCTTCTAACCTTTCACTGTCTGTTTTTTCCACCAAGCACTGTAAAACTGCATCTAGTCTGTTACGGGCACTTGCTGCCTCGAGATCTGTAAGTAAATGGAAAAACAAGAAAAGCATTTGTGATATAAAAGAAAATGACTTAAAACCTAGCAGAACTAGTCAAAAAAACAGAATAACAGCCAGCAATAACTGGATTACTTTAAGCTAGCTGTGGAAAGATTTTCTGGAATCTGACCATAGGATGCTCAAGGCTTTGCATAAAATAAAAAAAACTTCTAAGTAATACCAACTATTTCACTAGTAACATTATGTAACAAAATTACAACTACCAATAAGAAATTATGAAAATTGTAATCTTTTAGCTTAGTAACGTAATTTTCATGTTTACATTTCTTTGCTTTAGCTATAAATACTATCTGTACTTCAGATTGAGGATAACCTTTTATATAAAATGAACAAATAATTTAAGCTATGCAAACCCACTTGTTTTATTTCAAAGTTATGAATCTTGTAGTAGCCAATCTACAAAGCATCAGGACAGCCCTAATTATGAAACCAGTCCATCAAAGAATAATAATAATTAAAAAAACAAACAAAGCCATTTCCTTAATGTTTGTTAAAAAGTATTTTAAAAGTGAATTTATACATTTTATTAACATATACATGCAGAATAATTTTCAAACCTGTTTTTTCGGTTTTGATTTTCACATTCAGCATTGTAAACTTTAAATGACTTCAAACTGTAAAGAAAATATCAGCATTTAATAATCATATCAAATTAAAATAAGTAAATAACAAGAGTTTCAGGAAAGTCTGTAGATATAAAAGTGCTATTGCAATTCAGTGTTAAGAGCCTTGTAACATTAGATAGTAAAATAATCAATCAAAAATCTGGTATTAAGGTGGACACAAATAAGCAGTAACTTATTAGTAAAAGCAGATATACCGAAATTTAACATTGGTTTAGGAAATGTTAAAAATCTGAAATGAATATATAGCATAAAAACACTAATCCAACAAGTTTCCTGCATCGATGACTTACAAATAACACATGTATAATAAGTAAATATTATAAAGCAAAAAAAAGAGAGGGTAAAATAAGTCAATTGTATAACAAACTCCAATTAACAAAAATTAATTCTTGCAAAAGAATTGCCCCAGCACCCATTCCCCGACTCCAAAAAAATTACTAGAATAATAACTACTGTACATGTAATTACTGCTGCAGAAATCCTCTGGAAACTATTCTGCAAACGCTTCGTCAAACTCATACAGGTGTAGTGAAAAATTCAGATCGCCGTGAAAATAGGATTCCGTACCTCACGCTCTAAACCAAACGTGACACCAAAACAACTAAACCACCAAACCAGGTTCTAACATGGCACTTGAAACAGTAAAGGGGATAACCCCCCCCGTTCTTCCGTCCTATATTTGTACTGTATAACATTGCTCTTAAAAGACTAAGGGGAAGCTCATTGATGGCATGTACATACATCAATTGCGCCTCAAAACTCCATGGGGGATCAACCCCAGCCCCTGACCTTCGAAAAGAGAAAATATGTAATTTATTGGGCTGGCATCTAGCGCCATTAATTTTGAGTTTTAATTAACCATGGCCGTGAGTGCTTCTGTGTGAACGGTTGTGCTAAAGTGATCGCATTTGAATGATTGCAACTTAAGACGTTAACTACAGCTACAGTAAGTAACGGAATGTTAATGTAGCCAACTAGTCGGTTAGTGTAACTGTCAAATTAAATTTAGCAACATTACATTCAGTAAATGACATTGATGCCGGTAGTATGGAGTGTGTAAGACGTTGTGAATGGGTGACTACTTGACTGACAATATGTACAGAGATCAAAAACATGCGTACCCTGTATATAAAAGTATGTCTGTATGTTAATAAACTTCCGCTTTTGAAAGAAAGGGTCTGCAGCCACTGAGGACGAGGCAACAAGGCACCCAGAAAAAGTAAAAACACAGGTCTATTTATTGATCCCTTTGACGTAAACAATATAAGGATTGTATCTTCTTTAAAATAAATCAGTATTTTGGAATAGAGGTTACTTGCAGATATAGGTTGACAACTATCAAGTGGATTTTTTACATAATTTTTTGACTGACATGGAGCTGCACAGAGAACATAAATGTGTATATTAAAGTATGGTTGTATGTTAGTATACCCCAGTGTAAATGTTTGATATGTTTTTACTGTGATTTGGTCACCGAAGAATAAACTGAAAATGAAATCTGGCTTGTGGTGTATTTCAGTTACTGCAGACCAATAACATTTTCCAATTCATAATTCAATCTTAATTATATATAGAATAAATACACCCCGATTATCATTATTAAGTACAATATTCATAAGCAGTAGAGTACTGAAGATGATTCCTTTAAATTTGAGTTTGGCAAGTTTGCATTTAATAGCCCAAGGAAAGATGTGTTTTCAGCACTCTTTAATATATTTCTATTACGTTATCCTCCTATGATATTAATAACTGTTATACAATGTAATTTCCCCTTGTTATAGACTTTAAATGTGCCACACCATGATACTTATTAGCCATCCCACTAAAAATTTTCTGGAGGCGCCCCCGATGTCAAGTAAGATTTGCAACGCACACCGTTTGTTTTGATTCGCTGAATCACAAATCATCGATATTATTGTACATTATTCATTAGATAACTGTCTATAAAATCCCTACAGCAATACTCAGACTTTCCGCATATTTAGCGATATAAGTAACTAAAATATTAAAAACTAAACCAAAAATAAAATGTTAATAAATACCTGCTTTCTTCTCTGTCTACTGACATTCCAATATCAGACTTTCCTCTTCCGCGCGCACCTTAAGCTTGACTTTGATTGGAGGAGCAAGTCATCACCTTCGTGCTCTGAATGGTGAACATAGCTGTCATTCAACTCTTCTCCTTAATTTGATTGGTACAAAAACACATTTCAGCGAAGACATCATTTGAAAGAGTTTTTAATGGATTAATGCTAGTTTGACTCCTACAGTTTCTGAACTATGTAAATGACAACGATTAAAATTATATTATGAACAAAAATGTACTCGCTATATATACACGCCATTTCGCTTGGACCGTTGCATTGTGGGAATCGTAGTTTACTTGCCATGTTCCGTTTGTTGCCTGGTGACAGGCTTGTCCCGGAAGAGCGGGCATTTCAGTTCGATTTCAGTTGAGGAGGAAGAGTGCTACAACCTTGCACTGTAGCTGTTTCCTAGAATGTCTAAACTGCTGAAGTAAGTGAATATGTGACAGTAGGGTAAGTTAATTTTATGGGTTATGTTTTTTTTGTAGGAACAAAACATGTTTTTAATTCGAAAACGACCAATAAGGCAATGATACACATTGTTTTGTGGTATTAGTCAAAACACAGCCTTAATTGAATGCAAGCTTCCAAAAAAGTAGTCCAGAATTTAGAAGCATGTGCCCAACCACGCTGAGCTGGTTTATGGTTCACCGTGAATCTGACCTGGGTTAAGCGGGTTTGATCATTAAAGGATTAGTGAACATTTATCAACATTGCTTTCAGTAATAATAAAAAAGCAAATAATTTAAATAAAAACTACCCTTATTGATAATGGCAAAAACACAGAAATAATTTGAACTGATATTTCTAATATTTTAACAACCATTTAAAATTTTTTGCATATTGTCTTCTTAAAGCAATAAATAAATAAATGCCCGATTGGTTCTGCATCGATCTATCCCATAACGCTTATTTCAGGTTTCCTCAACGTCCTCTGGCATTATGTGTTCAGCTAGGTAGATAGATATGCAATATCTGTTTCAATAAAATATTAGAAAAGAAAAAGGTGAAGCACTGAGAAATATTTATCTACAGTGGTACATGAAACATTTGCATTCAGAAACGAAGAAAATTAACAGTTTCTGAGTTTGAAACTCTTGAGTTAGTTGGTCATCTTTTGGCATGGTTCACGTCTTATTATTGTGTGACTGTTGGTTAAGAAAAGAAACCGTTGATGGCCCCTTTTCATAAAAAAAAACAATTCCATTCTTATTAAATCAAAAGAAATCCAGTCCACTAGCATCAGTAACTGGTTTCAAATTAAGAAAGTGACTGTGATAGGAACTTGTAGCCACTGCAGCTCTCCGGGATCTTTATTTGACACCTGTAAACCCACATGACTGACACATTTCCTTTTAGTAGTAATGAGTGTTTCCTCTTTATCAAGTACACTACTTCTCTCCATATTGTCATGTGGATGATGAAATCCTATCAGTTTTCAGATGTGCCTTTGCAACATCAAGTACAGGACCTACTCAAGCATACTGTCAGTAGAATTTGATTTTTCACTTCTTTAAAAGCGGTTTTTATTATCAGGTCAGTAGATCAGTCCTGTACTAAACACAAATGTCTTTGTTAATTGGAATAAAGTAAGTTTCATTTCCTAATCTGCAGGAAACCTTGAAGGGCTAAATATGGTGTCAAAGTCATCCAGGTGGAAACTATTTTAAGCTTGTTATAGCCCATGTTTCTTATGTAAAATCCTATATATATTTTATAAATTAAATTTCATCCTTTGCTGATAATAAGATTGAAATCAAAATAAACCATGTCAGACCTTTTTGAAATTTATTCAGATATTGTGACCACAATCACAAATAAAACTCTTCCCGTGCCTTAGTAGTATATGTACAACACCCTTTAAAATGAGGTTTATAACTGCATTCAGGTTTCATCAGTGACATTCCAGTTCATGTACAAAGGTAATTTGGCTTTACTTGGTATAACACGAAAGAAAAACTTCTGATCATATTGGTTTCCTCGTTGATATATTCTTATTAATTTATGTTTTTGGCTGCATAGATCTGAGATATTTGATTTATTGTTATTGAAAGATACAAATCAGAAGAGAGATATAAAATGATTTTTAAGACATTAAGAACCATCAATATTTGGAAAAAGTACAGCCTTATCAGGACATTGCAAAACGTATGATATCCCTCCAAATTCAGAATTCATTAGTAGGAAAATGTGACCTTTCTTCAAAAGAATATCTTTTAAATGTCATTTTTTCCTTCAGACTGTGTACTTTATTTTAAGTCTGGAGAGTAAGAGAACCATGACAGGGTCATCATTTTTCTTAGACAGCAATTTTGTTTGTGAATACTGATTTGTGCTTTGGGTCTTTGGCTAGATTGATGGTCTCCTTGTAGCCTTTGCAAAGACAGCCGATTTGTTATCTTAGCTACACTACCTGTCAAATATCATAATGCAGCTATCTTTAACACCAGGAATCATCTGAAGCAAACAGCCAAATAACCTTCAAATATTCATTATTATATATTACAGTAGATTCAGTTCTGCATAAACATCCACCACTTATTGTCAATGCTAATACTGTTATGTATTGGCAACCTTGTTTTGTTTTTATTTTTTAACAATACCCAGTTTTGATCTAGCTTTAAGTGCTATTGTCAAACTCTTGATTGTTTCATTTGTTGGTTGATCCTAATTAAATTTGTGTTCTAAAAACGTCTAAGGATGGACTGGTATCTAATTGTAAATATGTGGACTTGATGACCATGTGATGCAAGTAATTCATAAAATTCTGTGTTTTTATTGTAGGTTCAATTTCTGTTCCTGAAAGAGTATTGTTTGCAACATTTTGTCTGCCTACCTAAAGAAGAATATGAAATCCAGGTAGGGTTTTTTTAAAAAATTGTAGTGTTTTACACAGAATTTCATACTTAAAGTAAGGTTTTAAAAGTTTGAGCATGGTGCTACACGAACGTTTACACTTCTGAAAATGTTGCATTTTTACTACAAATCCTTATTTAAGAATACTGATCCTTACTCTACTTAAGCCAAGAAATGTATTGTTCAGATAAACTGATATAAACATAAATATGTACAAAATTTAATCCACAACCGGGTTAGTAACAAGGTCAACAGTCAGTTAATGAGGTTTTGATTTATACAGGCTTTTAAAAAAATGTACGTTAATCAGCCAAATAAGCCAGTAACCTGGATAAAGTTTGAGTGGCCCACTACTATGTAAAGGTAATAAATAAACAATGTACATAAGCCATTATGAAGGCTAACAGAATGTTAGGTTATATAACATGATGTGTAAAGTATAAATCTAAGGCGGTTATGCTTAAGTGATATAATTCACTAATGAGGCCTTACCTGGAGTAAAGTGTGTAGAGTTGGTCTCTGGGCTACAAAAAAAAGACATAGCAGGTGCTAGAAAAAGTCCAAAGGAGAATGGCTAGGCTGATTTCAGGAATGAAAGGCTTGAGCAATGAGGAAAGATTAAAGGAAGTTGAACCTATAAAGTTTAAGCAAAAGGAGATTAAGTAGTGACATGATTACATTTTTTTAATTATGAAAAGATTTAGTACTGGATCCTCACTGTTAAAAATGAATTCAACAAAAACATGGGGACACAGTTGGAAACAAATTTCACTCTAACATTAAAAACGTTTAATATACAGAGACCCAGAACACATGGAATAGCTTATCATGTACTGTCATAGACAGCTGGGCTTTTTATAGATCCTTCAAAACTTGACTTGATGTTATTTTGGAGAAATTTGGTGGATAGGATTGTAAGCTTTTCTGGGCTGAATGTCCAGTTCACATGCACATTTTTCTAATGCTCTAAAAATGCAGTTAGTTTGACTTCAATCAAGCAGTTCAGTGTAATAGACAATACTATGATCTTAATAAACCTTCAATGATCTCTGTAAAAATGTTTCCTCTTATTTTGGTAAAGTTAAAAAAACATAACACAATCTTTTGGAAATATCTAGTCTATGATAAATTGCCTATAAATTGTGCAATTTGAACATTATGGTGACACTTGCAAAAACATGAAATATCCCTTTTGTACAGCCAATGTGCATGTTACTGCAGTAAAAAATCGATTATCTGTCACTCATTTACCCACCAGTCTCCATTCACTGTCAGGACAAAAAAAAGAATTGTGCATGCCAGCGTCTACCTATTACTACTGCCGCACGATACACTGTGAGCTGTGCATGTTGGAACAACCATTCCTTCTTCTAGGGCATAGTGTTCTTCACCAGCACTACATGTGATGCTGCATGTTGAAATCACAGTGTTAGTTACATACCTTAAGCTTTACTAGTGATTCATAGCTTTTCTTATTTGTTATATTTAAACTACTACACATTGTTATTGCTGACAAACATATGCATGTGGTGTTGGAATTGTCACAAACAACTGAAGTTATTAAACGTTTACAAAATAGCAAAAGCACTTCAAGTATTGCTTCACTTTACAGAGTAGGTAGAACAACAATGAACAATATAAAGTGTGATGCCGACAAAATTGAAAAAGTGTCGAAAATGGAAACCACTGATGGTAATGTTGTTCTGTATTAATGTTAATGTTCTTCAGTATTGTAATTTTATTTTTAAATTCTGTTATGTTTTGTTAATATGTTGTGACATGCAAGCAACTTGTGATGTGCTGTACAGGAGCAGAAAAGGCAGAATGCTGGGTGAAGGGCACCTGTTCTATGAGGGGTGGACACGCCTCTTAGGAGAGGAGTTACAGGAGAAGTTAGGAGAAAAAGAAAGGTGCGGTGAAAGGACGTTTTGAGTAGGGAGTCAAGAGACAATAAGGAGTGTTTGTGGTATAGAAAAAGACAGAATGTGAGTGGCAGGAGATAATTATTGGTAGGGAAAGCCTTCTTTTAATGTTTTGGAAAGTTGTTCTGTAACCCAGATAGCACAGTATAAGACAGGGCACTGTTTGTTATTGAACGAAGACTCCAAGTAAAATGTAAAAAAACTCAAGAACGTCTGAGTTGTATTTGCTTATTACGCTGGTCATTACAATATTAGATGAATGAATTAATTTTGTTAATACTATATTATATTTTATTAAAATACAGATAAAATTCCGTTACAACAAACTGCCAGGGACCTAAAAAATATTTAGTTGTAATAAATTCCGTAGTAATGACATTCTGCATTTGTCACTATAGTCCTTTCTTTAACTTGCGTCCATGTTAATTTTAATCTCCTTCTGTCTACAAATTATGCTGACGAGAATTTTTCTCTGCATTTCCTTGCGATAATACACTTTCAATGTGTGAATGATGCTCAAATCCAATGGTTGAAGCATTGCTGTGCAACTGGGTGGGAGGAATTCAACGTGAACATTATCTAAATGTAGAAGCATGTTGTGGGCAGCACAGTTATCAATCAGAAGCCGAATCATCCTTTTTTTGTTCTTGTTTGTGAGGTTTCTAAACTCTTTTGGGGTCTCCCCCCCCCCCCCCACCAAAGGGAACGAAACGCTGAAGTGCGTCCCGAAGCGTGATTCCCGCATCTGTGGAAGATTGTCCGTTGCTGGGGCAGGGCAACCACAGGCTTACAGCGCTGCAGTGAAGCGCCACAGAAGCAAATCCTAAAAGATCGTGGTCAAGCTATAAGTCCCTGTCTTGCACCCCAAAACACGAGGCTGAGTCTCAGTACTTCAGCAAAAACAGCTTTATTCAGCTTGAAACAGGAACAGCATGGTTATTTATTGTAATGTGATCTACCACTCTCCTATACACAGACAGAGCAGTCAGGCAGGGTTGTGACCAGGGGCCTCATGCATAAGGCCGTGCGTAGAATTCGCACTATAACATGACTTAAGCAAAAAAGCCTAAATGTGCTTATGCACAGAAAAATCCAGATGTAGGAATCTGTGCGTACTCCAACTTCCACATTGTTCCGCTACATAAGTTCCGGTCTGCATGAAAAGTAACGCACGTGCATGCGACTGCTGTCCCGCCCCAATTCCTCCCAGAATTACGCCTCTTTGAATATGCTAATCAATATAAATAGCTCTTAAGCTCAGTGTTCTATGAAAAGACAATGGGAAAAGCATGGGGGAAAATATAAGAATTTCAGCGAATACCAAGTGGAGGCAAAGGAAAAACATACTATTTGTTGATTTAAGCAGTGGTATAAACAACAAAAGGAAGTTGATCGAGTGACATAGCGTGTTGGAGAAACTCGAAAGCTCAAGTTCACAAAGTCGCACAGTGCCCGAAATAAAAAGGAAGTTGTCACATATCAAAGTCACTGTAAAAAGGCGAGTCGTAGCCCACCATCTGAGTGTTATATGAAAGCTTATTAGGATACAGAGAAAAAAAAAGGCACACAGTGGGGGGAAAAAAGAGCATGAAATGTCAACTTCAATCTCAAAATTTCCACTTTAATCAGGTAGTTTATTTTGTCATTAAAGTAGAACATCATAAACTTTATCTTAAAATCGTTTAATTAACCAGTTTCTAAAATCACATCTTGTATGTCTGTAGTACTAGGGTGTTGTACCGTGTTAGCCATTATGAATGTAGAGAAGAGCCAAGCAAAATGACACCTTTTATTGGCTAACTAAAAAGATTAAAAAATTAATAGGTTCATACAGGCTAAGATTAATTTAACAAGAGAGAGAAAAACAATGTATGGTCAAGAGATTTTTGGATAAGATAACTGTCCAACAAAGTCCTTTGAAGTCTGTGATGAGTTTTTCAAAACAATATGGGTCTGTCAGTGGTTATCTGTGTCAGTCTGAGAGATGCAAACAATCGTCATATCTGGCCATAAAACTCTTGTCTCTATTCAAGCCATGCTGTAATGTATTAAATTTTAACATGAGCTTAACTTCCCATTCTTTTCTCTCTTGCTGTGTTTTGAAGTTGCCCATAAGTACTGTGACTTTAAAGTCCCTCTCACAGTGTCCATGGCTGTTGAAGTGGGCCGCTACAGGAACATCTGTGTTGCCATGTTTAATGTGGAATCTGTGCAAATTCATTCTCTGGCGGAGTGTTTGTCCAGTTTCTTCCACATAGAGTGCAGTGTCAGGACATTTCATGCAGAGAATTAGGTAGACTACATTGGATGATTTGCAGGAAAATGATCCCTTTATGTGATGTTCAAGTCGGCAGTGTGGTATAACTATACGGTCTGTATTGTAGATGTGGGTACACGTTTTACATCTTTTCTGTAGGCAGGGAGATGTGCCATTTGCTGTTATTTCATTTAGGGAGCTTCGGACAATAAGTTGCTGAAGGTTTGATGGTTGTCTGTATGCCAGAAGGGGAGGTTCAGGAAATACATTTTTCAGTGTTTGGTCGCGGTTTAGCATTGGCTGAAGTTCTTTTATAATTTTTCGAAGTGTTTCAAGATGTGGGTTGTAGGTGACAACAAGGGGGATGCAGTTCTTGTTGTCTTTGTTTTTATATTCCAGAAGGTTGTCTCTGGGTATGGCAGTAGCTCTTCTTATTTGAGTGTCTGTTGTTTTGGGGGTATAACCTTGTTTGATGAAATCTTGTCTGAGCTCCTGCAATTGTTGATCACAGTCTGTCGGGTCTGAGCAAATATGATTGTATCAAATTGCTTGGCTAAAAATAATGGAGCGCCTTATATGCTTGGGGTGGAAGCTGTCACTTCTTAGGTAGGACCGTCTGTCTGTTGGTTTGTGAAAAACAGAAGTTACAAGGGTGTTGTTTTTTAGTTGAACAGTGGTGTCAAGGAAGCTGACTTCTGTTTTTGAGTAATTCAGCTTCAGCTTTATGTTGGGGTGAAAAGAATTATATTCATTATGAAAATGGAGGAGGTCCTTCTCACTGGCAGTCCAGATTATGAAGATGTCATCTATGTAACGGAGATATAACATTGGTTTTAAGATGCACATTGACATGAAATCTTCCTCCAATTTTGCCATAAATAGGTTTGCATAGTGAGGTGCAAAACGACAGCCCATTGCAGATTCCACATTAAACATGGCAACACAGATGTTCCTGTAGCGGCCCACTTCAACAGCCATGGACACTGTGAGAGGGACTTTAAAGTTACAGTACTTATGGGCAACTGCAAAACACAGCAAGAGAGAAAAGAATGGGAAGTTAAGCTCATGTTAAAATTTAATACATTACAGCATGGCTTGAATAGAGACAAGAGTTTTATGGCCAGATATGACGATTGTTTGCATCTCTCAGACTGACACAGATAACCTGTCTACAGACCCATATTATTTTGAAAAACTCATCACAGACTTCAAAGGACTTTGTTGGACAGTTATCTTATCCAAAAATCGCTTGACCATACATTGTTTTTCTCTCTCTTGTTAAATTAATCTTAGCCTGAGTGAACCTATTAATTTTTTACATTTAAGATTTTTCCTTTAAAGATTTACCATTGTTGTTTCTTGTCCTAGTGTGTGGATATAAACACAGGAAACTTCAGTTTCTGTATTGCATCTTGCCTGAAGAAGGGGCCTGAGTTGCCTTGAAAGCTTGCATATTGTAATCTTTTTAGTTAGCCAATAAAAGGTGTCATTTTGCTTGGCTCTTCTCTAAAATCACATCGTAATTAAAGTAGCACGTTAAATGCTTTGTTTTGTATGTGTTCTTCTATGTGCTCTATGTGTGTGAATCACTACATGCTTCTTAAACCAGCTTTCTCTTCCTCCAAAAGGACACAGAATCCATTACATTCGTGATATTACAGCTCTCTGAATAATTAAAATACTGAGATGTATACTTGATATCATTTTCATAATGATAGGAGTTAAAGCATGTTATTAAACATGGGTTTCACGGTGGCACAGTGATTGTGCATGACCTTCGATGAAATAATTTATTGCAGCAGTACTCAGGTGCGGCTCTTGGCAGAGAAAGAATCGGTGGCCCCTTCGCCCGCCAATGTCAATATGGTATCTTATGCGCGGCAGATGGTCATGTCTGTTGCGGACACTGCATAGCAGCCTCGTGCTCATGACACAAGCGTTTAACTTTTGCTGAAATTTGCCGCTGCGTTTTTAGCTGTATTGTTATTTTCTCTTTCTGTTTTATATTCAATATATATTGGCTTGGCGGCCCTGTGCAGGTGCACAGTTTGCACATGCCTAAGGCCGCCTCTGTAGTACTGTGGCTTTCAAACGTACTAACCTCCAATTCTTGTCCTTCCTTTTCTTTCTCCAAGTAACCGATCGCCACACAATCAGCTCTGCAATAGACATTAAGCCATCTGTAAGCTTATAACATCGATTTTTCAAAACTTTTAAGGAACATTGAAATATCTTCGTAGTACATGTTTAATTATTCTATCCTTCACGCCAGTCCCAGTGAAGCATACAGTGCGAGGCAGGAACAATCGAGAGCGGAGCGCCAGATCCTTGCTAGCGTGTCCTTTAATTATTAACAATATAGATTATTTAAATGAAGTCAAAGTTTTATCTGTATAATATAATAAACATATTTTGCTGCATTTCATCTTAAAAATTATATCGTCATCATATGTAAATACGTGCTTTATAAAGTGGCTCAGGTTGTGCAATATTTACAGTGAGGTAACTGTACTAATAAATACTAACAGTTCTACAAGGAGCAGTAGATGGACAGATTGAGTGCATTTAGAGCTCTTGGGATGAAACTCTTTCTGAACCTTGAGGTCCATACAGGAAAGGTTTGAAGCGTTTGTCATGTGAGAAGCAGTTCAAATAGGAAGCATGGCTGAGGCAGTGTGTGCTTGATGCTGTATACCGATAATTCTCTTTCCGATCCGCTGCTCCGAGTGGTGCAGTGAGAGTAATATGGAAAAAGATGATCTGCTATGACAACCCCTAAAGGGTGCAGCTGAAAGAAGAAGAAGAAGGTGCAGTGAGAGTAACAACGTTAAAGCAGTTATGGTATTTGGAATAGTTTGACCATTCTGTGGACCATTATATTGTTACAAGTTAATTACAATCAGCTGCATTAAACTAATAAACAATATGCGGTTAGTTTCAGTGTATTTATAAAGCCGCGTCAGGGATGTGGACCTGAAAAAGAAAGATAAACCACACAGGAACAGTAGCACTGCTTTGACACTGGGTGCCGCCAGTCTGGAAAACCGAGCAGAGAACTTGCGTATGACAGGGTATGAGGTACCGTGGAAATGTGCGTGTCTTTACGCATTTTATACATCAAGATTTGAACGTGGAAACGTTCTTACGCAACATTTCTGTGCGTACGCACCGTTTATACATGAGGCCCCAGATTAGTGGCCAAGTAATACTGTTCCCTGCATTTACGATGCTCCTTGCATCACCCATCGAGATATTTTCTGTTTGCTTCGGTGAAGAGCCGCAGCAGAGCTGTGAGCCTGCTGTTGCCCAGGCAATGGATAAACAGTCTTCTACAGACCCGGTGATCACACTTTGGGACGCTCTTTGCCGTTTTGTCCAGTTGGAGGACATTTCAAGAGAGTTTAGAAACCTCACATTTTCTTGAATGAGTGCTGCATTAATAGGAATGTTTCTTGAATGAGCATCAGTGAACCACATTAAAACGTCTGTTTCGGTGTCTTCAAATGCAGCAGTTCGCATACGTTTGCAACCCGAGATTTTTCTTCTTTTTTTGCTTGGTCTTTCAAGAAAGTTGACAGTGTCGATGGCGAAATTCCAAATTCACTGGCAACGTCTTTTTTTTTCTTTTTGCTGGAATCGAGAGCTGCAAAAATGTAGTTTTTTTTTCTAATATAAACTGTTATCGTTTTTTTGTCTGCCATTTCTATAGGAGGGTGACAATGAGTTAAATTCCAGTGGATGTTTTTCAAATGTTGACGAGCAATAAGCAAGAGGTATCACTGAAAACCACTGAAAACAAAAACAGCAAAAGAAAAAAAAACCAAAACCGCACAAGGAAAGTTCGAAGAAAGAAAAAAAATTACAATGTTTCTGTTTGGGGGATTGTTGTGTACAACTGAGCTGCGACTACAGATCTAACTGCTTTGTGGCTGATTCACTAAGGCATTTCAAGGTCTTATGGGCACTTCATTGTAATGAAAGCATCTGCTGGATGTATTTTGTAGTAACAAGCTTTCTATAGACTTGTGTCATATGCAGAAACTGTCGGGACCATAAAAATACTACGTTGTAATTGAAATTTCGTTGTAAATATATTCACTGCAGCAGAATTTTACCTGTATTTTTTTTTGGTACTATTCACTAAACTAATCTAATCTACTGCATGCCATTTTCAAAATAGCTGTTTTGTTATCTGTCTTTTCTCTTACCTGTCACGGCCTCGATCCTGACCCCTGATGGATAATTGAGGTTTTATTGTACCTCTAAACAATTTGACACAAGCTGAGTAGCAAAGCCTCAGTAATAATTACAGTCCAGACATTGTTGGTATGTTCTTTCAATGTCTGAATGAGTGTTTCTGTAGATACTATTTGTTTTGTTTCACATCAAAAACATTTTTCAGTTAGGTCAATTTCTGACTCTGACTTAAACTGGTGTTAAGTGTGGACATGTACGTGAGTGTTTTCTATGATGGATTTCTTACTCATTAACAAGTGGTTCCTGTCATTTAGCCTAATGTAATGAAAAAAATTTGTTTGGTTCCTGTTGCAGCTGTTAAAAGTATATGTCATATCTTAAAAAATGTAAAAATTCACTAAAATTCACAGGACATTTATAATAAATAAATTCTATTTAGTAAATTATGAAATAATATATATTGAATGTGTGCTGCTATTGAATTTGTGCTAAATGAAGGGTTATCATATTTTCTAGCAATACTAGAGATTAAATTAGTTTTTAATTTTGGTAAATATAAGACTCCGATACTTCAAGGTTTGAAAATATAAGAATAGACACATGATTTTTTTTAACAAAACTCAGAAACGGCAAGAGAAAAAAAGTTGTATTGTAATAATTATTACACCAACTGTATAACAAATGATTTCTTAACTTTTCAGTGATAAATTTTGTATTTTGCAGAATTAATTACTAATTCATTAATATTAAGTTGAGATAAGCTGAATATATACTGCAAGCATTTTTTATTTCATGTGTTTTTATAGTTTTCTTGTAATTTTGGTGTTTCAGTGGTGTTTTATTCTCCAAACGGAATCCATTTCCTGAAAAACGCACTTCCAAAAGCCACTATAACCCTTCAAAAGTCAACTCCATCTCCAAACAGCAGAGAAAAACGGTACAAGTATTCTTTACAAAGATACAAAATAATTAGTTTTTAATCAATGTTTCAGTTAAAAAATATAAAAAATCATTTGTTAATTGAAACATACAAGTAAAATGCTCTGAGATATAATTTGAAAAGTTCATTATATTTTAATATCTGGGAGAGAAAACAGTCTTTCATAAGCTGTTCAGGCAGTAGCCTTTTGCAGAAGCTCTGTGTTCTCTCTATTTTTCTTTTTGTTTTTGAACTTATTTTACTATATATTTGTGTATTTACTGTAGTTATTTACTTATTTCTGTAAAAAGTCAAATTTGCCCATTGGAGCAAATAAAGTTCTGCCTGTCTATCCTGCATGGATATAAGCCTTAATTTGTAAAGACAAGTTTATTTATAAAGGAATAATAGCTGTACATAAATGTAATGTATTTATGCAGTAAGTCATGGATGATTTTACTATAGTGCTAACTGCATATTTGATGCTTTTGTATACCCTTGAATGCTTTCTTTACTACTATGCACTGTTTGGTCCTATAACAATCAATTGCATCCAGTTTCTTAATATTCACCAATTCTCAGTATTTTGTTGTGCACTGAAGTTATTGATATGTATATCAGTAAGTGCTTATAATTTATCTTCAGTGCAATTCACCAGCATTCAAAAGAAGATGTTGCACAAAACTAAGGAAATTCAAATGACTGAAGTCTTTAAAACTTATGTGCAAAAAAATAAACTATGAGCACAGGTTCCTCATCATAGGCTAAAACAAATTAGTGATTGTGACATCACTGAAGCCTCATTGAGGCGATTCCTGCCTGACTGAATTCCTGGAAGATTGCAGTAACTGCATGGTTTTCTTCCTGTTAATTTCTTTATTAAAACATAACTATTGCTCCTGATAGGGAAAGCATTATTGGCTTAATTTTCAGTTTACTCACTTGGTAAGGTTCAGAATCCGTGATCACTTTTTTCTTAACCAGGTATTATTTGGAAAAAAAAAAGATGCAAACAACCAAATATTAAGTTGGCAGTGCCAATAATTTTGTCCGGCCCATTTTTGGAGTTCTGTGTGACATGATGTCAGACTTGTCTTTGTTTCTCTGTTTTTTTGTGTTGTTCCAATGCACATAAAGGAAATAAACATGTGTATACCAAAACATTTGTAATTGCAACAATTTTCTGGGAGAAATGGTACATTTTCTGGGAAAATTCCAGGGATGCTGATAATTTCGGCCATGACTGTAAGTATAGTCCTTTTTACACCAGTGTATGTTATATAAAATAATTTCTTAAATAAAATATTTGTTTAAAAACTAGAGAAAAAAGATATGTTATTAGTCTAGTGCATAAAACATTGTGATATTATACTCAAAAAAGAAAAATTAGCAATAATCATATAATATAAAGATATTAAAAGTAACAAAAGGGAACATTTACTACTAAAGTTCATCACTGGTATGTTTCAGGAGATGAAAAATGGAAAAGCCTTGTTTTATGAAGTAAAACAAAACCATAAAATCATTTTCTTATCATGGGATATTCATTTTTTTGTTTCCCCTATTATTTCAGGCTTTAAGTCCAGTTCGGCTTCTACAACATCAACCTTTGCCAACAAAACATCAATCTGCTCCTCTTGCTCAAGCAGAACGCCCTGTTACCACCAATTCTGATTCCCAACATAAAGAGACCCTTGTCTGTGATGACCAGGCAAGCTATGATGAGGCATGGCCATCAACTGAGATAAGCTCTTCGTTATCTCCAACTTCTCAGGGGGAAAACTCAAACAGTGTTCTAGAGAGCTCACTAGAAGCTCAGAGGAGCAAAGGAGGGATATTCCAAACATCAGAACAAACCTCAAGAGAGTCTGTATTGGCCAAGTATGTATTCTTTCACTTTCTATTCATTTAAAAAAATAATATATATATATATATATATATATATATATATATATATATATATACATACAGGTATATATGTCAGGTCAGGTTGGGGAGCATGCACTGGTACCGTGCATTGTCAAACCCATCACACAATAAAATAGCTCAAGATCCTGGTTGGCAACCCCCCCTTTGCAGACACGTGGTCCAGTACCACCCCCCGAAAATGACCATCTGTCTGCTGCAGCCAGGTGTTACATGGGCATCCCCTTGGTCTGGTCCAGCCCCTCGAGTCCTCAACAGTGAGGATCCTGTGAGCTGGATCACCCTTGGGGAATTGTGCCACATGGCTAAAATGCACACAATTTACCTTACAATGCAGGTAATGTGCCTCATTCTGGACTCCGTGGGCAACGGTTCATTCGACACAAAGTCAAACCAGCGGTACCCAAGGATTCTTCAAAGAGACCCAGTACCAAAGGAGCCCAGTCATTGTCTCAAGTAACTAGATAGCATCCATGTCTCACAACCATATAGCAAAATAGGAAGCACCAGGACTCTAAAGACTTGGACCTTCGTCCTTTTGCATAGATACCGGGAGTGCCACACACCCCTTTCCAGCGACCCCATATCCCCCCGCTCTCCCAATTCATCTTCTGACTTCATAGGAAGAGTCACCAGAGACATGAAAGTCACTGCCAATGTAAGTTAACCTCTCAGCAGGGCTGACAATCTCAATGTCATTAATGGACTGGATCTTGGTTTTTATGCAAGACACTTGCAAGCCCAGACACTCAGACTTCTTGCTTAGTCTCTTGATAGCCACAATCAGAGCCCCCATTGACCACGAAGTCAAGATCTGTGAATCTTTCTTCAACAGATGCCTCACAGCTGCTGGACCCCACGAAACTACCCAACACCCATTCCATGTAAGCATTGAACAGAGTAGGAGCAAGAACACAACCCTGACGAACCCCAGAATCATCTGAGAAAAACGCAGAGGTTCTGCTCCACACTGCACAGTACTTCCAGTAGCACTGTACAGGCTGGCCATGACATCCAGCATCCAGTCTCGGAATGTCCCACAGGGCAGCTCAATTAACTGACTCAAATGCTTTACAAAAATCAATAAAGGATGCAAAGAAATTACTGATATTCACGTTTGTGCTTCATGAGAACCCTCAGTGCCAGGATGCAGTCGATGATAGGCTTCTTAGGTGTAAAACCACACTGCTCTGGTCGCTGGTAGGTGAGCAAGTGATCGCGGATCCTACTGAGGATGAGCCTAGCAAAGACCTTACCCGGCACAGAGAGCAGTGTTATCCCCCTGTAGTAGTTGCAATCCAGGCGATCACCCCTCCCTTTCCAGATAGGGACGACAAGTCCTGTTTTCGTCAGTTGGGATGATGCCCGTCTCCCAAATGGAAGCAAAGATTGCTTGCAATTCAAGGAGAACAACCTTACCATCAGCCTAGAGAAGTTCACTCCGGATACCACAGATCCCTGCAGCCTTCCCTACCTTCAGCTGGTTCACCACCTGTGCAATCTCAGTGAGACTGGGTGGTTCACATCTAATTGGAGGATTACCCTCAAGAACCAAGGACCCAGCGATATGCAACGTCCTAGCTGGAGGATCAGCTTTAAACAACTGCTCAAAGTAGCCAGCCCAGTGGGTCACAACTGCAGTGCCATCCATAAGGAGCGTTCCATCACCTGCCCTGACTGCGACTCTCTGAGGAACAGATTCTGATGTGCATAATGATTCAATTCATCTAGGTCACCAGACCCATTGGGGACCGACACATTCCTCATAACCAGCCCTGTCAGTGGTCGCATTGAAATCACCCATGACCAGAGGAGTGTCACCTTGCGAGCACCCGTCAACCTCGGAGCCAAGCTGTGAATAAAATGTCTTTTTAGATAGAGGAACTGTTTTTTGTACTTCCACTAACAATTATGTTATTAAACATACCATAATTAAAAATAAGGCAAAAAATGTGTACAATACAGTAGATACTGGAAATTTTAAATGCCAAAATGAACTTTGCAACTAAATCGGGAAATGTTTGGGTTTTTCAACTAATATTTGAGAAAACTGAAAAAAAATGTTTTGAATGCTATTATCTCATTTATCACAATTGCTCATTTATTACGATAAACACTTCATAGTAACACTTATTCGCTTCTTTAAATTTGTTTATATACTATGCATACTATGACCATTCTAAATGCAGACAAGGCAATTTTCAGTAATTTATTAATATTCAAAGAGTGCAAGGTCTGTATGGCTCACCTATACCTGTTACATGTTTGTTGCCGTATGCATTATATTATTATACAGTATACAGTATAAAACTTACTTAGGATAAGTATTTTTTTAAATAAGGTAAGAATAAATTGTAATTTCAGCATGAAATTGAGAAATTGTTGAGGCCTAGACAGGCTGTTTTAATATTGGCACACTATTCCACCACTAATACACTTTACTATCTTACTGTAGATACATTGAACGTTTCCGCCATGGTAGGCCACAGAGCCGAGAGGAACGTGAACAAAATTCTGTTGCTGATGGAAAAGGTGGATCATTCTGGTGGTTGGGAACATCTCCTCCCTCTAATTCAACTCCTACCTCAAGTATTGGAAAAGGTATATTATTCTACAGTCATTTTATTAGTAACTAGTAGCATTTTGCAAGTTTATAGTGTCCTTATATTATTCTTTTGTATTTTCACTTTTGTTTTAAAAAATTTTGCCAAATACTGTATAAATATTTTCAAAGTACTTCTGTATACAGCAGCATGGTGGCGCCGTGGGTAGCACTGCTGCCTCGCAGTAAGGAGACCCGGGTTCACTTCCTGGGTCCTCCCTGTGTGGAGTTTGCATGTTCTCCCTTTGTCTGTGTGGGTTTCCTCCGGCTGCTCCGGTTTCCTCCCACAGTTCAAAGACATGCAGGTTAGCTGCACTGGCAATCCTAAATTGTCCCTAGTGTGTGCTTGGTGCGTTAATGTGTGTGTGTGTGCCCTGCGGTGGGCTGGCGCCCTGCCCGGGGTTTGTTTCCTGCCTTGCACCCTGTGTTGGCTGGGATTGGCTCCAGCAGACCCCCGTGACCCTGTTGTTAGGATATAGCAGGTTGGATAATGGATGGATGGATGGATTCTGTATACAGTAGTGTGGTCATTCTTTATTACTTAAGATAAATGATACCAAAGTTTGCACTATTATAAATACATTATGTAAATTGATTACCTGTAATAATAAGAATAATAATTAACTGCTGAGCTGAGAAATTACAAATGCAAACAAATGTAAATGGTGGCTATTATAATTGTTATAGCACAGCCTTAGCGTTTTGAGGTCAAATTCTACCCTGAGTCACTGTGGAGTTTCCAATTTTTCATGTGCATGTTTAATTTTATTTTCTCTGGCACCCCATTTTGCCTTCTACGTCCCAAACAAGTATGTCGCAGATTAATTGGTGACTCTAAACAAACCCACGATGAGTGGCTGAATGTGTTGGCGAGGGAATGTTCTTTGTCATAGACAGAGCCATGTCTTTGTCTTGCAGTTAAAGCTACTGGTATAGGCTCCAGATTCCAAGAGCTAAGCAGGTTCAAAAAGGGGAATGAAGGGATATTAACAACATATCAACCAAAGATTACTGTTAGCTAAATTAATCAGTGGCAAAACAAGTTAGCAGAGTGAGACATTAACATGAGACTATCAATCAAATGAGTGTCCAGAGGAGAGAACTGTTTTGAAATAATTCTTGGAATAGAATTGCATATGTTATTTATATTACTTTCCCTTTTAATACTAGGAAGGTCAGATCAAATTTCATTTGTCAAATATAATTCAGTTATAGAAAAGATGTTTTTTTAAAAGCAAAAATGAACAATTGAATCTATTTACCTCACACTTACTGTATTTCAGCAAAATTAGAACACATAAAAATACATGAATGCAAAACTTGATGGTTGCTGTCCACCAACATATTTTAGACCAAAAAAATTCTTCAGTCAGTCAGTGTTGGTACTTTTGAGCATCTTTCAAAACCTCTACCCCTGTACTCACAATGCCAGTTTTGTGTGTAAATGTTTTCAATTCAGAAAAGGGTACAGCTGTTCTGGTATAAGTAAATTCTTAAAATGATTAATGTGGGAATTTCCCAAATGGCATTTGTGAAAGTGATGCAAGACTTTCCAACTTTTCTCTGAAGAAGCTGCTGCTTTGGAGGAGCACAGATAAATCCATCTAGAAGCATTATCTTAAAAGGCAGCTGACAAGATGTTTTTCTCCACTTCCGAAGTTATCCTGCTGCTATAACCATTGGTTAGCTCATTACAAAAGATGAATGATCCAGTACATTGATTGGCCATGCATGGTCAAGCCCAAACATTTTACCATGCTTTACAGATGAAATAGCCTTCTTTATACCATAACCTGTTTATTTCGTCCCCTAGACATTAACTTTGACATCACTCTGATAAACATTGTCAACAACAGAAAAATGATGGAGCCAAAAAAAAAGGTTTGGGGCAGCCTCCCGTATAATATTCCTGGCTGCAAATGGATAAATTAGTTGTACAGATGTCTACAGGTTCAAGTCCAACACAGTCCAACACAGAATTGTCAAGATGGCAGTTTTAAAGGCAAGCCGCGGAAGTGACGTCATTGATTGGGCCTAAACCAGAAGTTAGGTCGTCAATGTGCCTGGAACCGGGTGACGTCATCAATGGGGTCGGAACCTGAAATGACGTCATAAGGGCCAGCCGGAATTTCCCATAACTGGTCTGTAGAGAAGTGAGATAAAGAGTCCGTGTACTCTGCCACCCCCTGGTCTGGTGTGGAATTACTCTCATTCAGGCCCTTTAGCTGCCTCCCATGCGCATATACCGTATGTGACAACATTTATTTTTATCTTGTCTGTGCATAACAATTTGCTCCAGAAGTCTGCTACCTCATTTCATTACTTTTAAGATATTCAGATCGGTCTTTTCTATATTTGGTACTAATGAGAGATTTTCATGTTACTATGTGGTCTTATACTGTAAATGATTTTTGGATACATTCACCCCTGCTTTATGGAGACTGGTTAAGTTCTTTTAAGTTTTTTTTTTTTTCTTTTTCTTCTTTTTAATATCATTACATCATCAGCTGCAGTTATTTTCCTCATCAATATATTTTGAAACTCTTAGTTTTCCTTTATCTGTTTTTGAACTGCGTGTGTGACTTTTGGAGGACTACTACCTTAGGAAAATTAGACAAGTGAAATACAATTGCTTCTAAATCTTTCATGACTTTAAAAACAAATTGAAGCCTAGAGTGCTTTCTGGCAGCTCACCTTGGTTCATGGCATAGGAAGAACAGAGTATGTGGCTTTGCACATTGTGACAGTAGGGGGCGCTAGTGCTCCCTTGAACCCTCAGGTACCACGCTAGACACCGGATAAAAGTCCAAGACTTCTTTATTAAATGATAATGTGCACAAAGCACCCTCCACACTACTCAAACTAAATAAACACAATAATCCTCTCTCCTCCTCGCCTAGACACTTTGCCCTCCTACCTCCCAGCTCAGCTCAGTGTCTGGACTGGCCCATAGTCCTTTTATACACCCTGACCCGGAGGTGTTCCTGCCCAATCAACCCAGAGTTCCTTATTCCTTCCGGGTCAGGGTAAACAGTACTTTTCTTCAACCCGGGAGCACATCGTTTCTTCCTGTCACATGATCGTGACGTACTCCCGGGTTATAGGGCACATATGAGCCCACGAGCCCCCCTACAGCGACTCCCAGCGGCCCCCAAGGTATCCAGCAGGGCTGTGTATAAACACTACAAGGTCCATGGTGCCCTGCTGGAACTCGGGGCACGATCCTGCTGTTGGGAGAGCTCCTCCTGGCGGCCTGGGGGTGAGGACCGGAATAAGAAGCCGGCAGTCCTCCACAACATCAATTTGTTTACTCATCAGTGCTAAATTTTCATGGCCTCAGCCCTAATAACATGATAGTTCACTTTGTGATCAAATACCATTTTTCTTTTAAAACTGAAATGTAACTTTTAGTACATATATGCCTTTTTATTTTTAATTTCATCATCTACAGTTTTTAAGGATAACAGAAATTACAAACCTACTCTCCGTATATGCTCTTAATTAAAGTAATCTTCTGTCTATTCTTAAATATATGACTCAATAAAATGAAAAAGATATATGGTTTACAAGCTTTAAAGCACTAATAGAAAAAGTAAGAGAAGAAACAGATTTTATCAACATAGAAACTGAAACTAAATAAAATTAATCAGTTTCTGCTTGGATGGAATGCAGGTTTATTATATTTTGTGCTGCTTGACCCATGATGTACATTCTGGTGAAAAGTCCTTCAAAGTAATAACAACAAAGTTTTCAGTTTGTAAATGCTTTATGCATGATACATGAGTTTTCAAATTATTACCAGAAAAATGAATTGCTGTTCATAATGAATGACACAGTAGATATAGAAGACTACCTTCAGAGGATATTTGCACAGTGCTGCATTTCTTCCCCAGAAGCATGATTGATGTTGCCTTTAATGTGTCTTGCGATGTTTGCTATAGACCACATTATCATGTTTATAGCACACATATTTAGATGTACATATTTTGGATGTGTCTGTTTATTCTACATCTTAACTGCTAATGTGAAATGGTGCAGTGTGATTATAATTTAAAATAAACATTTTCTCAAATCATAGTCACTTAGCTTAACTTCTGTTTATTAATATATTATGATTGCTTTGTGTTTTATAAATGTTTATATACTATATATTGTAATTTTATTCTTCTTCCAAAATATATTTATGTTAGTTGTTTTCAGTTTTGTCCAGCTGTCTTAACATCTTGAAGTGCTGTACTGGTATGAAATATTGACATATTTATGTGTCAATAAAATAGATTCCTTTCTTTTATTTATCATTGCTTCAAAAATTACATAAATGCATATTTTTTATTTTATGTAACTCCAATTTTGCAATTTTTGTTCCTTCTACTAGTGTCTAGTCATTCTACTGTATCTTTAAGCCCTCCTGGTCACCTAAGAACTGGCAAATCTCCACTTTCACTCAGAGGCCGACTGGGTTTTATGGATGAGGAACTAAGCGCACTGGTAAGAGACTTCTTTGCTGTGTATATTTTGCAGTCATTAACATTTTAACCTCAGGGTCTTTTTCATTAATATAAATAATGTATAGAAATGGTTGGTTTGCTTGATTTGTTTAATTGTACATTTTACAAATGCTTCACATGGTGAGGGTACTTAGTGGTGCTAAATTGCCCCAAAGAATCTTCCTTTTTTTCCTTTACATATCCCCACCAAAAACACATTTGTAAATGATTAGTCAATAAATAATGTCATTTGAGACAGAATAATCTGCTTGCACTACTAGTAAAATTAAGTTCCCAATATGCATCCTGCTTCTTTCAAATATGGATGAAATGAAAAGGGATACAAATACAAGATAGTCATTGAACCAAGGATTACCTACTAAGATTTATATATTTAATACTAGGGGGCTTCACCCCCTGCTTGCTTCTCTCGCCCAACCCCGGGTTTGGTTTACCGGATATACAATTTAAAGAGATTATTATTTTCGTGCGAATTGTTACATATGCATTATTTTCACTTTTACTTTAAAACTTTTGTAAAAACAATACTTGTCCTTTATTTCCGGCCTTCGACGTGGTTAAATCTTTCTCGCAGGATGTATAACGCTGCTCGTGTTGTGAAGGGGGGGGGGGGCGGCAAAACGCACACTATGGAGTTGTAGTTAGATCATCTGCTGGTTTTTTGCTGCTGGTGAGCTGCATTTTCTGCTTGTCAAGCTGCATGTTGATCATTTCAAAGCCTGTTCAGCAGCTGTCCTTTTGCCACTTTGTGTTTCTGCCGCTTGCTTTGTAAAAGAGGGGGTGGGGGCTGGGGGTACCAAACGCACACTAAGGAGAAGCGGTCGGATCATCTACTGGCTTCCTGCTGCTGGCAAGCTGCGTGTTCTGCTTGTCGTTTGTTGTTGTTTTAAGAGCTGGGAGCACATGATGTCTGTCTGCCAAAAGCATTCTAACAACTGCTTGGTTAGATGTCCTTGTCTTGCGTGACGTTAAAGTGTCTCTCGCGGGATGTCAAATTGTCTTCCGAGAAGATCACGTCTCGTCTCCCTAGTCACCCTCCCAGGATTTTTTTTTTATAATAGAGAGATAACAACAGGTTTTCAGCATTTACATACATAACCATTCATACCTATTTAAAAATTAATTTGGAAGTTAAAATGTAAACAGAGTAATGCTAATATATTCTTCCAGGTTAAAAAAAAGAAAACACTGCACTGACAGGATATTGTGTGGGTTTGGAGACTGAAATGTTTGTGGGTTTTTTTCCTCCTTATTTTTCCCTCCTCACAGTTCAATTGACTGGTCCTACAGTTTCATAAGTCAGTACTGCATCAGTAACCACTGATGTCTCTCTGATGCTGAGGACAGGAATGGTAGCTTGATCATAGTAGCAATGACAATGAGTTTAACAGCTGGATACTGAAAAAAATGGAATAGAAGAAAGTCAGCAACATCAGGGCAACATAAACACTCAACTGTGCAGAATTAATAAGGGTACACTAAAGTAATTAGTCTTCAGCCTTGATTTCAATCTAAGATCAATGTGGCCTTATTTACAATTGTTTATAGACCCTGGAGCTAGAAACTTTATTTTGAAGGATACTTTTAACTGTCCTAGGAAATCATTGTGACATTCCTCCAGCAAATAGAATGTACCCTCTGGAATATACTCAGCATTAATTTCTTTTAAGTACTGGGTGCCAAAATAGTTTAAAGCTATATTAGATAGAATTCTATAACTTTAAAGGTAGAAGGGAGAATTGAAAATTTGAAATCAACCCTAAACATAGCTGGAAGTTCGTGTGTGAAGTCTGACTTGAGAAATGTATTTCTTTGGTTATAGTTCTTAACTATAGTTATGACCATTGCAGCAGCATATTGAATTAGCTGTGTGCTAAGGGATAGATTGCTGTTTAAAAACCTGTGTTTTGATTTGTTCAGCCCATCCAAGATAGTCATTTTACTATCTTTTTATTGCCTGAGGTGTTCATTACAAATAATAGAATTTCTGTTTTTATTTCTTGTTTAAAGACCTAGTTATCCCTCTGCCAAAGTTGTAACTCATTGATGCAACTAAATACAAGATAATAGGAGAAACCTCATTAGGTTTAACTGATGGTGACAACTCTGTATCATCTACAAGTCAGAGATACTGAACTTTGTTTTTTAATTTTCTTTTCCATTGCCATAACATATACAGTTTTCCACAAGTAATAGTTGTCTTAGTCCTGAACCTTCATTGATCGTGTCTAAGTTCATAACATAAAAATAGTATACGTACTACCATCAAGTTTCTGTAAATAAGGAAAGTTATTTAATAAGTGTCCACTATTAGTGGTTCAGCATAGTTTTCAAGCAAGTTTAATAGAATGATATGATCAAAATTTTCAAAAGTTATGCTTGAATGTAAAATCATAATAACCATTTTCAGTTATATTGCAATGTCATTAAAAGCATACAATAAAGTACAAAACACAGCTTGTGGTTATTAAGGTGAAAAGTAAAATGCAGAAATGGCATATTGTAAATTGATTTATAATTATTAAGTACTATCTATGATTAAGTAAATGATCTCTTCAATAAAGGTTTGAAAATGATCATTTTTATTGCATTAGAACGTTGCCTGTCAATAAGCATATTTTGACTGTTGGATAGTTTACATTCAAATATCGTAATGTATGGAATAAAATGTTCTCAATAAGTCAAAGCTAAGGAGATAATGAGGAAAAATGTTAAAAACATAAAAAGTAGATAGATAGATAGATAACTTATTACATAGCATACCAAACAATTCCTCATTTCCTTTTTGCCAAAACAGTCTAAGGATAAACACATTTGTCGCAAAAATGAATAAGCATGAAATTTGTTTTATGCTTTCATTAAAATTGATAGTCACACTTATATATAATGATGTTATTTCTTTACTTGTGCCTTCTCATCCCTCACAAGTATTTCTGGCTACTCATATGTGAGATGATCTCTCCCTTTACAAAGACTGGTTAATGAATGACTACTACTTTTAATTCTTGAAGCCTACTGATTGTTTGTATTTGGGTCTATTTTTAGAAGAATTCTGATACCTCCTTGTATGATCCAGAGGAACCTGAAATCCTTCAACTACAAGATAAAGCAAAGCACTTGGTGCAAAGAAGGTATAGATTCTAAAGATTTTAAGTACATCATTATAATTTTGTTGTCTAAAAATATGTTTTTGGAATGATTTTTTTCCTACTTTCCTTATGCATGCTTCTGCTATCTGTTAACTGAATGTTTTTTTTCTGTAGCCATACCACCATCAGCAGCATATCGAGACCTGTAAGCTCCAATGGCGTGGGTTCTTCTGACATCTCGTTTCCCATTCCTTCAAATGAGCCAGTACGTAGGCCTGAGGTCCCCAGTTTCTTTGACACTGCAGCAGGTAACATTTTTTAACCTCTATGGGTGTTAACTTTTAGAAAGTTTTTCAGATTTGTGCCAGCCATCAGTTCTTCACTTTATGCCTCAGCGACTACATGGTCTAAAGCTACACTGATGAAGTCATCACAAATGGAGATTTTCCTTTCCATTTTGATTAAATTAGTATTTTATCTCTATTGAAACACAATCATGCTGCCAAAGTTTTAAAAGTCTGAAAAGAGAAGAAATGCTTCTTGGTTATTATATTGCAGACTTCCTCTGCTGTCTTGTGAATATCAAAAATTGTCTAAATGTAAGAGAACGTGCAACTTTACTTAGTATTTAAAGTATCCTTTGTATGGCCTTCACAGAAATGTATATTTGGATTTTTGGCAGCAATGGTTAGAAGAATACCACCTTAGCTTGCTCTTCTTTTCTTTTTTACATAGATAAGGGTAGTCTGTCAGTTCTGCGATTCAAATTCAAAGAGTTAGGTGCCAGGCTGAGCAGCAGAACTGACAAGATAGTTTACTCTGAAGTTCTATCAGTGCCATGCGCCAGTTCAGGTAATATCGAGGAGATTAGAAGGCTTAATGCGTGGCTCAAATCTTGGTGCCGGGTAGAAGGTTATAGGTTTATGGGGCATTGGGACTCTTTCTGTTCTGCTTTTTGTATTTGGAAGGCATATGAGTAGGTTAGTCGAGGATTGTTTAAAGTAGGAAAAAGGGGTGTAAGGAGTTTAGGACAGGCCAGGTTTAGAACTATACATGGAGGAACAAACAATAGTGTAAAAATAAAAATGTGTAGTAATGTAAATTCTAACCCAACATTTAAATGTAAAAAGACCAACACATTATAAATAGCTTGCCATAATGCTAGAAGTATCAAAAATAAGGCAAGTGGTTTGGATTAGACATGTAGCTGGGCATAATTATGATATTATAGCAATTACAGAAGCCTGTCTAAATAGCAAAGATGGGAATGAGTATAACATAGAGGGATACACATGTTATAGAAAGGATAGACAGAACAGAAAAGGAGGTGGAGTTGCTGTTTATGACAAACAGAATTTAAATGCAAGTCCTCTTCAGTTGGACGATGAGCCCCACCTTAGTGAGGACACGTGGCTTTGCCTGGAAACTGTTAAAGAAAGAGGCCTTATTTTAGGAGTGTGTTATAGACCACCCAATGCAGACAGTAATTTCAACACATCTTTTTAGTAATATTAAAGAGGTAAGTTTACAGAGGGATATTATAGTCATGAAGGACATTAACTATCCAAATATTAACTGGGATAACAATGCAAATGATGGAGCACAAGAGCAGGAGTTTTTAGAAGTAATCTGTGACTGTATGTTAAAGCATCAACATGGGGTAAAGCCTGTCTGGATTTCGTATTTTGTAATAATCAGGATAGAATTGAGGGTGTAGAGGTGATTGAACCACTAGGGTCAAGTGACCATAATATAATACAGTTCTCAGAGTTTTATAAGAGTGTGGATGCAAAGACTAAAATTGTTAAGCTTAACTTTGGTAGGGCAAATTTTGAGCAGATGCAGCAAAATCTAAGGAGGATAGGCTAGGATACGCTTTTAAGTGTGGAGACAGCCGAGGAGCAGTGGAACAGGTTTAAAAATGTTTTACATATATTGCAGGATAGGTACAAACCTAAATTTGGAATTAATAGGAAATTTAAAACAAAATCTGCAGTGGGTTGATAAAGAGATAAAAAAAAGAAGCTGCAAAGGAAAAAGCGGCTGTATAAGGCATATACGACTAATGACTCCAAAGTGAATCGTAGGATGTATGAGAACATGAGAACAACCGATAAGAAGAATATTAGGAAGTCGCTACATACTGGGGAGATTCTGAAGGACAAGAAAATGGCAAACATTATCCCATTATTTTAAAGGGGCAGACCCAAGCAACTATAAGCTTAATTGTGCATCACGTGAAAATTACTGGAAGGAACTATTAAGGATATGATTGAGCAGCACATGGCAAGTACGGGAGTTTTTCTGAACAGTCAGTATGAGTTCAGAAGATGGAGATCATGTTTTACTAACATGCTGGAATTCTGTGAGGAAGCAACAAAAGTATATGCTCAAAGTGGAGCTTATGATATTATTTATCTGGTCTTCCAGAAAGTATTTGATAAGGTGCCACATGAGAGGTTGAGCACCAAACTAAAAGAAGTGGGGGTTTAGGGTGAGGTTTATAGATGGGTGCAGAATTAGCTCAGACACAAGAAGCAGAGGGCTGTGGTGCAAGGAATCTTATCAGAATTGACTGACGTTAAGAGTGGTGTTCCACAGGGGTCTGTGCTAGGTTACATTGCTATTTTTAATATACAGTAATCACTCCTTGATCGCAGGGGTTGCGTTCCAGACCCCGCCCCCCCGAAAGGTGACAATTCATGAAGTAAAAAGTATGGTTATTTTTATATATTTTAAGCCCTTATAAACTCTCCCACACTCTTATAAACATTTCCCGCACATTTATACAGCATAAATCCTTTGTATTCTCTTAGATTTTAGGTAAGATTTCTTGAAATTATGTATGTAAACACACTGTTTATATACAGTAAAACCTAAATATTTTTTAAAGATATCGAGCGTCTTCAATATCACATATGTTACAGCCATTACGATAGACAGGCCACTAGCAATAAATATGTACAATGCAAGAAAAATTGTATACAGTAAAATGTGTGTACAGTGACACTAAACGTATGTACATGTACTAAGTACTATACGTAGCAAATTAATTATGGTTAGTCACCAACAGTGACACGACGACTTGTCCGATAACAATGAGTTTAATTTTACTACACAACAAAGGAGAGCGTTACAGCTCTTCTAAAGGAGCCTGTTCAGGCGACTGTGTAGCCCCGCCGTTGTTCTTCCGGCAGTCTTCAATCCAAATCCCTAAAGCAGATTCCATCCGGTCTACTGCCTTATTACGTCCACTTACAACTCATTTTGCACCCTGGTTAAAGGACACTGCGGCCGTAGATCTTATATTCTTTTCCTCCTTTTTAAATAAAAAGAATTGTGGACTCATTGATGCCATAATGGCGTCCTGCAGTGGTGTAGCTGTTCCCTTCCTTCAACGTATCCAAAACTTTTACCTTTTCAGCAATCGTTTGCATCTTTTGTTGGCGGTTGGGCATGGCCCCTGAAGCAGTAGCAGGACCAGATCGTTTTGGAGCCATAACGAAGGGCTTGACTATGCACAAAGATAAACACAAAAGAGCATAAAAGTTAACTCTTCACACAGCGAAACACGTTGATGCTGAATGAGCAAGATGAGACTTTCTGGTTAACGTAGCAGAATCGAATTCAGCGCTCCGTCGCCGAGCCAATCAGCACACAGGAACTTAACTGCGTGCTCTGATTGGGTAGCTTCTCAGTCATCCGCCAATAGTGTCCTTTGTATGAAATCCACTGGGCAAATCAACTGAGGAAGCATGTACCAGAAGTAAAAAGACCCATTGTATGCAGAAATCCACAAAGCAGCGAAAATCCGCGTTATATATTTAGATATGCTTACATAGAAAATCCGTGATAGAGTGAAGCCATGAAAGTCGAAGCGCGATATAACGAGGGATTACTGTATATAAATTATTGGATAGGATTACAAGTAACAAGCTGGTTAAATTTGCAGATGATACCAAGATAGGTGAATTGGCAGATAATTTGGAATCCATTAAATCATTACAGAAATATTTGGACAGCATACAATCTTGGGCAGATTTGTGGCAGATGAAATTTAGTGTCTGTAAATGTAATGTCTGATGACTCACATTAAAAATGTGAGTTTTGAATATACAATGGGAGGTCTAAAAATAGAAAGTACACCTTATGAGAAGGATTTAGGAGTCGCAGTGGAACTTTTCGCTATAAACTTTCAGACAGTGTTCAGAATTAAGAAGGCAAACAGAATATTAGGTTTTATAGCATGATGTGTGGAGTACAAGTCCAAGGAGGTTATGCTTAAGCTTTATAATACACTGGTGAGGCCTCATCTGGAGCACTGTGTGCAGTTTTGGTCTCTAGGCTGCTAAAAGGACATAGTAGCTCTGGAAAAAGTCCAGAGAAGAGCAACTAGGCTCATTTCAGGACTACAGGGGATGAATTATGAAGAAAGATTAAAAGAGCTGAGCCTTTCCAATTTAAGCAAAATAAGATTAAGAGGTGACATGATTAAAGTGTTTAAAATGATGAAGGGATTTGGTATAGTGGATCAAGACTCTTATTTTAAAATGAGTTCATCAACAAAGATGTAAACTTGTTAAGGGTAAATTTCACACAAACATAAGGAAATGTTTCTTTACACAGAGAACCATAGTCACTTGGAATAAGGTACCAAGTAGGGTGGTAGACAGTAAGACTTTAGGGACTTCCAAAACTAGAGCTGATGCTTTTTTAGAAGAATTAAGTGGATAGGATTGCCGAGCTTTGTTGGACTGTATGGCCTGTTCTCGTCTAGATTGTTCTAATGTTCTCAATACTGCAGGGAATGTGAGTGAATGTTAAACAAAAATCAAGAACACATTCCACAAATACATAAATAAAAAGATGTAGAAATCCTGTTTTTATTGGACACTGATCCTAATGTACTGCACTATTTCTGCATTTTTCACTTAAGGAAGTCTATAATCATGTTTGGTCCTTAACAGATTGATCAGATTTTTTTCAGTATCTATACTAATAAACGGCAAAGCCCTCACTCACTCACTCACTGACTGACTGACTGACTGACTCATCACTAATTCTCCAACTTCCCGTGTAGGTAGAAGGCTGAAATTTGGCAGGCTTATTCCTTACAGCTTCCTTACAAAAGTTGGGCAGGTTTCATTTCGAAATTCTACGCGTAATGGCCATAACTGGAAGCTGTTTTTCTCCATTTACTGTAATGGAGTTCAGCTGGAGGGGCGGAGTTCGTATGACATCATCACGCCTCTCACGTAATCACGCATTACGTAGAAAGCCAGGAAGAGCTACAAAACGCGCTTTAGAAAACATGCATTATATAATTAAGAAGGCAGCGAAACAATTAGAAGCGAGCGAGTGACATATATATAAAACCATATTCAGCAGCTCACGTGAACTGACGCAGTGCGCAGACAAAAAGTAACAGTTGCAAAGAGTGCTGAACAAAAACTGAATTACACTGCTACGCTCAAATAGATAAACCACACGCCGTGGCGCGATACTAAAGCATTCGACTGTAGCGCCCACGTCCGAGGTTCGATTCCCGAGAGGGGATGCACTAAGTATGTACGCGCGCTTCTCGATTTATTTTAACCTCGCATCCCCTTAGTTTGAGACGTATGAAAACGCATGCGGTTAACGCAG
>JANRMT010062827.1:24336615-24374167 GCA_026402145.1 Polypterus bichir lapradei
ATAGATATAGATATAGATATAGATATAGATATAGATATAGATATATAGATATATATATATAGATATAGATATAGATAGATAGATATGGGAACAACACTCATATCAATGACAAAACAATTACATTAACAATCATGTTACGTTATTTTTTACATTTTTCCTTTTCTTTTTCATACCTTCTTTAACACACTACTTCTCCGCTGCGAAGCGCAGGTATTCTGCTAGTACTAGAATAAGCTTAAAAAGCACCCATCTTTGATTGATAATTTATAAAGAAATTCTTTATCCAGAAACTTATTAATTTATCAATAAATGTATGTGTTTTACTTTTAGAATATCAGGAGAAGAATGTAGGTGATAGATTTAGTTTTTATTTTATTTATTTTTTTTTGAAAGCAGGTATTTTTTTCTTTAAAATTCTACTTTTGTCCACTTCAGGTGGCCTGAACCTTTCTCATCTTCCCACAACTTCAATGGCCGGACCAGCTCTTGGAACAATAAAAACAGTGGTTCGACCAGAAGAAGATATTCTGTATCAGTGGAGATTACGAAGAAAATTAGAGATTGCAAGAGAAAACTCTCTTCCTATTTTATCGAGGAGGGACTCTTATTCACCGCCTGTCAGACTCACTGAACAGGTTATCCTTTATCTCCTTACTTTAGCAAACTGAGTACTGTTCAGGGTACACTGGCAAGTGGTAATATTGCTATGAATTATGCATCAATTAATGTTTGGTTTTCATATATATGGGCCAACCACAGCTTCTGTCACCTATGGTTGAGCATTTAAAATAAAAAACAGGAGAAAACCACAGATTTTAATATAATGTCTACTTGCGCAGAAAGCAGTTTGGAAATAAGACTAAATTGGATAGAATAAGGCTCATTGCTGGTTTGTTTCCTTGTAGTGAAGCTAGGCAGGTTTCTTAAACAATATTGTGTAAATATGATTTTACAGCATACAATTATAATTAGAAAGATATATATGGGAGGAGTGAACAAACTTTATTTGTCCCTGGGCGAAATTTGGCTTTTTATAGAAGCCCAATATATAAATAGCATTATATTATGACAAACAATAAACCCCTCTCAAATATATACCAGAATAACTAAAAAGAAAGAAAATTATGTAGGCATTTTGCTGTTGCTATAAAGGGCCCCAGTAGTTATTCTTGATACATTTTTGCTGAATAATTTGTTGGCTGAAAGTACTCATTGTAACTATGTCATTAAGAGGATTGGCAGCATTGTTCACAGTGGTCATCAGTCTTGTCTTCATCCTCTCCACCACTACTGCCTTTTGCAGGTCAAAAGGTCAAAAGTGCACTCCATAACTTAACTTGCTTTTCTAATTAGCTTGTTGACTTGAGTGGGACTCTCTTGCTGTGATGTTACCAGCCCAACACAGCATAAAAAACTGCAGTGGCCATCACAGAGTTTAGAATATATAAAGGACGTCACTACACACATTAAAAGAGTCTCCTCTGTACTTTTTTCTATATTTCCTCCGTATTACAAGACCTGCCTAGTTTGCCATTGACACAAAACCCCAAGTACTTGAAGCAGTGCACCACCTCTATGTACATGTAACAGAGGTACATTGTTTAAAAAAAGTAGTCTCATACATGGCTTTTAGCAGCTGCTTTTTCAGTGGCACATCCTTACATCAATTATCAATGTTTTTAGTGTCCGTGCTACACAAGTCTGTTTTTCATAGGGCTTGACTTGTGCTACATATACAGAAATCATTTTATATCAATTTCATATCATATACTCCTTTCAGAGACCCAATTAATCCAATTCATGTTTGTAAGTAGCTGGAGCCTGTCCTCATAGGACTGGGTGCAAGAGACAGGAAGCAACCCTAATCAGGGTACCAGTACATTGCGGGGTTCACTCACAATCCCATACATGTACACACAGACACACGAGACGATTTGGAATTGGCAATTACCAAAACCAGCACACCTTTGCAAATGTGGAAATACAAATGGAACACCCAAGAGAATAATATCACAAAAATTTGGGAAGACTTTGCAGTCTCGATTATCATCCAAAGTATTTAAACTCAGAACCCTGAATCCATGGAGAAGCTGCACTAGCCATTGGGCTACTTTGCCTTCCTTCACAAATTTCAAGGGCTTCATGAATAATTTTCTATAAAAAACATAATTCATCACTTTAGAGATTGTGCTTTTACCTTAAGTCACTTACACATTATAGTAGTACATTTATTTTAATAATATCTGGAAGTCGAGTCCCAGTAATTTTCTTTGGATAACACAGTACTTTGTTAACATTTTGGGGAACTTCCAAACTTAGTTTTTTTTTCACTAGGAATCAGGTAGTGGAAGAGTAACCGAACACGAGTAAAGAGTATACAAGGTAATCTGATTTGTGTTTTTTAGTAAGTTAAATGAAGTTCTGTATTTTAATACATTTTTATTTACTACTAGGGGGCTCTGCCTCCTGCTCGCTATGCTCACCAACCCCGGTGCGGGCCATATGCGCTAGTCATTTTCCGGATCTGCCGCTTGCGACGAATCGTGCTGTGCTTTTGGATAAACACCAATATCAACTCTGTCTTTGATATCTCCATCTTTCGAAACTATTATCGCTGACAATTCGTCACATGTTGGTTTATTATATATGTGAGCATGATCTTTCAGATTCATATAGAAATCCAAGGAAACTTCTTTGGCCATGTTTTTCAGATAAATTTTGTGTAAAGTGCAATACTTTTGGACATATGGATTTGTATCCATTATTGGCTGTATTATTTCTAATACGTCCGATCGTTTAACTTTTTCGGTTCTATGTTGCATTGCTTCTCCGTGATCATAAATATAAATCTGACCGAATTGTGGATTCTTTGAAATTAAACTTGTAGTAGCTTTAATTGTTGCGGGACCACAGATTCTCATAGCGTATGGTCCTGAATCATGTAAATCTACGTTTTTTGAGCATTAAATGCTGCAAGCGCGAACAGATTATTGTAGATGCGGATATTTTGCCTGTGGTGTTTGTGGATTTCACTTTCACCCAATAACAAATCTTTTATTTCTCGCGGATACGCCTCTTCACTGGGAAGAAACACAACTTTTCTCTGATGACAACACAAATTAGATGATCTACAAGTCTCCAACTTAAACTTTAAAGCCAAACGATATCTATATACTTCTGTCATATCACCTATGTCCATATATTCAATCTCTTTTCGCTGTTCTGTTATTTCACCAAGTAATAATTTCCGTTTGTTAGCGCTAATGCGATCTTTACTATCTGTTTTTTGAGACTTTCGAATTTTAATACTTTAATAATCTCTAACCTGACTTGCATGTGTATTGCACCAACGTTTTTGGACTTCTTTACAACATTCTACTTTGTCTTCTACTCTTTGTCTTTTATTCCCGCACCCGCTTGGAGCTGTTGGGTTTTCAATTCCACTTGGTACGGGCTGATTATAACTTTCCTTATTATCCATATTTGTACTTAGATTATTATTGTTTGTTTTTTTTAATTATTTTCTCTCCCAACGCTTTTTGGCCTTTTTTCGACACGTTACCCTATTTTCTTCGCTTAGTCATTGATGTTTCATCTAGAACGTATAAAATTATTGTCCAGAAAAGGACTACATCGAAGGAAACAAATAGATTATATGTCTTGTATTAGAATGAGGAAAACATAAAAATTTATAAGAGCTGAGAGCACAGAAACGGCGTCTGACAATAGCATTCACATGAATGAAAGGTGATTGCACCATGGGCATGGTTAAATCTCCTGGCACAAAGTCTCGCCTCGCGGGACTTGAAATTATCTCTGAAAAAGTCTCCTCTCGTCCCAGGATTTTTGTATATAATAGAGAAATGACACTGGAAAGTGGTGACATGCCTTTTGGTCAGACATGCAAGTAAAAAATTTCATTGTCATCTGTATATGTGACAATACTACTAGCAACAAATATTGCTATTCCTACTGATACTACTACTGCTACTTGAGTTAATTTTATATCTATTGGAAAATAAATATATATAGATATATATATATATATATATATATAGCTATATATATATATATATATAAGATAGATAGAGGCTTGAAAGAGGCAGTCTTCTGCCATTCCTGAACACAAATAAGAACCAAAGGAGACCAAAGCTATAGAAGAAGGTGCATGCATTATACAAATAAGGCAAGTGATTGAGAGTTAAGCACAAGAAGAACACAAAGTGAAAAATAAACGTGAATAAAACAACTAGCCTACTGTTCCTCAGGGGCAATCCGTTATTATCCAGTGAAGCATCTAAAGCAATCTTCCACAACTGATATATTCAAAATACTTATTTAAAAAGCTTTGAGCTTTTGCTCACTGTCACTCAACTGTCTCTTTCCATCAATTCAGATCTTGCCTTTACCTTCTATCTCAATTCCAAGTTCACCCAAAATAAAACCAGAAGAAGCTTTTAAGCCTCATTCGGGTGTCACTTCTGAGATGTAATGTCTTGTAAAACACTTGCAGCCAACCTTTTTACAGCTTTCCCAACAGCCTCATGTGTCCCTGCAGTCCTACCCAAATTTATATTTAAAAGATATAGCCAAACCCACAAAGTCCTCTTCATTGTAATTTCCAGTACATCAAGAAGACATCATTGTGAGGCTCCCTGCTGACATCTACTAGGCAGGACTTTAAAATGCATAGGTTTCTTTCTATGCAGTCACTGCCAATTTACAACAGCTTCACAGAACCAAATTTTCAGACCCTTGATAGTGAGAATCTGTGGCTGTTCTTAAAAGCCTTCAGTTAATGCTGAACTTTTCATCTTAATAATCCTTGACTGACTTACAAGTTAGACGTTTCTTGAAACAGATCACATGAATCCAAATTTGAAGTTAACTACATCAAGTTTGCTAAATTAATTATTTAAGGACCTTTTTCTGCATGTTTTATTTCTACAATATTTTTAGAGGCAGATGTGAGATTTCTTACATTAATATTCAGAAATTAGTTTGGGAAACTAACTGGTTATTTTTTTGCACTGAAGGGAGAAGACACCATTTTCTTATCGGGTGCTGTGGATAGGACAGAACTTAATCCTACAAAGAACTCGGAAGAACGGGAAAATGTTTCATTATCTGTGTCTAACGTAAACCATATATATCCTATTGCCAGCCCTTCTTTGGCATGTCATTTAGATCGCAAGTCAGCTGATGTACCACCTCATCATCATTTGCTTTGTGATGTTCTTCCCTGTCCACATGAAGGTCACTACTGTTCACTTGAATCAAAAGGCACGGATAAGAGAATGCAACACTTTAATGATACATTGAAACATTCAATGGATTGCTCATCCAGTAAGGAATTGCAGCAAAGGTTACAAAGAGAAAGTGAGGAACAAACCTCATTGGAAATAAATTCTGAAGAGCATCTAAATAGCTCTGCATCTTCCATGTTGTCAGATACATTTTCTCCAGGTTGTGCCTCTCAGGAGCCAAGGGAAATTGGTTCTGAAGATGTCCATAGAAAATTTTTGAAAGACAAACCACAAGATTTAGGGATGAAACAGAAAAAATTCAAAACCCCCAGACATCTTTCTTTACATGAAACAATGTCTACTCTGGGTATGGCAGCTTCTAAAAAATCTGTTCAGCTTTGTACACCTAAGGATGAACTGGAGTCTACAATGAGCAAACAGCAAACCAAAGCTAAAGATGTTCCTGCCAGAGACAATGGAAACCGCAAGCCTTCCCAAAAACAAAACATACATGGTGTAGACCTGACACGCGTGCACGGGCGCAATGAACAGAGTAAACCTGCACTCGATAAAAAGAGAACCTCTAGGGAAGTGGAGAGCACATTAACTAAAGAAAAAAGAAGATCGAGACCAAACACAGAGAGGGATGTGAATTTGACAAGGAAAGGAAAGGAGGTAACAGCCGCACCCTCTCCACTTCGCAGAGCTCTGGAGCAAGTAAGTAATTCTAAAATAAAATAGACGATAATAAATGAAGTGAATTTAACTTTAGGTATATCTAAATTTCTGCACCTTTTTATGCTGACAGCTGCCCCGTTATCCACAAAGATCATCTCCAATAAAATATAGAAACAGTTGTCCCAGAGATACATTATGCAAATTAAAAAGAATATGGATAAATGAAAAATAGCCAACAAGGAAACTTCAATGTAGTCATAATATTAATCTAAATGAAAGAATTTGAATGTTTGCTCAAATAAAATACTGTATGTGAATTTAGATTTTTTTTTCGCGTGTGGCACCAATATACTTCATACAGGGAATTTTACAATGCTATTGTATTATCACAGAAATTATCGCAGTTTTTTTGATGACTTTTTCCCCTTGTTTCTGGCAGAATATTAATACCAGTTTTTATTAAATGCAATGTGTACATGTTGTCAATCAGTGTGAAAAACATAATTTTTTTTGTATAACTTCATTGAAAGCTTTTATGCACACAGATGAATTGATCAGTTCATTACAGCTAAGAATATTACTCTGTAGCACAAAAATATTAACACATAAACATAATCAAACACTAGTCTGTGGAGATAAGCAGTATCATCGATAACATCTATACTACTGTTCTGATTTATTATAATTTATTGTAAGAGCAACATGAAATTAATCTACATTTCTATTAACACTATTCCACCAAAACATATTGCTGATTTTTTTTTTAATGTTCATTTTCATTTGTACTGTTTTTTTAGGAAAAATGTATCATAATTTGTTCTACTTTTCCCACAACCTCTCAATCTTCTTACATGGTGTAATTATTAAAAACTTGATTCCAATGGTCGGGATTCACAATGAAGGACACAACAATATATTGTAGTTTAGAGTGCAGGTGACTGTCCTCCTCGTAAATCAATCCATGAACTTCAGTTTTTGAAATAATCAACAGGCAGGTAAAACCCACATTTACTTTTTAACACACACAGTCTATGGAATATTAATGAGCCTGTACAATAAATTCAGTTATCTCCAGCTATTAATGGACTGTGCATCTCTGCAATCTCGGCTTCCAATTGGCACTGTGCACCGCTCTCCGTTTTAATTAAAATTTTATGGTTGTATGTAGGATTCTTACTGATGCTGCCCCTTTTACAGAGAGGATGTTTTCTTAGTAGCTTTACAAAGCTGCTTTGATTCTCTGGAGTTTCCAAGAATTAACCCATTTGCTTTATTCGTCATGGCTGAGAGTTACAAAAGGCCGTTTGTAAAACCTATACATGAGTATTTCTGCCAGCTCTTTATTTCAATAAATAAAAAGGATCTAAGGAAGACAGGATCTGAGCCAAAGACTTATACTGGGAAGTACAGTAAATATAATGTGAATTTATTTTCAGTTTCTGTCATGTAATATAGCAGAATGGTATTCCTGTACATTGATTGTTTTCTTTTTCAGCAATCTTTTTAATCAGTGAAGCCAGTTTATTTTGGGCCAGCATTTATACGATTTAATGGATATTAAGCTAAAATTCTTGCATGCTAGTTAAAAACTGATTTTATGCATTGAACTTCTATAGGAAACAGTATGCTGTGCTCATTCAGTCTTACAGTTTTGACAGACTGGTAAAATCTACTGTTGGTAGTTTTGTGCCACTTCCTAAATATGTAAATTTTGAGTTAAACCAATCAAGCTTTAATTGTTTACTTGTATAGTAGTATACAGTATTCAATACATGGTCTGGACCCACTGAAGGAAAGGGAGTCATACTTGCAGTCTATGTACATGTTTCAAACAAACACCAAATAGTCTTGTCCTTATGTTTTGCTTTGTTTTGAAAGATTTATGAAGCATTCATATATAAGTAGTTTTCATATATAATAACTAGAAAGGCAGGAAGCAAAAATATTAGTTTAGTTCCTCCTGCGCAACCAGGCTAATCGAGTAACAACTGTTTTCCATCACTTTTGGTCAACCGCTGTAGCTTTTATTGTTTTTAAGTGCGACATTGATGGTCTTCAGATCATCTCGGAATGTTCTTTGCCAGGTTGTTGGGTGCCAGCCAACTTTCCTTCTCCCACCCCCAACCCCCCTTCCCTTATATATTTGCATTCTGCTATTAAGTGTTAGTGCCCTTTATGCATATGGTTAAATATGAAAGAGGTCTGTATACAGTCTATACTGGGCTAGTTTAATGGGGCAAAATCTGTAGCAAAATCCAACAAGTCTGTTAAGTGGGAAAACAGCAAGTCTTATTAAATTTTGGCCTTATCAGTTAGTACTGGGGGCTTAATAATATAAATGAAAAGCAATGAGGACCATCTCTGGACAGTTATGTATTTTCCTAATTGTAAAGAAAATGGAATAATAGACAGTATATTAAATTATTTATGGTCTCATTTTTATATAGATTATGCTTTCATTTGCTTTTTAGAGTTGTCCCAGGTTTTATGGTGCAAGTTAAAATTGTGTAGCACAAGTGGCGCAGTGGGTAGCGCTGCTGCCTCGCAGTTAGGAGACTCGGGTTCGCTTTCATGGAGTTTGCATGTTCTCCCTGTGTCTGCGTGGGTTTCCTCCGGGTGCTCCGGTTTCCTCCCATATTCCAAAGATATGCAGGTTAGTTGCATTGGCGATTCTAAATTGTCCCTAGTGTGTGCTTGGAGTGTGTGTGTGCGTGTGCCCTGCGGTGGGCTGGCACCCTGCCTGGGGTTTGTTTCCTGCCTTATGCCCTGTGTTGACTGGTATTGGCTGCAGCAGACCCCTGTGACCCTGTAGTTAGGATATAGCGGGTTGGATAACGGATGGATGGACAAGAGTGTGTTTAAACTTGGAAGATATGTTGCATAATGGCCAAGAGTAAATGCATAAAACTGTAGGATATTGTGACAGTGTATATTGTGGTGACCGTTCAGCTTGCTTTTGCACATTAGGATCTCTATTTAAATGAGACACTACTTCAAAGCACTGGCATCATTCATTGCTAGTTGTAATTAATTCATTTGCATGTTTAAGGTTGTTTCAGAAAGGCTTTTTTCTCCCCCTGACTCCCCATCACATCTACGCTCTCAAAAACCACTCTGTCCTCCTGAACAATCAAATGAGCCTGCTGCAGATGAAGCTCAGCCTCCCGAGGTCGTCACCCAGCTACTTCTACAGGATGCTGAAGGTAATATAGTAATGATGTGAAAAGTAAAAACTATTTTACAATTGACACCTTTTAATGTGTATGGAGGAATATTATATTAGTACTTAGAGGAGATGTTGGCCCTTTTTGACGTAAGGACTTTTTATAACACCAGAGTCAGTGTTAGTATAACAAACCATTTTTATATTAGATTACTTGTAAAAATGACACATTAAGAATAAGGTTAGTCTACAGTCATGCTCTTCACAGAAACCAAATTTCAAGGCTCGCTGCATGGAGTTTGCATGTTCTCCCCGTGTCTGCATGGTTTCCTCCGGGTACTCCGGTTTCCTCCCACAGTCTAAAGACATGCAGGTTAGCTGCATTGGCGATTCTAAATTGTCCCTAGTGTGTGTGTGTGTGTGCGCGTGCGTGCCCTGCGGTGGGCTGGCGCCATGCCCGAGATTTGTTCCTGCCTTGCACCCTGTGCTGGCTGGGATTGGCTCCAGCAGGCCCTTGTGACCCTGTAGTTGGGATATAGCGGGTTGAAAAATGACTTACTGATGGCTTTACATACCTTGCAAGCAAGCCTCATACCTTCCTGTAAATTCTTTCTTAAAATACTTGAGTGTTGATGCAGTTTTTGTGTCATAAGCCATTTCATTGATTCAAAATATGGTGTTTAAAGTATTGAAATAGCAGTACTGTACACGATTTTTTGCCATGTGGTTATATTATTTAGAAGCAACATGCATTTTAAATTCTACTCTGATGACCTACTTCATATTTTCCATTTGAAAGATCTCTTGAAAAAGAAATTATTTGATGATAATAGAAGAGGATAAGTAAACAATACAGTATGCTGTATGTGATAATATTCTAACAGTTTTCCCTTAAAAAATATGTATTTTGGAAAAACTATGTTGCTATTTAATACTCTGTCATAACCTCAGAAAATGATTAAGATTTTTGCCACATTTTAGGTAACTTTAAAAAAAGAATTGGAAGAAAGTAAGAATGACGGATATAAAAGTGTGGGGATTTTAGCACATTGATGTTATTGTGTGCCCTGTGTTAATTTCTACCATAGTGTTCAAAATATTTTATTTAAAAATTGATTTTTACACAGAGCAAATAGTAAATAGTTCAAACTGAATTAATTACAATGTCAGTTAACTGAGGAATGAAAAGTAAGAAAACTATTTTATGAAATTTCATCCAATTAAATGACTTTAGAGTGCCCTTGTTGCATTTTACCAACAGTAATAGAGACCACTATGGGAAGACTTTTATAAGAGTTAGTGATGGTGAAAAATGAGGTCCATTTGAAAAAGCTAATCAAACGGTAATTTGATATGGGAGCAAAAGCATGAAGGGAATGCAGGGAAGACCAAGGTGATGATTATAGGAGGAGGCAGTGGAGCAGAAGGTATGACAGAAATGGGCGTTTGGCCAAGCAGTGAATACCATAAAGGTATCTTTAATTCATGGGCTGGCAAACGTGGATTCATATATGATTTAGAGCTATAAAAGTTAGTTCAGAGATGGTGAACACAAGCTTTGTGAAAAACCTGAGTGTGAGAAGTATGCAGATGATAAGCTTGGACATGTACTTTAGTGTGAGTTGGGTATGGAAAAGGATTTGTTTTTGGAGAAAGTAAGGACATTTTGTTGTTAAGTAACATTTTGAAGGCAAAGAGGGAAAGATATACATCCTCACTTGTAATGAGGGAGACAGGAATGAAGGCCCATGAGTTATTCCCAGGTCTGACCTTTAATGGAGCTTATATTCTATTAAGGGAAATATTTAAGCATGCTATTTAAAAAATGTGCGGTGCAGGGGTGTGAGATAATCGAATGAAGGTAAAACATAAATCAAAGTGGGAAAGGATGAAGGAGATGAAGTGGATGGGATGTGCTTATTTTCATTAGTGGAAAGGAAAGCAAATGCAGGATTTAAAGGATTGGTGTGCAATTAAAACAGGCTAAAGTTTTAAAGATGATTGCAGTCAATAAGTGGTATGTTAAAAAGATACGGGCAAAAAGAAGTTTAGGCATGTGGGGTAAAAGTCAAAGAATGACTGGCTAAAGAGGGTCATTGTGATGGGGTGGAGAGGAGGGTGCCAAGAAGGAGGCCAAAGAAAAAGGGAATGGAATTTATGCAGGATTACCTGAGAAGAATGGGCCTCACCCTAACCCCTCAGACTGCCTTAGGCCACAGAAAGTGCAGAAGTGAATGTTTTCTGGAGCAGCCTCCAAACTACAGTGGTTATTTACAGAAAATAAAGTCGAAGAACTTCTTACTAAATTGAATCTGCTCTTTAAAGTCACATGGCAAAGTAAAAGTAAGCGCCAGTCAGGAGACTGTCTATTTACCTGTCACATGTTTTTTTCATTGTATATATTTGCACATAGTTTCAAAACCAAATTTACAAAGTTTGCTTGAACTTTGAAAGAAGCTCTTGAAGAACAAAAAAGAATATTATTGAACTTTATATATGAACAATTCTAAAATGTTCCACTTCAAATAATTTGTGGATTTCGTGAGTTCTGGTAATTAGACCTTTATTTCAGAAATTTTTATGAGCTTATTTTACAAAGTTTTGCATAATCAGGCCTTGAATTTGTTTGTTACAAAGACAGTACATCATTCCATGTCTCTTATACTATCTCAGTATAGCTCCACACTTTTGATTGAATTTAAGTGGTTTTTAGAAGTTGGATTGGAGGTGAGGACAGCACAGTAGCTGCCTTACGGTTTAAGTGTCCTCAGTTACATTCCCACCCTGGGCAGTGAATGAGTGGAGTTTGCTTGTTCTGTTTGTTTGGGATGTAGGATGGAAACACAAAGACTTCTGCATTGGGTTAATCAAGTGTGGTACACAAGTGAGCTCTGTGATGGACTGGGACTTTTTCGAAGGCTGATTCCCACTCAGAGTCCACTGCTGTCAGAATCTTCAGTGCCTTCCTCTAACCCTGGGCTGAATGTGGAAGTTAGAAAATAGCATTTTCCACCCCAGATCCATTATTCTATGTCAAGTAAGTTTAATGGATTAAATGTTAAGTTCCTCTTTGTATATATCAATGGGATTGAAAAAAAAAAAGCCTGGTAACAATTTAAATTGAAGTTCCAGAGCTGCGGGTGTCCAGAGGAACTGCTATTGACTCAAGGCAGTGTCTTTAGATAGTCTACAGATTTGACAGCCTTCTCATGCTGTGCTGTTGTAATACAAGACAATAAGTTAAGCAAAGTAGCTTTTTCTGTGAAGTTGTAAGGCACATTTCTCCAGGAAAGCTCTGTAACTGTAAAGACTTACCATAAATGTGCCTTCATTCTTACATCTCTGCAAGGTGAAGTATTCATTGCATGTAGTTTACCACACTTTACAAAGACGCTTCACTGCTGGGATTATGGGCAGTTCAGAAGATGGAAGTCCCAATAAAATTCATTATTATGTATTGAAAATATTTTACAGCAACTACTGTTTTATTTCACATTAAATTTAAATCTCAGAAAAGTGAATGGTTTGTCATTTTTTTCATTTATGGTATATAATATGAAGGAAAATAGAAAGTAGATTCTTTGTAATATCAGCTTATGCAGTGATCATTTCATATCCTGCTGCAGTTAATTTTTCTTTTCTTTTTTTTTAATTAAACATTTTAAGATTCTGACGGAGCCGAGTTTGAAGATGATCCGTTACTTCAAGTCTTACGGCAACAGAGAGATTGGGTCAATGAGCAGCTCAGGTATTGTGCAATGCAATGCATTTTTACAGAGCCTTTAAAAAGTACTCATCCCCTTGGATGAATTCAGTTTTGTTGTTTTATATTTGTAATTAATTTAAACCACTTTAAAGAAATCTGTTTTCACTTTTACATTAAAGAGCCTTTTCCTGTTGATCAACGTCATAAAAGCCAAATTGAATCCACTGTGATTCGATGTTGCGTAACAATAAAATGTGAAATATTCCAAGGTGGTGAATACTCTTTAAAGGCAATATATCTAACATAGGTGATGTTGCATCTGTTACAAGACATTACTAAGAATAGATGTTTCCAGTTGGGTGTATAACTTTCAAGTACTTTTCATGCATATTTGTCCTGCGTTCTCATAAATACAGCAGAGCTTGAGACCATATGTTTGTAGTTTGACTGGCAACCAATAATTGTATTTCATATTAAAAAAAACTGTTGTAAAATACAGTTAGCAAATGTGTGTTTAAAGCTCTTGGTGTTATAGATGTGTAACTGTCCAGAGGTAAATGCAATGCTTTGCATCCACTTTTAAGGTCTTCGATGCTCTTTGTTTTTGCTCACAGAGCTTCAGGCAGAACTTTATCTAGTCAGGAGGGATACACACAAAGCACATGACAGGCTATTTCACCTGAGGTTTCATGCTTGTCCACTTTCTCTTTGATGACATCATTTCACGAATCATAAATTCAGCATTAATCAACCGTAGGGCATCTGTGAGCTGCAGATGAAGAAGTTGCAATTTATAAGTGTCACATCAAACTTTGTTGTAATATTCCAAATCCAAAATATATTTATGCTATCAGCTGGAATGCATTTGTTATTTATGTACAATGCTGATGTTTTATTCCAATAGATTGTGTATTGCAAATATTAGTACTGCTGCTCAGATTGATACCTATAAATGGTAAAGAAAGAGAAAAATTGAATCCTTAAACTTTCATATTTTTACAGTTGGAGGTGAAGTTCTTCCATCACTTGGAAGGGAAGGTTGGAGTTAAGGAGTTGAGGAAAAATAAATAAGTAACAATTAGGTTACTGTTTATCGATATGTTTACATGGATCCAAATAGTTCTTATTTGCATGTCACATATAGACAACTGATAGTAGTACAGTACCAAAAATGGAGAAAAGGTGGTCTGGAAGTCTAACCCATTTCTGTGGAGCTGTGAGGCAGTAATGCTCCTTCCTTTACATATAATATAACTGACATGAGATACATTTGAAGTCTTAACATTCAGGACCCATATAAATGACCTTGCAGTGAATGCAAGGCCAGAGCTCGTTGTAGTCCATCCATGGCACACAATCTTGTTACATGCAAATATAATGATATCAGTCAACGGGAGTATTCAAAGGGAACCCATAAAACTTGCCCCCATACACCATTTTATCAATTATCTGAGTTAATTTTATCTGGAATATACAGGTTGTCTTAATGACCACAGACTTTATATTTTGAATTTCTTCCTTCAGTTTAAAATGGGTCATCATAGGTTTGTAGGATGTTTATTGTCAGGTAAGGGATCAGTCTTGCCCCCTTATTTACTGGTCAAGAGTTCTGTCTTAAGTTCAAAAACAGAACATTATGAGAAAGTCCTTTTGATCATTTTGAGTATTTCACTGCATAACTGACACGTGGATTATGCAACACCAGTAACGTCCATGGGGGAAAAAGAAAAAAAAATCTTACATTTCTCACATTGTTTCCCGTGTTATAACATTAGTCACTATTATATCATAAACATTTTTCTTCCCATTTTGCTTTAAAAATTGGATTAAATGTTTTTCTCAGCTGTCACTACAAAATATACAGGGTAGATAACATATAAAAAGTCATTTTTGAGTGAAGTACTCCTTTGTTTCATTCAAATCATATTGCAGTTCTAAAAAAATGAGAAAAGGGGCATTCTTTCCCCTATAAAAGCAATAAAATACCTTGGGTTTTAGTTTTCTTACTTCATAGAACATGGAGTCTAACATAGTATTTCTTTCCAAAAGACTAGATGCTATCGGACTAGGATAATAGATTCAAGCAAAAAATGACATATTTAATAAAAATACAAAGTGCAAATGTAATTTTTGTTATTTCTTCCTTTTTTGTTTTTACAGTGAAGTTGAAGCAAAAATTTCTGAATATAATCCTTAATCTTCATTTTTGGCAATGAAAAGCACTCTTATACTGGATTTCAGAACATTGATTTACTTAATTTTGTTTTACATTGTATATATTGTATTTTATTAAAATAAAATATATTTTGTGTGTTTTAAAGTTTCAGTTTATTTCATATTGTACTTCTTATGTGTTTTATGTTTGGCAGTTCACTATGTGTGAGCAATGAAGAAAACAATAGCTGCCTTTGGTGTATGTCAGGAGCAGAACAGACCATTTACTTTAAAAATAAGGAGGGTTTTGTCCATGTAGCTATTTATTAAGGTGGGTTACTAACAAAACATCTCAACAGGTATCAGACAATTATCATCCACTTTTAAAGAAAATACAGTTCCACTTACAAAACTGTAACTGACTATCATGACCTTTCTTCCAGTCATTACCCAGAAAGATCCAAACCCCCATAAATATGCAGAGTCTATGCAGAGTGAGGTAGTAACTGTGGATGAACTTTAGTTCACTGCAGTGCCCACGCACAAACTCCGGGCCAAAGTGACACCTGATCTAAGGAAAAACAAATCACATGGGCACAGGCAGAGAATGTAAAATCCAAAGTGATGCAGTAGTTTAAATTCAGACACTGGATTTGTGAGGAAGCTAGAGTAGCCACTGTGCTGCCAGCACACAATGGAGCAAAAATAAAATGCTCTAATTTTATTATTTTTTAAACTAATTTATTTTTTTGCAATGCTATTTTTCATTTATTGACTAAATAACCATTTCTCAATTAAATTCTATATGCACTTTCATTTTCCCCCATTTCTTAGTTTTCTCACACTGCCTTCTATCTTTTTGGCCATTTTCAGAATGTTACTTTTGGGAATCTCAATGGGGTAATATTAGCTAATAAAATCTGAAGCCCTTATTTTATGCTGCACCTTTTGCAGTAAGCAGTATTATCAAGTACTCCATCTGTTTTAAATGTGCACGATGTCACAGCCAATTTGACACACACGGTTCACTTTGGTTAACTTGTATTTACTAGCCTTCTAGTTTTTCTTCAATTCTAGTATTTTTGTAGTACATCATCGATGCTTGTGGAAATCTTAATAAACGTGTTAACCCTGACAGACCCGGAATTGATTTGTATGGTTTTTGCAGAATTATTGGGGTTCTTATAACACCATTTGTTTTGAAATGGTGCCTTAAAGGCTTAAAAATATTGCAAACTCCAATGAAAAAACACAACATAATAAGGAGTTCAAAACTGTCTTCCATCCCCCACAGTGTTGGTTTCCCATAAATCTTTGCACCAAAGAAACCCTAAACACACAGTAGGGTGACACTGCATTCCTTTCCCGACAGAGCAAATCATGGAGTCACAGAGTCTCTATTTTGTGTTCATTAAGCTGTGGAAAAAGCACCAATAGTTAAGTTAACACACTTTAATAAAGGATGGTGTTAATACGCAAAGAATTTAGCAATGTCCTAGCCCTTGATACTATCCTACACCGTAATGTTTTGTGCAGTGAGAACTTTCTTATTTCAAACTTAGTTTGTCTTGTGCATATATCACTTCTCTGTCCTTTGTTTGCACTCAGATCTTTTCCAGCATATCTTGTCCCACTGAGATGGGTACCAAATGTTCACTTTGGGACTTGGAGTTGAGCATTGGGATTATTATCCGAAGAATGCCTTCTGAGGAAAGTGACGAACTGATAGCAGACACAGCCGCACCTTTTGGGATCCGGTGTCGCGTTTGGAACTCTCTGCTCACCAATCCATGTTGATCCTAGATAAAGATAATCAGAAAATGTAAGGACTAGATTATCCTGATGGAATGCTTTTATACCAATTGTTTTTACCATGCTTTAAAGCGGCCAACCATTTCTTTTTATTTGCTTTTCTGATGAGACATTGTTTACCAAACTGACAAGAAATAATGAATTATCAGGGTTGATTTTAACCCGTTACTAGTTGAAAGCAGCTTGTTAGCTCATCAGCTTGTCAGGTAAATGGAGGACGCAGAATGCATGGCAGAAGATGTTATCTTAATAGTTTCTTTTTAATGCTGTGTTTATATACACTGATCAGCCACAACATTAAAACCAGTAAGAGATGAAGTAAATAACGTTGATTGTCTTGTTATGATGGCACTTGTCAATGGGGTGGGATATATTAGGTAGCAAATGAACAGTTGGAAGCAGGAAAAATGGGCAAGCGTAAGGATCTGAGCAACTTTGACAAGGGCCAGAATGTGATGGGGAGATGACTGGGTCAGAGCAACTCCTGAATGGCAGGCATTGTGGGGGTGTTTCCAGTAGGCAGTGGTTAGTACCTACTGAAAGTGGTCCAAGGTAGGAAACACAAGGGTCAGGTGTGCTCAAGGCTCATTGATGAGGAAAGGCTAGCCTGTTTGGTCCGATCCCACAGAAGAGTCACTGTAGCACAAATTAATGAAAAACTTAATGTTGTCCATGTCAAAGGTGTCAGAGTATGTGGTTTGCAGCGAATGGAGTGTCCAAGCTGACCTCTGTCCATCACAAAAAACACTTAAAATGGGCATGTGAGCCTCGGAACTGGCTGGCCCATGCAGCAATGGAAGAAGATGGCCTGGTCTGATGAATCATATTTTCTTTTAGATGTGGATAACCAGTTGTGCGTGTTTGTTTACTTGGGGAAGCATGGCGCCCTACCTGCATTTTTATCACTCTAATTTAATATTGTTTTTTTATCGGTATGCTGCTGCTGGAGTATGTGAATTTCCCCTTGGGATTAATAAAGTATCTATCTATCTAATAAAAGATAAGTATTGCATTAGGTTACTTGTAACTTTAAAAAGTAATCAGAATATGTAACGCACATTACTTTTAACATGTTCTCCTACTGCTCTCGATATTATGCCGCTGAGTTTAGCACTGTGCATTCAGCTCAAAAGCATAAATTTAGCAAATTTCTGAAATACTGAGACAGATTTTTTTCAGTCAGGCGAATAAACAATGCAATCGCCTGAACATTTGACACTGGAAATGTATTTTGTGGACACAGATTGCATGCTCAGTGTCACACATGTATGCCTGGAGGCCATCTTTATGGTTCTAGCGAGGTAAGCACTTGAACGAGAGGAGTTGCTGACATTAATAATCTCCTTTTCCCGAACACAGGACAATGCACTTACGAAGCTCACACCCTTTCTGGTCCAAACTATATAAATGGCGCCTGAACCTGGAAGGAGGCGTCTCATTTGAACCCTAGCATGATACGAGGACAGAGTTCCAATTCGTTCCGGCTAAACGTTTAATGACCAGCACTTTAAGAAGCCCTGACTGTTTTCTTGCCTGAATGGCTGATTTTCTTTATTTGTGTATTCTAAATGGATTGGCACACCAACCTTTTTTCCTGCCTACATTGGTCTGCTTACTTGGCCATGTTCACAGCAGACTACTGAACCTTTATCAGTAATCCAGTTACCGGTTTACATGACCACATAATCGTTTTTTTTTTTTGCCGATAAATCTACCTCTGTCAACCAGGTTTCTCAGAGACCAATAACACGATTTATCAAATCGGATATACAGTAATGGTTTCCATGGCATTTTAGAAATCAAATTTCTGTGAATAATTGGGTTATTGAAGCGCATGTGAATGCACTCATTGTGTTGCAGCATGGCATTTTAATTATTAGTTGTGATCTTCGTGGCTCAAGTACAGGCACACACTTTACTTGCCCTGTTCTTATTTTGTCCCACCTGGTTTAAGTTTGCAGATGATACTAAACCAGTTGAAAAGATGGATAATGTAGAATCAGTGAATCATTGTATGAGGCCTGGACAGGATTCACAATTTGTACTACATGTCATGTATTATAAGTAAATGTGAAGTGAAAATGTACAATTGGAATATGCAGTGGGGGCCTGAAACTTGAAAATACAATGAGAAGGAGTCCTAGTGGACCTGTCACTATCTACATCCAGACAGTGTACAGAAGCAACCAAGAAGACTAACAGAGTGTTAGGTTATGTAGCACAATGTGAGGGATACAAGACAGTGGAGGTTATGCTTAAGATTTATAGTGCACTAGTGAGGCCTCATCTTGAGTTCTTTGTGCAGGTTTGGTCTCCATTTTACAAAAAAGATATAGCACAGCTAGAGATGGTCCAGAGAAGAGCGACTTGGCTGATGCTGGGACTGAAAATTTATGAGCAATGAGGGGACGTTGAAGGAGCTGATCCATTTCCATTTGAGCAATCGGAGATTAAGAGGTGGCACAATTAAAATTATGAAAGGAAGTAGTTCGGTGGATCTCAGCTGATATTTTTAAAATGAGATTATCAAGAACATGGGCACGAGATGGGAAATTTGTTAAGGGTAAATTTCCCAAAGATCAAACAGGAAACCAAATCAATGACACACAGAGCAAATTTCCTGGTACAGTATTTTTTATAAATAGTAGAAGTTTGGGGAAATTCAAAATTCTATAATTTTTGGAGAAATTAGGAGGATGGGATTGGTAAACTTTGTTGGATTGAGTGACCTGTTCTCATAAAAACTGCCCTAATATTCTTATGCTGATTTCCAACTTTGTAGATGTCGTACTCCTCCACTTCCTTTAATTGTATGGCCATATGTCGCCATTGATTTGTCTTATAACTCACCTTCTTTTCTTCATGTCTCCCATGCACTTCCACAAAACCTCTAGAAACCTTCACGCTGAGTTGATCAGGTTTGAAGTGTCTGACGTCCATGCTTATAGTGAAGCTGTCTTTTTCCATTTGTACCTGCATTCAATGCAATAAAAGGCCAACAAAAGCAATCTGTCAATGAATCATTATTTTCTTGAGTGCCTTTCACAGCGGCTGTTTTGATTTTGTCTTTAGTTGTAGTGTTGGGCTCTGTGTGCGAGACAGCTGATGACCAATGAATGTTCATCTACAAGTAGTGTACTGTGGAATAAGGAACAAGGGTGTTTAGGACCTCACAAACAGCATAGATGGACATCTGTCTGATGTCTTGTGCTTTATGTACCACAATAGAATGGAAAAGTGAAAAATCAAAGAGGCCGAAATTGTGGCTAAATTCTTCACAGCTGTTAACCCTTCCTACACTACTGGCTCTGTTAGGCAGCATTGGTTGGTTGTCATGAACAGGAGAGAGTTAGCTGCAATGGAAGGTTGGTACTTGGGTGGTAAATGTGCCCAGTGATTTCCAGTTATATAATTTGACATGGTACAGCGACGAGATCGGCAACTGCAGTCCGCAAGTTTGACCTACCCTATGACTAGAAATTGCACAATGTGACATGAGCTTAACAGAGCACACTCGCACATACTTCCACATAGCATATTTTCAAACTAGCTTAATCCAGTTCAGGACCACAGGGGTCAGAGTCTGTTGAACACAAGGCAAGATTCAGCTCTGGCCCCATTTACACAAAACCAGTTTAAACCCGCCAGTTTACCTAGCCAGCTTCACATCCCCAGGGCCAAATCCAACTCCAAAGCCCACAAGGCCACAGGGGAGGCTGGAGAAAGACAGCAAACAAGCCGATAACTCTGTGGCATCTGTAACCAGATATGACCCATACAATAAAGCTAAAAACACTGCTGGGATAAAGGGTGGCAGCTCCAAGTTTGGATGGACAGTGCTTTCTTCCTCCCTAGGGAATCTTCTTTGCATTCTGGAGTGACTTTGGGAAAGGAGTCAACAAAAACCTAACCTGTATTAGGGATGTAGGGAAAAAAACAAGCAAACACAGTAGGAGTGTGCAGACTACACACTGACTGCAACTGAGCAAAAGGTTTGAACCCAGGGTACGGGGGGCAGTACATTAACCATTGCACCATGATGCTGAATTAGAGTCACCAATAACCCAACCAGCAAGTTTTTGGAATATGTAAAGAAAATCCACTGTAAAAGAAGCCCTGATGCAGTCAGACACTGAGACAGCCAGATATCCAAAAAAAACAAACTCAATTTATTTGGTTTTCTCACTGCACAGTCCTTTGAACCTCACACACGGTGCACAACCCACCAGCACTATTGCTCTCAGTCTTTTCTTTCCTTTTTCTCTGCCATCCTCACTCCTCCACTCACAAGCTCCATCCTCTTCCACCCGACTCCGGCTCTCCGAATGGAGTGAGGCGGCCCCTTTTATGTTGCAACCAGATGTGCTCCAGGCAGGTGTGCCCTGATGAACTTCCTGCAGCACCTCCTGGTGTGACGGAAGTGCTGCATGGGCACCCAGAAATACTCCAGGTGCTTTTGGTTCAGTGCTGCCATCCAGGGCTCCGGGATTATCCAGGTGCCCCCTGGCGGTGGCCATAGACCCCAACAGGGTTGAGCTTCCAAGCTCCCAATCTGTGGCCTTGATGTAATTCAGGGGGCCTGCCCTCTTGTGCCCCGGGGAAGATATTGCACTTCTCCAGGCATCCCGGTGGGGCACCAAAGGTACCTGGAGTGCTTCCGGGTACCCATTCAGCACTTTGCCACACCAGTTGGTGCTGCAGGAAATTCTTCAGGGCGCACCTGGAGCACATCCGGGTACAACATGAAAGGGGCTGCCTCACTCCATTCGGAGGGCCAGAGTCGGGTGGAAGGTGGACAAAGCTTGCAGGAGAGGAAAGAAGAGAAAGTAAGGACTGCAAGTCTATTATGGTGGTTGGTGCACTGTGTGTTGTGCAGAAGAAAAATAAACGTGTGTGTTTTGGACTTGGCTGTCTCAGTGTCTGTCTGCTCATTTCACACCACACAGAGATCGGGAGGCTTTGCAAACTCCTCACAGATCATGTCCAGGTTAGGATTTGAACCCAGGATTGAGGAAGTGTGATGGAGTAGCACGTGCCATTTTGATACCCCAGGAACAACAGAGTAAGATATAATAGAAAAAGAAAATGCAGACAATGTGACTTCCCAACAGAAAACAAACTTACATGAAAATAACATTAAATAACAGCCACCATGAGTTTATGAGAAGAAGATCTTACCAAACCAGTCTTTTAGATTTTTTAGAAAAACCAATTGGGATTATTGACAACCACAAAACATACAACATAATTTACTTAGACACTGAAGATGAATTCCAAAACGAGACGCTGTAGGTATCAGAGGTAGACTGCAAAATTAGGTCCCAAGTTGGTTAACCTCCAAGAGACAAAGAGTACAGATAAGAGGAGAATGGAGTGAGGTCATCAGTGGAATCCCACAGGGGTCTCTCCTTGGACCCTTACTTTTTTCTGACTGACATTAATGACAATCCGTATGATTAGTAAACTTCGGAAACCTGTAGATAATTCTAAAATTGGAGGAATAAGAGACAGAGGTGGGGAGCATACGCTGACAGGGTGTTGCTGCACCCACCACATGACGAACCACCTGGATTGGGACCCGAGTGCAGCAGGTGACACCTCAGCACCACACTGGAACACAGTATGAGGTTTTTTACGGTGGCTGGAGTGCCAGTCCTGCCACCAACCCCCAAGTTTTCCGTGTGAGTTGAAGGACCTGCTTGCAGGGCTGGATGCAGGTTAACGTCATACCCAGGATGAAGCAAATGCAGACAGATGATTTGGACAAGCGTCAGAACTGGGTGAACACCTGGAAGTTGAAGTTTAATGTAGAAAAGTGCAAAGTGCTACATGTGGGCAAAAGAAATGTCAGTTATATATAGAAGATGGGAGGCAGTGTCCTAAAGGAAGCAACCTCTGAAAAGGATTTAGGGGTTGACATTGATGCAATTTTCATGATCCAAGCAATGCGCAGAAGCAATTAAAAAGGCAAATAAAGGTTAGGTTACATCGTAAAATACTATTGAATATAAAATGTAAGATCCAAATCCATCCCTCCATTATCTAACCTGCTATATCCTAACTACAGGGTCACAGGGGTCTGCTGGAGCCAATCCCAGCCAACACAGGAACCAATCCCAGGCAGGGCGCCAACCCACCGCAGGGCCAATTTAGAATCGCCAGTGCACCTAACCTGCATGTCTTTGGACTGTGGGAGGAAACCCAAGCAGACACGGGGAGAACATGCAAACTCCACACAAGGAGGTCGCGGGAAGTGAACCCAGGTCTCCTAACTGCGAGGCGGCAGCACTAACCACTATGCCACCGTGTGAATGTTAATGTTTATGGTAAATTTACCTTACTTTTGAACTTGAATCTAAAATAGATAACGTAATGCATATAATGGAAGATTCAGTTTAAGCCCCCTGTAAGTTAAAGAAAATTAAATGTTCATAATGTGTGACAGTAAAATACCCTTAGAATGAAGTTAGTCAGCTAGAGAGAAACATGAACTGCTGGACAGACATAGAGTTTTTTTCTGATCGTCATGTTTGTTTTGTACTTAAGGTATTGTCAGATTTTTGAGACCCCCAACTACTCACTAACTGCGCTATGTGCCGACATTGTATTAACGCAGGCAATGATTGGTTCGCAGTCTCACAGGGTAACGTGTCTGTTGCCTTGTGGGTGAAATAGGGAACGTCTAAAACAGGCCACTGACCTGGCCTTGGCCTCACTTTCAGTCTCCTCGCAGGTGCAGGAAGGCTATTTGTTTTTTTTTTTTTCTCAACTGTGAAGGGATGACGTCATCGTCACTGCTGCCATTGTGTGTTTGATGCGTGTGTTTGAGTGACAGCTTCCGTCTGAATAAATACTTTGAGAATATTCCTGTCTTCACAACTATAAAGCTGATTTATTCGGAAACATGGATTCCCCCCTTCTCTCTTTTGGAAGTTTGTGACCCACACATCACAGTATGTGGTGGATGAGATAACATATAGAAACTTTAATCAATGTAACCTAAATATTTAATCCTTAAGCAGAATACCATATGTTTCCATTTTTCCTTCCTTTTTTGTGTGTATTATCAATTTTGTCCCTTATTTTTTGTTTGATGTGTTTGCTTCGAATGTCATTTCTTCTTCTTCTTTTATGCTGGTCCAGTTGGATCATCTTTTTGCACATCTTTCTGTCCTCTGCATCTTGTAATGTTACACCCATCACCTGCATGTCCTCTCTCACCACATCCATAAACCTTCTCTTAGGCCTTCCTCTTTTCCTCTTACCTGGCAGCTCTATCCTAAGCATCCTTTTCCCAATATACCCAGCATCTGTCCTCCGCACATGTCCAAACTTTGTCTCCAAACCGTCCAACCTGAGCTGACCCTCTAATGTACTCATTTCTAATCCTGTTCATCCTCGTCACACCCAATACAAATCTTAGCATCTTTAACTCTGTCACCTCCAGCTCTGTCTCTTGCTTTCTGGTCTCCAACCCATATACCATAGCTGGTCTCACTACCGTCCTGTAGACCTTCCCTTTCACTCTTGCTGATACCCGTCTGTCACAAATCACTCCTGACACTCTTCTCCACCCATTCCACCCTGCCTGCACTCTCTTTTTCACCTCTCTTCCACAATCACCGTTACTCTGTAGTGTTGATCCCAAGTATTTAAACTCATCCTCGGGAGGAGTGGTGGCTCTGAGGCTAGGGATCTGCACTGGCCAGTTCGAATCCCGTAAATGCCAATAGGGGCTGTGCTCTGTTGGGCCCTTGAGCAAGGCAATTGCTGAGTGCTTTGAGTAGTGAGAAAAGCGCTATATAAATGCAAAGAATTAAAGAATTATTATTAAGAAAGAATTATCCTCCTTCGTCAACTCTGCTCCCTGTATCCTCATCATTCCACTGACCTCCCTCTCATTCACACACATGTATTCTGCCATGGTGGTCCCACTGATCTTCATTCCTCTCCTCACTAGAGGATATCTCCACCTCTCCAGGGTCACCTCTAAAATCTTTAAATGGAAGACACTTGGACTGTGGAGTTTTTATCAACAGCGAGTCATATTGGTGCTGGAATGCTTGTCTGGTAGCTGCATTTGAACTACAGTGGAACCTCGGTTTGCAAGTAACTTGGTTTGCGAGTGTTTTGCAAGACAAGCTAAATTTTTTAATACATTTTGACTTGATAAACGAGCGATGTATTGCAATACGAGTAGTATGGATACACTTTGTCTGCTAAGCGTCATGTGATCACAACTGAGCTGATGGTTCTTCTCTCTCTCGCGCGTCTCTCTCTCCTTATCTCTCTCTCTCGCGCGCGCGTCACTCTCTCTCTCTCTCTCTCTCTCTTCTCTTGAGGGCAATCGTCTCCTATTCTCATAATCTGCATGTCTGCGATTATTTTTGGATACACTTATACGGCAAACAGCTACAGCGCTGGGAGACTGCGATTGCTTTGGGACGCTCTTCCGCGTGTCGTCCCGTTGGGTGGAATCCCACAAGAGTTTAGAAACTCACTCACACCAGCCATGATTCTTTTTAAAGGTAAAGTGCAGGTTAATTTGTTTTATGTATTTTTACTTTATATTTTGTAGTAATCATTTTTATATGAATAGTTTTGGGTTGTGGAACGAATCATCTGAGTTTCCATTATTTCTTATGGGGAAATTCGCTTTGATATACGACTGCTTTGGACTGCAAGCACGTTTCCGGAACGAATTATGCTCGCAAACCGAGGTTCCACTGTATTTCGAACTGTTTGGAAACCCTCAACAAGCGCAGCTACATAAATCAAGGGACATAATGCTCAGACAATGTCATGCACTAGTCAGGCCACATTTGCAGTATTGTGCACACGTCTGGACGCCACCCTACAAGAAAGACATAGCAGCACTTGAAGCAGTGCAGTAGAAAACAGTCAAGTTCATCCCATGTCTTGTGCTGTGTTTCATTTGACCTGGGAAGTCAGACTTTTTCAGGTATCAAGTAGGATGTTTTCCACAAGTTGGGTTTCCTATTCAGAAAGTCGGGAGAGCCTCACCGTCCCCGCCCTCAAGATGGCACCGCGCATCAACAGCAATGAAAACTGTGGAATTATACCACTTATTAGCAATTCTGCCTATTTGTGTCTTATTAAATCAGTTGAACGCAGAGTACTGTCCAACTTCTATATGTGGAAGTGTTGTTACGGTGTTTCGATGCGCGAAACACTCGCGTAATGTGTTGTTATCCACTTGTTCAGTAGTTGCTAGTGTGCGAAAAGAGCAAGCACACCAGATTTTCTTGCATTCATCTAGACTGGTTTTCTGAATGTTTTACTGCAACGCAGTGTCACACACGTGCGAGTAGGAGGAAGCTGAGTGGACCGAAAGAAGGTAATTCCACACCAGGCCAGGGGGGCAGCGGGGTGCACTAAACCTTTCTCTATTTTCTCTGCAGATTTCTCATACAAAACATCACTTCTGGTTCCCGGCGCCAAGAGTGGTGTCACCTTCAGTTCCGACTCCCAAAAAGACGTCACTTCCGGTTCCGGCCCCAAGAAAGATGTCACTTTCAGTTCCGGCCCAGAGAGTGATGTCACTTCCAGTTCTGACATAGATGACATCACTTCCTTTTGGTTAACCTTTATAGCTGCCATCTTTGCCACTACTCATCAATTCATGTTGAGAACTCGTCCTGAGTGCATCTGTGCAATTTCAATTAACCTTTGCAAATGGTATAATATTTGGGTGGCTGCTCCAAATTTTTTTGTGTGTCTCAGGGTGACTTCTTTCACAGCAGTTACCTTGAGTGTGACATCATTCCCTGCTCTGACATCTCAACTTCTGAGGTAAATGGAAGGCAGCATTAAGGACGTGTCTGAGAATTGAATCTGTTTAGTCTACAGCAGAGGAGTCTGTGGGGGGTCTTAATCCAGCTCTTCAAAACATTCAAAGGCATTGATGAAGCAGCACCAACAGAATTCTTTCAACTTAATGGCGACTGACTTACTTGAGCACACTGGGGGGAATTAAGGGGACGTTCATTTAGAACTTAAGCCAGGAAGCGTTTCTTTACACAAAGAGTTTTGAGGACCTGGAACAAACTACCAAGACATGAAATAATAATAATTATTTACATTTACATATCGCTTCTCTCACTAGTCAAAGTTCTTTACATAATGAGTGGGGAGCCACTTCAACCACCACTAATGTATAGCATCCACCTGGTTGATGCGACGACAGCCATTATTACACCAGTATGCTCACCACACATTAGCTGTTATGTGGTGAAGGGGTGAGAGAGAGCACCAATCAGAGACAGGGGATGATTTAGGAGCCAGAATGACTAGGCTGTGGTGAGCAATTTAGCCTGCACATCGGGATCCACCCCACTCTTTACGAAGGATGCCCAGAGATCGTTTATGACCACAGAGAGTTAGGCCCTCTGTTTTACGTCTCATCTGAAGGACGGCACCATTTTTACAGCACAGTGTCCCCATCACTGCACTGGGGCATTGCAATCCACACACAGAACACAGGGTAAGGACTCCCTGATAGCCTCACCAACTGCTCTAATAGCAGCAACCCAAGCTTTCCCACCCAAGTATTGGCTGGGCCTGAACATGCTTAGCTTCATGTGGATGACCCGTTCTGAAGTGCAGGTGGAATGGTTGCTGAAGCAGAAACCTTGATAACCTTTAAGAAGTGCCTGGGTGACATATTGGGGGCAGTGTGGCTATTAGCTAAACACACAAGTTTGATGGACTGAATGGTCTCCTCTCATTTGTCAGATTTCTTATGTTCTTTTATAAAGAGATGAAATGAATGTACAGAACATGTAAGTTGAATGGCAGTCTGAATTACTGGACAGCATAGCACTAGTACAACAGATAGAAAAAATAAATAAATAAGAAGGGAGTGTTAAAGAGGGGTGGCACGGTGGTGCAGTGGGTAGCGCTGCTGCCTCGCAGTTGGAAGACCCGGGTCCTCCCTGTGTGGAGTTTGCATGTTCTCCCCGTGTCTGTGTGGGTTTCCTCCGGGTACTCCATCTTCCTCCCACAGTCCAAAGACATGCTGGTTAGGTGCATTGGCGATCCTAAATTGTCCCTATTGCGTGCTTGGTATGTGTGTGTGTGTGTGTGTGTGTGTGTGTGTGTGTGTGTGTGTGTGCGCGCGCGCGCGCGTGCCCTGCAGTGGGATTTGTTTCCTGCCTTGCGCCCTGTGTTGGCTGGGATTGGCTTCAGCAGACCCCTGTGACCCCGTTAGTTAGAGTATGGCGGGTTGGATAATGGATGGATGGAGTGTTAAAGAATTAAAAAAAAAAACAACAAATAACAAAAAAGTGATTTCAGGGCAAAACTTGATAGAGCCTCTCTGGCCAATTTAAACTCAAATATGCTTCGCAAAATGAAGCCAACTGCCTAGGCAGACAGCCTAAGAGGTTTGGAAAGAGTCGAACTGAAGTGAATACCTGCCTGCCTCTAGTGCTGCTGCAGAGATAACAATCAGCTCAGCTTACAGCCTTTATCTTCATGATAAGAGAAGACAATGGAGGGGGAGGCTGCTGTGGGGAATACCCTGGAGTTAAAATACTTCACATCCTCGGGTGCTGCTTTCACATACAAATTGCAGGCACTCATCCAGCTTTTCTTCAGTTCCTGCCAATATCTCTGCTGTTAGTCAACCAAACACAGTACAGTCGACCCTCAAAATTTGCAGGGGTTACATTCCTAGAGCACTCGCGAATTGTGAAAAACTGCAAATTTTGGATGTGGTCAAAAAAATGCCTATAAATGTGTATTTTTACAGTTTAAACCTTAAATATGCCTTAAAAACACCTTAATTTCATTTCAAACTGAGCTTAATACATTACCCTAAAAAAAAGAATGTAAAGGTAAACCCGTATACTGTACAGTACTGTACTGCTATGTCTACCGCAGTACTAGAATGTAAAATACCGATGTTACCGCTATACGTACTGTAATTCATGCAAGCACATTTTCTTTGGTATGCACTGTCGTTTTCTTGGGTATACAGTGGTGTGAAAAACTATTTGCCCCCTTCCTGATTTCTTATTCTTTTGCATGTTTGTCACACAAAATGTTTCTGATCATCAAACACATTTAACCATTAGTCAAATATAACACAAGTAAACACAAAATGCAGTTTTTAAATGATGGTTTTTATTATTTAGGGAGAAAAAAAAAATCCAAACCTACATGGCCCTGTGTGAAAAAGTAATTGCCCCCTGAACCTAATAACTGGTTGGGCCACCCTTAGCAGCAATAACTGCAATCAAGCGTTTGCGATAACTTGCAATGAGTCTTTTACAGCGCTCTGGAGGAATTTTGGCCCACTCATCTTTGCAGAATTGTTGTAATTCAGCTTTATTTGAGGGTTTTCTAGCATGAACCGCCTTTTTAAGGTCATGCCATAGCATCTCAATTGGATTCAGGTCAGGACTTTGACTAGGCCACTCCAAAGTCTTCATTTTGTTTTTCTTCAGCCATTCAGAGGTGGATTTGCTGGTGTGTTTTGGGTCATTGTCCTGTTGCAGCACCCAAGATCGCTTCAGCTTGAGTTGACGAACAGATGGCCGGACATTCTCCTTCAGGATTTTTTTGGTAGACAGTAGAATTCATGGTTCCATCTATCACAGCAAGCCTTCCAGGTCCTGAAGCAGCAAAACAACCCCAGACCATCACACTACCACCACCATATTTTACTGTTGGTATGATGTTCTTTTTCTGAAATGCTGTGTTCCTTTTACGCCAGATGTAACGGGACATTTGCCTTCCAAAAAGTTCAACTTTTGTCTCATCAGTCCACAAGGTATTTTCCCAAAAGTCTTGGCAATCATTGAGATGTTTCTTAGCAAAATTGAGACAAGCCCTAATGTTCTTTTTGCTTAACAGTGGTTTGCGTCTTGGAAATCTGCCATGCAGGCCGTTTTTGCCCAGTCTCTTTCTTATGGTGGAGTCGTGAACACTGACCTTAATTGAGGCAAGTGAGGCCTGCAGTTCTTTAGACGTTGTCCTGGGGTCTTTTGTGACCTCTCGGATGAGTCGTCTCTGCGCTCTTGGGGTAATTTTGGTCGGCCGGCCACTCCTGGGAAGGTTCACCACTGTTCCATGTTTTTGCCATTTGTGGATAATGGCTCTCACTGTGGTTCGCTGGAGTCCCAAAGCTTTAGAAATGGCTTTATAACATTTACCAGACTGATAGATCTCAATTACTTCTGTTCTCATTTGTTCCTGAATTTCTTTGGATCTTGGCATGATGTCTAGCTTTTGAGGTGCTTTTGGTCTACTTCTCTGTGTCAGGCAGCTCCTATTTAAGTGATTTCTTGAGTGAAACAGGTGTGGCAGTAATCAGGCCTGGGGGTGGCTACGGAAATTGAACTCAGGTGTGATACACCACAGTTAGGTTATTTTTTAACAAGGGGGCAATTACTTTTTCACACAGGGCCATGTAGGTTTGGATTTTTTTTCTCCCTAAATAATAAAAACCATCATTTAAAAACTGCATTTTGTGTTTACTTGTGTTATATTTGACTAATGGTTACATGTGTTTGATGATCAGAAACATTTTGTGTGACAAACATGCAAAAGAATAAGAAATCAGGAAGGGGGCAAATAGTTTTTCACACCACTGTAAGTAGGGTAAATACAGTAATAATTTAATTTAATAAAAATACAGTAAAATGTATGGGTACTCACCAATGATATTGATTGAAGATGATGATGAATAAGCTGAGCAGTACGATGAAGGTATGTAATGAAGATAATGACTGCACAGCAAAGTAGAGGATTTACAGCTCCTCGGGTGGCACCTCTTCTTCAGGCACTTCTGGAGGAGTCGTATCTTCTGACGGGTTTTCTTCTGGCGGGTCTTCTTCTGGTGGGGTTTCATGCTGTCTTTTCTTGATAGGTTTGAGGAACATTGTTATGGGAAATTGCTGCTGTTGTTTCTTCATGGTGGCGAGGAGGGTTTTATATGTCTGAATGGCAGCATCAATGCCATTGTTAACTTTGAGAGCCCGAACAATATAGGGATCCCATGCATAGATTCGTTGCCAGAAGCCTTAGAAGGTGCAGGGCATTTGGGCAGCATCTTAGGGCATTAGGAAGAACAAAACGAAGAAACACTCAGTGAAACACTCGATATAGCTACACGCGGTAAACTGTTATGATGCGGGAATGGTGGACTGCATCTGCCGGAGATGCGTCATAGGGCAGCAGCCAATCACCAGCAAGGAGAAATGAATGACGCTCTCAGATTGGCTACTTTCAAACCTCCCGCCTCTGAGTACAGGGATACAGTATTTCACCATCCCAAGCCGCGTTTTCCTCTACGGCTGCTTTGTGTTCTCTCTACAGTACTAAAAAATGTATACAGTATTATATTTATATGGAAATTTAGCTGAATTTTTGTTAATGTTTATGTTACAAAATTAGTAAATTATATTGTTTTTAATAATTTAGCATTAAAACACATGAAAAATTATATATTGCCACAAAAAAAAGCCATAAAAAAATTGCGAAGGATATTTGCAGTTTCTGCAAACAATTATTAGCTAGGTCAGTCAGTCAGTCATCATCCAACCCGCTATATCCTAACACAGGGTCATGGGGGTTTTCTGGAGCCAATCCCAGCCAGCACAGGATGCAAGGCAGGAACAAACCCCGGGCAGGGCGCCAGCCCACCGCAGGGCACACACACACACACACACCCACACCAAGCACAATTTAGGATCGCCAATGCTCCTCATCTGCATGTCTTTGGACTGTGGGAGGAAACCGGAGTATCCAGAAGAAACCCATGCAGACACGAGGAGAACATGCAAACTCCATGCAGGGAGGACCCGGGAAGCAAACCCAGCTCTCCTTACTGCGAGGCAGCAGCGCTACCCACTGTGCCACCGTGCCGCCCTATTAGTTAAAAAATTTGAAAAATCCATGATCTAAATTGGCCCTACTGTGTGCTTGGTGTGTGGGTGTGTTTGTGTGTGTCCTGTGGTGGGTTGGCACCCTGCCCAGGATTAGTTCCTGCCTTGTGCCCTGTGTTGGCTGGGATTGGCTCCAGCAGACCCCCGTGACCCTGTGTTCAGATTCAGCGGGTTGGAAAATGGATGGATGGATGGAAAAATCCATGAACGACTGAGGCCACAAATTCTGAACTGCGATTTCACGGGGGTCAACTGTATACAGTATGTCTCTCCCCTCGTCCCAGAGTTTTGGGCAATCAAATCACGCCTGAAATTCCAGCTTTTCTCTTTTCCATTTCTCCGTTGGTTATGGCTATTTGGATTTTATGCTTTAATTGATTCTTCAGTAACAACTGCATTGATTCTGTTTCAGTTTATCGGCTGGGCCTGCCGTGTGCGTGGAGTTTGCACATTCTGCCTTTGCTTGTTTGGCTTTTCTCCCTGAAGACATGCATGGAGATGCTAAGCTGCCTCAGAGTGAGTGCGTCTCCATGATGGGCCCGTGTCTCCTCCGGGACCTTGGGATAAGCTGTGGCTCCCCAAAACTCTGTTTTGCAGTAGGTGGGCTACGCAAATGGATTTCTATCAGCTCTTATCAGTTACACTGTAAAAAATGTGGCTGTACATTTACAGTAAATTACTGGCTACTAAATGCATTATTTTCACAGTTTTTTACTGAACTATATTACTGTATATTAAAACAAAAATACAACACTGTACAGAGACCTCACAGTAAACTGGGCCACAAAATGAATGTGATGTAGCAGCACGCTGCTGTTTAATTATAGTAATTTCCTGGATTTTTACACATTAACTGTAATAGTACATCAATTCAGTAGTAATTTACTTCAACTATTTTAGTTAAAAAACAGTGGCAAAAAGATTTGCTAGTAGCATACAAGTTAAACAACTAACAACCCAAACCATTTTGTCGTCTAACATTTCTATCCATTGCTACAATTTCAATATGTGGTAGAATTAGTTCATATTATCTGGTAGAAAAGGAAAGGTTGTGCTACAAGTTCATCAATTTATGAAAGAAAACACCGTAAGTCAGCTTCTATAAATATAAAAAACCTTCAGTATACACACAAATGGGTTTGCTAACCACCTTTAAGTTTTTGTCTCCTGCAGTGCAAAAGTGTGGGAGCCATCGGGACGGGTTTAAAGTGTTGCTGAAAAAGGGACATTCCTTATGCAAATATACTAACTTTATGCAAATTAAGCTGTCCATACCATTGTGACTTTACAGCAGGGGTCCCCAACTCCGGTCCTGGAGGGCCACAGTGGCTGCAAGTTTTCATTCTAACCCTGTTCTTAATTAGTGACCTGTTTTTGCTGCTAATTAACTTCTTTGGAATTCATTTTATTTGTCTTGCTCTTTAAGACTCAGAACCCTCACTTTTTTCTTTTTACTTATTTAGCAGCCAAACAACAATGAGATACAAAACGAGCCAAAACAGGACCAGTAAACTGTGTCCGTCAAAAATAAAGAAAGGGGAAGGTCTCAGGAATGTTGATCTGCTCAGGTCCACAAAACATTTTAGCAGTGCTCTTAGGAAAGAGAAAATCAACAATTTTGGAAATGTCTGCTCTTGCACAATAAGAGCAGCAACAAGGCATGGAATTAAAGAGTGGGTTTAATTAATGACAAGACTCAGCAACTAATTAAACAACTGGATGGAGTGAAACTGGTTGGAATTTCAGGCCCTCACTTAGTTGGTCTTCTGTTGGCTTACTCACTTCACATTTCATGTCTGTTTGGTTGCCATTTAAGAAAAGAAATGAAGCAATTCACAGGAACCATGAAGGAATTCAGGGGAACAAATCTTTAAAAACAAGTAAGTTCAAATCAATTCAAAAGAAGTAATTAGCAGCAAAAACGTGGCACTAATTAAGAAAAAGGTTAGAATGAAAACTAGCAGCCACTGGGGTCCTCCAGGACTGGAGTTGGGGACCCCTGGTTTACAGCAATACAACAATTATTCATAAAAATAGTCTTACTCATATTTTCTGGTAAAACCTTACTTAAATGTAAATGTATGTGCATCTATCTATTTAAGATCATTGTTTTAACCATTTATTGTTTTACAGTTTTTTTTACTGAGAAAATACACAGTTAATGTGATGTGTGTGTCACAGACTAGCACAAGAGAGAAGAAGGTGAGTTCAGGTGTCTGGAAAAAATCAGCTTTATAGTTGTGAAGACAGGAATACACTCAAAGTATTTATGCAATCAGGAGCTGTCACTCAGTCAGGAGCTGTCACTCAGTCAGGAGCTGTCACTCAATCAGGAGCTGTCACTCAAACACACGCAGCATGCAAGCAGCGACGATGATGCCATCCTGCATTCACTCCTTTCTCAGATGGAAAAAAAAAGAAAAAAAAAACAGGTAGCCTTCCTGCACACGATAGCAGACGGAAAGTGAACACACGGCCAGGTCAGCGACTCGTTTTAAATGTTCCTCGCATGAACCATCAGACGACAGACGCGATACGCAGCTCTCACCGGTGGCGGACAGTCTATCGCTGCCTGCGTTAAACGAATTGCAGCGCACAGTGTAGCTGGGGCGTTGTCGGGTTCTCAAAAATCCCACAATATAAAGATTTTTTGACGAGATTTGTGGACAGCGTATTCACCTGTTTTTCACAAATATTATGTCAGGTTGAGTTTTGAAGTAGTGACGTGCGGTGAACTTCATGGCTGTTGAGGCACTGACTCCTTCAGAGTGAGATTTACAAATATATGAACCCAAAAGAGTCGCTTATTCACTATTCAATTGGCAGCCAGCATGCATATTGACTACTGGTTATGTTTCATATCTCATCAGCATTCTTTACACACACATAGGTGAGGCACATATTTGGCTAAGAACGTTACATTTACTGTATGGCGGCGAGAGAGAGCGGAGAGAGCGCATTTGCTCCACACCCTCCGTGTGCTCTAAATTTGCCGTTGCAATTCCACAATTCATATTCATTCGATATAAATGAAAGTACAGAGTGGTGTGCGAAAAAAAAAAACGGATTTCAATTTTGACCTTAATTGAAATATTTAGTTGTTTTTAAAAGATTTCAATTCTGATGCTTTAATCAACTTTTATACAGACTGTTCAACAAAAGGATATTTTATTTAAGGTCAAAATTTAGTTTTTAAATATTGGATTGTTTTATTTTTTCGTAGACTGATCCCATTTTTCATAAAATTGAAAACCGTTTATGGTCTTACCTTTATTTGTAAATGAAGTCCATGCATCTATCCTTCATCCATCCATCCTAACTACAGGGTCACGGGGGTGCGCCTATCCCAGTGGTTCTCAACCTGTGGGGCGGGCCCCCCTAGGGGGGCGCAAAAATAACAAAAAGGGGGGCGCGAAGATGTGAAAAAAAGAAAACAAGAATCGAAAATGTGAAAAATGCATCTATTGAAACCAAAACAAATTAGGCTAACTTAAACTACATTCTGATACTAGAAAAATAAATATAGAGTTAGATAAATGTCGATAAAAGTTAAGTAGGTATAATAAAATATGCATCTATGATATATCATTAATTAAAAATGAACAAATTGGTATTAGTGGGCTTCTTTCAAAAAAACGTTAGGGGGGCGCGATTAAAACTGTTATGAAAACTCGGGTCGCAAATACTTAAAGGGTGAGAAACACTGACTTAGTGTGACATGGCCTTAAGTTTGATTAACACAAAGCTATTACCTAGAAGGGTCCCTGTGCCACTGTTACTATTGTACAAGTGCCTTGAAGTGGCCAACCTTTTCCCCTGTAGTGTGACTGGAAGCCAGAGCCTGTCCCATCAGCATCAGGCACAAGGCCGGATTTAGCATCTGAAGGAAATGCCATACACTTGTCCAAACTTACTCATGCGTGGCATATTGTAAGAGAAATTAATAAAACTAACATCAATGTGTTAAGGATGAGGGAAGAAACCCACCTGAACACAGAGACAAGGAGGTGACAAAAGGGGACATGGCCAGGGATCAGACAGGGGACAGATACTTATGGCCAACAAAGGTTGCATTTCAATTTTGGCCCTCATTTCAGGTTTTCAGCCATCGGAGAGTGTATGACAATTCAGAGGATCAGGATAAGTATTACAATTTCTGACTGATTTTTTTATACAAGATTGAGAAACATACTTGGAATGGTATAAAGTATTAAAGATGATATTCAGAATTCAATAAAAATAATTGGTACTTGTTTACTAAACGGACGGCATGACAAAGGAAAACAGAAGTGTTTTGACAAATTCATAGCATATGTATTGGGATAAAAAAATATATAGAAATTTACAGAAATTGGAATATTATAGAAATACATACAACATCCAAATATTCATTTCTGGGGTTGGAAAACTAGAGATACAAAGGTCGCGGCACCAAATTCAAGAGGGGAGGTTGCATAAGGTTTTCCCCTACCCATTGTAGCGTTGGGCTCCGTGGGGGAGGTTTCAAAGCCGTCCGTTTAGTACACAAGTACCGAATAATTGTTTAAAGTGAGAAGATAGAAGTCCTATTGTTAAAGAACTTTGAAAAGCTCATCTTTAAGCAAAACAAAGAACTCAATATTGTATTAGTAGCTATGATGAGTTGAAAACTAAATGATCAACGTATAGACCTCAGCATAAAGGTTTGCAGCGCACCATGTGGAAGAAAAATGAGACTTACGGGTTATGTGGTCATTTAGGGGTAATGCAGTTATTGCATATAAAGTGTTTTGTTATGCTTTCCACATTAAAATATAGCATCTATTTTATCTTAGAATTAGTTTAAAATGGTTAATAAATGTCTGAAACTTGTTGAGGCACATCAGGAAACCAAAAATAGATCAAGTAGACAACAAAGAACAACAAGGTTGGCCGCGTCCAGATGTGGTATAGTGGGCAGAGACTGGAGGCTGTGATGGCTGCCAAATGTGCATCAGCTAGATGCTGACTTGAAGTGAGTGAATACTTTGGTGATCAATTATTTATTGTGTTTTATATTTCTGAATAATTTAGAGCTTTATGTGGAGATCTGTTTTCTCTTTGATATTACAGTAAAATATCACTCTCTGTTGATCAGTTCCAAAAAGCCAAATTAAATCTGTTGTGATTCACTGTCGGTTAGGGTGGCGGTAGTGCTGTTGCCTTGCAGTAAGGAGTCCTGGATTCACGTCCTGGGTCGTCCCTGCATGGAGCTTGCATGTTCTCCCTATGTCTATATGGGTTTCCTACTACAGTTTGAAGCCATGCAAGCTAGGTGAATTGACCCTAGGGGTGTGCGTGTGTGTGTTTTTTGTGGTGTGAAAGATTGGTGGCCTGTCCTGGGATTGTGCCCAGTGCTTGCTAAGATAGACTTCCCCATGACCCTGCTCAGGATAAGAGGGTTTGAAAATGGATAGATCGATTGATGGTCATTCAATGTTGTATAACAATAAAATAAAATAAAAACAATTACAACAATTTTTCTTCTGCTTTACTTAAATGTCCATGCTGCAGATTTCATACTGACCTTAGCTGCTCCACTGTGAACTGTTGATGGAATGTTGAATGAAATCGGTGTCCAGCCATATTGTCCCAGTTGGCCAGTGACCCATGGCCAGTTGTGAGTAACCAATCCTTGCCTGGACCATGGGCTGGAAAAGAAGGATGAGGGAGCTCTTTCCATTGTGCTGCTCTGCTCAGTTCTGCTTGTCAAGAGGGAGAATCTGAGGCTAAAAGACCAGGAAAGAGAGAGAGAGAAAGTGTGAGTGAGCGAAGCGAGAGAGAGAGAGAGAAAGTGTGAGTGAGCGAAGCAAGACAGAGAGAGAGAGAGAGAAAGTGTGAGTGAGGGAAGCGAGAGAGAGAA
>JANRMT010062827.1:24388400-24408535 GCA_026402145.1 Polypterus bichir lapradei
AATTTTTTTGTTGCATTGGGGCGGAGGTCGTTCATGTGAAACCATAATGCTTGAACTTATATAAGTTTTATATATAATGGAAAATAATGAGACTTATGTCAATAATTAACAAAGCATGTTAAATATTACAATTATGGAACAGTTTTTCTGTGTTAAAATGCGTCAAACAATGCTAGGCATTCCTGCTTAACTATCCCTTAAGTGTGTTCTTCTTCCGTTCAACGCTTTAGTCGCCATTTTATTTAAATCAGAGCACCAATAATATCAAGCTTGGGTGTCGTTATTTTACAGATTACAAATATTTTTTTAGGAAGTGCAGATATTTTAATCATAATGTCAATGTTACGTTAATTTTATCGCATCTGCATAGCGGTGTTCAGCTTTGCTGGTAATATAAAATACTTTTCATTTACTCGTACTGTACTCGCGTCTGGGCGTCTATTTGGCGCTCCGATTAGCTTCCCGTTTGAGTGGTAGGCAAACCGTTCGAATGTTGGCACACTGAATACAAATGATGTGTTTATTACTTCAAAAGCGTGCAATTACAAAAAAAACTCCGTCAGTAAATTACAAAAAAAAATACCATTTATTAGTCGTAAAGATGATGCCTGTGTGTGTGGTATGCCGTCTGTAGCTCTCTTTGAAATTAGACTTGCTACCAAGGAACTGGTGGAATATGACCTGAGTGAATAGAAAGCCTAAGTCCCACCGTTTCTATTGGACCTACTGCTCAGTGCCCGCTCCGGTTTGGCCGCCTCGTAGGGGACATCGGACAGCGTTGTGGTTTTGCTATTGAGAATTGGCTTTCGTCTGGCTTTGTTTTCTTTGATGGATAAGTTTTTGGCCGAGCGTGGATAGGGTCGTCACCATGTTGTTTCTTGGCGGTCTCTGGAGCCTGCATAAAGGTTATGGAACAGTCCTCCCCTGACTGAGATCAGCAGAAACTGCTGAACTGCTCAGGTGTCAACTTGGGACACAACTGTTCGGACAGGCATTTGGGTAGCGCTGTCACCCGCGGGTGGATTGTCATTGTTCTAGATTTTATTTCTCAGTATTTATTCTTTTTTATTATTGTTCAGCGCTTTGAGACTTTGAGTATCAACTTGACGTATTTACAGTAAAGTAAATCTTTTGGGCAGTCTGCAGCATACATCCGGGAAAATGCGTTGCATGTCGATTAGAAAACAAGGGTCAGTTTATACTTAAGGAAAAGACGTGAGTGTTACCGAGGCACCCTTCACATCTCCATGCATTTTAAAGGCAAGATCTGAGTGTTAAACGTACTACTGTTCACATTTTCCAGAGTTATTGAGACAGTGTGCTACTGAAAGGGCGCTCAGAAAATACATTTATAGCCAGTTTGCATTTTAAAATGGGGTGCCTGTCCACATTTTATTCCGAAATATATAAATGAGATTTTTTACAAGAATTGTTTATTATTGGGTAAAACATTTTTGTACAGTTGAGTAGAATGTCTTTAATGTGAATTTTTACAGAACCATGTTGGTGAAGGTCAAGTACAAAAATTAACAAAAAAGTCATTGATTTGACGATGAAAGACTTCCTGAAACCAAGATATTTTTTGTTAATCACTGCTTTATTTAAAATACATTCTGTTTCTGATAAGTTTTTTCTATAACCTTATTTATAATAAAATAATTTTGCCATAACTGTTTTTGATACAATTGGTAATGTTTGCCCAATTGCCCCCTTATGCAGCATTCATCAAATTTAATTTACCAGAGGAACTCCTAACTAAAATAAAAGTTAATGATAAATCAGGAACTGAGGTTGATGAAAATGTATTTGAGGAGGTTCTTCAAAATCCAGATTATGGTATTTTAGAACTGGTGCCTGAGGCAGAGTTTGGTAAGTTTTTAAAAAAAAAGTGTGCTAATGATAACTAATTTATTTGAAGTTGTGGTAATATACTGAGGGAAAAAAATAGTACAAAAAATGTTTTATATGTTAACTGCATCACTGCAGTACGGCACTACAGACTGTATGTTACATACTGAGTTTATTGGTTGAGTTGTTCGTTACTAAATTAAAAACGAAACATTGTATAGAGTAAAAAAATGTTAATGTTAATTCTCAGATTTAAATGGTCATTTTGTTTAAAATATAAATTATTTCAAAAATTAACATTAGTTATTTGAAGATCCATTTCCATTCAATTGAAATATATTATTTTCTCAAAGGACCATCACATAAAATTTTTTTATATAGTACTTATTTACCTAGTAAGTGACTCCATACTTCTGCTGTACAGCAATTTCTCCAAACACCTCATTCTGTTCTTCCGTGGATCAGTCTACATGTGACTCAGATGACACTGTCATAATTGGTGACGATGGAGACCACACAAGTACACCCACTGCACGCCCAACCTACCTGGAAAGGGGTCTCTTTTTGAACTGCCTTTCACAAGGTTTCTTCCATTTCTTCCCTGCAAGGGTTTTTTTTGGGAGCAGGGCCTGTTAAAGCCCATTGCGGCACTTCTTGTGTAATTTTTGGGCTATACAAAAATAAATTGTATTGTACAAGTAAACATCAGAGAATGCTTGATGACCATGAAGCTGGACGTGTAAGTAACTTGACAGTATTCTAAATGCTTGTTGGATATTTTTGTATTGCATTTGTTAAATGTAATATGTGAGACGATAAATTTCTCTAAGTGTTAAAACCTTTAAAGCTAGCACTTCATTTCTATGAAGTGACTCTAAGGTGTGACCAGTGATAAAGGAATATGGTACATTATGTTTCAAATTTAATAGATGAACCATTATTCAACACCTTTGCTAAGAAGTATGCTGAAATGTGTGGCCCTTAATTTTTTTTTTCTCCCCCATAGCTGATTGAGCAGAAAAGCCCAGGAGGAGATCATGTAATCAAGGAATACACGTGGACCAAAACTCTAATGGATGGCACAAGACAACAAATGGTCAATATTCTTACTGCTGAAATGACAGAGACTTATGGGTAAGTTACCTTTGCTGGGTTATCAATTTAAAACAAACACTTCACAATCCTGATTATTACTAAACAGTATGCAGTAAACATATTTCTTTACACTAACGTACATGGGTCTGTTACAGGACACCACCACCAAGACATGTAAGAGAGATGTATGCAAGTGGAATTGTCTCTATCTTACCTTATTTGAAAGGCCCTTTTTCAAAAAATGGCTATGTAAGTATTGATTATTAAAATTTTATTTTATAGCCTTTAGGCCATTTTGTATTTATCAAAAATGCTTCCTCACAAGTTATTAAATTTTGTCTGGGGAGTTATAGTTTGATTTGTAAGGCAGTCCTGGATTTATATAAACAGTCCTTATTTAACTTGGACTTTTTTCCAAGGAGCACTACTATGACCCAGAAAGTGGTTCAGGTTATTTAGGCTGGCATCTCAAGACCATACAAAGAAAAGTAGCATCTGAGGAAAAAAAAATTAACATACCAGTTGCATACAGGAGGCCCAGCATCCACAAGTGAGCCTTTGTCCATTTCTCAACCTGTATTGAATGAGGAACAATGCAAAGAGGCAATTTCCTTTATGAAAAATTGTTCAGATGAGGAAATAGCCAAGCAGAAAATGAAGATTACATTCAGCTAATCGGCAAGAGATGGTCCATGATGAAATTATGTGCTGCAATGTACTGTTTTCTCTCAGTTTAAAGATATTAAAGGCTTGGTATATATTTTTCATTTAAATATGGTCTAAACACATTTCAGCATGGTGTTGAACATTTTTATGTCTAATTTTCAAATAATTGTACTTGCTACAGATTGAGCAGGACTTTATCATGCTTTTTGGAGATCAGCAAAGCTTTTAGAGAGGTGGCCAATCTCATTCAAATGAGCTATTTAGCAAAGCAAAGGTCTGTCACAATCCAGAGATCTTCAAGAATTGATTCAAGCAGCAGCGTCAACAACAGAAGAAAATGCAACGGATTTATTTGGCAAGGGTATTTTGCTTCTCATATAAAGGCTGCATTACAGCCACAGTACCTAGCGGCATTTTGATATGATGCAGAAGTGAAGGTATTTTTTTCAAGATTATCCTTAACTTTGTTTGCATTTTGGAAACATTACATTTTTCAGGTTGGGACAGTGACCTTTCTTCTATTTTGCTGTTGCTTCCCTTACTTCCTTCATCAGCACAAGGCCAGAAAAAAAACAGTAAAAATGTCAGCCATATAAGCAACAAAGCATCTTGTTATATTCAAAAAGGTAAGTACATCTGACAAGGCAGGGGTTTAAGAGTCTGCAGTATCCTGAACTTTTATAGGTGACAATTTGGGCAAATTTGTGAAAATGTACCACTCTGCTTCCTACTCCCTATGAAACAAAGAGATCTTTTGAGTTGTAGCTGTTGTTACAAATGTCCTGCAGCCTAATTCTTTTTTTCCTGTACGTATCTGGAGTCAGATAATCAGGTATTTGCTTATAGCTCAAGTAATACAACAATTTTTTGCTCCTTTTAGACTGGAACCAGCCTCCAAGAGCATCTGGATGCCATAACCCAAAGATGCCAGCCCTATCTCCTTGCTGTCGGTACCAGAAGAAGCAGTATCCATGCATATTATATGATAATAGACAATTTGGCCATTCCTTGTAAGGCAGTTTGTTCACTTGGAACCTTCGATGAATTACTTAAAGCACATTTGGTTTTTGGAACTGCATACAGTCAGTGTTTGCGCAACATGTACACATTTATTCAGACGACTGTGTATGAAATAGATATAGTTAAAGTTAAAGAAAGTCCACGAGTGTCTGAGTTAAGAGCAAGAATTCTGCAGTAGAAGCAGAACTGCATGTAACTATTTAAAGATGAAGTGTTTTATTTGTAAGTCATATCATTTAAATGCAAATTTGCTTGTAAAACATTTAAAAGTAATTCATGGCCTACGTCCTGGTAAAACACTTAGACTCAAATGTGGTGAAGTAGGCTGTTTACATGTATCAGATACATTTTCTGGTTTTAGGAAGCATCTAAAAAGGGTACACGAATTAAAAGATTTGACTGTGTTAAATGAGGAAATAAATGCTTTTGTAGGAAATAGATGATTTTAAACTAAGTGATTTTGAAACTTTGGTGCCAGATACTCCCACTGTCTCTTCAGTATCAAACCACAGTGCTGTTAACATGTGTGCATCCATTATAGCACACCTTCAAACTGAAGGAATTAGTCAGTTGACAGTGAACAATTTTGTATGTTCAATGGAAGAAGTTTTATTTGAATTGCAAAGTCAAGCTAAAAAGACATAATACTCAGACATTTGTCCACACAACACCCAGAATGTTTAGATGGAGTTGAGCAATGTTTTCAGGAGATTAATAACCCCTTTACAAAGTTAAATTTGGTAGCAAAGCGACAGTTTTACTTTTCTCAAAGGTGGAGTGTTGCGAGTCCAGTAGAAATACAAAACCTTTGGAACTTATGATCAAGTGGTTGTAACTGACAAATTTGCATTTACTCCAATTTTACAAACCTTACAGTCAATCTTGAAAAATTCTAACATTAGTGAACTGTTTAAGCCAACTTATACCCCTAAAGATGATGTTTATGTAGAGGTGAAGGATGCATCTTACTGGAGAAGACATCCTCTTTTTTTTGAAAGACAAAATAACACTACAAATTCAACTGTTTTATGATGAATTTGAAACTGCTAATCCTGTAAATTCAAAAAAAGCAATACATAAATTGGGTGGTTTACTTTATTTTGAGGAATTTTCCACCAAAGTATAATTCAAGTTTAATAAACATAAATTTATGTGCGATTTTCCATGTTATGGGCAGAGGTGGGTAGAGTAGCCAAAAATTGTACTCAAGAGTAGCGTTACTTCAAAATAATATTACTCAAGTAGAAGTAAAAATTCAAGTAAGAGTAAAAAAGTATTTGGTGAAAAGACTACAAGTACTGAGTAACTGTTTGAAGCCAATACCTACAGTAGGTAACATGTATGTTTGAAAAGTGCAAACTACTTACAGTGACAAGATATACTGTACACTGACAGTATAATACTGCATATTCACTTGCCATCCAAATAGCACAGCTGATAGAAAATAACAGAACAAGGCAGCTTGTGCATGTACAAGAAGTCTCACTTTACCGTGACTGTCTATCTGTGCATGTTTGGTTAAAACGTGCTTGTTCTTCACTCAGTGAAGTGATGGTTAAGCTTCAGCAGAAGTTGGCTCTCATTTTTCATGTACAGTGGAGCCTTGCATTGGGAGTGTTTTGCAAGATGAGCTAAAATTTTTAATAAATTTTGACTTGATAAACGAGTGAGGTCTTGCAATATGAGTAGTCCGTATATGCTTTGTCTGTCGAGCGTCACGTGATCACAAATGAGCCAATGGTTCTCTCTCTCTCTCGCTGCGGGATTGTGGGCAATAATCAGTCAGCATGCCTCACTCATATAGTCAACATCTGTACGAGTGTATACGGTTTTCTACAGCATTGTAACCGTGTGTGTGCTGTGACGTACAAGTCCCCGTATTGCACCCCAAAATGCAAAGCTGAGTCTCAGTACTTTAGCAACACCATCTTTATTCAGCTTGAAACAGGAACAGTGCGGTTATTTATTGTAGCGGGATCTGCCACTCTCCTATACACAGACACAGCAGTCAGGCAGGGTCATGCCCAGGTTAGTGGCCAAGTAATACTGTGCCCTGTTCATTTATAATGTTCCTTGTATCGCCCATCAACGACAGTTGCTTATAGCATGACCGCGATCTTCTCGGATTCGCTTTTACGGCGAACTGCTACAGCGCTGGGTGCCTGTGATCGCTTGTGGAACACTCTTCCACGTGTCGTCCCATTGAGAGAAATCCCACAATAGTTTAGAAACTCACTCACACCTGCCATGATTCTTTTCCAAGGTAAAGTGCAGGTTAATTTGTTTTATGTATTTTTACTTTATATTTTGTATTAATTTTTATATGAAAAGTTTTGGGTTGTTGAACGAATCATGCGAGTTTCCATTATTTCTTAAGGGGAAATTCACTTTGATATATGAGTGCTTTGGATTGGAAGCACGTTTCCGGAACGAATTATGCTCACAAACCGAGGTTCCACTTGTATTCTTTCTTTCCCTGTCTGCTGTCTTTGAGGAGTTGGTGCGGTTATGCCGCCACAGTTTGTGTGTGGTCATGTGACTGCATGTGACGTCTGATTTGTGAAAACGGAGCTGTGATTATTATTGCTATGTCTGATTGGTGAAACACTCATGCAATAGATCCACTGGCAGAGTCGAGTGTTGCCCAATGTAGCGGAGTAAGAGTAGCGTTTCTTCTTCACGAATGTACTCAAGTAAAAAGTATACAGACCTGGGGCCTCATGCATAACGCCGTGCGTAGAATTTGCACTATAACACGACGTAAGCAGAAAAGCCAAAATGTGCTTACGCACAGTAAAATCCAGATGCAGGAATCTGTGTACTCCAACGCGTTCTTCCGCTCCATAAATCCCGGTCAGCGAGAAAAGTAATGCTTGTGCACGCGCCTGCTATCCTGCCCCAATTCCTCCCAGAATTATGCCTCTTTGAATATGCAAATCAATATAAATAGCCCTTAGGTTCAGCGTTATGGGAAAAGCACGGGGGAAAATAAGAATTTCAAAGAATACCAAGTGGAGGCAAAGGAAAAACATACTATTTGTTGATTTAAACAGTGGTATGATTAACAAAAGGAAGTTGATCGAGTGACATAGCATGTCGGAGAAACTCGAAAGCTCAAGTTCACAAAGTCACACAGTGCCAAAATAAAAAAAGAAGTCACATATCAAAGTCACCGTGAAAAGGCGAGTTGTAGCCCACCGTCTGAGCTTATTAGGGTACAGAAAAAAAAGGCACATAGTGGGGGGAAAAAAAGCACGAAATGTCAACTTTAATCTCTGAATTTCCACTTTAATCACGTAGTTTATTTGGTCATTAAAGTAGAACATCAAACTTCATCTTAAAGTCATTTAATTTACTAGTTTCTCAAACCCCATTGTAACTAAAGTAGCATGTTAAATGCTTTGTTTTGCATTTGATCTTCAGTGTGTTCTGTGTGTGTGAATCACTACGTGCTTCTGTTCTTTCTCTTTCTCCGACAAGACACAGAATCCATTACATTCGTGATATTACAGCTCTCTGAATAATTAAAATACTGAGATGTATACGTGATATCATTTTCATGACGATTGGAATGAAAGCATGTTATTAAACATGGGAACACAATGGTGCAGTGACTGTTCCGGTCTCACAAAAGATGCTGCTGCGCCACGCACGATCTTCGATTAAATAAATTTATTGTAGCAGTACTGTCTCTTTCAAACGTACTAACCTGCAATTCCTGTCCTTACTTTTCTTTCTCCAAATACCTAATCGCCACACAATCAGCTCTAATAGATATTAAGCCACCTGTAAGCTTACAACGACGATTCTTCAAAACTTTTAAGGAACATTGAAATATCTTCATAGTACGTGTTTAACTATTCTATCCATCTATCCTTCCAGTGTCGCACCAGCCTCAGTAAATATACAGCGCGAGGCAGGGACAATACATGAACTTGCTAGGACTGCGGCACTGTGTCCTAACATGTTTAATTATTAACAATACAGATTATTTAAATGAAGTTAAAGTTTTATCTGTATAATATAATAAACATATTTTGCTGCATTTCATCTTAAAAATGATATCGTCATCATATGTAAATACACATTTTATAAAGTGGCGCAGGTTGTGCAATATTATAACTGTAGTGCAAGTTTACAGTAAGGTGATTGTACTTAAGTACAAACAGTTCTACAAGGAGGAATTGATTGAGTGCGTTTAAAGCTCGTGGGATGAAACTGTTTCTGAACAACGAAGTCTATACAGGAAAGGCTTTGAAACTTTTGCCGTGGCTTTGGCAACGTATGCTTGATGCTGTATACGCTTTCAGATCAGCTGCTGCTGCGATTCCCCACTCAGATATAATGATATAAATACTCTGAGTGGTGCAGTGAGAGTAATATGGAAAAAGATGATCCGCTGTGGCAACCCTTAAAGGGAGCAGCTGAAAGAAGAAGAAGGTGCAGTGAGAGTAACAACGCTAAAGCAGTTATGGTATTTGGACTACTCTGGCTATTCCCTGGGCCATTATATTGTTACAGGTAATCTACAATCGGATGCATTACACTAATAAACAATATGTGGGTAGTTTCAGTGTATTTATAAAGCCGCATCAGAAATGTGGTTCTAAGAAATAAATGCTAACCACACAGGAACAGTAGCACTGCTTTGACGCTTGGTGCCGCCAGTCTGTAAACTGAGCAGAGAACTTGCGCACGACAGGGTATGAGGTACCGTGGGAAAGTGTGTGGCTTTACGCCAAGTGTAGGTTTTATACATCGCGATTTGAACGTGGAAACATTCTTACGCAAAATTTTTGTGCATACGCACCATTTATGCATGAGGCCCCTGGTGTTTGTTTCGTAATATACCATTACTTTTTGGTGATCTCGCCCAAACAAATGATCAGTACTGGTATCTTTTGCTCTTGTTGCTACAGATTGTAAATATAATCTTTGCTCCAGTGCTGACGAAAGGTTTAACAGTCTTTTTAAAGCATTTGATAGTTGAACATCATAGTTTGTTTAAGCGTTTGTTTCCTCATAAGAATCTGCTACTAAAGCACCATTTTATGGTCCACTATCCCCGCCGTATAAGAAAGATTGGTCCAATTATTCACATGTGGTGTACAGTCAATCCTCGTTTATCGCGGTTAATCCGTTCCAGACGATAAATGAATTTCCGCGAAGTTGGATTCTTTATTTATAAATCAAATATTTTCGCAGTTAGAGCATAGAAAACCTGTTTACGACCTTCTAAATACATTTTCTAACATTATTAGAGCCCTCTAGACATGAAATAACACCCTTTAGTCAAATGACAAGACAGAGATGACAGTTCCGTCTCACAATTAAAAGAATGCAAACATATCTTCCTCTTCAATGGAGTGTGCGTCAGGAGCAGAGAATGTCAGAGAGAGAGAGAGAGAGAGAGAGAGAGAGAAGCAAACAATCAAAAATCAATAGGGCTGTTTGGGCTTTTAAGTATGCGAGGCACCGCCGGACAAAGCAGCTACAAGGAAGGCAGCAATTTGAAGGTAGTCTTTCAGCATTTTTTAGAGGAGCATCCGTATCCTCTAGGCCAGTGTGCGAACACCCCCTCTGCTCACACCCCCACCATCAGGAGCAGAGAATATCAGAGAGAGAGAGACAGAGACAAGCAAGCAATCAAAAATCAAAACGTGCTGTTTGGGCTTTCAAGTATGCGAAGCACCACACGGGAAGAATATCGTATATCATTGAGGAGTTTTATTTAATACTAGCCATGTGCGCCCAACTACATTGCGCATGTTAAAAGTTGTCTGTGAAGGGCTCCCTGTTTAAACGCAGCTGCCAGTTGTGAACTGGGCCCTTCGTCACACAGCATTATGATTTTTTATAAGGGAAACAAAATTACAAAAGAAAACCTTGGACATTGATTCGATAGGAACGGCCTACTTGGAATCACTGCCTGAATAGTAATTATGTGGTGGTGTAGGAGCATTTCTGCTTCTGTCCGTTCACAGTCCGTCTCGTTTTCATGATGCTATCGTTTCCTCTCACAATGTCTTCTCAACCTTTCTCCAATCTCGCAGGTTGCTTTGTGGCAATCCAAAGAGTAAGGCAATATACACGGAGCAATGGTTATAAAAGGGGGACACATAGGTATCCAGGCTCTTTAAAGCATAAATAGGGATCACTTCACTGACATGTGAGCAAGCCACGGTGCAACTGTAAGACGCGCAGCACTCGCCAGCTACAACGTAACAATAATAATTTCCGGAACGTGCTGTTACGTGGTCATTCATTTTACCCACCGTCTTTCTTTCATTCATATGTTACGTAGGCACGTACCTTTTATCTTTGGCAATCTCATTCTCTAACCAGGCCTCAGGAGCTAACCAGTGTAATACTGTCCACCACCCCTTTCGTTATTCCGGCACATTGTTGACATCCGTGAGTAACAACAACGTACTAAACTGGAAGGTGGTCTATGCATGCGTGGAATTCACGGACAAACAAAGATCAAGATCTAAATGAAGATCTCTTTAGTTAATTTAAAGCACAACAATTTGTTTAGTTTGAATGTCTGTGTTTTGAGGTGTGACTGGCGTACTACAGTCTTCAGTAGTATAAGCCTGCAGGAGATTCTTAATGCAATGCCTATGTTTTAGCTGTCTTTCTACTGCCATCTAGTGCTGCTTCTTCTTCTAATTCATTCGCAGACAAACAAAGATTAAGATCCAAATGAAGATTATATATAGAGATGTAATACGTGCTCTGATTGGGTAGCTTCTCAGCCATCTTGCAATAGCGTTCCTTGTATGAAATTAACTGGGCAAAGCAACTGAGGAAGCATGTACCATAAATTAAAAGACCCATTTTCTGCAGAAATCTGCGAACCAGCAAAAAATCCATGATATATATTTAGATATGCTTACATTTAAAATCTGCGATAGAGTGAAGCCGCGAAAGTCGAAGCGTGATATAGCGAGGGATCACTGTATGTGTTTTGAATCCAAGCACAAAACTTTTTCAAAATGCAGCAGAAATGTTTCAAAAAATATCACATTAACATTAGCCAAAAAACACCAGAATTACATGGCAGTCAACTGGGAAACGTTTAGCCAACAAAGAATTTGGTTTGGTCCAGGGAAAGCAACGCCTTTATATCCCCTGTCTGTGAGTAAAGACCTTGCACACTCTACCAGTGTTTTATCGGTGAAATGGGTTAAGTATCTTGGGGCTGAATATCGCACAGATTTCATTGTTTGCACTGAAGTTTCTTATGAAATTCCAATGTTTCACAAAATAAAAGCAATTATAGTAATAGATGAGCAAGTATTTTTAGTTGTTACAGCTTTGGAGACTATATGTTTTAATGAACATTTGCATGCATTCCATGTTGAAATACCCAAAACAAATATATATACTATTGTTAATGTTGAACAACTTTTGTTCCATAGATATTTTGATTTGCAAGTGATATATAAGGCAGATGAGTATAGCTGGTTTGTTGTGCCATATTGTCATTTATTTTAAAGAAGCAAACGTTGTTCCCATGAATAGTTACCATTTTTGAAGGAGAATATTTTTTTCTCATCAATATATTTTCAATGTAGCATTAATGTTACACAAGATGAAGAATGAGCCAAACAAGGCCAATAAAGATAACATCCCACACTGGCAATGACAAGCTACAGGGACATTCCATTCTACATGGTCTTTGAGGTGTGTTGTACTGTATGTTAGTTCATGTCCTAGAAATAACTTGCCTCTGTGCTTCATTGTAAATTGAGGTCATGGTTGGCAGGCAGGAATTCAGTGAAACCAGTATGTGCTGATAGGTGACAGTAGTTGGCTGCTATATGAAAAAAAAGGCAGAACTCTAACCAGAAGCTGCTAGCAAGATCATGGCACCCATTTTTTCCAATGGTAGGGTCCCACATGTAAACTGCCAGCTGTTGGCCAAAAGGGTTTTCCCTGTTCATCTGCCGCCTTTCATGACCTCTTACCATGGTGCACAAAGAGTACATACTTTTGGGACACCTGCTATATGTATAGGACATTCAGCCCTTTGGTGGTCCGTGTATGTCTAAGCATGTTGTGGTGGTATCTGTTGTTGGTGTTTATTGTAGTCTTGTCTTTCTAGAACTGTGTGTGTCTCTGGTTTATATCTTCACAAACTAAAGGATATATGATTTTATTTCACCTTGTGTGTGACTTTATATTGAGGGAAAGTTAATAATTTTTTGATGAAATGCATTCTTAGAAACAGCATATTTTTTTGTTTTTGGTCAATGGTTATGACATTCTTTATGATAGGCCAACATTTATCTAAAGATGTTAAGCTCCTATAAACTTATTTTGTTTCAAGATATATAATTTAAGAGCATGTTTCTTTTTGAAAAGCAATAAACTGAGGATTTTTTTTTATTGAACTGTGCTGTATATGTGTATATATGTTTATGTATATAATGTATAAATATAATATTGATGAACAATAATTTTTTTTAATTTACATTTTTGTGTTTAACTTTAAAAGAATGGATAAATCTTTATATATGTACATCTCAAAAAGCAAAATTTCAATTAATAGTGCCAAACTAAGTTAACGCTGAACATTATCATTCATTAGATACACTAATAATAATGCATTTTAATTATATAGCGCCTTTCCCATGCTCTAGCAAGAGCTACATTTTCAACTCATTACAAGGGGCAGAAAAGTAAAAAATATAACACTTGAAAAAGTTGATTTAACTGTGGAGTAAAACTGTTCCAACACTGTGTTATGCAGTGTTAATTTTTAACACTATGTTGAATTAAATCTGAAAGTTTAACACTGGAGGTAGAGTTTAAGTTACACTAGGAGGAGTGGAACCCTATGTTATCTCAGGCAGTGTTGAAAAGGACTCTGTGGGAGTTAAATTTAACAATTGCATTTTTACTGCGTATTTATTACCATCTGCAATCACCAATTTTGTCCCATGGCAGTGCTAGTACAACCACTACTTCAGTTTCCTATTTGAATTTATAAAACCACACTACATCCATCCATGTATATACTCAGACTTTAATCACCACACAAGCATCTATGGGAAGATGCCACCTTGTGTGGGCATTTCCTGTGAGCAAACACTGTGACAGCAGCTTTTAATACGGTTGTCCTTTGCACGCTAAATACAGAACAGTCAGTCACTGTTCTTCCTACTTACCAAATTGTTTTCAAGACAGTACTCCCACATTCCTTTCTGCTAGTAGATATGGCATTCCTTGGGGTTGAATTCTTTTGTCTTTGTAAGTTGCTATTAGGATCTTCATTCAACAGTATTTTCTAATTTGGATATTGATAAAAATCAGCTGTATAAAATCGGATGCTACTACTTTAAGCACAATTTTTACTAGCCATTTTAGTGACCTGTAAATTTGTCCTCAAATTTAAAAAAACATATTTTAAGAGAGATGTTGCACCTGTTTGTAAGGCAATACTGGGAGCTTTAAATGAGAACTTGAACTTTTAATACAACCAAGTCTCCGAAAAAATGTATAATTGTTAACAGGTACATAACCTTTATCACATCTTTTACTGCCATGGCTTACTTTTCCCAACTTGACATAACTGCAAAATGAAAGTAGTTCCTTAATATACAGAAAACTAACAAGTTCCATGCCATTTTAAAAAGCATGTCATTACAAAATACCAGTAACTTGTACCACCCACCACCAGGGCAACATACCTCTTGGTCCTTTCAATCAAAAACTGTTCTGCCGATGACTCCTGTCACTGTGCTTCTGCATTCATCACCCAAGAATCAATTCTCGAAACCCGTGTTCATCAGTGCCGATTCAAGAGGAGCAGAAGAATATCCTGGCAACAATCATCTGTGATCAAGCTGCCATCAATTTCAGGGCAAACCTATTTACTTGTAGTACTAGGATAATATACAGCTGACAGTCAACCTAAATGTGTGTCCTTGGTATTATACATTATATGTACGCAGCACTAGCAAGGCAAAGAACACAGAGTTTAGCCATTTTCTAATAGCAAGCAATCAGATCATTTAACTTCACTTCACTTCATACAGCCCACCTTTACAAGGTGCTCTACAAAGACCACAGGAATACAATACTAAATAAAAAGATAGGAAGTTCAGTAGTTTTAAAAAAGTTGCTTTAAAAGCTTGGCATCTGGTATATTTCAAAAGATATACATCAATATGTTTCAAATGGAGGATAAAAAGGTTGTGTTGCACAATGTCTTATAATAACACATATGCAACAGTGAAATTCACCATGTTTGACTAGATTCACTAAAATCGATTTATAGTCCAACGGCAACCAAATTTTATTAATGAAGAGTTGGATCATTCAGGGCAGTATTATAGAAACTAAATTCATGAAATTGCTCAATTCAGAGACAAATGGTCCATCTGTATGTGGTCAGTGTCCTTTCAATCTTACTAAAATTGCTCATGTTCTAATACAACAGAACACATGAAGCATGTCAACTCATGCAAATTAAAATTGCCTGCAGAAAACTAAGTTATATTTAAGTTAGAAGGTACTGGAACATCCTGCAGTAAACTGCAAATAGCACAGAAGTGTTATTTACACTATATAATAATAAATCATAAAACATTTTGATCACAATTTATGAAGTACAGCTGCGCTGTAGGGACACACTAATAATTTTTATACTGAAACAATAGCTAATTTCAACAGTACATAAACAAGCGACTTACTGCAGGATTTTCAGAGACAAATAAAAATTACCAATTTGAATCTCACCAAACTCCTGCATTTTAAGCAATCTGAGATGGATTCCAAGGTTTTTAATCAATCCTTGAACAATGGTCATATACAGCTATGCAGCTTTGTACATTTTATTTTTCAGTTATTTACAGATAAATTGAAAGCTACCCGTTTCCAAAGCACTTACTAAAGCACTGACAGATTTTAAAGGAGTAAACTGAGCCACTGGTAAATTACCAACTTTATTTAGCATTTCTATCTGCAGTAATTTTTTCCCCCATTCTCATTTTCTGAACTATTTTGCAGAAAAACAAAATGGACTGCACACAAACTACAGATTTCAAAGATAAATAGGAATTTATTTTTGTTTTGTTTTTTTAAAGATTTTTGATACAATATAAATAAACTGAAACTTTGAAGAAACCGCATTAAAATAAAATTTCACTTTATGCATAATTAAAACATAAAAAAAAAAAAAAATCAGTTTAACAGGAGACTCACATGATTTGATCAGCGCCTGTTCTGTGTAAGCTGGTTTCATGAAAGCTTCCTTGAAGAACCAAACCACGTTAACAAGCCACAGGAAGGGAAGCAATGCAAATCCACCTATAGTAAGTAATACAATGCATATAGGTTTCAACACCTTTAAAGTAAAATTGTATTTTAGCACTGGAGAAAAGAAATACATTAAACTGACTATTAATGTCCTGACATTTACTGTATTTACTAGTTTGGTATTTTTTGATTTATGCAAAGTAAACTTTTTCTGCAATCAAAAATACAACATAAAGGCTCTCTAGAACTATGGAAGTATTTTGCTGTAGCAATGAGCTAATAAGCTTAACACACAGTTCAAATATGGCTTTCTATTAAAACCTGAAGACAGAGTACATATACCTGTAAATGAATGTAATCTACTTTCTGCAAGTTACTGTATGTAAATTAGACAAATGATTTGGTGCGTGTTTCATACACTTTGTCACTCTTGGGTCAAAGATTTGCACGGAAACACAGGAGGTTGTAGGTCAGGGGTCTCCAACTTTTTCCCCAAGAGAGCTACTTTTACAAAATAAAAATGGCCGAGAGCTCCTCATGTTTTCATGTTTTTCATGTTTTTTTTTTTTTAGCTTATTTTAACCCAAACAAACTGAATAAGCTTGTTATGCCTGAACATTTACAAAATGTTGGTGTCCACAACTCCCATTTTGCATTAAAACATCATAAAAAATATTGAGTTCACCTGCAAGTGCATTTTGTATGTCTGTATGCATATTCTAGTGTATCTCACAGTATTGAATTAAAACATGAATGCTGTCAAAACAAAACAATGCAATTCCAAATCCAGATATGACTTATTCATTTGTCATTCTGTCACATGTCACTGTTTCACTTTATTCTCATGTCCAGTTGCATGTGTGATGTGTTTTTCAGTGAAGACGTTCTAAATAGGTTTACCAATCATTGCTGAAAATCACATCATCGTCGAGATATGCCCCGGAATACTCGGAATGAGGACGCAAGATCTGATCCATCATTCGCTGGAAAGTCTGAAGACCAAAAGGGAACCTAGTAAATTCATCAAGTCCGTCAGGAGTCGCAAATGCTGTTTTCTCACAACCGCCAGCCTCAAGAGGCATCTGCCAGTGACCTTTTGTGAAACCCAGCGTGGAGATATAGGTTGCCTGACCCAGTTTTTCCAACAGCTCATCAACACGGGTCATTGGATAAACACCAAATTTTGAGACTTTATTCAAATGCCTGAAATCGATACAGAAGCGAACCGTACCATCTGCACCCTAACACCTTGTTCAGTAGCGTTTTTATGTTCTGCAAGGTTAGTCACGCCTGGCAAGTCTGAAAAACATCAGTGTTCCGTTCAATCAAAGATAACTATTCTTTCTTTTGCGAGTCAGTCAAATCGTCTCTAATGGCAACATCAGTCTGAGAGACAGCAGCCAAGGAAGTGTAAGCCCACTGAGGGTCATGCCATTCCTTCAAGAGATTAACATGTAAAATCTGGAATGGTTTGCGCCTGCCCGGTATTCTAACCTTGTGATTCACCAGCCTCATATGCTCCTTAATAATGGCAGGGCCCTGCCATTTCGCTAGGAATTTGTGCGGGTCAGATGGAATCAGAATCAAAACACGATCACCAGATTTGAATTCACGGAGCTTACAGTGTCTAACGTAAAGACGTTTCTGGATTTCCTGCTCACGTCGCTGATGCTCCACAGGTCTGTCTTGCAATGAAATTAACCGATCTGCAAAGCTCGGCCCGTGAGCTGTTGTCCTGATTCCTGTCCATTCCTCTCGTACAATATCCAAGATGCCTCCGGCGATTCCCGCACCACAAACATAATAAAATGTAGGACATAGTCCCAAGACACCGGGTCATCGTGAGTAAACTCGCCTGATCATCTGTTTTAAAGTCTTGTTAAATCATTCAGTCAAACCATTCGTCTGTGGATGGTAAACAGTGGTACTCAATTTCTTAATAGCAAAGCAGTCACATAATTGTTTCATCACGCGAAAAGTAAAAGGTGTGCCCTGATCAGTAAAAATTTCTCTAGGGATGCCAAGAGGAGTTAAAATCTTGCACAAAGCTTTGGCTGCTTTGAAAAATGCCACTTCTGGATATAGCGTTGCATAGTCAACCAACACAGGCATATATTGGTACCCATTTTGCCTACAATATCTAATCTCACCCGTTGAAAGGGGGCATCCAAAATAGGCATAGGAGAAAGGGGAGCCCGAGGAGGTTTATAAGCAGAGACGCTCTGCAATCGGGACATCTTTCCCCATATTCAGCCAAGAAAGTGCAGGTGTTTTAAGACCCCGGATGCATGCTCTTGGTAATAAGAACCACTAGCAGAGCAAGCCTGTTTAAATGCATATTTTAAAGAGCTATGGGCATGCTACAAGCGCATAAAATCAGTCTGCTCACTAGTGCTCGGTTTGTGTTTGGAGGCATTCGCAAGTTGAGAAGTTGTAGATGGGCCAGCCAGCCGCTCTGGGGAATTGGGGGTGTCTTCCTCGGTGTCGCTGGAGAGATTGGATTCAATATCTAATCAGGGCTCGATATCTTCCCCGACAGCCACCAGTTCTTCTTCTCTCCCCCTCAAACTAAGCTTGACAGGGGCTCGATGACTGGTGCCCGACATTCGACTTGAGTCTATGAAAAAGGGCTTACCTCCTGCCGATCAGCATGGGCCAGGGGCAGGAGTCCGAAACGACAGACCAAACTTTAAAGTGCCGACCCTTATATGTTAAAGGGAGAAGCAATGTCTGATAGTCTTAAATATTTCCATATACACAACGTATGTTTACAGTTTCAGTGTTACACAGGTACCCATCGTCAAGACATTCCCGTCTGATAATACAAAGGTCACTTCCCAAGTCCAATAATGCCGAGATCTCGCGGCCCCCCAACTTCACGGAGATCATTAAGCCATCCTTTTTACCTGAAGAAAAAGGAACACGAGAGCAACAAACCTCGGCCAGAGCAATTTCCATTGATTGAGCAGTGGATAGGCGACATTCCCGGTTGATCACACCGGAAGCATCTTCGTTCAGCTCCACTGCCGAAATGTCCACAGCGACATCCACGGCCTCCTGGCTCCCTAGATGTGGGGGCTACATCAATAACTGGATCCCATGGAGGCCTTCCTGAGAAAACCCGATTTTCAGGTTTTACAGCTCATTGATGCTCTAACCTCCAATCAAAGCGACGACCATTCCCTGAGAGGCTGAAAAACAGCAAAAGGGGCAGAAAATCCACCGCTTATTCTCCAAGCAGTTTGAGAACCCTCCAAACATTTGGCTAAGATCGTCAATGACTCAACATCATGACAAAGAAATTCATCTCGGGGAACTGCAGGTATCCCTGCCAGCAGTATATTCACGACAACCTTTTCCACAACGCGCTCCATCTCATTTCCCTCAAACCAGCAATGAACTTTATGAATCAAATCTTACATCTGCATATGAATGGGACTGTCCATATTCAGTCTCCAGTCATGACATGCAAAACCTTTAGCCAAAAAGCTTGTAGTTTTACATAAAACAACCTGCCGCTTCAAGAAATCATAATCGCAGAGTTTATCACGAGGCACATTCCGTAATGTTTTCAGCCCAGTTTTGTTTGTCCCACCCCATCAAAGTCGCTACATGCTCAAAAGCTAAAATAAACACCTCTGGGTCATCAGAAGGACCCATCTTCGTCAGCACATCCTTAGAATTAGCAGGAGGAGCAGGAACCGGATCATCCTCTGGGTCTGGAGGAAGCGGGACATTTTGAGCGATTTGAAACAACTCCTCAGCGTTCATCTGTGCAACCACTCCTGGTACCACTTGTCACGCTTGGGTCACAGATTTGCACAGTGTCGCAGGAGGCTGGGGGTCAGACCCGGCCGGGACACCTGGAAGGACTGAGAGGTGGCGCATTTGTCCTCCGGGTCACAAGGGGGCAACCACCCTGGTTCGGAAGAGGGCCACGGAAGGGGAGCAGGGAGGCTCAAGCCCATTGGAGCCCGTGCCCACCGCCAGGGGGCTCCCCGAGCCTCATGGAGCCTGGGACACAGTTACTTCTGCCACACTCCTGGAGGATGATCCTTCCAGGGACACCCGGAGTGCTTCCGAGTGCTCTTCTGCCACACCAGGAAGTGATGGAGGAAGCACCTGGAGCACATCTGGGTGAGAATAAAAGGGCCCGCCTTCCTACAGTCTGGGAGCTAGAGTCGGGAGTGAGAGCGGGACAAGGCTCCCATGGAGACAGGAAAAGGCAGCCCAGGGAC
>JANRMT010062827.1:24415402-24435579 GCA_026402145.1 Polypterus bichir lapradei
GATAGATAGATAGATAGATAGATAGATAGATAGATAGATAGATAGATAGATAGATAGATAGATGCAATTTACACGTCACCTGAGTTGAATCTAATATGTATTTGGATTCGGTTTTTCACTACATATTTTAAAATGCTATTTAAAAACAAATATTTTACATGTTCTTCTAATACATATGATTATATTCTGTTATGACTGTTATTTTTATTATGACCATTTTTTATAAAAATATGTAATTAAATTAGTTAAATAAGTCCCCGAACACACTTGAGTGTTTCATCAGGTATATCATTCTCAAATCAGCATTATGTTGTTTTTGGTTTCTTCTCTACTTGAATTTTCAATGCTTCGACTTGTTTTTGAAAGTTAATATTGTCTCTACAACATTTTAAGAATTATGGTACATAAACAGGGGGCACAATATAGACATTGAAAATCTCATTTTAAGAATACACCTAAAAGTGTTGTCATAGATAGAATAGAGCATGAAGATCTTTAAGTATGAGAAAGAAAAATAGCAAAAGAAAAAACATTTACCAGCGAACATAGCCATTTTTGCAATAATGCACTTTGAATATGCAAAATGAACATAATAGGTCGCAATTAACTAAGCACATAGCACAGATTAGTCCATATTTAGTAACGCCCATGGCACTTTATTAAATACTTGGTTGTAACAGGAAATCTTTATTAAAAAGGATTACGTATCTCTTATTCAGGGACTCTTAACTCCTGTCAGTTCTTATTGTCATCCAAGGCTTAGCATAACACCCAGAAACCAGTAACAATTAGAATTTACATAAGGATAAGGGTTGAGCAATGTGGATGGATGGATAGATGGATAATACTTTATGTTACTGGTGACACACCACATCTCAAGTTCAGCAAAAGCGTCGATTTTCTAACCAGCGCAGTTTAAAGTGCTTCTTTCCTGGCTCCTCCTCTAAGGGGGGACTGGAGTCGCCAGTCGAAAAGTGAATGATCGTGGTATTAAATGTCAAACGTTTTTCACTATTATATCCGAAACGTACGTATACATGGTTAGAAAGCTATCAGTAACACGTTAGAAAGCCATCAGTAACACATACACTATAAAGTTTAAACGGAATGCAAACACAACTCAAAAAAGTGTGTGGCGTTATTTAAAATGCTACAACATGTCAAATAACAAACAAAACGCGAATATTATGAATACACGTCGTACAAAGATCAAGTGAAAACATTCGTGATAATGTTCTCTCATACATTCAAACCTCTCTGATGAAGTCCTTGTCAATTCTATCCTAGTAATTCAATTGCAGTTTTCTTCCCCTGGCTCATCGTCACTACGGCGGAAACATATGCCAGCTTATACGGCAACGATGGGCAGCAAAACACACACGTCGATAACAGTACAACAGCGTTCAGTCGCTCACGATGATTTTTATAGGCTTTAACCTACCTTTTCCATAATTCCCAGAGTACGCCCCGGAATACCACATCGTGCGTTGTTTTAGCCTACTTCCCTTCAGCTACTGTGGAAAATTCAGCACTGATATTAGCAAGGATGCACAAAGAGGACACTCGTTGCCACCAGCAAATGCACCAAGGGTGATTTACAGGATTATGCAGCTTAGTTTGACATTAATATTTCAACAAAGTCGTCATTAAATTGTTATGATCTGGTAGTACATGTCACGCGGTCTTGGTGGGACTCAAACCTCAGTCGTGGAGTAGCAAGTATACTATAATCGATAGAATAAAAGACACAAGCCGCAAACTTCACAGCTAGTGCATCCCTGTGAATGAGCTGAGGTATGCCGCAGCACCGACTGTCAGCACTGGGGCGTCTCTTGCACTGTGATGAGCGGCCTCTGGCTTTTGTGTGTAAAACTGAAGACTAGATGAAAAAATAATCCCTTTGTGAATAGCGACTAGGTCAGGTATGCTGTTAAGCTATATACTGTATACATAATTTTAAAAATATAGCACATTATAACAGAGGGATACCCAGTTTATTAAAGTTTCCATATAATGTGAATTGGTAAGGCATTAAATGAGTGACACTCATAGTGAAACATTAATATAAAATGACATATTTTAAAGAGGTTAACAGACTTAGTTAAGAACAAGAAATTTAACACAGCCTTAGCAACTTAAGAAAACTTTTCCTTCCTTTCCTTCTCTTATTTTACACAAGACTTGTAACTTATGTATATGTTTATTCCTTTGCCATTTATCAGAGAAAATTAAGAATAAACTGAAACAATAAAGCAATGTTAGTAATACAGAGAAACTGAAATATACAGTTGACATTATGTTGCGGAAAACAATTAGTAAATAAATAAAGTTTTGATTCATCACTATAATTGAAATCCAAAGATGTCCTGTATTTACACCAACTGGTGGAGACTCACCATGAGAGCAGCAAGGCTATCCATAGCAAGTCTGATTAGTCTTAAAAGAACATCTCCTATTGACACTTTCGTTCATTTACATACTGTATAGTAGATAGTAAACATTTCAGTCCCACCAATGAGCACTCAGATAAAAGGAACATTCTAACAATACCCCTCTGCCACTAAATAACATTCAAATGTTCCAAAATAGTTAATCATTAAAAGTGTTGTCTAAACTTTTCATTTACAGAATAAGATGTATTAAAGCACAAAGTTAAATGTTATATATGATCTCATTTCTTAATATAAAATGTGCTGGTACAGATGAAGTCATGATGTCCTAGTAAAACACGCAGGTAGTTTCAAGCACTTTTTTTTTTCCCTTACACTGTACAGCACTACTAATGGTATGTAGGTCAGGTCAGGTCAGGCTGGGGTGCATGCTCTGGTACAGCATATTGCCGCACCCACCACACAACAAAACAATTCGGGATCCTAGTTGGCAATCCCCCAGGGAGACATGCAGTCCTGTCCCAACCTCCGGAAATGACCCTCTATGTGCTGCAGACAGGTGTTACATGGGTGTGCACTTGGCCTGGTCCAACCACTCGAGTCCTCAACAAAGAGGATCCTGCAGGCCAAATCACCCTCGGGGAATTGCGCCAAATGGCCATACTGCAGTAACTGATGCTCCCTCACAATGCAGGTAATGTGTGTCATTCGGGACTCCATGAGCAACCGCTCATTCGACACAAAGTCAAACCAGCAGCACCAATGGATTCTCTGAAGAGACACAGCATTGAAGGAGTCCAGTCTTTGTATCAGGTTACTGGATAGTGTCCATGTCTCGCAACCATATAGCTCTAAAGACTTGGACTTTTGTCCTTCTGCAGAGATATCAGGAGTGCCACACACCCCTTTCCAGTGACTTCATGAACCCCCATGCTCTCTCAATCTGTCCACTGACATCACAGGAAGAGTCACTAGAGACATGAATGTCACTGCCAAGGTAAGTAAACCTCTCGATGAGGTCAACAGTCTCTCTGAAGATAGACACACTGCTGATGGCTGTGCATAATAAGACATTAAAGGCCTGGATCTTGGGGTATATAAAACCTTATGTAACCTTATAAAGCCTTATATAATCCTGTTCCTTCCCATATCTTGGAATGTTTGTCCCCCTACACTCTAAGTTGTAGCCTTAGCTAATAACAGTTTATTTATTATTCCAAGAGCTGATCATAAAAGAAGTGGTGAGGCGGCCTTTTGCAGTTATGCACCAAAAATCTGAAATACATTACCAACAGAGGTACACTAGGCTAATACCATGGAACATTTTTAAAAACTGCTTAAAAACCCACATTTTCAATTTGCCTTTTTCATAGCTAGATTTTGGCTGTACTCTTAATAGACTATAATTTAGACTATATAGGCATAAAATCATGATATTCTTTTCCCTATTTTTTTCCACTTTTTTCTGTAGTGGCATTCTGCGCTCCCACCACTTGATCAAGGCACTGTGCAGCCAACTGTGATGCTTGAATGAAGGCGAGTACCACAGCTGTCCACGATACCTAAGGCATTGAATCCTCTGGGACAAATCCTGGAAGCAATTAGGAATAATTTAGGCACATTTATGTTAGCTGAAATGCCTAGTGGGGGCTGGGTGGTCTTTTAGCCTAGGAACCCCTGCAGATTTTTTTTTCTTCAACTTAACTAGAGATTTGTTTATGCTTGTTCGTTTTTTCTGTCCTCAAAGCCATCTGACTTTATCACTGGACTCATTTGTAGAGACTTACAATAGGATATCGTATATAAGGACACTACTTTTCTTTTAATTATATATCTATCTTTATATATAATACTCTACCATGGCTGTTCGTTTGTCTGTCCAGGATTTTAAATCACCTGTAGCTCGCAAACCATTTGACCTATTGACCTGAAATTTGGTACACATATACAACGTGACATCTACTATCTGCTGTCAGGTGATGTTTGACCTCCAAGGTTACTCCTCTTTTTATTTTTATTTTATTTTATTGTAGAATCAACTCTCGGCAGCCGCCAGCTGGCCGGCGTTCTCATCCCTACCACATTCTCTGTCACTTCCCTTACCTCTTCATATCTTAAATCATTCTTTAGGCAGATTGAAGACCTAAGTGCCAGCCAGCTTAAGTGAAAAATTAAAGAAAACGTACTAAGTAATTGCAACACAAACACTGACTTAATCAGTTTTAACATGAAAAGATGCCGACAGAAGAAGAGAAGAAACGGGCCGCTACGGTAGAGAGAAGAAGAGCTGCTCAGGAAGCAGCAAGCACATCAACCTCTCAGCAAATGATTGATAAACGTACAGAGAAAGAAGATGAAAACTATGAATGTTCAAGTCAAGTGTATTCTGCAGTGCACCATTACTGGTGTTATATAAGCTGATATGGATTTATTTATTTATCCATCCATCCATTTTCCAACCCGTTATATCCTAACTATAGGGTCACGGGGGTCTGCTGGAGCCAATCCCAGCCAACAGAGGGTGCAACGCAGGAACAAACCCTGGGCAGAGCACCAGCCCACCACATTATTTATTTATTTATCATTCTTACCTAATTGTTTTCTTTTCTTGTATCTCTTTGACATCTTGAAAAGCACCTTCAGCAATGTTCTTTGTATGTGCTTCAGAAATAAATGCAGTTGTTGCTGTTGTAATGTAGATAAATGGCTAACTTGCCTTTCCACATAAATTACCTTTTTTGAAATTATGTCAGTACAAATCAGAATAAGGAAGGCAATGTGTAGGGTGACAAATCTTATAAAAAACGTTTTATCTATGAGCTTCCTCCCCCCAAGTCACAGAGACAGCTGAATAACTTGTCCCAACTGATGGTGTTTCAGTTAATGCTGAGATGCAACTCCCTGGAATCTGAAAAAAACACATGCATTCACCAACTTCTGATCACAAGCTTCTCATTCTCTTACTCTTCCCGTCTCAGCAACAGGCTTGCCATTCAGTGATGTTGAGAGCTGGTCTGGCAAAATAGTATGGTCCATTCAGAGTATCCTCAATGAATAAAAGTTCAGGGGACTCTGCTTTTCAATATATGTTAAAAAAAAAAAAAAAAAAAAAACTCCCCATGCTTGGCAGTTGATGTAGAGGCACAGCTCTCAGCATCTTAAACCTGGCTCTTTATTTCACAGATGGTCATCTCAAAAAGTCAGAATGCTGCTTCATGTAGCGATTAAAGAAAGATTTTACTTTGGATGGGATATAGCATCCTGAACAATGGTAATTATTAACAAAATAAGCAGTACATTTCCACACTTCCTTATATACTAATGACAGATGATAAACGGAAGACACAGGAAACTGGTTTCTGTCAAGCAATAAAGCATGCTGAAAAACTAGAGCATGATGGTCGTTAGAGCAAAATGTGAACTGAAATGATCACAAGCTTTATTTTATTCAACAGCCTCTACAGAACAATCATCACAGGTTGCAGAAAGTCCATGATGGTGGGCTGCAAGTTTCTCAGTAGTGGTGACTCATAATGTTTAAAGTAGGTAATGAAAAAATTTATTGTACAGTATGATACAGGAAAAAGGGCCAAGGGCAAAAAATAAATGCATGAGGCCAGAGACATTAAACATAGATACGAGTAAAAAAGGAGAGGAGGATGGGTGAAGGTACAGGGAAAGTCAAAACAAGACAGGACCTTCCATCCATCCATTATCCAACCCGCTATATCCTAACTACAGGGTCATGGGGATCTGCTGGAGCCAATCCCAGCCAACACAGGGCGCAAGGCAGGAAACAAACCCGGGCAGGTCCTCCTACACTCCAAAGACAGGACCTTAACAGTCATTAATGGAAAGAGAGGAGTGTGATTAGTACCTTACTATTGATGGCAAAATAAAAATTTATTTACAACTAATCACTAATATTGGAATGTTATAAATGTTACTGATTTTATAGCTATATTTAAATTTAGTATTTAACCCTTGTAATAATAAGACAAAGAGAGTTTATAAATCTTTGGGGCACCATGAGGGCCAACCCCATATATTCAAAATAAAACGGGTGGTGTAACTCGCTTAGAAAAAGAAAATGTCGAAATGACACAAGTCTCCATAAAACTGATCAAAGTGGTGTGGCATCTGGTGATAAAGGTAGGAGCTGGGGGTCCAGGAGTGCAGAAACCATTAATGATGTCAGATGTGTCATGATTGTCAGTCTTTCTGTCTGCAGAGAGAGGATGAGAAAACGCATTAGTCAACAGCACCCTCTGGCTTTCTGGAGGAAAATTACAATTTTTGAGCCCTTAAGCTGTACGAGGGTTGCGCAAGATATTTTATGAAGGTGTGGATGCTGTTCAGTCAATTAGGTCAGACAAGAGACAGTTAATAGCTGATTTGTCTAAATATCAAACTCATATTTTTAACTCCATCAAAGTTACCTTGTACATTTCTTCCAGATTCCCACAACCCTCTCAGTGAAGTGGAGATTCTTGAATATTGTCTTGATGGGGCTTCTCTTTAATTTTCACTGGTATTGTTAAATAAGTAATTCACTATTTAACTGGAAAAATTCTGATGCCTCAATTATATGTGTTTATTTTAGAATTTTGATGACTTGGTTTAAGTCCTGCAGTTACATTTTCTGCCCCTTGTCCAAAGGGTTAATAACTTTTGCATATTAGAATAGGATTTTACTCTTTCATTCTGGAATGGTCTTGGTTGCTCTCCACTGTTCCCCTTCTTGAGCTGCTTGTTATGTGCTTTTTGTGGTGTGGAGAACAGGTTTGGTCTTAGTATAGCAGTTCAGACTTTAACAGTGAAATGTTTCTTGGCTTCTCTTTATTTTTCCCCCAATACAGTTTAATATTTTAAAAGTGTTTTTTAATGTTTTCTGTAGGCTGATATGATGACCCCGAGCAGTCAAGGTGGTTTTGACTACAGGTACTCTGCTTTTACTCCATCATTCCCAAACATGAGCAGCTGAGGTTAAAAGGTGAATCCAAACCTTCCTGTATGTATTAGGTGGCTGTATGCAGGTTTTACACATTACAAGCCTTGTGAGAAGTGCTATCAGGATGGGCTCTGCCCTCTCACAACCTTGAACTGAATAATAACACAGGCTTTAGAATGTTATATTTTAACTTTCATGGTAGGTGTGAATTGTGTTGCAATATAATCCTGTAAAATCTCATACAAAGTTACTTCTTGCGGATCAGAGTAGCTCATCTTGAATTTCTTCTACTCTGCATTTGTCAAATATAAACTGTTTTTCATATATTTGCCCATTTTCAGAATTTTCAAGCCTTCCATGTTGTATGTGCTTTCTCTTTGATATGTTTGTATTGGTTGCTTTTATGTAAGATACTACATAATATAAACTTGGAAAAAAAACCAGATTTTTCCCTGATGCAAAATGGACCCCACTGAGAAGTTATTCAGAATGAACTGAACCACTGTGTAAGAAACAGCAGCTTAAATGAAGCGTGCTGGCATAGAAGGGTTAACCAACCAGTCTGTTTGTCTTCGAAGAGCCGAAAGTAAAGTGGGCGTGCCCTTATGCTAATTTTAGCTTGAGCTTGATTTCTCACCATTGTCAGCCTACCTCGGGCTAAGAAAAATGTAGAATGCTAATTGGACAGTTTAGAAGAAAATAAGCGTGTCTTGAAGTAAAAGTAATAGTGGGAGAGAAAATTATAATTGTAGGACGAAATGTATTTTACGGTTCCATCGATGTCCCGAAGAATTGTGTGTGTGTGTTCCTTTAATCATGCGGGTACACGTTTTCATTCTAAAGTGGAGTTTTCATCCTGCCACAATACGAATCACACAGATTTTTAACTTGTTAACTGTTAAAATAACAAATCGGCATACACAATGTGATGTGTAAAATATAATGATCAGAATCGTTGCCACCCTCCAAATGTGTAGCAATTTATTGAAGGTGTTGTAAGGTCGTCGGAAAGGGGTGTGTGGTGTTCCCGATATCTATGCAAAAGCGCGAAGATACGAGTCCTGGTCCTTCCTGTCTTGCTATATGATTGCGAGACATGGAGTCTGTCTAGTGATCTGAGACGAAGACTGGGCTCATTTAGTACTGTGTCTCTTCGGAGAAAACTTGGGTATCGCTGGTTTGACTTTGTGTCGAATGAACGGTTTCTCACGGAGTCCAGAATGAGGCATATTACCTACGTTGTGAGGGAGTATCAGTTACGGAACTACGGCCATGTGACGCGATTCCCCGAGACTGCGGCGGATAGAGGGTCATTTTCGGAGGGTGGGACTGGACAGCGTGTCTGCCTGGGGATTGCCAACCAGTATCCCAAGCTGTTTCGTTGTGTGGTAGGCGCGGCAACGCGCCATACCAGTGCATGTACCCCAACTTGACCTGTCCCGATTGTATATATTACGTTAAAGACGGAAACATAAAGTCAAAGAGCAGCATTTACCTGAGTCATCACTTAGTCCCTGACTCAAGGGTTCGAGTCTCAGTCCGAGCAGTGAAACTGCGTGTCCGCATTGTCTTTGGACAGGTCCCGGTTCATAGTCCATAATAAAACCGGAGTAGATATGCGTGTTAAAAATGGATAGATGGAAATCAACGTAAAATCTATATTTTTTTAGGTATCCATGGAAAAAAAGACTTCGTTTATATTTTGCATTTCAGTACTTAAGAAATAAGTAATTTCAAACAGGTATGATTCAATGTATTAAAATGCATTGATCAATTTCGTGAGCATCGATGGTATCATACCTCTTTTTCGTCACTTGTTTGTTCCAAAACGATGGTAATAGTGTCTTTTCCATACTGTTCTCTACTCAAAACACATTGTTGTCTCGAGGAGTTCGCACGGACTCTCTAGCATGGTAGATCTTCCTTTGATGACTCGAGGATTTTGACAATATACATAACAGCATAACGGAGAGGATTGGGCGCAGGTGCGAGTCACTAAAAGAATGAGCTGCCATTCCAGAATGCAACTGAGCAGCTTAATCGTAAACTGAAGGGGAGATTACAAACATGGCAATCCTACCAAGTCGCAAAACGAATTCCTACTGGGTCGGTGACAGCGGGCCGTAGTTTCAAGGATAGCGTGCAGCCTAAAAGAGCGATGTAAAGAGCGAGAATCCATTGTCACCTGCTACCGCGCTACGTTATTTTGAGAAGGAGGAGGTTGGGAGCATGCACTGATGATACAGCGTGTTGTCACACCCACCACACGACAAACCTCCTAAGCATCCCAAATTAGGACCCGAGCGCCCAGCAAACTGTCAGAAAACACATTGAACATAAACTACATTTCCCAGCAACGCTCTCTGTTTTACTGTTTCATGCTAACTAAAGGTTGCTTGAAGTTGACAATTAATATCTGCATGGATATCTTAATAACATTCTTTACATCGATCACGGGATGCAGCTTGCTTCGTTCAACTGTTGAAACACGCGCTCTTCGGGTACATCCAGCCCTAAGTAGGAGGGGCCTTTTGTAACATGAGCCAACCCTTTTCACTGTCGCCACCACCTCCGTCTACTGTAGGACTCGGTTTCCCAGGATACTTTGCGACACTTGTTCCAGCGCGCGCCATCCCTCTTGCTGTAGAAGCCTGAATTCGATGTTGTTGTTGCAATAATGATGGCGGCGGCGGGATGCGGATCAGCGGCCTCGGCCTCAGTTGTCGGAGTTGGACTGGCCGGCATGGCAGTGGCGCGGGGTCGCTTTCCTGGCCGCCCATGGGGGCCACGGAGTCGTCTAAGATCAGAGAAACGTTTACAGCTAGGCCGAAGTTGGTCCGAGACTGGGGAGGCTTCAGCGGCCGGCAGTCGGCCTTGCCACCTCGGGCTGGCGGCCTTTGAGGACCCGTCGCTTGTCCGCCTGCTTGGATTAGCGGCCAACCGTTGCCGATCACGACAAGCCGGTTACAGTTCAAGCGGCAGTGAAGAGGTGAGGCTTTTAAAAAATCGGATGAGATTTTTTTAAACCGCATTTTAACGTTTTTTCCTGCTCATAGTTCATTTGAAAAGGGCACACAGAATGGATTGAAAGTATTCTATTAATAAAAAAGGAAATAGAAAGGTTACAGAACACATAGCCATTGGGAACAAGGCATAGAATATAAGGTATAATTCTATTTCGGTGTAATCACAAGAAGACATCAGGGTGCACCTGATAGTTTGGAGTTTTAGCAGACTTGAATTCCTCACCTTGCACTGTACAAGAAACCTTGCAGTCAGTGTGTACCAGGCAGGAGCCTCTCAAACACTGATAGAGGCGCGTGTGTACGTACAAGTTGTTGCATGTTATATGAAAGTTTAACCGACGATGCTGTTTTAATTTAAGATTGCTGTGCTTCAGTGTGTGCTCTTGTAGGTTTTTGTACGCTAAAATATCGCCTCAGGCAGATGGAGGGAAATCGCTGGTCAATGATGATTTACTGCGTGAGATAAGAAGTAAATAACACGGGATCCTCGAATTGTTTGGTGCACATAGTATGTGCATGTATGTTTATGCAGGCATACGTCGTACCAGATAGCTGCTGTTTTGCACCAATGACTATATTCCAATGAATCGTAGTTTTTAGTCTGAAAAATTTGGAAGCATTGTCTTTTCGCAGGAACAGGATACACAAGCCCATTTTTCGAATACCTACACTACAAGTATGGTGTTGCCATGTGGCTGAAAACACGGTGCACGCAAAGGAGACAGTGTGGGAACTCCAAGTCCCGTTAATTTAAAGGGGTCTCAATTCGGGAAGAAGCATTGGATCTTCACCCCCTTCTGGCTACACTCTTTAACACGATAGGACGTGTGGACGACTTTATTTCTGGCGGCTGTTAGGTGTAGGGTGGTGCTGGGATATACTTTGATTTAATGTAAGTTTAGTTTCTAAATGTATTGTCTCACTTGTTTAAAGTACTGAAATCATTTTACAGTCCCATTTGGGATATAATAAAGAAAAAAACAATAATTACTGTTGAAGTGCAACATCACTTACAAATAACATACGTTAATCAATATACATTTTAAACAGTTACAGAATAGTGCAGTTATAAAGGGATGTGCAAATGATGTGCAGTTGAAAGCATGTGTGTATATACACACACACATACCTTCATGCAGTACGGTATATTAAAGAATGCACTAATAAGTGAGGATTGTGTCTCTGGGAAAGAAACTGTTTAGGTGTCTGTTAGTTTTAATTAACCTAAAGTGTTTAGCGGAGGGGAGGTTTTAGAAACCATAATGATCTGGTTGAGAGGGACCCAACTCTGTTGGGCCCTTGAGCAAGGCCCTTAACCTGCAATTGCTGAGCGCTTTGAGTAGTGAGAAAAGCGCTATATAAATGCAAAGAATTATTATTAAGTGGTGATACTTTTGACAAGGTTTATGACACTAGATACATACAGGTCTGTGGTGTATGGAAGAACAACACAGCCAGTTATTTTCTCAGCAGACCTCTTGTATTATAATAGTACAATTTGAAAAAAAATGTTTTGGAGTGGACAATTATTGTCCTAAACCAGAAAACAGTAGAGAATATGGTCACACTTTAAATTATAATTTGTGGAATTGTACTAGGATGGGCTGTCAAATATTTAATTTCTTTTGTTGGAGTAAAAAGTATATTTTCTGGTCAGTCTTCTTAGTGATTGAAGTGATGTTAATGTCCCAGCTCAGATTGTTTGGGATAGTTGTGCCCAAAATTTGAAGGATTCCACCAGATTGACTGTAGAGTCATTCATTTCTATAGGCACAGGTTGTATCTGCTGCTTGTGAACGTCAGTTATCATTTACACTGTCTTGGTAGTATAGAGTATTTTATTTGACACGCACATAGGCACTGGATGACTATGTTTTACTGCAAGCATAATTATGCACAATTTCTGTAATATGTTTTATTTATATTTACTGTATGGTGAGACTGTGTGAACTCTGCACAGAAGATTGTTAATCTAGGGTTTAAACCACAGAGCTGAGATAACAATGCTTACTTCTATGCCATGATACCTTTATTCATTCAATGTTTAAGTAAATTGTTATGTGCACTTCATTTTCAGAAGTGATTTGAGTAAGGTGTATGCAAATTAATTTGTTTATACTGCATACAATTCATTCAGTTTGTTATCAGATATATATATTATTAATCACAGAAAAATATATTCAGAGGAAGAGTGAGATTAAATTTTAATAGTACAATTTGAAAAAATGGAATTTCATTTTAATCAAAATTAGCACCAACAATTTGAATATGCAAATTTTTAGTAAGTTGTTTTGCAGCAATATTCAATTGTGGTAACTTTCACTACATAATGTAAAACAGCTGAGCATGCCTCATATTTATCAATTAAAAATAAATTCATTTTGGAAAATGTTTTAAAGAATCTTATTTTTTTAAAGATTAATTTACATTCATTTTACACCTGCAATTTTCTGTTCTGTTTTGATACAAAAAAATAATTATTTTGCATCTTTGTAATGCTGACAATAAAAAAAAAAATGTGCACACAACATTCATTTTCCAGATTTGGAATCAAACGTAGAAAATTGTAGCTGAAAGGTAGTTCTAATTATTTTTCGTTCATGCAAATCAGCACACATGTGCATCCTGTTCAGGCTTGATTCTTTCTTTGAATATTTGCTACTGGATTTGGTTCTGATCTCTTGTAATGGGATGAGGGGTTTAGAAAATTGTTAACATAAAACAATTACAGTTTTGTAGTGTTCCAAAAGTCTGCCTTTTGTCTGGTTTTCCACCCCTTGTCAGTAGAATAACTTGCAATAAATTCATTATGACACGTTTGAAATACCCGTGTAAAGGAAAACGTTCAAGTAAAGTAATTACAGGAAAAATAAAAATATACAAATATACATTTGGGCTACTTTTTCTAAATTGGCTGATAGTGTCTTTTTTGATATACACAATTCTGTCTGTTATGACATCATTATATGTATATAATACACGTTTTCCTGTTTAAGTCATGTTCTCACAGTTGCAATGTGGTTAAGTGCAGACTCTCAACTTTGGAGAACTGTATTTTAATTCATGCCAGGCCAATGTCTATTTGGCGTTTGCATGTACTCATTTTATGGATGGCTTGGTGACACAATGGTAGAACTTATGTGTTGCAATAAGGAAACTGGGGTGGTCCCTGTGTCAGTGTGATTTTCCTCCAGGTGCTCCAGTTTCCTCCCACACAGCCCAAAGACATGCAGATTACTTGAATTGGTGCTGCTAAATTGGCCTGTGTTCACCCTGTGATGGGCTGACACCCTTTTCAGGATTTGTTTCCTGAATTGTGCCTGGTAATTTCTGGGATAGGCAAAAGCTGTCCCTTCACCTGGACAAGTGGGATGATAAAGGGATTGGTACTGATTTTATCTGCCTTAGTTTTCTTTTTGTGCGCTAAAATTAAATACGTTGATGGTCTGATATAAGCTAATGTGGCTGCATGCATGAGTTTGCCTTGTGATGATCTGGCACTCTAGTCAGATTTACTCTGTGACTTATGCCTGTTACTACTGGGATATTCAATCTAGACCCTCATGAACCTGAATTTGATTGCTCCTTTTGATAGGAAGTATACAATTTTTATCAAATTAATACATTTCTTGCTTATTCATATTTTCTTTAATAAATGTATAGCTGTGCTGAAGATTTTTCAAGTTACGGTTAATAGGAAAGTAAAATAAGCCGTGTTTCCGTTAACTTCCTTATAGCGTATTTTGAAATTGTGAAATAAAAAATGGTAATGGAAACTAATGGAATTTGGAAAAAAAAACCTCTTAAATTTCGTAAAAAAGTTAATGCTCTTTCTTGAGGTGGTTTTTCAGGAAATTTGACAAAGCAATAATTTGTAAAGCTGCAATGGAAAAATGTTTTTGCATTTAGGTCACTTGACGTGACAAATTTTCAAATACCTGTGTGAATGTGATGTGGAGAATACAGCAGCATCATGAGCACTACCCGGTGACCTAGCACAAATGTCCATGATCATTAATGTGTCATCACGACAACCAGTGGAACAATAGATGTCCAACCTTGCCTCTTAACATTGTCCCAATAACTGTCACTTGTTGCATGAATAGTGATATGTGAGCTGTTGATTGCATGTACACCTGAGATATTTTGTGTGCCTTGTAACTGTGCTGTGAAAAATGCTGTGCCTCTTCCACATCAGATAAAATGATGTATTGCCTCATTAGTTCAGAGCATATGGCCTTGGACATCCCATATACACACCTGTAAAAAGTGGTTCAGCTGGTCATCCCAAAAGTTTGTACCCACAGCTCCTCAGTAAAATACTGTGGACGATTTCAAAGAAATCCCTAATACGTGGCCTCTGCCTTCCCTTTACTGTATTCACTCACTCTTGTCACCTCTGATTTTCTTGGAGAAACACTTATACGTCCCACAAGATGAGTTCACCCCCGGGGCCGGAAATAAAGGACAAAGCGTAGATGACAAAGTAGAATGTCATAAAGAATTCAAAAATGTTGGCATGGTACAAATGCAGAGCAGGTTAAAGATAATGGTAGTACGAAAATTCGAAAAGTCTTTAAAAAAAGGATAGGAAAGATTGCATTAGCACAAACAAACAGAAATTATTACTTGGTGAAATAACGGGACAGCGAAAAAGATCGAATATATTGTTCGTATTTAAACTTAAGTCGGAGACTTGTAGATTGTCTAATTCGTGCTGCCAGCAAGAATTAAAAGATTCCAAAAACGTTGGTGCGGTATGAAATCCTGTGATACACGGAGACTTTTAATATGAGATTCTTAAGTCACGTCCTACTTACAACTATTTTCAAACAAGACCACGGTTATCTAACCTCAGTGGTGTGAATGCTTTTGTCAGACACAGTTTCTGTTCTCTTAGTCGTGTGAATGCTTTTGGCAGACACACTTCCTCCACTCTCAGCCCTTATAAATTTTATCAGGACAATAATTTTATACGTTCTAAATGACACGTCAACGACTAAGCAAAGAAGAAAGAGCATGGATAAACATTCGAAAAAGTCATTTTATTTATTAGAGAGAAAGAAACGATATTCACCTGCAGGCAGTTATATGTTGCATTGTCACAATGTAAGTCCAAACACAGAATCAAAATTCAGTGTGATCTTGTAGAAAAGTTAATTCCAAATATTGTTTTTACTAAAGTTTTAAAGTAAAAATGGAAAAAAATGCATATGTAACAATTCTCATGAAAATAGCAATCTCTTAAAATTGTATATCTGATTATCCAAATCCAGGGGTGGGTGAGCGAAGCGAGCAATGGGCAGAGCCCCCTTGTATTCAATATAAAAATTGTTAGTAATGGCAAAAATAACAGTTGATAAATTAAATAAGATAACACTCAGATAACACTTTAGTATTGTGATCTGCCAGTTTACATTGCACAATTAAGTTTAAAGATAGATTTGGGGTAATTCTTTACACCCTGCCTCCCAATGTATACTTTTGTATAATAGAGTGAAATGTATTGATTTGCCTTTTATAACTTGGCCAAAAAAATTTAGCTCCAGATAATTTGCTGTATTTACAGTGAGACATTTAGTATACAGTGGTACCTCGGTATATGTCCTTAATCCGTTCCAGATCCTTTGACTTATACCAAACAGGACGTATACCAAACAAATTTTTTCCATAAGAAATAAAGGGACAATGATTAATGCGTTCCCATGAAAAAAAATCCTATTGTTACTGACATATTATACATTGATGGGGTTGTATAAAATAATTTAAGCACTGCTTAATACTAAAATACATAAATACAAAAGCAATTAGATGAAATAAATGAAAATTTAACCTCAATTTACTTTTTAATAACATCTTTGTTTTTCACAATCGTAGATACCGTCGTTCTCGGCATACGGTATGTAGTACCCATGTCCTGGATACGCATGCCACCTTCATACTTTTCAACAATCAATTCAAATTTATGCGAAAAAACACAATCACGTGAAAATTCACAGAGAGTTATAGCGCGGGTTGTTCACTGAATGCTAGCAACTGGCGTACTGAGGCTCGTGGGCAGTTGTGGCTTTGCCTCGAGAGAGGTAAACAAAGGTGGCGCACGGGTTGTTCATATAGTGCTAGCAACTGCTGTACTGACGCTTGTGGGCAGTTGTGGCTTTGTCTCGAGAGAGGTAAACAAGGGTAGTGTAGTGTTCTCTAGATTGAAGTAGCGACATACACAGAATAACGTTTCAAATGCTGTTTATTTTGAACCATGTTTAACCAACTCTCCATACAGCGTGCCTTCTAAACCACACCCCTCCCTCCGGCAGTCATACGTCTCAAAAGACGCAGACCATAGCAATCAATACCTGAACATAAAGCAATGGACAGAAGCATCATTGAACAATCATATACAACATGTATCGCGCGGGTTGTTCACTGAATGCTAGCAACTGTCGTACTGACGCTCATGGGCAGTCGTGGCTTTGTCCCGAGAGAGAAGTAAACAAGGGTAGCACACGAGTTGTATTCCAAACAAAGGTTGTATACCAAGCAAACTTTTTCATGTCCAAACAGGACGTATACCAAGTTGGACTTATTCCAAAGTGGACGTATACTGAGGTATCACTGTATATGGAATTCAGCAAATCACTGATGTTGACTGTTTATTTTATGAATTAATATTGATTTAACATGTTTAGCTGGAAGCCTCCCTTCATTTCAGCAGTGTTGCAAACTGACTTTATATGTAAATAATTTTTTAAATCAGAACAAAACATATATGGGAATTAGCAGATACAGTTTAATGCAGAATAGATCTTTTTTTCTCGGGTCTTTTATTGGGGCACCAGTTGGTTTTTGGTATTCATATTCAAAATTTTTGTAGTCTAGATGTTGCTCCATTTGATATAACTTGTGTATGTAAATGATCATGTTTCTGCTCAGTCTTCCGTTCCATGTCTGTTCTGAAAGCTTTTTTTAATTGTGTTTATTTGTATGGTTTAAAAACATAAGAAATTGAACAAAACCCAAGCTGACTACATAGTCTGCTAAGCCTGATTGTATTTTCATTCTTCTGATGTGCTTAAAATATTAGCAGTTGTTACTGATAGAACTTGAAGTAATATTACATGTTGGCTAGGCTGTACATTACATTTGTAATGGTTTTTCTGCTATGACTTAGAGGTACTATATTATTTGAGAAGGCATTTTGTACTTCCCCTATGAATTCGGTAGATGCTACTAAAGAAATACTTGCATAACAACTTTCTCAAACCCACAGTTCAGGCTTATTGGCAGATAAAGAACATGCTGACAGCATCAAGCACAAAGTAGGAACCAATCCTGAATGGTGTATGCATTTTAGAGTCTACTCATGACAACACAGGATCAATTAAGAATCTCCAATTGAAATGACATGCATGTGTCTGGGATGTAGGTGGAAAAGTGAAGTTTTTAAGAAAAAAAAACCCATCACAATCATAGGGGGAATATGAAAACTCCACACCACTAGCAATCAGAATTCAAATCCAGCCCTTTAAGTATGCTTGCCTTGCTGAGGTCACCTTTGTCACTTATTATAGGGTAATATACAACTATAACCATTACGGGTGTGTGATATTGTCAAACATTATATCTTGATATTTTCTGGGACTTTGACAATAACAATAATTGGACAATATTTTGCATCATTTAGAAGCGTATTTGTAAACGTCTTATTGATCTAACATGGTCTTGTTAATTGGATATTAATTGTAGCTTATTAATGAGACTAGCAAAATACCCGCGCTTCGCAGCAGAGAAGTAGTGTGTTAAAGAAGTTATGAAAAAGAAAAGGAAACATTTTAAAAATAATGTAGCATGATTGTCAATGTAATTGTTTTGTCACTGTTATGAGTGTTGCTGTCATCAAGGATTTGATTATCATTATTTCTTTCAATCAGGTTCGTGTTTGGAGGATGTGTTGTGTTCAAGTTATATTCCGTGTTTGTCAACCGTTGTAAAGATAACAGGTTTCATTTATCGAAGTGTTCACTACCCAAATTGGTACTCGTGAATCTAAGATATTTAACAGGCATTCACGGTATTAAGTTGTGGATTTGCTTGCGAATATTTAGCGATAGCGTGTCTATGAACTTAATTTAACCTTTCCCAGTCCTGCAAAGTCAGTTTACATGAGCTGCTCGGAGTACATGCATCGAAGCTTCTCAGCTGTGCTTGTGCTATCTCGTGCGATCTCGTGATGTCTATGGCTTTATTTAATGTTATCTCAGACCCGGCACCTAAAAGTTTCTCTTGCACTTTTGCTGAGGTTGCGCCAAACACTATTCTATCCCAGACCATGTCATCTTCGTTTGCATAAGCACAGTCCTTCACCAGCAATTTTAACTCCGCTACAAAGTGCTGAAAAGTGTCGTTTATACCCTGCGTCCTCTCATTAAACTTGTATCTCTCGAATATCGTATTCGTCTTGGACATGACAAACGCCAGTGCCAGCGTGTCTATGAACCTAATTTAAAGTTAAGCTTTACACCCTGCTTTCCTATTCGTTTGCATAAGCACAGTCCTTCAGCAATTTTAACTCCGTTACAGCAATTGTAACACTGTTACAAAGTGATCAAAAGTCTCGTTTATACCTTGCGTCTTCTCATTAAACTTGTATCTTGCGAATATCGTATTTGTCGTAGGCATGACAAACGCCAGCGGCAGCCTGTCTATGAACTTAATTTAAACTTTGAATATGCTTGTATGCATCACTTGCTTCATATTATTTTGCTGCCTTCTCAATTGTGTAATGCGTTTTTTGAACGGGTTTCATTCATCGAAGTGATCACTACCCAAATCAGTACTCATGAATCTAAGATGTTTAACAGGCATTCCCGGTATTAAGTTGTGGATTTGCCTGTGAATTTTTAGCGTCAGCGTGTCTATGAACGTAATTTAAACTTAAGCTTTATACCTTGCTTTCCTATTGATATGTGTACAAAGGCTTGTTCAGCGTCAGAGGGTTTCCTCAGTAGCTGCACTTATGAATATGCTAAGCACAGTCCTTCACCCGCGAATATTTAGCGGCAGCGTGTCTCCCTGACCATCTCATCTTCGTTTGCATAAGCACAGTCCTTCACCCACGAATATTTAGCGGCAGCGTGTCTCCCTGACCATCTCATCTTTGTTTGCATAAGCACAGTCCTTCAACCGCGAATATTTACCTTATATGGGCAGGCACTCAATTACGTGGTCACACGGCGACCGAGCTGCAGGCTATGGCCGTATATATGGATTAAAGTAGGTTCCAGTTATGACCGTTATGCGTAGAATTTCGAAATGAAACTGCCTAACTTCTGTAAGTAAGCTGTAAGGAATGAGTCTGCCAAATTTCAGCCTTCCACCTACACGGGAAGTTGGAGAATTAGTGATGAGTCAGTCAGTCAGTGAGTGAGTGAGTCAGTCAGTCAGTCAGTCAGTCAGTGAGGGCTTTGCCTTTTATTAGTATAGACTAGAAGAATACCCGCGGGTGACTAATTGAGTAGAAGTGTCTAACCACTCTGTGGGAGCCAGAACTCTTAATGGTTGGTAGGGGTTCAAAAACTTATTTCCCTCAATGAAATGCAAATCAATTTCTATCTTTTATTTAAAGTTATTTTTTCGATTTTCCTTTTGATGTGCAATCTGCCACTGTTGAAATAAACCTACCATTGAAATGATACTGTTCTGAGACTTCATTTCTTTGTCATTGGACAAACTTACAAAATCAGTGAGGGGTCAAATAATTATTTCCTCCACTGTATATATATATATATATATATATATATATATATATATATA
>JANRMT010062827.1:24450579-24527196 GCA_026402145.1 Polypterus bichir lapradei
GAACAACACTCATATCAATGACAAAACAATTACATTAACAATCATGTTACGTTATTTTTAAAATTTTTCCTTTTCTTTTTCATACCTTCTTTAACACACTACTTCCCCGCTGCAAAGCGCGGGTATTCTGCTAGTTGTTAATACTTTTAAGCATCCTAATTGTCTAGGACAACTGTTAAGGCTGTATATTTTAAAAGACATGGTTTCCAAGTAGCATTTAATCAGGCTGAGAAGCATGGATAATGTAGGTCCCCTATTAGTCTTTTGAATGATATTGCATGTGGCAGGTGTGTAAAGAGCAGAGAATCCCCCAATTGACTAGTAACTTACACAAGAAGTTCTAAGGAATTTACTGTGAGGTTATTTATTTATGAATTGTTTTCAGTAGTGGAGTTAGCAAATGTATGTCTGCTTCAGTAAAGATTTGACATTGTTTTTTCATGTTATTACTTTAGTTGTTTCGTGGGTATACACTCAAAGAGCAAATTCTTAGGAACACTATACTAATACGGGGTTTGAGACACTTTTGCTTTCAAAACAGACTTCACTCTTCATGGAATGGATTCCACAAGGTGCTGGAAATATTACTTAGAGTTTCAGGTCCATGTTAATGTAGCATCACTCGGTTTCTGAGATTATGAGGTGCACCTTCATGCTTTGAATCTCCTGTTCTTCCACATCCCAAAGGTGTTTGATTTAGAATCGGTGACTGGGAAGGCCACTGAAGAATACTGAACTCGTTGTGTTCATGAAAGCAGTTTTTGACAACTTTTGCTTTGTAACATGGTGCATTATCATGCTGTAAGTAGCTATTAGAAGATGGATAAATTATTGACATTAATTGACACTCATGGTCAGCACCAATACTGAAACAGGCTGTGACATTCAAGTGATGATTGATTTGTATTCACGGGCCCAAAGTGTGCCATGAAAGCCTTCCCCACACCAATAAACCATCATTGCAAGCCTAGACTGTTGACACAAGATAGGTTGGGTACATGGATTCGTGCTGTTGGTACCAAATTTTGATCCTACAATCTGTGTGCCTAAACATCATTTAAGATTCATATGTTTTTCCAGTCTTCAACAGTCGAGTTTTGGTGAGCCTGTGCCGACTGCACCCTCAGCTTTCTGTTCCTGGCTGATAGGAGTAGAACTCATTGTGGTCTGCTGCTGTTGTTGCCCATCTGGCTAAAGATTCAATGTGTTGTGTTTTCTGAGATGCTATTCTTCTCTCTACAATTGTACAGACTGGGTATCTGAGTTACTGTAGTGTTTTTGTCATCTTGAACCAGTCTGGCCATTCTCCTCTGTTCTCTCTCATCAACAAGGCATTTCTGTCTGTAGAACAGCCATTCACTGGATGTTTTTTGTTTTTTTGCACAGTTCTGACTAAACTATAGACCATTGTGGGTGAAAATCTCAACAGATCAGTAGTTAAAGAAATACTTAAACCAGTTTGTCTGACACCAACAATCATGCCCCGGTTGAAAACAATGAGGGCATATTTTTTCCCCATTTTGTTGTTTGCTATGAATATTAACTATGGCTCCTGACCTGTATCTGTATGGTTTTATGCTTTGTGACACTGTTACATGATTGGCTGATTAGATAATTGCATGTATAAGCAGATGTTTCTAATAATTTGCTCAGTAATTGTATATGTTAAGACTTTACATTGAAACTTGCATGAATGGAGGTTCGAATCATATGCCTAAAGTTATTTACTTGTGCTCAAATTATAATAAATGTGAGAAGTTATATTTGTTAGCTCTATTGAGTAGAGATGTATATAGATAAACTAATTATGTTACAAAATTTCATAAGATAATGAGCATCTGTTATAATGCCGTTAGTACTTCTGAATCACAGAATTAACTATGTAATCAACAAAGTGTCTTTCTGTTTACAATATTTGTAGTTTATTTTTAAACCAACAGCTTATAGTATTGGTATTCTTCTCCAATAGGGAAAACAACAGAAATGTAACCAATTGTATCTCAGATGTTGTAAGTCACTTTGGATAAAGGCATCAATCAGATGATAAATAATATTATTATTAGGTCACTGGAGCTGCTTACTCTTGAACACGCACAAATGTCCATGAGTAAAACATTCCTGCCTTAGATCAATTCTTGACTTTCCCTGCTTTTTCTAGGTACTTAGCTTTTGTTGTAGTCACTGTTAAGATATCCTGCCAAATTTCAGATTTTTAACTAAATGAGAAATAGTGTTTTTGTTGATATGTGAGTCAATCAACTATGTATTACATATTTATTTATGACTGGTAAGTATTTATGAGGGTGTTCAATAGTTTGCTAACCTATGAAAATAACATCTCATGGTCAAATTCACCGCATTACTTTTCAATATAATCCTTCATTTCAACACACTGGGTACACTTTGCCTCCAGTGATCTAATCCATTCAGAATAGGATTCATCTTGGTCCTCCAGCCAACCCATTACTGCCTCCTTGATGGCATTATCATTATGAAAGTGCCTTCAATGTAGGAATTTTCTTCAGGTTTTGAAATAGAAAATAATCACTAGGGGTGAGATCTGGACTGCACGGTGAATGGTTAAGCACTATAAAGTCTTAGTCCTTGATCACAGCATTTGATTATTAGGGATATGTGGGATTGTACCTTGTCTTCAAGCAGCAACATACCTGCAGCAACTTACCTGCTGACATGTTTCTCATTACATTTCTGCTTGATGGCCTCATGTAATGACTTAATTGTGGAATTGTAAGTTTCTCCAATGATGGGTTGACTTGTATGGCATGAGTTCCAACAGCAGAACAGCCTTTTTATTCCAGACAACTGCCTCCATGACATTTTTGGCCAATGGCAGCACACAAAATTTCTCAGGGGTTGGGGACCCCTTATGCTTCTGTTGCATTGACTCTTGCTTGGCTTCAAGATCATGGTAGTGAACCCTCATTTTATCTCCAGTAACATTCTATAAGATAAGTCAATTGGATTTTCTCTAACAAGGACCATGTTCTTGTGACTGAATTCCTTGCAACATGATTTTTGATCTGTTGTAGGCATTTATGGAACCCATGGGGAACTGATCTTTGATATCATCAAATGAGTATAGATGATTGAGAAAACTGTCCAAGTTGAAACTCCTAGTTCTTTGGCTATAACATTAACCATAAAACGATGATCACCCTTAATCCTGTATTAATCTTCAATCGACTTCTAACCCTTCAGCCCTTTTTAAATTGCTTGGCTCAGAACTTCACCTTATAGTACGAAGATGCATCATCACCATACACGAGAGGATGTGATTGCTTCAAAGCAGTGAGAAGAATGTGGGATTCTTTTTTATGAATTCCTCAATTGTAAAAAAAAAAAAAAAAAAAAAAAAAAGTCCCTCTGAAATGGCGAATACACCGAAGTGTGTAGTTTAGTCTATAAACAGAACTTTTCCCTTAACCACAAATGTCGAGGGAAAGTGTTTTTTTTTTAGTGGGTTTTGATAGAGAGAAAAGCTGATGTTTACTTCCAGTTCTGAAAATTCTGGAATATTGGTACTGTACTGTGTTAAAATTTTCATTTCTCTGTACTTCTCCATTACTGGTTTACCACACAACACTACTGTACATATAAGAGCAGATCAGGAGGGACTGAAAAAGTTGTCCAAAGATAATACTGTAAATGAAGCATGTTTAAGAAGCAGAAATCTGTCCATTTTACTAATGCATAAGCCAACCCTTCAAAAATGCAAATAGCCAAACTCAAGAAATGATCTGCAAGAACTTGTCTGTAAAATACTGCATAATACATAGCGTGTCTAGAATAATACCTCAAAGTTAGTGTGAAAAAATACAACCATTTTATGTTTAAATGTCACTTTTTGTATTTAAATCCTTTTTTTTGTTTTTAATGTATTTGACTAATGTTTGAATAGTGGCATTCACTTTAAACAGTACATTACATTTTTTCATTATTACATGCAAAGCCATCCAGCACCAGAATGTCAGTAAAAGTATGGGTTTAATTATTTACATGGGGATAATGGGGTGTGGGTCAGTCTCTGTTCTCATGTGGAGCTTGCTGATTGTGGGAAGGATCCAGGATAGCATGGCACTGCCAAACTTAAACACTAGTGTGGCGAATTGCTCTAGTACTGAAGTGTCTTTAGCTGCAGATGGAAGTCCCATTTTACTTATGGTGTCAAGCAGAGTTGTGTTGTGGTGCAGAAGTCTATTAGCCAGCGAAAGTGTTGTGAAGAAGCCGTCTGTTGTTATGATTCTGCCTTTGTCCAGAAACGGATCCGTAAGCTTTATGACCACAGGCTCGGAAAGTTTTTGCCCTGGGTTGTATCTCAAAGCACAGCTCTCAACAAAATGTTGCCAGATGTTCGAAATTGCAGAAAACCTGTCATTTTCCACACATTCTGCACGGGTGTCTTTGTTGTCAAAGTGCAAATGCCACATGATAGTCTGATAGCAGTCATGGGACATTGTATCTTTGATTGCCGGTACAGCAAATAGTTCTGAGCAGGCATTGAACTGTGAGACATCAAAGAACAATTCACAGCATGTCCGGTCTTCCAAATGTAATTGGAGTGGTCAACTGCACGCACATTGCTCATCTATAGTAGGAGTACCTATAAAAAAGGCAGCTCGGCACCAACACTACACTATAAAGGTGCCTTCAGAGAATGAATTTGCCTATGTAAATAGAAAGCATTTCCACTCTATTAATGTGCTGCTGTATAGTGTACAGAATGTGTGTCGCATTGTGCAAGCATGTAGCCTGCTCCATTAATAATGTGGTACACAATGGTGTCTTATTTGTACCTGAAGAGATGCTGTATGATGAAACTAACCCACCAAATGATCAGTCAAATCGGACATCGTTACAACTTCATTTGAATCTAATTAGCAGAATGTAAAAGCAGGTAATCAGATGCAGCATTTATTTTTAACCAATTCATTTAATTTGTGGTCAGTATCACATAGTACAATCCTTTTATTTCTTAGTTCATTGGCCACATCCAGCCCTCAGGAAGAGGAACGATTAAATCAACTGCATGTTCTCTCCTCTTCTATGTGACAGTTAATATAACAGAAAACATTTGGTAGCCAATTATCCTAATGCATACAGTTAAAATAATTCTAAAATATGTTACATAGCAGGATTAACAATTGTGTGATACAGGGTTGATTCCAGGTAGAAACCTAAAATCTGCTTTCTTCTCCACAGGGTGATGACTTTCCTGGATTCACCTTGGATGATGTTGCTATCGGAAGTCCGCTACGATCAGCTCATCGCTTTAGGAGGAGTAAGTACCCTAATAATTATGATGAATTCAATCCTAATTTCTTATAAACTACTGTATCTTTGAACATAAAAATCAATGCAGCTTCAGTCAGTCAGAAGAGTAATAGTAATGTATAATAATGCAAAGTTTTTTTACATACATTCTGGAATATATAAGACGTGTAAAGATTTGGATGGTAAACGTAACCCAGTTACTTTGTTTTCTGTTACTCTCACTTTGATGTGAACCTTAAAAGTGATGTTTCTTTAAACACGTTTTATTACAAAGCAAATATGAACCCCAGATAGTACAGATATGAGTGGAAAAATATTCTAAAACCTAAAGCAGTGCGCCGTTAGGGAAGCAAGGAGGTGAGGTTTTAAGACCCTAGCCTAATAAAGTTCTTTCGGCTAGAAAGTTGTTGCTTGTTGTGATGGCTAGTTTCATGGGTATTGTAAATCTGTGGATTAACATTTAAAACCAGTACTTCTTGCACTGTATTGTTAAGCAATGTGAAAGAACTTACATGAAGCCATCCTTGTTATAAACATTTTTACTCAAAGCACATGTGGCAGAATTGGTGCTGACTGTGTTATGCAAGCTACCTTTTTATTTAGTATTACAAAATTTCCTTTTTTCTAGTCGGAGGTGCAAGCAAGGCAGCACTGAATTGATAACATTCTTCTGTTAGTTTTTTTGCTTGAATAAAGGCACTGGCAGTCTGCAGTGCTCATTACAGTGAGAATTTCATTTTATAACCATGTGTGACTTCCTGCTTAGTATTTTGTGGGAGAAGCAACGTTGCTTTTGAGCTGCTGATCAATCCACACAAAAAGCAATTATAGATTAGCACTTTTTACTTTTTGTGAAAATAAAAAGCAACTAAACACATTAAGTACATACTGCATTGCACCTTGTAAATGCTACCATAACAAAGAGCACTTCAACATGCAGCATGACTTGATGCAAGTAATCCAGAGACTTTAATGACCTCTTCTACAATGTAATAGGTGATGACTGATGTGTGGTATATCCTATTTGAGTAATAATTTTTAATTTAAACAAATAGTTTTTTCATTTTAAAACAATGTCCTTTATATTTAAGGAAATAATGTTTTTATTTACACTGAAAATCATTTAATCTCCACCAAAGTACAATAGCGATTGTGTTTTTCAGAATTTAATGATCACTTTTTAGAACTAGGGCAGATAGCATCTTTCAAGTTTTCGGACTCTCATTTATTGTTGGGTTTGAAAGCAAAATGAGTTCAAACTGCAGAAGATAGACTGACTTTGAAATAATATCCACTTTCAGAGTAGTCTGTTAGGTTAATTGTCAACTTTCAGATCTTTATTGGAGACCTTTCAATGAAAGTAGCTCTTCATGATTGAAATTGGGTACTTTCATGTGAAGTAAAATGTGCCCAGCAAAGGAATGTTGCCATGCTCTCCACTTGATCCTGTTGGAATAGGCTCAGGTTCCTTGCAATTGTTTTTTGGAGTTTAGTGGGTCCAATAAATTGATAGATGGAGGAAGAAAAATCTGATTGAAAAATTTTAATTATTACAGCAATATGGATGAAGTAGAGAAAAACAAAAATGCTATTGTTAATAACATCAGGTATATTAGGTTCATGGTAGAAAATAACCTTGGACAGAGCACTAGTCTAGCATAGGGTATGCTTTCTGTAATACCTGAAGTTTGATTTCTAATGTTATCTTACACAATGAAAAGTCAAAGCTGTATCCTTTCAGCAAGAGGCCAGTGAGTGGTCAAGCAGCAGAGAAATGCAGTGCTGAGCACATATTTTTAGGATGATAATTGCCTAGCTCACACATAATGTAGACAGTGGCAGCAAACTGCAAATGCCATCTTTAAATTTTGGTTTAGTTTAAGTTTGAGTGAGTCAAAAAGAATTTTCTACCTCCATAGTTCATCCTTTCTTTGATGTTTGGAGGTTATCTCATTGTTCTATACTTGTTAAATGCAAAAGTTATATATCATATCATACATGTACCATTTATTGACGATATATTATATAAAGATCCTAAAATATTTTCAGTTCTTACCGGTTTTAGTGCAAAAATGTGTTTACACTCATTTTGCCTCGGTAGTGGCTGTGATTGAAGTGATTTTGTGGTTACAGCCATTTATCCAAAATTAAAAAGTAAGAATAGAGATTAAACCCAGGGCAAGGTTCAATTTGTACACTAGTGATTTAAAGCCACAGCCTAATTAAAATTGCTGTGTAAAACTAAAGGTGAACGGACAGCTTCTTTTTCACCATTTCCTCCTCTGCAAGTGGGGCATAGGTAGAATGCTCATTTGGCAGAAATTTTTAGTTGAGTAAGCTCACGTTTGCAAATTCACATCTTAAACATTGTGTGTTTTTTTTTTTTTTTAAATTGTCAGCAAATCACTTATTTCCTCAATCTCATGTTTTTTCTTTTTTCCGTTTTTCTGATTAGAATTGCTGAGCTGAATAGACTAGGCCATTGTGGTATAGTGCTCCCATGGCTTAACAAAAGGTGGCTAGATTTAAATAAATAATCGTGCCTCAAAGAAGGTGCTGTCTCCAATCGGGCGCGAGTGTGTGTGAGTGTGTTTTGCTCTGCGGTTAATTAAGTAGCTGGGTGACTGTGCCACATACACGTGTGTAGTCCGGTGGATCAGTTTTGTGCCTCAATGATGCCATGATGGGAGCAGCTCCTCGTCCCTGCACTCAGTTAGGTAGCAGAGTTTAAGAGGAGCCTGCATGGCTGAGAGGAGGGAATTTTGAAAAACAAAAGAAAAGAGAGACATCAGGAGGTTAAAAGATGGGAGAGAGAAGCTGGCAGGAAGACAGGAGAGTGTGGATGCAAGAGCGAGTGAGGGAGGGGAAGCAGGCAGCAGTGAGGAGTGCCCCTCAGGGTAGTGTGTGGTGGAAGCTCGGGGGCTGAAAGGAGGTTACTCCAGATGAGTGAGTCTGGGAGCTGGAGTGACTCAGTGCTCGCCCCTGTGTTTGTCTGGGGAAGGTAGGACGAGTTGGAAGATTGAAGGCAAGGCTCTGGTGGGAAGCCATATTGGAGCCATGGACAGTAGGGACCTGAGCCAGGGTTTGGTTTGGGAGCCATAGGACAGCTGGGAGCCATGGGACAGCAGGGACCCGGACCTGTGAAAGTAGGTCAGCTGGGCCTTTTGGTTTGATGTGTCTCCGTGCTGCGAGTCCCGAGCAGGGTAAGCCAGGGAGACATCCATTTTAAGAAGGACCACTGGGGTCTTGATTTTTAAAGAAAAGTTCCTGCTATTTTAACGGATTATTTATGAAATTGTTTTTAACCTCTACAGCACTTGGTTTTATGGATTATTTTTGTGTTGGATTTCTGCACTGTTTGGATAATTTGATTTCGATTGTTGGATTTTAATAAAAGCACTGATCATTGTTTGCACCTACCCCTTGCTGCTCTATGTTTGTCCTCATTTGCCCGACTCATCCCTTGGTTACGTTATTGTGGCAAGTTCAAGAGACCCCTGGAGGGGACTATGTATGGAGCTAACCTGCACTGTCTTAGCCGTTTTACCCCTAGCAACATAACATTCTACTGGGGAATTCCTATTTACTCCCATGCCAGCTGAGCAATGTAGTCTTTCCATTATGACCTTGGGCTACTTCAGATTGTTTTTCTACTGTATTGTGCCACATATGCCCCTTCAGAGTGGCACTGTGGGGGCTTCTTAATTTCTAGGATTAGAAATTACCAGGCACCACATTCTGATTGGTTAGAAAACAGATAGTTGTAGCTCAGTAGCAGTGGAAATGTTAGTGTTGTATGATCTTTGAGAAACCGCAAATGGCACAGAGAAAGGACGGAGAACGTCTCATACTTCTATTACTTCTAAATCTCATAGTATAAATAGTGTGGCAAAAGCACTTTACTAATACAGTGCTTACATTATACAGATCAATAAGACATGTATTGCTAACTATCATGACTGCTATTAATTTTTCTAAAAAAAAACAAAGCTAATCATTGTGCCAGATTGTCTGGATATTCATTATTATTGGATATCAAAATATTACAATTTCATTGTAGTCTGTTCTATTGAATTTTACTGATTTAAAAACAGCTCTCAGGTTTGAACACATGATTTGTTACTTTTTTAGGTTGCTTTGATTAAACCAATTTCCTGTAATCTGTATTTTTTTTTTTTTTTGGAAAGATTTTCTTATTGTTAGTAGATTACATGTACACGTTGATTGAAGTAATATTTTTTATTCAACTGCAAATATAATGTTCTTTTTTTTCTCTATTTTAAGGTAAAATGATAACAGTTCTACCCAAGGGTGATAGTTCATCAAAGCATCCTTTTAGAAAATCAATACCTGAGCCTGAAATTCAAAAGACAACTGTGCAATCTACAAAAGCAAATAATCGACAAAATATTTCAAGGATTGTTAAAAAGACTTCAATTTCTGTTGCTGCTCCACCGCCAAAACGCACAGTTTCTAGTTCCATGAAGAAAAAGAGAGCTAGCTTGAAAGAGGGTGCATCAAGTCTAGCTCACATGAGAAGGAAGCGGGGCCCTGCAAGAAATCTTACTCGACCTAGGGGGAAGGAAGTATCTAAAGCAACTTCTTCTACTAAAAATCCAAATAAACGTAGACGTACGGGTAGGCCGTGGGGTACAGTAAAACTAATACCAAAAGGGACCAACAAAAAGTCCACCTTAAATGACAAAAAGCCTGTCAAACGGCTTAAAGTGGTGGGCTTCAAATATGTTTCTAAAGCCAAGAAGCTTAGAGGAACGCAGCTGTCAAGTGCTCATGTAAAGTTAAAGGCGGGGAGGAAACCTAAACAACAAACAGGCAAGGACAAGCAACCTATATCTTTGAGTAAGAAATCAAAAGCTTGTGATGGAAATGCCAGTGTAGTAGGCAGACCTCGAGGTGCTAAGAGATTTTCCCAGCTTGGTAATAAGACTGAAGTATCTGTGAAAATAAAGGATTTGAAAAAAGATAGGAGACGAATTCCTAAAGCTTCAGCTGTAGCACCTAGTTTTACAGAGGAAGATGAAAAATGTAGTTCAAATATTCAGACTTCATCAAATAAGATTTCTGCTAAAGGAAAGAGAAAGAAGCTTACTGACAATAAGGTAATTAAAGAAAAGATTCCTGGGTTGAAACTAAGAAGGGTCAAGAAAATAGCTACACGTCTAACCAGTTCATCAGTAGAAGTATCTTCAGAATCAAGTAGCAACAAACTATTCACTTCTGGTACACAGCCTGCTATAGGAGAATTTTCTACGTCCTCAGAAGCAAAAGCTAGTACGTTTGTATGGACTCTGGTGAAGAAAAGAGGGAGAAAACCAAAAGTGCAGCAGTTAGATATTGAAAAGCAGACTACACCAGAAATTCCAGATGAAGAACAGCTAGCTGATTCTGAAAGATGCGTCATTGAAAATCCCATAATTTCTCATGTAAAACACAAGAAGAAAAGGGGAAGACAGAAGTCTTCATTAAAACATAAAGAAGACTGTAAATTAGATACGGGAAAAGATTTTCAGCCAAATTCAGAAGCTGTGATTGAAACTCCAGTAGAAAATCTAGTGCCAGATAATGTGCCATTATTAGAGGGAGAAAAAGAAGAACTTTCATTTCAAAACATTTCTGAGACTTTATCCAGTGAAGCCCCCCTTACTGCTACATTCTCAAATAGACCGGCAAGAAATGTACAAGTACTTAAACGAAAAAGAGGTCGTCAACGAAAGCCAAAAAGAATATTTCTTAAAAAGATCCAAGAGCCAACAACTGAAATCGAAAAACCTGTTAGTCCTTCTCCCATCCTTCAAGATGTACTACCTGGCCCCTCTTTAGTAGAAAGTGTTCCACCTCAAGAGACCACACTGAAAACAAGACATCCTAAAAAAGGGAGACCTCGCCGGCACAAAAATCTCAGAGCTCCCAAGTTGGCTAACAGTGAGGAAATTACTCCTGTGACAAATAATTCTGAAGCTGACAGTCTTGAGGAACAGGAACTTGTTTTGAGTCTTCCTGCTCCAGAAGTTGTAGAAGAACAAACTGAAGATCTAAAACTTAACATGACAAGTGAAAATGATGGAGGTGAAGAAAGGAAAATAGAAGATGGGATGCAAGCTGAAACAGAGATATTGTCTGCAGATACATCTACTCCAGTAAGAAAGAAACTTGTTCGTGTGTTAAAGGCAAAATATAGAAGGAAGGCTGGTCATCTGGCTGCTTCTATCTCTTTTTTACCCGTAAGATCAAAAGGACGGCCGTCTTTAGCAAAGAAAGTTGATAGAGAGCTGGCACAGCAACTTCTTTCACAGGCTGAGAAGGGTACTGTTGTTGAGCACCCTGCTTCAAGAGATTTAAAGCGTGGCAAGTCTAGATTTTTAAAGAATATAAGACACTTTATAATGCCTGTTGTGAGTGCCCGCTCCTCAAGAATTATTAAAACTCCAAAAAGATTCATGGATGATGATGGGATGTCTGTTCTCCCCCGTAAAAACTCTCCCAAGAAGGCTCTTCAACTTCCCTTGTACTCAAAATTTTCTTCGGAGCTAACGAAAGATGATGATTTAACTGTGGCCACTGAGCAGTCATTGCCAGAACATGACCAAGAATTCATAGCTGGAGATAACAAAACAATGGATTACTGTGAAGATGAAGCTGACGAAGCTGCTGTTTCTCAGGAATTAACAACTCTGATTTCCAAACAACCTCCTTCTCCAGCAAGTAGTGTTTCAGATGTTATCTTGCCTGAAAAGCGAAGATCTTTGCTCAGGGAACCAAGCTTCAAATGGAGCATTCTTGGTGGTACTGTGAGTGAGGTGTGTTCTTTAACAAAAGGTTCTAAAGAGTGTGTTCAACAAAGCAAACAATTAGTTACTCCTCATGTGCCTCCTGATGACACCTTATCTTCACTAGCTGCAACACCTGCCCTGTTAAAAAACACAGTTAATTTTTCTAAAACTGAGGACAAACTGAAAATCTATGAATCTCTTAAGAAACTGACAGCCAAGGCTAGCAAAAAAGTAATTAAAGATGTATCACAGCATGATACCTTTGAAAATTCCTCCTTATGCTTTGAAATGGATAGCAAAGATAAAGAATTAGTCAGTCCAGAACCCAGCTCTGTTGATGACTGCATAGATACCCATTCCCTTAATACCGAGCCTGAAGAGAAAATAGAACTTGACACCCCAGAGAAAGAAAAGCTAAAAATTGAAGATATTGACTCACCTGGAGTTGTTCGAAAAGTAGCAATACGACTTAAATCCTTGAACACAGAGTTAGCACAGGAAAATGGTTCATCTCCCATACATTCGGATGATATCGGAGAAGTTCATGATGAGCTGCCAAATGCAGACCAAATTGCAGAAAGTGATAGAATAGAAGTTGAAGAGAAAAGCTCAGCCCATAAAATTCGTCTCACTGGAGCCAATAAAAGAATGTTCCACTTGCTGAAAAGGGCAAAGGTCCAACTCATTAAAATTGATCAGCAGAAACAACTTAAATGCTCACAGGTAAGAATAATGAGTAGTTTGTTATAATTATTCCATTATAGTCCTAACCTGAAAATGAGGCTACATCTACAGATGTGGACAAATTTATTGGTACCCCTTCAAGAAAAAAGAAGAACTCACAATTGTCTCTGAAATAATTTGAAACTGATAAAAGTGATTGGAACCCATTACTATTAATTCTATATTTAACAAAAGTCAGACTTAGCTTTAGAGTTTTGATTCAACAGAATATTTCCAATAATAGCACACATGAAAATGGCAAGGACAAAATTATTTTGTTGCACAACTGTTAGAGGCAGTTGCGGCAAGCAAGCTTTTCCTTGTGCTCTCAACAAGACTTCATCTGTCAACAGGTTGTTTGTCTTTGTGAGCAAGCAGCTCCAGCTGTGTCCGGTTTGAAGGGGGCCTTCACCAAACTGCATGTTTCAGTTCTTTCCATAGATTTTAGATAGAATTCAAAGCTGCCTACTTTGGAATAGTCCAGTACTTGGTTCTTTGCTATTTTTGGGTGCTTTTTGTTGTGTGTGTTGGGTCATTATCCTGTTGGAGGAACCATGACGAGTGACTGAGACAAAGTGTTCATAGTCTGTATATTTCATTGTTCCCTGCACAGACTCAAAGCACCCCATGCCATACGCAGCAAAGCAGCCTCAAAATGCAAACAATCCTCTTTTATGTTCCACAGTAGGTATGGTGTTGTTTCCTTTAAAACCTTCATTTTTTGTCTATAGACATAGAGCTGATATGACTTGCCAAAAAGCTCCAGTTTTGTCTCATCTGTCAAAGAGACATTCTCTCAGAAGCGCTGTGGCTTGTCAGTATGCATTTTAGCAAATTCCAGTCTGGCTTTTTTGTTTTTCTTTCAACAGTGGAGTCCTCTAGATCTGCCTTCTATTGAGCCCACTGTCATTCAAAAAGCGACAGTGGTGCGATCAGACACTGATGGACCTTGACCTTGGTGTTCAGCTTGTATCTCTTTGGAAGTTGTCCAAGTTTTTTTTCTATCATTCTTACTGTCCTTCTGCCATTTTGGGATTAATATTCCTCTTGCAGTCATGTCCTGGGTTGTCACAATATCATCAAGCTGCTTGAAGATGGTTTTATAGCCTTTGCCTTTAATATGCTTGTCTATAATTTTCTTGCTGATCTCCTGAGACAATTCTGTCCTTTGAACATGGACCAGAGAAAGCAGTGTAGGAAAAATGATGATACCAAACAGCAGAGTGACTGCTTTTCTCCATTTAAACAAGCTGAATGACTGATTGGAGACATGTGTGATAATAATTAAAGAAGTAAGTTAGTCTGAAAAATCACTGTAATCCACTTATTGCTGATCTTTTCTAGAGAACTAATAAATGTGCCCAGGCCCTTTTGAAATATCTTTGTAGAATAAGCAATAGTTTATTTCTTTTTACTCTTGCTTTGTTTCCTTGATGACCTATCAAGGCATGCAGGTATACACGGGATCATTGCTTTTCATTTAATCAGGAGGAACACAGCACTTTTTCAATGAGCTTTGAGGGTACCAACAAATTTACTCACGTTTGTATATACTTCAATGATCTTTATTTGAATAGTAGTTTTATAATTGCTTGTGTTTTTAAGCAGGATAGTTTATTTTGGTAATTACTTTTGTCAAGAAAATAAGTCTCCAATATATCAATGAAAACTACATATTACATGCAGAATACATATATACACTCTCACAAATTGGCAATTAAACACTGCTTAAATGTTTAGTCATTAATTGCACTAATTCTTTTGGTGCTTAAATATACATTTACTATATTTATACAGGTGGGTTTTTTTCTAGTGTATCAGCTAGACAGTCATAATTTGTGAGGTGTAATTATAAATATGGATTACCATTTTAATTTTGCAGTACCTATTTCTTACCAAAACATATGCTGTATGACACACAAAAATAATAAACACAAATCTTTAACAAAGCTGCAAATGTATCAAATATTTATAAGATGTTTTTAAAAGAGAAACAAGGTTAACATGTTTAACAGGGTTATAAGTAAAAGACTCATTTTGCTGTTAAGCTAACAAGAATATTGTTTAGTAAGCAGCAATTTCAAATTCTTCTTTATCATTTCTTTTTTCAATTAAAAATGTAAGCTGCTGCACTTAACACAAGCTTGCTGACCAAACTCACATGGTGTCCATACTTGGATGGGAGACCATCTAGGAAAAGCTTGGGTTGTTGCTAGAATCGGTGCTGGTGAGGCCAGCAGGAAGTGCTTACCCTGTGGTCTGAATGTAGATTCCAATGTCCCAGGGCAGCAAAAGGGAGACTGGGCTGTAAAAAATGGTGCTGTCCTCCGGATGAGACGTAAAACTGAGGCCCTGGCTCTTTTGTGGTCATAAAAGATCCTTTGGCATCCTTCATAAAGAACAGGATTTATCCTAATGTCCAAGCTAAATTGCCTTCCATGCCTTGGTCATTCTGTCCTCCTTGTCATCCCCTGTCTCTAATTGGCTATTTCTCTTACCCCTATACCACCTGGTAGCTCATGTGTGGTGAGCGTTCTGGTGCAAAAATAGGGGCCATCCCATTATTTAGGTGGATGCTTCACATTAGTGGTTGTTAAAGTGGCTTCCCACTCACTATGAAAAGCAATGAGTAGTGAGAAAAGCACTATATAAATATTAAGAATTATTATTAATTAAAAGACCAAATAAAAACGTCTGAATGCATTAAAGCAACCTTTCTTGCTGTTGTCTAGTTACAGAAGATGACTTCTTTTTTTCCTTATTCTCAGCGTATTACTCCACTTTCTTTAAAGTAAAAGCTAATATTCCAATCATCTCTTGCTCTTTGTTTAAACACGCTTTGACTTACTGGTCAAAGAAGTTTGTGACAGAAAAAAAGATTTGCTGCTGGCTCAAGTACTGTCATACCTCGCAAAAAGGAGCACTAACCGTAAAGCACAGAAAAGCAGAAGCTTGAAATATACTTTTTTCTGATTGTCCAATTTATCGTTCACCGATTGAGTCTTTTCTAGTGAAAAATGGTCGATTTAGATTGGCCTTCCCCTAATGTTTACATTTTTTAATTAAAAAAACTTTTCACACCTAACCTTAATATTATTTTTCTAACCTGAACCCAAACTGCACCCTTGTGAATATATGCATCATTTTTTTTAAGCTTCTTTCTGGATCTGGGACAGTGAAAATCAGTCGAAAAGAGTCCAGAGATAAGAAAAAAAGAAAATTGCTAAAAATGAGGAAAGAAGTTCAGGATGTCTCCGAACAAGATGAAAATGTGCTACAGGTACAAAAATTATGGTAGTTGTAAAGTATTCTGTACTATTAACATTAAATCTTTAATAACTGCAGCTTATTCATTAAACCCACCTGTCTGGTAACCGTCTCAGACTTTTGACACAAAATGCAAATAAAATATTACTGATTAAAAGCAATGTACAGAATCTATTTGTAAAATTATTTAATCTCAGACGGGTCATAATGCTATATTTATGCATGTATGTATTTCTGTATTTGTGAAGTTTGAAAGGTGTTTATCTAGTTAGGTGATAGTAATATGCAGACAGGTTAAAATGTTAGTTTAAAAATATATAGTTAATATAATATTTTACATTTATATTTTTTGGCACTTGTTAGATTTTTATGTGCTATTTTACAGTTTTATTCTTACGTGACAACATTTTTACCTCTTGCAAATAACAGTTTACATAATTTGTACACTGTGTGCACAATTATTAGGCAAGTGAGTATTTTGACCATATCATCATTTTTATGTGTATATTCCAACTCCAAGCTGTATTAACTTGAATGCTTATTGGATTTAAGCACGTCAGGTGATGTGTATTTGTGTAATGAGGGAGGGTGTGGCCTAAGGAGATCAACACCCTATATCAAGGTGTGCAGAATTATTAGGCAGCTAGTTTTCCTCGGGCAAAATGGGCCAAAAAAGAGATTTAACTGACTCTGAAAAGTCAAAAATTGTAAAAAGTCTTTCAGAGGGATGCAGCACTTTTGGAATTGCTAAGATATTGGTGTGTGATCACAGAACCATCAAACATTTTGTTGCAAATAGTCAACAGGGTCGCAAGAAACGTGTTGAGAACAAAAGACGCAAATTAGCTGCCAAAGATTTGAGAAGAATCAAATGTGAAGCTACCAGGAACCCATTATCCTCCAGTACTTTCATATTCCAGAGCTGCAACCTACCTGGAGTGCCCAGAAGTACAAGGTGTTCAGTGCTCAAAGACATGGCCAAGGTAAGGAGGGCTGAAACCCAACCACCACTGAACAAGAAACACAAGTTGAAACGTCAAAACTGGGCCAAGAAATATCTGAAGACAGATTTTTTTCAAAGGTTTTATGGACCGATGAGATGAGAGTGACTCTTGATGGACCAGATGGATGGACCTGTGGATCAGTAATGGGCACAGAGCTCCACTCCAAGGTGGAGGTGGGGTACTGGTATGAGCTGGTATTTTTAAAGATGAGCTAGTTGGACCTTTTTGCATTGAAGATGAACTCAAAATCAACTCCCAAACCTACTGCCAGTTTTTCGAAGACACTTTCTTCAAACAGTGATACAGGAAAAAGACCATGATTTTTATGCAGGCCAATGCTCCATCACTTGCATCGAAGTTCTCCACTGCGTGGCCAGCCAGTAAAGGCCTTAAAGATGAAGGAATAATGACATGGCCCCACTTCCTCATCTGACCTAAACCCTATCAAGAACTTGTGGGCACTTCTTAAACGTTAGATTTACGGTGGAGAAAAACAATACACCTCTCTGAAGAGTGTCTGGGAGGCTGTAGTCACTGCTCCACAAAAAGCTGATCGTCAACAGATCAAGAAACTGACAGACTCCATGAATGGATAGGCTTATGACTGTTATTGGAAAGAAGGGTGGCTAAATTGGTCATTGATTGACTGATTTATTTTTTTTGAAATGTCAGAGATGTTTATTTGTAAATTTTGAGGTGTTTGTTTATTATTCTCACTATAACAGATGAAAATAAACAAGTGAGATGGGAAAATTTTCATTTTTCCTTTAGTTGCATAATAAATCTGCACACTAATAGTTGCCTAATAATTGTGCGCACATATGTATTCCCCTGATGATGTTCACACTCACATTTCCATTGTGAAACATTCAGGTTTCAGGTTTATTAACATTTTGGATTGACTGATAGCACTGTGTTTGTTCCATATTAAAATTAATCCTCAAAAATACAACTTGCCTAATAATTGTGCACACAGTGTATATTTTTGGTCAATTATTACTTAAAGAGGAAAATAATATTAGAAAAGTTCTAGTTAGAGCATGACTTAATTCAGCTCAAGTGTGTCAGTCTTTATTTACCCCACTATCTCTTTTTAAGTTTAACGTCACTTTAATTATTGTTTGCTTATATTAAAAAGTTCTACTCTTCACAGCTGATATCTTGCAGTCCTGGAATCAGACTTCTCCATCTGCCTTGATACCTAGATTGACATCTTCTGCGAGCTTATCTAATTTGCTAATTATTTTAATTTATAACATAAACATATATATATAAATAATATAAAATAATATATACACAAACACACAATACACACCTTATTTTTTGTATGTGTTGTCTGATTGCATACAATAGCAGCAACCTATTTCTTCTGGACCACGCATCAAACATGTGTGCCGAGATGCAGCAGTGGTATTGGGACAGCCAAGAGCAATGGTACCTGATGACATTCCTCGTCTTAGCGCCTTACCACTACATGAGAGGATGGAAATTGCTGCTTCTCCTATTATAGAAGGTAATGACATATAGCAACTTTAATGAAATGTTTACCCAGATAACCTATTATGATGAAAATGGTAAGTTCAAAAGGTTTTTAGGGGTTTATTCCTATGTTAACAATGGCAATGAAGTGAGCTACAAAAAATTTAATTTTCACGTTAGTACGTTTACATTTGAAACATGTAGCACATCTCTGTTCCCTCCTAATATTGTTAAATATACAGTGCTATGAAAAAGTAATTTTCCAGTTTAGATTTTTTAGAATTATACTTTTGACAAATTTATTTTGCCTTTACAAATAAAGTAATACAGCATTTACACTGTCAGTAAAAGACTTATTTGGAGGAATATGTGTATGCATCTTTTGAAATTCAGAGAATGAAGACAACTTACATGGGAACTGAATAATCCATTTTGTAATCCACTGTACAGGTGCTGGTCATAAAATTAGAATATCATGACAAAGTTGATTTATTTCAGTAATTCCATTCAAAAAGTGAAACTTGTATATTAGATTCATTCATTACACACAGACTGATGTATTTCAAATGTAATTTCTTTTTTACTGACAATTAATGAAAGTCCCAAATTCAGTATCTCAGAAAATTAGAATATTGTGAAAAGATTCAATATTGAAGACACCTGGTGCCACACTGTAATCAGCTAATTAACTCAAAACACCTGCAAAAGCCTTTAAATGGTCTCTCAGTCTAGTTCTGTAGGCTACACAATCATGGGGAAGACTGCTGACTTGACAGTTGTCCAAAAGACGACCATTGACACCTTGCACAAGGAGGGCAAGACACAAAAGGTCATTGCTAAAGAGGCTGGCTGTTCACAGAGCTCTGTGTCCAAGAACATTAATAGAGAGGTGAAGGGAAGGACAAGATGTGGTAGAAAAAAAGCGTACAAGCAATAGGGATAACCACACCCTGGAGAGGATTGTGACACAAAACCCATTCAAAACTGTGGGGGAGATTCACAAAGAGTGGACTGCAGCTGGAGTCAGTGCTTCAAGAACCACCACGTACAGACGTATGCAAGACATGGGTTTCAGCTGTCACATTCCTTGTGTTAAGCCACTCTTGAACAAGAGACAGCGTCAGAAGCGTCTCGCCTGGGCTAAAGACAAAAAGGACTGGACTGCTGTGGAGTGGTCCAAAGTTATATTCTCTGATGAAAGTAAATTTTGCATTTCCTTTGGAAATCAAGGTCCCAGAGTCTGGAGGAAGAGAGGAAAGGCACAGAATCCACGTTGCTTGAGGTCCAGTGTAAAGTTTCCACAGTCAGTGATAGTTTGGGGGTGCCATGTCATCTGCTGGTGTTGGTCCATTGTGTTTTCTGAGGTCCAAGGTCAACACAGCCGTCTACCAGGAAGTTTTAGAGCACTTCATGCTTCTTGCTGCTGACGAACTTTATGGAGATGCAGATTTCATTTTCCAACAGGACCTGGCACCTGCACACAGTGCCAAAGCTACCATTACCTGGTTTAAGGACCATGGTATCCCTGTTCTTGATTGGCCAGCAAACTCTCCTGACCTTAACCCCATAGTAAATCTATGGGGTATTGTGAAGAGGAAGATGCAATACGCCAGACCCAACAATTCAGAATAGCCGAAGGCCCCTATCAGAGCAACATGGGCTCTCATAACACCTGAGCAGTGCCACAGACTGATAGACTCCGTGCCACGCTGCATTGCTGCAGTAATCCAGGCCAAAGGAGCCCCAACTAAATATTGAGTGCTGTACATGCTCATACTTTTCATGTTCATACCTTTCAGTTGGCCAACATTTCTAAAAATCCTTTTTTTTTCATTGGTCTTAATTGATATTCTAATTTTCCGAGATACTGAATTTGGGGCTTTCATTAGTTGTCAGTTATAATCATCAAAATTAAAAGAAATGAACATTTGAAATATATCAGTCTGTGTGTAATGAATGAATCTAATATACAAGTTTCACTTTTTGAATGGAATTACTGAAATAAATCAACTTTGTCATGATATTCTAATTTTATGACCAGATGGATGGATGGACTGTTTAGTTAAGAAATGGTTTGGTGTTTCAGAGAGAGAGATTTACCTAATATACACATTTATTTAAGCATGTCTTATAAACATTTGTGCATATGCGTTTGAAAATATTAAACATGACCAAAGGATAATATAATGCTCACTGCTGTTGAATTTCAAAATAAAAATTTAGATATGAAGGTTAAAAAATGTCAGCTGCTCAGGAATTTGCACCAGCTGAGACTGTTTTGTTTTATAATGGAAACAAACTAGTGTTTAGTATTACTATCCTAATCCAAATAAAACCTACTTTGGTGAGTATCAAAAAAAAAGGAAAAAAAAAGGAAAAAAAACAGTAACAAGCCATGTAGCTTTTCTGTCAAAAAGCAATAATCAAAAAACATAAAACTAAAATAAATTAGTAATTTTAAAGTTGTTCAGTCAAACAATATAATATGACTTGGGTGAAAACAATGATACCTTTGCATGTTATTCAGTGCATCATTCTTGCTGAAAAGTATTGATATTAAAAGATCAAAATACAAAAAGCTGTGAAATGATCTAAATTCTATGAAGACATTTTTTAAATGGTCTTGACAAACTTATTGGAACCTTGTAGAAGTTGAAGGAAATAATTGTGATTCATCAAGCTAGGGCTGGGCGATATTGCCTATAAATAATTTAGCATATTTTTACGGTATTTTGCAATATATGATATATAACATTTTGTAATCTCCTCTAAAGTACTCCATAAATGCTTGATTTAACCCTTTTTTTATTCATACAATCAAACCGTAATAATAATTTTTTTAGTTTCCTGCAGGCTGCAACTTACGTCTGCATCATATAATTCATGTTTATATTCATTAGTGATTTCTGTTGGAACGGTTTTAAACTTGTGTGCAAAATGAGGAATTTGCAACAGCGTTAAATTTAACAAAACAGTATTTATTCAAACCTGTTTACTTCACACAACAAGTGCAAGTTTTGTGCATAATGTTTACGAAAACAGGTTATTTCACTTTGACAAACCAGTCTGCAGAACCATAACAATCAAATCACGTTATATTAATGATTATATGATAAGCCACAATGTTATAACAACAGATTGATACTATAGAACAAGCTGTATTACTTTCAGTCTTGCTGTTTTTGTCATTCTCTTCCAAGCATTATAAGGACCTAATGCCAGAACTGCACTTTTGATTGATATGCTTTATAATAGTTTTTAGTTCCAGAAACACTGCACAAGAAACTTTCACGTGACTTTTGCCAATTTCCTGTCAATTGCCCCACCTCTCACCTTACCTGCGAGACTCTCGCTTATGGGGCTGGGGAGAGCAACAGGTAAATTAATTACAAGATACCCCCTCCTCTACGGTGGGCCCACATTTCTTGCCCTGGGTCATTCTTCAGAATTAGCTGATGTGTTGGCATTATATGACTATAGAATTGGCATGCTGTATACATGCTAGGGACTTGACAAATATATTTGGTATCTGAAAACAATGAAAATATTGAATTTTTTACCCCCACCGTGGAGTAAACGTTAACATTATACAAGATTATATACTGTTATACCTGCCTCACACTCTCCACCTTGCATTTTTTTAACTTGCACTGCGCTTTTATTGCTCTTTAATTAATATTGTTTTTATCAGTATGCTGCTGCTAGAGTATGTGAATTTTCCCTTGGGGATTAATAAAGTATCGGTTGATCAATCTGTCGATCGTATACTGCTTAAATGCATAATTGGCAGCATCACACAATTGTAATTTTTCTGTAAATTTAGGTTTATTTATTCTATGCACTAAGGTGTTGTACCGTGTTAGCTATTATGGTTGTAGTGAGAAGTTAAGCAAAATGACACCTTTTATTAGCTAACTAGAAAGATTACAATATGCAAGCTTTCGAGGCAACTCAGGCTCCTTCTTCAGGCAAGGTGTAATACAGAAATGTATTACTAATTTTACTAATTTATTCTAAATTAGTTTTAATTAACTTAAATTTACTGTAAAGGTCTTGGACATTTTCAGAACTGTGATAGCCTTGTAGCTCGAAGTATTAACTTGCTTTAAAATTCCATTATTAGCTGGACATAATTCTACCATAAAGGAATGCACATGATGTAGTGATTTTTCATAAACGGTTAGACCACAAAAACTTTCCCCGCTCTATTACACCACAGCCACCACCACTCATGAACTTGTCTTTTTACCAGTTCACTGACAAAAGCACCACAGATCAATCCCAGATTATTCCTTCATTACATATTATCCACCTCAGTATGGCAATATTTGCTGCTTTTTATTGTATTTTTTAGTTACATTTTGCATTATGCATTTACAGTGGTGCTTGAAAGTTTGTGAACCCTTTAGAATATTCTATATTTATGCATAAATATGACCTAAACTATCATCAGATTTTCACTCAAGTCCTAAAAGTAGATAGTTAAACAAATGAGACAAAAATATTATACTTGGTCATTTATTTATTGAGGAAAATGATCAATATTATATATTTGTGAGTGGCAAAGTATTACAGTGGTGGTAAAGTGGTACAGTAATCCTGTAGGATTAGCAGTTTGAAGGTGAAATTCGAGTCAGGTGTTTTCAATCAATGGGATGACAATCAGGTGTGAGTGGGCACCCTGTGTTATTTAAAGAACAGGGATCTATCAAAGTCTGCTCTTCGCAACACACGTTTGTGGAAGTGTATCATGGCACGAACAAAGGAGATTTCTGAGGACCTCAGAAAAAGAGTTGTTGATGCTCATCAGGCTGGAAAAGGTTACAAAACCATCTCTAAAGAGTTTGGACTCCACCAATCTACAGTCAGACAGATTGTGTACAAATGGAGGAAATTCAAGACCATTGTTACCCTCCCCAGGAGTGGTCGACCAACAAAGATCACTCCAAGAGCAAGGCGTGTAATAGTCGGTGAGGTCACAAAGAACCCCAGGGTAACTTCTAAGCAACTGAAGGCCTCTCTCACATTGGCTAATGTTCATGAGTCCACCATCAGGAGAACACTGAACATCAATGGTGTGCATGGCAGGGTTGCAAGGAGAAAGCCACTGCTCTCCAAAAAAAAAAAAATGCTGCTCGTCTGCAGTTTGCTAAAGATCACGTGGACAAACCAGAAGGCTATTGGAAGAATGCTTTGTGGACGGATGAGACCAAAATAGAACTTTTTGCTTTAAATGAAAAGCGTTATGTTTGGAGAAAGGAAAACACTGCATTCCAGCATAAGAACCTTATCCCGTCTGTGAAACATAGTTGTGGTAGTATCATGGTTTTGGCCTGTTTTGCTGCGTCTGGGCCAGGACGGCTTGCCTTCATTGATGGAACAATGAATTCTGAATTATATCAGAGAATTCTAAAGGAAAATGTCAGGACATCTGTCCATGAACTGAATCTCAAGAGAAGGTAGGTCATGCAGCAAGATAATTACCCTAAGCACACAAGTCATTCTACCAAAGAATGGTTAAAGAAGAATAAAGTTAATGTTTTGAAATGGCCAAGTCAAAGTCCTGACCTTAATCCAATTGAAATGTTGTGGAAGGACCTGTAGCGAGCAGTTAATGTGAGGAAACCCACCAACATCCCAGAGTTGAAGCTGTTCTGTACGGAGGAATGGGCTAAAATTGGTGTGCAGGAATGATCAAAAGTTACCGGAAACATTTAGTTGCAGTTATTGCTGCAAATGGGGGGGGGGGTGGGGGGGATACTGAAAGCAAAGATTCACATACTTTTGCCACTCACAAATATGTAATATTCGATCATTTTCCTTAATAAATAAGATAGATAGATAGATACTTTATTAATCCCAAGGGGAAATTCACATAATTCAAATAAATGACCAAGTATAATATTTTTGTCTTATTTGTTTAACTGGTTTCTCTTTATTTACTTTAGTGAAAATCTGATGATGTTTTAGGTCATATTTATGCAGAAATATAGAAAATTCTAAAGGGTTCACAAATTTTCAAGCACCACTGTACAATACGATACAATACAATTTATTTTTTGTATAACCCAAAATCACACAAGAAGTGCCACAATGGGCTTTAACAGGCCCTGCCTTTTGACAGTCCCTCAGCCTTTACTCTCTAAGAAGACAAGGAAAAACCACCGAAAAAAAATCCTAGTAGGAAAAAAAATGGAAGAAACACTGGGAGAGGCGGTTCAAAGAGAGAACCCTTTCCAGGTAGGTTGGGCGTGCAGTGGGTGTCAAAAAGAAGGGGGTCAATACAACACAATACACAGAGCAAAACAAAAGTAATCCTCAATACAGTATAACAGTAAAATAAAAATATTGCAAGTACAGAGCAGAATTTAACAGTACATGATATCCCATAATATGATTTTGGATTTCTTATCACTAAATTATTAATGACTTTCAATCAAAGTTTTTGTAGATTTTGTATTCTTCTCTGTTTAAGTGTTTATATTTTCTTGCATCAATCTTCTTAGATGCTGCTTCAGCCTCAGAAGTAGAGAGCCCACCTGTGTCTGAGCAAAAAGCAACCAAGATTAAGAAGTCTTCAGCTAGCCGGTACTACTTTCCAATTGGCAAGAGAGCTGTCCGCTGTGGAAAATGCAAAGGGTGTTTGCATCAAGATGACTGTGGAAAATGTATAAACTGTTTGGACAAACCTAAATTTGGAGGCAAGAACACCAAGAGACAGTGTTGTGTGTAAGTTCATCTTTGGGTTGCACTTTCATGTAATTATATATTTTATATTTGATTTGCAACTATATTTAATAACCCTTTTAATTTAATTTTTGTGTATTGTTAAGCTCCTTTGTTTTGTCTAATACATGTGATATTTTCTTGTTTTGAAATTTAATCAAAACTGACTAATGCTGATTTATATTTTAAGTAATTTGCTAGTACTATCATCCAGACATATTTTAGAACAAAAATATTTTGTGTACCATTAATGAAGAGATGTGAAAAATAGATTTACAATGGGAATTATTCAAAAGATAGATGAACACGACTGTGTAAAGTAAGAATATATACACACCACATTTTTTTTCAGTCATAAACTATAAAGGGCATTAAAATCATTATTTATATTTGCTTTTCAACATCAGTACATTAACTTTCAAAATCAGTTACAGTCTAGCATTTATTTACTTTTTTTTTTTTTTTTTTACAGCTTTAAAAAATGTGACAAAATTGAACAAAGGAAGTTGATACGACAGGGATTCAAGTCTGGAAAAGGTAACAGATTCACAGATTTTAGCATAATTTCCTTTTGCTGCCTTTTCACTTGCACCAGAAACTAGGTAATGTGCTTGAAAAAGCTATAGAATTTTGTGGCCTGGTTGGTTTATGCTGTGTATGTGAAAACATTTCAATGTTTGGTTTCTGCCTTTGCAGGTCTCTTTTCAAAAATATATTATTTTCTGTAATTTTAGTTGTTTGAATTTCTTTAGTTTTGTTTTGTGTAGCAATTGCTTTTTATGCAAAAAGAAGTAACAACGAGTTCATAATGTTAGTCAAAGTCCAAGTATTTAGTGACAATGGAAAAGTAGTTCAGCATAACTAACTAATTGTAGAATTAAGGCAAACTTGGAAGTTGGCAAAAACAAAATCTCAAATGTAAATAAAAAAAGAACAGAAAAAATGTTAATTTGTCTTGGTTGAGTCTGTCTCATTGCATATGAGCACATGGTAAGAAAAGACTAATACTTACACTTTCTTTTCTCAAACTAGAACAGTTATGTAGGACCAGAAATCAAATTTGAAAGATAGATACTTTATTAATCCCAAGGGGTACTCTCCTGTTTTGACATGTAGTATGCTGCAATAACAATACACAATGTATAATTCAATTATGAAAAGTGTATCTGCATATTTCAAATAAATAAAAATACCTTTTCAGGTTAAATGTCATCAAACTTTCACTTAGAAGTGACTGATCGTTTTTTCCAGCAGCCATCATTCTTCGTTTGCTTTGAATTCATATTTATCTTTTCTGCACACTTTACCCAATTTTTCGCTGACATTTCACTGAAATTATTTTCATTTTAAAGCTAGTTTATTTTTTGATTTTAAAATTCACAAAATTTTAAAAGAAATATCCAGTAAATACTACATGCCAGACATTCATATTTTGTATTTAAGACAATATAATTTTTCCTCTAATTTTAGGTGAAATAAAACGTCAAATCTTATCCTGAGTACCGTAGATCCCGGAATACAAGCCGACTCGGTATATTAGCCGATCCCCTTCTCTACCTACTAAATTACATGTATTTGCCGATGACCGGTATTTAAGCCGACCCCCTTCTCCAAGCAAAATTTTCTAAATTTCCTTAAAAGTGTCTCTTCGGGTATATTTATAATGTTTATCGGCGAGAATTTGAGACTGCCGGCATTTTTGATGGAAACCAGGAAGTGATTGTGGAGAAGTTTGGTAAATTGGAACCTTTGTGTTGAAACTATATACGCAAATACGGTACATCGGCGGGTGGATTTCCAGAGACTTGTTATAAATTTGATTAACTTAAATACGCAATACAGTGGACCCTTGACTTACGAACTTAATTCGTTCGCAAAGGCTAACCCATAATGCGTTCCGAACCTCCCACTGCAACACTTACTTAACCTTTTCATAATAAAAAACACCAATAATTTTTCTAATGTACTAACCAAAAAGTTATAAAAAGTGCCTAGCCTACTTCGATTAGGCTAGGAGCATGGCAGCGTGCATGGTCGCAGCGGATCAAGGCTCTCCTTTTCAGTGCACTTTTTTGTTGTTTTTGTACTTTTTTTTTTTTGTCCTTGTTTGTGCACGATCAGTTCGGCAAACATCTGCTACACCATTCAGAACCTTATAGACATCGGTGTCCAGAGCCAGACATTTGTTTTGATTGTTTTTCATCACACGCACAACATCCCAGACAACATAGTGAGACCAGCGGGCTCTCCGTGGTTTGTTGTCGGGTCTAGGAGACGACACAGACGGAGGAGGGAAAGAAAGCAGAAGCGGGGCCGCAGATACGGCGTTATGCTAAGGCTAAAAAACAACCATACAAGCCCTATACAGAACTTTTTTCTGCACTGAAGGAGCTGCTTTTAATCTCATTGTAAATGCGTATAGTGACAGTAAAAGGCATTCTATTCTAGAAACAATTTCATACTGTACTCACCATTTAATTTGACATCTTTGGGCTGCAGGAAGGGAGGAGGAGGAGATATTTCCACACAATGTCCATCTTCGTTTCGAAATTACATCCACAAACACATGTATCTGGGCTCCGACTGATGCTACTAACGCTCTCGGTCGTTTGTTTACAATCGCGCAAGCGGATACACGTGACCGCATCTGTTTCGTAATGCAAGATGTGGATCGTAAATCAAAATAAAAAAAATTTATTTTAAACTTCCCGATAATTTATTATAAATTTTATTAATAAAATCAACAACTAAAACACTTTTTTTGAATAAATTCTTTATTTAATTTAAAGTACCGGCATGCAAAGTTACTTCTTCATCTGAAAGATGGCTCTGTGGTTTCGTCATTATTTACTTCCGTATTCTTCGGCAAAACCGGCATTGCACTGGAAATCTTGAATCTGAAATGATACCCATTGTCTAAACCGACCCCCAAACTCCAAGCCAAAAATCTAGGACGAAATTCTCGGCTTGTATTCCGGGATCTACGGTATATCTAGGATAAGATCTGAATTTTGAACAATGTCATCAAACACCTGCCTTATTAGGTCATATGTTCTGGGAATGCCCTACTCTCAGATCATTGGGGTGGGGGATTCTAATTTGTGAAATAGTTTTAGATTTGCAGTTGCACCTAGTCCTTTAATAATTTAATTCAAATAACACTAGATGGTACAACAAATGTCATTCGAAACGTATTTTGATGTCTTGCAGTACTCACCATTCATAATTGAAATGGGTTGTTTTTATAGTGAAAAATCCCTGTTGAAAACCTAAAGTGCATTTAAACAATTATTTGTCCTTATGGTTTTACTTAAGGCAACGCAGTTTATTCCATTGAAACTAATCTGAGGCTGTAGTTTTATTTACGTGGATAAAATTGTTGGTACCCTTCAGTCAATGAAAGAAAAACTCAAAATGGTCACAGAAATAACTTCTGACAAAAGTAATAATAAATAAAAATTCTATGAAATTTAACTAATAAAAGTCAGACATTGCTTTTCAACCATGCTTCAACAGAATTAATAAAAAAAAAAAACTCATGAAACAGGCCTGGACAAAAATGATGGTACCCCTAGAAAAGACTGAAAATAATGTGACCAAAGGGACATGTTAATCCAAGGTGTGTCCACTAATTAGCATCACAGGTGTCTACAATCTTGTAATCAGTCAGTGGACCTATATATAGGGCTCCAGGTAGTCACTGTGTTGTTTGGTGACATGGTGTGTACCACACTCAACATGGACCAGAGGAAGCGAAGGAAAGAGTTGTCTCAGGAGATTAGAAAGAAAATTATAGACAAGCATGTCAAAGGTAAAGGCTATAAGACCATCTCGAAGCAGCTTGATGTTCCTGTGACTACAGTTGCACATATTATTCAGAAATTTAAGATCCATGGGACTGTAGCCAACCTCCCTGGACGTGGCCGCAGGAGGAAAATTGATGACAAATCAAAGAGACGGATAATACGAATGGTAACAAAAGAGCCCAGAAAAACTTCTAAAGAGATCCAAGGTGAACTTCAAGCTCAAGGAACATCAGTGTCAGATCGCACCATCCATCGTTGTTTGAGCCAAAGTGGACTTCATGGGAGACGACCAAGGAGGACACCATTGTTGAAAACAAATCATATAAAAGCCAGACTGGAATTTGCCAAACTACATGTGGACAAGCCTCAAAGATTCTGGGAGAATGTCCTATGGACAGATGAGACAAAAATTGAACTTTTTGCCAAGGCACATCAGCTCTATGTTCACAGACGGAAAAATGAAGCATATCAAGAAAAGAACACTGTCCCTTCTGTGAAACATGGAGGAGGCTCTGTTATGTTCTGGGGCTGCTTTGCTGCATCTGGCACAGGGTGTCTTGAATCTGTGCAGGGTACAATGAAATCTCAAGACTATCAAGGGATTCTAGAGAGAAATGTGCTGGCCAGTGTCAGAAAGCTTGGTCTCAGTCGCAGGTCATGGGTCTTGCAATAGGACAATGACCCAAAACACACAGCTAAAAACACCCAAGAATGGCTAAGAGGAAAACATTGGACTATTCTAAAGTGGCCTTCTATGAGCCCTGACCTCAATCCTATTGAGCATCTTTGGAAAGAGCTGAAACATGCCGTCTGGAAAAGGCACCCTTCAAACCTGAGACAACTGGAGCAGTTTGCTCATGAGGAGTGGGCCAAAATACCTGCTGAGAAGTGCAGAAGTCTCATTGACAGTTACAGGAATCGTTTGATTGCAGTGATTGCCTCAAAAGGTTGTGCAACAAAATATTAAGTTAGGGGTACCATCATTTTTGTCCAGGCCTGTTTCATGAGTTTATTTTTTTAAATAATTCTGTTGAAGCATGGTTGAAAATCAATGTCTGACTTTCATTGGTTAAATTTCATAGAATTTTTATTTATTATTACTTTTGTCAGATTAAAGTTATTTCTGTGACCATTGTGAGATTTTCTTTCATTGACTGAAGGGTACCAACAATTTTGTCCACGTGTGTATATATAATATAAAAAGTGTTGCTTGTATTTTGGAACTGAATAAGTTTAAGTTGTTATTTTGAAAGCTTTGACACACAACAGCCTATATAGTATATGAATTAAATAAATATATATTTATTGGTTTAAAGGTCATATTTGTCTTTAATAGGTTTAAAGTTCAAATTAATATTTTTATGTAACATACTTTCAGGCAAGCCCTAATTGCTTGCTTTTTACATTTCTACTTACAGTTCCAAAAAAGTTAACTCTAAGGATCCTTAAGGGAATGTGCTTTAGTTTCAGGTAGGGCTGGGAGATAAAACATTAAAGATAATTATTGCGAAGTAATTTTTCCTCAATAGAAACATAAAACATGGTTGATAGAAAGTTGATATATAACTCATTCCTTCCATGTTTTGACAGACTGCACGAAAATCCAATTATAATTGGAATAGTACTGCGCTGAGCCAATCATATGGCTGGTATAGAGTTGTAGCTTCATCAGACTAGGTTGACGCACATAGCACGGAGCTGTCACAAGCACACGTGCCATTGTTTGGGTTGTTGCAGTTTTGCACGCCAGAAAGTCAGGAGTGGGAGTGGAATAAAAGAGAAAATGATGACAGAAAATGTTAACAAACACTCAAAAAAAATGAGCATTACTGAAGAAGACATTCCAAGGGGCACAGCCCAAGGCTCAAAAGACGAGGACATTGCTGAAAAGAAGGGTCTGAGAATTCTATATTGTGGTGAAGCAGAGAGAGTATACTGCAAATTGTGTTGAAGGCATGTTCCCACAAAGACGGGTAATACAACTAATATTTTGTACCATATGAAGCAGTGCCATCCTTTAGAGCATGCGCAATGCAAGACTTTACAATCCCAGACCCAAGCAAGTGCTGCACTAATGAGGATTTCTTGTGCCCTTTTTTGCCTTAGAGCATAAACTGACTACAATTGACTGAATATGTCAATTGTGTTCTTTTTCTTCTTTGTTTATATTTGAATGCTGCTTGAAATTGTACTGAGGGTATATACAGAATGTTTTTGTCTATTTATTTGTGGCTTTGTTTCTCAGTCATTTAATACAGTTTGAATCTACACAAAGGAAAGGATGCAGTGTAGAGGTAGTTTTTAAAAATTTTATTATTAAATAATACCTACTTTATTTATTTGGAACTGACCAAACAATTTATTTTGTTTTTCTCCAGTAAAACTTCAAACCTTAAGATTTTAGTTTTAGATTTAAGATTTTAGAATTAAGATTTTATCTATATTACTAAATGAAGGTTGTATATATGCACGGATGCTAGAGGCCAAAAGCAAGCCGTGCACAATGCAACCGCCGCCCAAACGCGAACGCGCACACCACCGAATATACACCCTTCGTTTAATAATGTAGATCTCCAAGCTGGGATCCGCAACGGTACACGGTTGGTCATGAACAGCATGAGAGGAAATGTTATTGAGGCACAAGTGCTTACGGGATCCCATACTGACAATACTGTTTTGATTAACCAGAATTAACCTGACAAGTTCTGACCTGGAATTGCCTTTTAAACTTAAATGACGCCAATTTCCCATTAAGGCTGCATTTGCCATGATGATCAACAAATCCCAAGGACAAACCATGGACAAAGTAGTGATTTACCTATCTGAGCCTGCATTTGGACATGGACAACTTTATGTTGCCTTTTCAAGAGTCTGCCGTTCGTGTGACGTTAAAGTGAAGGTTTTAACTACTCCATACCACGGAGAGCTAATTCAACTAATTCAAGGACAGAAAACCATCTTTACCAAAAATGTTGTTCATAAGGAAATTTTTGATTAACTATTTTGAATTTACCGTTTTATGAATTTTTTATTTCCAATTTACTTCATTTAAACCTTTCCACTCCGGTATTTTTTTACATAAGTATAACAATTAAATTTCAATTTTAGTTTTAATGAATTGGTTAATTTTAGTAAAAATATATTTATTTAATTAAATGAAAACTTTCCCAGGACGCTCCCACCCTCCATCATTTTTCATCCCTCCAAAGATCGGAGGGAACAGAAAGTGATTGCCATTCTTGGATTTGCGATTCTTTAGAGAATTGGGGGTTTACTGGTTTATTTAGAGTTGACCAACAAATTTAGTGTGTTCCCCTGTTAAACATGAGAGCATTTGATTGGTGAAAATTGAGACTTTATTTTGTATTACCTATTTTATTTATTTGGAATTGACCAAAGAATTTAGTTGTGCATTTCGTTTGTGTTGAATGTTTTGAGTGGTCAGAATTAAGATTTTAGTTTATTATACACGCCTGTTTTATTTATTTCAATTACAGTTGTTTCATTTTCTACATTTATCATGTTCAACTTCTGACAGAAAGAAAAGTAATATTTAAACCAAAATTAACCTTATATTTTCACATCTCACTTACTAGTAAAAAGGAACCTTTAAGCTTGACAGAAATAGTGATTTAATTTATATCGTGATATATATTGACATCGACTGATATGAGAAACATTATCATGATAAAATTTTTTTCCATATCTCCCAGCCCTAGTTTCAGGTGTTAAAATTAAAGTAATATTCTTACATAGCATATTTTCTGAGTTTAGTAGATACATTTTTTTTTTTTTTTAAAAAACCTTCATTGTCTACTGACTATAGTGTTATAACTTGGAAAAAGCTAATCCTACTGCCCTTACTGTAATAATTTCCTTTTATTAATGTTTCCAGTAATTCCACCTAAGCGACGACGTGCTTCAAGTGCGTGTTACTCAAGTGATGAAGATACGGGTTCCATAGTGGAGCGGCAGGATTCAGTTGAGGAAGCAATGACTCCTGATCACCCTAGAAGCCCATCACTACGCAAACAGCCTCGCCGATGTGTCAAACTGCGCTCCTATTGTGATCTGTTGGATTCAGATGACTCTGAACTTGATTTAATCTTGTCTGGTTCAGCCTCTACCTCACCTGGTAGGAGAAGGGCCACTGCCCCACGCAGTACAGGTCAGAGTTCCACATTTGTAGATACAAATACTGTACTAGCATGTGATTTGTTAATATTAAGAAAGAATGCTATTAATAGATTTGTATGAGTAATGCATGCACAGAGGATTAGATATTCTTCATATTCAGATGTACATGACTCTGTGAAAATTTCTGTAACTCTCCTTCTACCATAGAAGTTTATCTGCATTGCAGTGCTCTTGTTTTGTGCCCCCTCTTATACCTGGCTTAGTTCATATTTATTTCCTCCGCCAAGTTACTTATCAGTAAGTTATGTTGTTCAGGCTTCAAAACGCATATGCCTTTTTGACAAGTTTTTTATTCTTTCATTCCTTTTGATTTATTTATTTTCATACACTGTTGATTATTTACAGTTAAGTGTTTATTTTTTTGCAATAGTTCAGTAAAAACAATTTCATTACTTCAAATTGTTTATTGTAGGTGACTTTGTGTCTTTGGATGAGATTCCAGATGAATCTTCAGATGATGGCAGTCGTCAGCGAAAATCCAGTGCTCCAAAAAATACGTCTTGCAGACGCAGGCCTGAAAAGGTATGCCATTATTTTCTTGGTTTGAAAAGCCAACTTTTTGATGTGTTTAAGAAGGCATTCAGAAGAAGACATGTATGTCATCCATATAAGCATTTCAAGAATTTTACACATCATTTATAGTAGCATAAAGGATTACTAGATAAGAAAATAAAACTTGTGTGTGGATGCTTATCTCATGCTGCTTATGTCTAAGAATGGATCCAAGGGATACTGCAACTTTAGGTGCCTTCGCTACTGTGGTCTGGATCTATACTGCTTTCTTTAATTTGTATTTACTTTCAAAATTAATAAAACAATGCAGAGTTGTGTTTAAATACTTTAGTCTAAACTGTTTTTTATGTAGCTTATTTTTGTGTAACATTAGAATGTCAGCTATAATTAAGGATTAATCGATTGTTCTTACCTTTATATTTCTTTAGTTTCCTGCTCTTAAAATAATGTTTTCGCTGCATACACTGTATATATTTTTTAATTCAAGTTTGACATTCTTTCAATTTACAATGACCATATTTAGCACTGCATAGTACTTTATCTTATTGAAATATCTGATCTGTTTATTGAACTATATGGCAATGTCGTATAGAATCAAGAAGTCTAAATGTTTTCTTCAGATTTCAAGAATTCTTCACATTAAGACAAATAAGTAAGAAGTCCCCATTCCCCCACCCCGGTAATATTCACAACTTAATATAAATAAAATATAATGTCAAAGCTGTATTAATAGTCATGACACTAAGGATTACTCATTTGAAGAAAAAAAATTTGGTCTTAGTTTTTAATTGCATTTAAAGTGTGTTAAATATACAGTAAATCATACAGATGGCTTGTGGAAGAACTGGGCTATACTCAAAGAGAATGTGAAATTCTTAAGTTAATATCTGTATTTCAGAGTCAGCTAGATCAAACACCTCCCAGTGTATTGGCTGCCCTGGTTAACGGATTTTCACACAGAGAGAAGGAGCCTCCTAAACCTGCACACAAAATAAGGGTTGACTTCAAGGTCTGTATTGAACCAGAGTTTACATTTTAATTGTGTGTATATATTATATTTTATAGCAATATCTGTATATTGTAGTATTTTTCCAAGCTTTTTTTTGTTTTTCTGTAAGTTAATTTTTTTTTTTTTTTGCTAATTTTTGTTAATTTTTGAATTTCTCCAACAAATAGGAGGACAGTAATATCAGAAATGTCTGGTTAATGGGAGGTCTCAGCATCCTTACATCCGTCCCAATTACTACTCAGTATGTATGTCTGCTGTGTGCCAGTAAGGGCCAGCATGAGGTAATTTAGCTTTTCATACTGTCTTGCACTTTACTTATTCTCTGTGTATCAGTTATCTTCTAATTTTTTGCTTAATAGCTTTGAATGGTAATGGTGTTTTTATTTAAAGTGTTTCCATTTCAATATGAATATTCTACTTAATGTGTGTTAAGAAGAATATGTATGTTAATATTCATTGCCATTTTCAATTCAGATATTTTTGTTAATAATACAAATTTTCTAGTGGCTTTATCACTTCATTTTTTTTGTGGTTACTAGCAGCATGTGGTGCGAAATTGAAAAAAAAATGTTATTTTGAGACAAAATAAAATTGACTTCATTATTCTTATTTTTAAGATGATTTTCTGCCAAGTCTGTTGTGAGCCCTTTCATCTCTTTTGTTTGGAATCCCATGAGCGACCACTAGATGACAACAAAGAGAATTGGTGCTGCCAGCGCTGCAAGTTTTGTCATGTATGTGGGAGAAAAAACAAGCACTCCAAGGCAAGTTGCAACTTGAGGGCCACAATTGATTTTTTTTCTTACCTTTTCTTCTTCAGTTGCAATACTAATTGGGTTCTCTTTTACAGTGATTGTTATTGAGACTGTCTACTACAAAAAGAAATATTGTGGCATGTATTGTTTTGTCATGATTATACTGTATAACTGTAGAGTTCTAGGATTTAATTTACTGCACTGTTCTTTAGACATTAAGCAGAAGCTTTGTTAAAAGGCTTGTTCTAAGAAGCACACTGGCTATTTTGAGGATGATTAGATATTTGAGTATGTATCGGCAGTTGGAAGTTACAATTTTAGTTTATTTTATGTTTTGAATGGGGGAAAAGTTTTTGAATTTTGAAGAAATTGCACCCTATAGTTGCTCTTTGTTATGGTATAAATGAGAAATTTTATGTATATTTTGAAAATTTAAAATTGAAATATTTGCTTCAGCACCACACATTTTTGAGGTTGCATTTATTCTTTAGCTATTTCAAATCTTCAGAAGGCTCTGTTCAATTTTATTGTACTGCCTATATAGTTCCTATTCTAATTCAAAATATTTAATTAAACAGCCTCTTTTGGAGTGTGAGCGATGCCAGAACTCCTACCATCCTGCATGTCTGGGACCTAATTATCCAAAACCCAGCAAGCGGAAAAAATCTTGGGTAAGCTCTGAAGTGTAATTTCTTTTTTGTTTCTTCTCCACTGTTAAAGCATGAAACATAACACTAATATTAATATTTAAAAGTTAAATATTTTCTAACAAGCATGTTTTTCTCTGCTAAAATTCAGTTTGTCTTTAAACTATTTTAACAATTTCAAATGAAATCTGTTTTTGTACAAAGTCCAAATATTACTTAAGTCGGTGGTTAGAAGAGAGAAGAGAGTTGATATTTTTTTGTGTAAGCTTGATTAATGGCAAGACCCATGGCAACAAGAGTTCAACAGCCTGTGTATATGTGTTTTGCTTTTGTTTTTCTTTCCTTCCTGTGTAAATACAAATTTAAAGGTGCCAGAAAACACAACAATATAATAAGTGACACATTCCTATTATTGCTAAATAATAAAATTTAAATTTGGTTTAGAGCAAGTGCTTAATTTTATGTATTGATTTGTTTCAAATTAAATGTTGTTTTAGTGTATAATTTAAGCTGAAAGCAAATATAGTCTATGGTTGTCTCTTTATTATTATTTAATTGCTTGGAAACTAAATTTTTAGGATAGAAAGTTGTCTTACAAGTTAAATCTTGGCATAAAGCCACACTTAAAATTCAGTTATGACTGGAAATGCATTATGCTTTATGTACTTTTGTGTTCTCATTGAAGTTGACAGTTTTTGGATTATTTTTGGTTTCTGTTTTGCAGGTGTGCATGACATGTATACGCTGTAAAAGTTGTGGAGTTACTCCAGGAAAGAGCTGGGACTCTGAGTGGAATCAGGAAAAAAATTTGTGCCCCGACTGCTGCAAACTGTATGACCAAGGTAAAGTAGTCTTAACTCCCACCTACTAATATTGTTTAGTGTTGTATAGAAATCTTGGCTGTATCCCTGGAAGGACCCTCATCAAATAATACTGAAATATTTTTTCTCTTCAGTAAAGCTGCGTTTAGTAACGTATTTTAAATAAAACATCTCATTGAGTTGCTTATGGGTGTAGCTGATAGTGCAGCAGTCCTAACTCATGGAAGTAAGTTGATTTTTGAACTAATGGGGTGTTTAAAATATAGTAGCAATGAGAGATCATTGTGCTTAGTTGTACTGAAAAGTACTACACTAAATTTCTGATAACCTCTTATTGTTGCAAAAAAAGCAGTGCTCAGTTTTCCAAAAGGATAAAGTAGGATAACAGGCAACATTATTTTTAAAAAGATGTTCGCCTTCAGTGTGTAATACATACATGAGGTGCATTTAGCATGTGCATCATTTCCTAAACGTGTGTAGTGTTTATTGGCAAGTTTGTAATATTTAGCAGTAATTTTCACTATAAGAATATGGGTAATTGCAAAGTTTTTGGATTGTAAAAGCTTGACACTGAGAATTGTGATGATCAGTCCATAGTCCCTGCCATTTCGCAGTGCATACGAAACCTATGGAGTGATTAAACAAAAAGCTTAGTAAGTAAACCTCCTTCAATGTTATAACGATGACACACATGCTATATTTGTCTAAGCACATATTTTAACCGAACAACTGCTGACCAAATGAAAGTAGTTCTGCATGTCTTCTGTGTACTTCTATCAATAAAGATACTTTGCTTGCTTCGTAAATTTACATCTCATTCCAGTGGAGGGATGTATGACAATGCTTTGCAGTTGATGATGGTCCCCTTTTGCTAAAAGTGTATAATAATAATTACCAGTTGAAATCAATAAGGCTGCTGTGTGCTTTGTTTAGATTTCCTTAATGTCTTTTTGTATTTTACAGAAACACACAGGCTAAAATTGTATTACATTTTACTACCACATAAACTACAGTAAATCATTTACTATATACTGCATGTTTTTTGATAAATAAAATCTATTTTATTGCTATTCTACTTACACTTTCCAATATGCAATTTGGTATAGGAAGATTTGTACTAATTATTTTATTTCTTTTTTCAAAGTAAGTAAATTTTACTTTTGCTTGAGTATTTTTTCTGAGACCGTATTTTACTTTTACTTGAGTAGTTTCAATGTAAGATACTTTTAATTTTACTTAAGTACTTTTTGTATAAGTAATAATATGGCTGCTTCAGTACAATTTTAGGACTTTTTCAACCTCTGGTACAGGCATACTTTTAAGGATGTTACAAGAACCAATACTTACAGTAGGTACCAAGATGATGCCAAAAAGCTGAAAACACAACCGTACTAGCATTATTAGAGTTTTTGTACCAAATGAAAGCATGTACTAAACTGATGAGTGGCTGCATCTGGACATACTAATTAGGAGAGCTCAATAATATGAGAGAAATACGTGAGTAAAAGGTACAAATGAAAATGGCACCGCATTAACACATCCTGAAAAGAAAAATCGCACATGTCATACTTAGAAAAGCCTTGTATTCGATGCAGGAGAATCTCCGTGCATGATTGGCAGAGTCACGCTTATCTTTTTTTTTTTTTTTTTTTTTAAAAAGGGCAAAATCACATGCAGACATTCATTATTGCTGCTTTTATTCCGTTATGGAGATATGAAATGTGATTGTTTAACTTATTAATGACAAAAATTATTTACTTTTTAATACCTTGTCCTATACACAGTATTAGCTGTATTTAGTAAAAAAAAAAAAAAAAAAAAAACTGTATAGTGTGAATGTCATTACTGTGGAATTTGTTTTTTTAATTGAAAATCACCAGTATTTTTCTTACTTTTGCTTTTAATCCTTTTATAACTCATTTTAGTTTACATATTGTAGTTTGACATTTTTACATTTATCAGTTGTAAACATTTATTGAACACCCTCTTAAGTTCATTTTACTTTGTCCAGAATAATAATGTTGATTTGTTTTTTGCTTTTTTTAAACATTACATGTAAGTAAATAAACAAGTATGACAATGTGTTTTTTAGTGATGCAGAAAATATTAGCTGTTTAGTAATAAAGCCTATATAGATGTATGATGTTTATTTATTTTTTTTTTTTAGGCAACTACTGTCCTATCTGTTTTAAATGCTATGAAGACAATGATTATGATAGTCAAATGATGCAGTGTTCAAAGTGCAATCACTGGGTCCATGCAAAATGTGAAGAGCTATCTGGTAAGTAGATGAGTGTTGAAGATAATCTTCTCATTTTAAACAAAGTAATGTATTTGTTTATATTTGCAGAAATGTATTTGATATGGAGTAGATTATCTCTTAAGCTACTTTCTGGAAGATACTTAACTAGATCAGTGTTTAGCTTAATATATTTGTATAAGCATGTTAACTATTTGTCTCATGATTAAAGAAATGTAAGTAATCCCTTTGCTTGACAGTTTTTGTTTTCTTACCTGAATCAAGAGTGCTCACTTCCAGCAGCAACCAGAGAGCACATATGCCTTGATCAGTTAAGTGACCATCAAGTATTAAACTGGTGGCATATTACACAATTTCTAGTCAGTGAGCTTGTCAAACTTAATGTCTGCAGTTGCTGGATCTCAGTGCCTTGCATATGTCAGATAACACAACTAGGAATCATTGCAGGTGACAGATTAGTTAACCTTGCAGATTTCTCAGCACAGTTTCCAAGGTTTTTGTGGGCTTGACAAATTCTGACATCCTGTTAACATTTTGGCTAATTACACTGGTACCTGCACGAACGCTATCAGATATAAGAGTTCAGACCCAAAATCGTCTCTTTCTTCTTCCTTTTTTATTTTGTTGTGGTGTTACAGACATGCGACATCAGGCAAACAAGGCGGTCTTATGTTTGTGTAGTTCAAAACATCTGCTTTTCTTCTTATTGTATGTTTGTATTTCTGGTTTAGCACTCATTGGTTGTCTGCACTCTCTCTTATAAGAACCCTACCTTCCTGTATGACCAAATCACACATGACAGGGCCAGATGCAGTCCAGTCTCACTGAATCATTGGGAATTTCAATGACTGCAAGTCACAGTAGAGTGCTGTGACTGCCCCCAATTCTTTAAGATTATTTTAACTGAAGGCTACAACTTAAAATAGTTGGAAGAGTTGTTTAGTGTGATGAAGCTTGCATAAAACCTGAAGAATGCATTAGCAACTAAGCCAGGCTAAATAAGGTGTGAAATAAAAAACAAGAAAAACAGTTAATGCAAACAGAGCTTACATGTTAAAGGCTTAAGATCTGAAAATACTAGCTCTGTGCTGTATCCATGATATGCTTACTTGTTGTTAAGTAGGAGGTGGGGAAAGTTGCCTTAAAGTGGCATGTACTAGTCTGTAAAACACACTTATACCGTAAGACTGTGCCCTGTAACTTCCATGCTAAAGCTCTGTTTTGAGTTTGTAAAGCCTGAGAAATACTGCAGTTATATTTTTTCATGGACAAAATGGAGTATAACCCAAAGATACTTTACACTTGGCCTGATTCATTTTTCTAGCCTCCAGCTGCATTAGCCCAAAAATATGTTAATGTATTTTATATAAATTTGACCCCATTCACATTTGCATGTTTCACATATGAAGTGTACTGCGGTGGGCTGGCGCCCTGCCCGGGGTTTGTTTCCTGCCTTGCACCCAGTGTTGGCTGGGATTGGCTCCAGCAGACACCATGACCCTGTAGTTAGGATATAGCGGGTTGGATAATGGAATGGACATATGAAGTCTATAAATCACTAAATGACAGTTTGGCAGGACTGGGGCATTCATGTGATTTCTCCAACCTACAGCACAGGATCTATGAATACACATGGTGCACAGGCCTGTCCTTGAGTCCAAGTAAAATTGTGGTGTGTTGAGTAATAGGAATCTAAGTGGAGATACTTGAAACTGTTAATTCAATATTGAACATTTATATGCAAAAACTATTCAGATGTACTGTAAAATCAGGTTTGCACACAACAGACAATACAATTGGAAAGAAGCATACTCGAGGATACACAGAGGGGAAATTGTTTTTCACAACTGGTACAGTGGTCACTACCACTCTGCACAAGGACTTGTCCTTGTTCCTTCTGTTTATTGAAACACCTTCAGAAACAGTCTTAGGTCAAAAGGCTTGCTAATGATGACAGTCATTCCAGTTCTTTCAGTTTCTGTTTCTGCTTACTTTTGCTGTTAGTTAACTCTTAAACAGGTTTGACATTTTGTCCAGCACTGGCTTGGTGTCACAGAATGGGTCACCTGTTCCCTTTCCCACCACTGTATAGGCAGATTTTGCTCCTTAACGTTGCTGCACCCCTAACACCGTTACTGCAACGTCTGCTACATTGGATCCTACTCTCCTGCTCTTCACAGCAGTTGAGGTGAGGATGCAGCTGTAGAGGCTATGCCCTGGAAATGCAGCTGGTCTAGAAGGCGTGTGTCCTAGACTGCTGAAGGAGTGTGCAGATCAACTTTCTGAGCCTCTGCAGATATTTTTAAACTGAGTCTTCAAGGTGGGAAGTTCCCAGGTCTGTGCAAAATATCATGTCTTGTTCCGGTTCCCAAAGTTTGGCGACCGACTGATATTAATGACTGCAGACTGGTGGCCCTCGCATTACACATCATGAAGACACTGGAGAGGCTAGTTCTATGTCACCTCAGACCACAAGTACAGCATGCTCTGGATCATCTTCAGTTTGCATACCAGGAGCACTTTGGTGTTGAGGATGCAGTCCCCTATATGCTACACAAAACTCACTCCTTTTTGGATGTACCAGATGGTTATTTTTGATTTTTCAAGTGCATTCAGCACCATCCACTCCTCCTTTCTTAATGATAAACTGAAATGGATGAGTGTGGATTCCACCTTCACCTTGTGGATTCATAATTACCTTACTGGACTACTGCAGTTTGTCAAACTGGGGAACTGTGTCTCTAGAAAGGTAGTGAGCAACGTTGGGGCCTGTTTCCTTTGGAGGCACTAGCTCTCCGGAAATGTGTTCTTTTGAAATTGAGGCATTTTAAGTAACCGAGAAATATAGAAATATGATATAAAAGGTGATATCCCTCCCATAGTAATTACGGCGGTACAAAAATCACAAGGGAAAAAGATATACTTTAGCTTTCTTTATTGACGATTTTACGCAGTTATAGACGGGAAGCTTATGACACTCTAGCAAGGTGGGATCTTGATCTATGCAGTCTGCCATCTTTCGTCACCACGCTGAAAGGATTTTCCGGACGGATGACATAATCTTCCGTCCGAAAAGCTTCAAAGTGTATTGGCAGTAGGTCCATCCTTATATACTGGTTGCTCCATATGCAGGCTTTTTCTCTGGTCTCCAAACAAGACCAGGAAAGGACTCCACTCCACCTCCAAAAAATACAGTAATGGCACAATGCTTACTTGCAGTTCTCATTCTCCCAACAAGGAAAGAAGATTTTGTGCTGACAGAGGACAGAAGTATACTACTATTTTAGGCTGACTATACAATCCTCCAGTTGTCTTTGGCTATCTAGTCCTATGCTTGGCTGGCAATTCTAAATGTTGAGCCCCTGTGTACCACACTTGGTCTGCCTGTATGAATGAATCCATAACAGTGTGCACAGAGACAGTGACATTAAACTTCATATTATAACAAACATATTATAACAGGGCCCCACAAGGAACTGTGTTGGCGCTTTTCCTGTTCACATTATACACAGCAGACTTTAAATATAAGTTGGACTTTTGCCACATTCAGAAGTAATCTGATTATACAACTGTTGAGGCGTATGTAAGGAATGGGCCAGAAGGGGAATATAGGGGTCTGATTGGAGCTTTCAGTGACTGGAGTAGTAAGAACTGCCTGGCTCTGAATACATCAAAGACCAAGGAGATGATTGTTGATGTCCGCAGGTCTTAGCTCCCCTTCAGCCTGTTAACATCCGAGGGGAGGAGTTTGAAGTGGTGCAGATTTATACATTTCTAGGTGTCCCCCTCGATGACAAACTGGGCCAGGTCTGTGAACACAGATGTCCTCTACAGGAAGGTGCAGAACATGCTGTTTTTCTCGGAAGACTCGGATCATTCAGTGTATGTAGCAAAATGTTGTCTGTGTTCTATCAGACAGTTGTTGCCAGTGTCCTTTTTTGCTGCTGTGTGTTGGGGAGGCAGTGTGACAGGTAAGAACACAAACAGGCTGGACAAATTAGTGAAGAAGGCTGCCTCTGTGCTTGGTAGGATTGTGGTGGAAAGGTGAATGGGGAGGAAAGTACATGCCATCCTTGACAATAGCAGTCTCCCTCTCCACAACATTTTAGGACAGAAAGGTAAACATAACAGTCGCCTTCTCTGATTGAGCTGTAGAACAGAATGCTTTAGGACATCATTTGTTTCTATTGCTGTATGACTGTTGTCAGCACAAGTGATTCATGACTTGGAGCCTCATGTTTAATACTATGCATAAAATTCACACTAAACCATGGCCTACACACAAAAGTGGAAATGTGCTTATGCACAAAAAAATTCAGATCCACAAAACTGTGCATAAGCCAACTTCAACACACTTCTGCTCCATAAATCCTGGTCATCGTGAAATGTTATGCATGTGCACAATGCTGCCATCCCACCCTGATTCTTCCCAGAATTTTGCATATTTTAATATGCAAATCAATATATCACTTTCTGTTAAGTGTTTGGTTAAAAGACAATGGCAAAAGCTCATGAAAAAAAGAATTTCAGTCAATGCAAAATGGAGGCAAGGAAAAATGTACTATTTGTTGGCTTAAGCAGTGGTATAAACAACAAAAGGAAGTTGATCGAGTGATAATAGTGACGGAGACACTCAAAAGTTAAAGTTCAGAAAGTCACACAGTGCCTGAAATAAAAAAAAAAACTTGGTCAGAGATCAAAGTCGCAATGAAAAGGCGAGTCACAGCCCACTGTCTTGAGTGTCATGCGGAAATATTAAGGTATAGAGAAAGGAAAAAAAAATATGGACACATTGAAGAAAAACTGTTGTATTGTCAACTTTAATCTCAAAATTTCAACTTAAATCTCATAGTTTATTTTATCATGAAAGTAGAACTTCGTAAACTTCATTTTATAATCAATGTTTTAATTTACTAGAGTTTCTCAAATCTCACCTTAACTAAAGTAGCATATTAAATGCTTTGTGTTCTATATATTCTATGTGTGAATCACTATGTGCTTCTTAAATGGGCTTTGTCTTTTGTAGACAGGAGCACTCAGGCACTGATATCCAAACAGAATACATTACATTCATGATATTACAGCTCTCTGAACATTTTAGAATACTAAGATGTACATTTGATATCATTTTCATGATGAAATGCATTAAAGCATGTATTAAACATGGTGGCACAGTGGTAGCGATGACCTGGTGCCCCATCCATGGGATTGTTCCTGTCTCCTGTGTCCAGAGATTATTCCTGCCTCCCATAAGATACTTGCTGGGATGTGTGCGACCCTCGATGAAATAATTTATTGCAGCAATACTGTGTCTGTCAAACGTACCACTCCCCAATTACTGTCTTTCCATTCTCTTTCTCCATGTAACCAATCTACACACAATAATCTTTGCAATAAATGTCAAACCAGCTGTATGCTTAGAACACCGATTCAACAAAACATTTAAGGAACATTGAAAAATCTTCATAATACATGTTTAATTATTCCATCCAGAGACGCCCCAGTCCCAGCAAGCATACTGCGTGAGGGAGGAACAATCCCGCTACTGCTGAGTCACCGTGCCCCCAAATATTTAATTATTAACAGTATACATTACTTAAATTAAGTTGTTAATTTATTTATATAGTGCAATATACAGTCATATGAAAACATTTGGGAACCCCTCTCTGCTTGCATAATAATTTACTTTCAACAAAAAGATAACAGTGGTATGTCTTTCATTTCCTAGGAACATCTGAGTACTGGGGTGTTTTCCGATCAAAGATTTTTAGTGAAGCGGTATTTTAGTTGTATGAAATTAAATCAAATGTGAAAAACTGGCTGTGCAAAAATTTGGGTCCCTTTGTAATTTTGCTGATTTGAATGCTTGTAACTGCTCAATACTGATTACTTGCAACACCAAATTGGTTGGATTAGCTCGTTAAGTCTTGAACTTCATAGACAGATGTGTCCAATTATGAGAAAAGGTATTTAAGGTGGTCAATTGCAAGTTGTGCGTCCCTTTGACTCTCCTCTGAAGAGTGACAGCATGGGATCCTCAAAGCAACTCTCAAAAGATCTGAAAACAGATTGTTCAGTCTCATGGTTTAGGGGAAGGCTACAAAAAGCCATCTCAGAGGTTTAAACTGTCAGTTTCAACTGTAAGGAATGTAATCGGGAAATGGAAGTCCACAGGCACAGCTGCTGTCAAAGTCAAGTCTGGCAGGTCTAGAAAAATACAGGAGTGGCATATGTATCGGATTGTGAGAATGTTTAAAGACAACCCACGGATCACCTCCAAAGAAAGACCTGCAAGAACATCTAGCTGCAGATGGTGTATCTGTACATCTTTGTGCAAATTGCGCTGAATTGTAGAATGAATATCTGTATGGCAGGGTGATGAGATAAAAGCCCTTTTTGCACTCACGCCACAAACAGTCGCTTGTTGTATGCAAATGCTTATTTAAACAAGCCAGATTAATTTTGGAACAAAGTGCTTTGGACTGATGAGACAAAAATGGAGTTATTTGGTCATAACAAAAAGCGCTTTGCGTGGCGGAAGAAAAACACCGCATTCCAAGAAAAACACCTACTACCTGCTATCAAATTTGGTGGAGGTTACATCTTGCTGTGGGGCTGTGTGGCTAGTTCAGGGACTGGGCCCTTGTTAAAGTCGAGGGTCAGATGAATTCAACCCAGTATCAACAAATTCTTCAGGATAATGTTCAAGCATCAGTCACAAAGTTGAAGTTACACAGGGGTTGGACATTCCAACAAGACAATGACCCAAAACACAGTTCGAAATCTACAAAGGCATTCATGCAGAGGGAGAAGTACAATGCTCTGGAATAGCCGTCACAGTCCCCTGACTTGAATATCATCGAAAATCTACGAGATAATTTGAAGCAGGCTGTCCATGCTCGGCAGCCATCAAATATAGCTGAACTGGAGAGATTTTGTATGGAAGAATGGTCAAAAATACCTCCATCCAGAATCCTGACACTCATCAAAGGTTATAGGAGGCATCTACAGGCTGTTATATTTGCAAAAAAAGGCTCAACTAAGCATTGATGTAATATCTCTGTTGGGGGGCCCAAATTTTTGCACCTGTTAATCCAATAAACTTAATGTCACTGTTGAAATACTATTGTTTCCATAAGGCATGTCATATATTAAAAGGAAGTTGCTACTTTGAAAACTCAGCCAATGATAAACAAAAATCCAAAGAATTGAGAGAGGTTCCCAAACTTTTTAATATGACTGTACATACTTTAGTTAACTTCAAGTATACATCCTTGTATTCTAACAGCTCACAGCTCCAAGAGGATAACACTTGGAAGTCTAAATCGGTGTCATCATCTGTAAATACACACTCTCATCTATTGAATTATTGTTATTGTATGATACATTGAGATTCATTGTGCAAATCTTCCTTAAACTTATTTTCCTATAAAATGATAGATAAACAATAATAATAATATGGTACAAAACAAATTATACAATTTTAAAGCATAAGTCCAATATATATGTGTATATATAGTGCAGATACTGCAAATGGTTCATAAAGTGGCTCAAGTTATTAAATATTGCAGCTGTAGTGCAAGTTTACAATGTGGTAATTGTAATTATAAGTACAAACAGTTCTCCTGGGAGCACTTGATACACTGATTAAGTGTGTTTATAGCTCGTGCAGGAAAGGCTCTGACGTGTTTGCCGGATAGGAGAAGTTCAAGTAGACTGTGCATATGGCTAAGTGGAATCCATGCAGATGCCTGTGGCTTTACTGAGGCAGCGTGTGCTATAAATGTCATACAGGGCTGGAAGCTGTATCCCAATAATCCTCTACGCTCTCGACACAACCCGCCTTAGAGCTTTCCGATCAGGTGCTGTACAGCTGTGATGCCACACACAGATACAGTGGGTTAAAATACACTGAGAGGTTCACTGAGAATAACAACTTTTAAAGCAGCTATGGTATTAGGAATAGTTTGGCCATTCCAGTGCACCATTATATTGTTACAGGTTGATTACAATCGGGTGCTTTTAATTTTTAAACGATATATGGTTAATTTAGGTGTATTTGATTAAAGCCCTCCTCATGGATGTGAATCTAAACATGAATTGGAAACCACACAGGAACAGTGCACTGGTTTAATGCTGAGTGCCACCAGTATGCAAAACAAAGCAGAAATGTGCATATGCAAAGGGGAAGGCTACCGTGAGAATGTGTGTGGCATTTCCCAAAGTTTAGTTTTTATACATTCGTGATGTGAGCGTGGAAACTGGCGTATGCAACATTTTTGTGCATGCGCATCGTTTATACACGAGGCCACTGGTCACCACTCTACCTTCTGACATTAACAATTAACCATTTATACTTTTTGCTATTTATTTATTTGTTTTGTTCTCCTTGCCTTTTTAATAATGTGTAACATTTTTTTACTGATGTGCTTGAGCTACTGAACACCTGAATTTTCCTGTAGAGATGAATAATGTATGTGTCTGCCCGTCTAAATTTGTATTTTTTTTCTGGCTTTTTCGGTTCTAGAGTAATTCTGTATTCTAGGCTGTGCACAAATAAGGGGCATGTTAGTAATAAATAAAGAAATTAATTAATTTATGTATGCATGCTAAAAACACATTTAGTTTAAAGTTTTTGCTGGAGAAAGTATAAAATTTATGCTTTAAGACCTTCAACAATAACATGTAATCCCGCTGGTAACTATCTTTCTTTAATTTACAATATGAGTATGTTAGTATCCTAGTACTGAATCTTGTCACCTTACCAGAATAAGTAACAGAAAACGTTGTATAGGTGTATGTAGAGAATATCATAGTTTAACATCCAACTACAGCCAGATATTTGGAGTTTTTTCTTGTGGCTTTGTTCCCAATTAACCAAGTACATTTAGTTTCAGTGACAAATTATTGTGAGTACAGTAAAGATGCACATTATTGTCAGTGCTTCAGCGATACATTTCATCCAAGTTTATAAAATTGAGCATCTATTTGTATAAGAATTTTGAATGAAAACATTTGTTTTGGTGTGTAAAGTAGCATATGCATGGTTAGTCTTCCTTGCTCCTTACTTTGAATATTAATAGATAAAATTATGCATGGATGTCTCACTGCAAAAAAAATCTCTTGTTTTTTGTAGATGAACTGTATGAAATTTTGTCAAACCTCCCAGAGAGTGTTGTATATACATGTACCCCCTGCAGTGAAGGCCAGCCTATAAAGTGGAAGGAAATGCTGACATCTACATTGAACCAGGGTATTAAAAATGTCTTACTGGGTCTTCTTACATCAAGACTATCAGTTCACATGTTACGTTGCAAAGAGGTGAGGATGCCAACCAAGTACCTTCGGTCTGATACTGTGTTATTAAGTGCGTACAGTGGATTCAGAATGTATTCACACCCCTTCACTTTTGGCAAAATTTATTGTCTTGTATACTTAATTTTAAATGGAAAAATTTGCCATTGCTGTTCTGAAAACGTTTTCAGAAGGGTGTGCAAATTTATTTAAAATCAATAACCAAAATGTCTCATTCATGTCAGTATTTATACCCGTAATTCAGTATTTTACAATAGGGTTTAAATATGGGCTTTGACAGGGTTACTCAAGGACAGTCAAAAATGTGTCCCGAAGCCACTCCAGTACTGTCTTGAGTGTGCCATCAGGGTCATTGTTATGCTGAAAGATGGACCGTCTCCCAAGTCTGAGGTCGCATACACTCTGGAGCAGGTTTTCTTTAAGGATCTCTCTGTAGTGTGCTGCATTCCTCCTTCCCTCAATTTTGACCAGTCTTCCTGTTCTTGCGGCTGATAAGCATCTCCATAGCATGATGCTGCCACCACCATTCTTCACCATAGGGATGGTTTTGGGCAGGAGATGAGCAGTGGTAAGACTTCTGCTTAAAGAGTTCAACTTTTGTCTCATCAGACCAATGATTTTTTTCATCATGATTTCAAGTTCCTTTAAACTCACTTCCTCCTAGCCACTCTACCATAAACACCTGTTTGATGTACTGCTTCTGAGATAGTCGTCTTTCCAACAGGTTCTCCCTTCTCAGCAGAGGACTTCTGAAGCTCTGTTAGAGTGACAGTTGGGTTCTCAGTAAAGCTGGATGACAATACTCTCTGAACCCTGGTGTTTCCAAACTTTTTCCATTTCACAATTATTGGGACACTATGCTCCTGGGAACACTCATAGCTTTAAAAATGGTTTTATACCTTTGCCCTGATCTATACCTAACCATAATTTGACTGTGCAAGTGTACAGAGAGTTCCTTGCACATACAGTGTGAATTATAACACCTTGTGTACACAGGGGTGTGCCTTTTTAAACAGTATCCAGTCTATTCAGTTTAGCACAGGTGGACTCCAATCAAGTTCTAGACATATCTCAAGAATAATTACAACAAACATGATCCACTTGTCCACAGTTTTGAGTAGCTCAGCAAAAGGTCTGAATACTTATACCACTTGATTTTTAATAAACATGTCTATCTGAAACATGTTTGCACTTTGTCATTATAAGTTATTGAGTGTGGATGGATGAGCAAAAATTGCAAATTTCTTCTTTTAAAAGTAAATCTACAACACAGCAAACTGCAGAAATCGAAGGGGCCTGAACACTTTTTGAATCCACTGTGTCTAGTTGTATAGTTTTTTTGATATAATAACATTTATTATTTGGTGGTATTTTTATGTTGTGTTCTAAAAATAACACACACAGTTGCTTAGCACATAGCATTACACCAAGTCAGCTGTTTGTGTCGAGCTTACATTTTGTCACTCAGTCTATGTGAAGTATTTCTCATGCACTTTGTAACGGTCTTTGTATAGTTCTGCCATTTTTAATGGATATTATGTCACATTTCCTTCAACTTCTAGAAGGTGTCAAAGGGTTTTATTTTATACACAACAATTAACATGTTCTTGCTTAAGCTACACTTCTGGATCTTAGTTTAATAACACATGTACATATCCTTTAACTTTTCTTTTCAGCTGCTCTTTTTTCTCTTTAAATTTCATAGTGCTTTACTGTGTGTTAAACTAGTTCATGTTTCCCATCTGAAGTAGATTGGCACATCACTCACTATATCCTCACATTAATTGTAAAGTCTTCTAAAGGCCCCAAGAGGCATTTGGGTCTTTAGAAACTTTTCCTCACTGTGGCTGTGATAAAAGTGGCTTGTCTTCGACAGTTATATGATGCAGAGTTTGTTTTTTCTAAGGTAGCTAGATTTAGCCCTAGCTGGCTTTAAGAAGTGGCAGGATCTGGGAAGCCCCCACAGTCCCAGTTTTTTGTAATATGCAAATTGGGCAAGTTAAAATAGGTAAACATTTTTTCTGTGCTGAAATGCCCAAAAATTAAAAAAAAAAAAAAAAAAAAAAAAGGTGACTGATTAGTCTTTAAGTGTTTGCAGATAAACAGTTAAAAGGTAAGGATTTCATTTTTTTTGTTAGTGGTAATTTGGTTTTCTTTTTATTCTTCCAAATAAGAATGCACATATTTTGGTGTGAAAAGTGGCAGCTGAACACAATGTAATTTACAAAATATAAGCATGCCCATAGGGAGTCTTAGTGGGTAAAATTAAGGGCCATCAGTCTAAAATGTTTATTTCTCTGCAGTGTTCACTGATGACAGAATGTAATTCAGTAGTTGACTACAGCCCAGTCTGTGATCTCCAAGCTGTAGGCAGGAAGTTTGACAGGGGGGAGTATACTTCATTGGTAAGAACCAATTCTTTCTGTCTTTGTTGTTTTTTAGTAGTTTAAAATTTATTTTGAAAAAAATTATCTACCGTTTACTCTTGTAGCAAGTACTTTGATTATGTTAAGTAATAGTGTAAATGGAAATACCAGCCTAGGTGTGCTTTACAAATGTACCTGGGTCTTTGTTTTACTTAATTTATGACCTTTACAATTATGTTTTTTTTTAAAAGAAATCTTTTCATGAAGACATTGTGCAGATCATCAGGAGGAGAATGGACGAGGAGGCAAAGCTCCCCATGGATCAGCGCCAGACTTCTGTAGCTAGATCATTCTATTTGAAGGTGATACATGAACCATATCTAAGGGTCATGTTTTCAAAAAGATCACACGCCATAACTTTATGCTTTTATCAGTGTAGATGTAATGCCTCTAGGAAAGTGTTTCATTTGCTCAGTGCTTTTTTCAGTGTTATATTAACTTAATTTTTAACATGTTAACATAACGTCAGCTTTATTTTTGCTTAAAAACAAATCAGATTTTAACAGGGTTTCTCTTTGTATTGAATGGCATTTGATTTCGGTTAAATCAGTCTTTGTTGGTTTGTTCACACTTAACTGCAGATTTCATAATCCAGATTTACTTTTATTGTATGAATGCTGTACAACTCTCTACTTAGAGCACAAATCATAAAAATCTGTATCCTGTTTACAAGTCATTTCCATAAAATGAAAAAGGTAATTTTCTCACTGCAAAAAAGAAAAGGTTAGAGACAAAATGTGCCTTAAATCTCATTTCATTGTGAGAACTACCTTTTTTCCCTATTCAGGTAAAGTAAATACTGACACAGGTCTTCATTAACTCCTATGTTTTTCTCATATGTAAAGTATGTTAAATATATTTGGTTTTAGAAAAATTAATGAACAATTTGAATTGAAACAAATTGAATTTATTTTCATAACCCTGAATAATCACATTTTTTTTGGAATCAACTTTTTTGTTATACATGAATGTAAAAATAGCATTTTTTGCATATTTTGTTTTAGTCTTGTACCATCTTATTCATGTATATAGTTGAGGATTAATCAAATGTGTAGTTTCAAATGCTGTAGTGGCACTGTACATATTTCCATTTCAAGTGTGAGTTAAATGTTTTTTTTTTCTTTTAAATTAGCTCTTGGAGAGGTTTTTCAGTTGGTTTAATTCCCAAGATCCCAAAATTTGGGATCCATCTTCAAGAAAAGTACCCAAGTGAGTATTCTGAGACTTTAGCCTGCTAATTGGAGACTATATAAAGATATTACAAAATTTCTAAAAAACAGCATTTCTATGCAAGTTACAAACTATAGACTTCTTGCTTGTCATAGTCAGTATTATCTTTCTTTATTAAGCTCAGAAAATTAGGGCTGTTATTGTGGGCTTCGTGCATGTTTAAAAAATGAATCACATAACATTTTAATGCAAATGGTAAACATATCATTTACACCTTTTAATAAATTATCTTGAGTAGATTTAAAAAAAAAAAAAAAAAAGTTTTATTAACAAATGCCAGAAAAAACAAGACTGTGTATTAGTTTGTGGTAGAGGAATAGTGTCAGAAAAAAAAATGCTTATACTTTTAATAACAAACCTGTATTTAGTATTTGTTTTTACTCTTTGTTAATCAGCTATTATTACATTCTTAGAAGAGAAATTTAGATTCATGGATTTACTTAACTTAGTACTGACAAAATTTATGTTAATTAAATATATGTGTTTAACTTTTGTTTTATGAATAACATAAAAATAGTAAGTGTAATATTCAGTTGCCCTTCACTGTGTTTTACTTTTATACTGTATTTGATTATTGTTGTGTTTGAGTGATGACCCGATGCATTTTCATCCAGAAACACATCAATTAAATCAGAATAGGTAGCACTGACAATAATTAATAAATAAAACAAATCAAGCAGAAGAGCCTTTTTTGCATTTGCTAAATTTGATCTGCTCTTTGTTGACATCTAATCTTACCAAAACAAATTCCAGTGGATCAAAAAAAAACTTTTTTGCTATTTCTGAAAGCATCACTCCTGTTTTCCACATAGCATTTGAGAATAAATCATTTAACACTAGAATTACCAGAGCCTACGAAAAAACTCGTAGATCCGTCCCACCTTAAATCGCTTCTTAAAACCATTCTCACCTCTCCGCCAGCGTCTTTTGTTAATCTAAATGTGCTGATAAAAGAAAAGCTGCAAGTAGCCGGCTATTCCATCCCCCCAACGACTTAGAACGTGCACAAACTTCTCCCAGCTCATGCCTTGATTATCTGGGAGTGAAGTGGAGTTTTAGAGTGGAAATAATAGATTATTATTTGGAATACACGCATTTCACGTGTGTTCTGTTTCTACAGTAATCCGTGTAAACACATTTTTAAAACAGAAACGTTTTTCATATTGTAGTAGTAAATGACAAAATGTAAGTATAAACTATATAATGTATGAAGCCTGAAGTCCAAATATCAAACACATTTACAAAAGGTACAAATATAACAGAACAAGTATGCTTTTATTCAAAAATATAACTGCAGAAAAAAGCCACCTTAGCATGCCACATTGACACATACTTACTATAACTGCCATGGTAGCATAACGGTATCAGTCGCTGACTAGTATTCAACAGGTCATGAGTTCGATCCCGCGCGTTTCAGTTTTGAGACGTAAACTGCTGTTATTCTTACTATTTTAGAATAAAAACATACATTTAATTTCAGTGTGTAACAGCCGGTGTAATTTATCATGCTTGCAAAGGTTATTTTTTTTTATTCACTTTTCATTCTCTCAGTCGTGTTCAGGATCCTTCCCTACACCCCCCCAACCAAAATTGAGAATGCTGTTTTCACATAAAGATGCGCTATAGCTCTGCAGCGTATTTGTGACTGCATTCTCGTACCAATGCTTGCGAACTGAAGTGCCTGCGTGTACTTTTCGTGGCATTACACGTCTATTTTTTTGAGCTTGCCCGTGTCGCTCAAACACAGGAACATATGTTGGTGTACAAGAATAACAAAACAAGTGCACTTTTATTCTAGACTATACGTGAAGAAAAAATAAAGCAAGTTACAGTAGGCGGTTGATACGACAGCTTGCTTTGTGCAATGCTAAGAACTGCTGATTTCCGATCCGTGCTATATAAAATCATCACATTCAAATATTAACAATTCCCACACACCCTTCCTACATTCACGACATGTGTACTTGTTGCAGTGTACACATCTCTCTGTGCTATGGTTCCTATTACACTGAATGAGCACCTGACATTGTACTTTCTTCCCTATACAAATAACATTCGAGCTATAGCGCGTCTCCAAATAAATCACATTCGAGCTATAGCGCGTCTCCAAATAAATCACATTTGAGTTATAGCGCGTCTTTATGTGAAAAAAAGCAGTGTCAGATTGGGTGGGGGGGGGACGTGGACACGACTGAGAGAATGGAACTGAATTAAAAAAAAAGCTAACCTTTATAATTATCATGCATTTACACTTACAGACTGACTGAAATCAAATGTATGTTTTTATTCTAAAATAGTTCAATACATGCAATATTATTTGAAAAAGAAGAGCGTCAGATCGGGTTTGAATAAACGCTGACGCTGTTACAGAAGGAGTCTGCTTATTCAGTGCAGCAGTTTCAACACACAGTACATGCAATATTATTTGAAAATGAACAGCGTCAGATCGGGCGCATATTCAAACCCGATCTGATGCTGTTCGTTTTCAAATAATATTGCATTAGTGCGATGATGTTTTTACATATATTGTCTCTTTCATTCATCTTGCGGTTTGTAATCAGTGACCGCGTGTTTTTTCCCCGATCTTGCCAGTTCGCACATGTTGCTGTATGGTGGTGTTTCTTTTGTACTCCAGGACACGCAGAGGCCAGAATAGTACAGAGCAGTAAGTTCAGTGCTATATGCAGTCAGACAGACAGACAGGCAGAGAAGGCACTAGATATATAAATAAACAGGGAAGGCATTGTATAATAGATATATAAAACACAGCTAAGGGGATAGATATATAGATAGGTAGGAAGGAAAGGCACTATATGATAGGCAGACAGGGAAGCTCCTATACAATAATAAAATTACTGTTATTACTATATAGATAGACAGGGAGTTCAGGCAGGCAGAACGGCGAAGGTAAAAATAAGTAAATTTTCTCCCTAGCGGAGATTCGAACTCGGATCTCTTGAGGTACAGCAAGTCTGCTGCGCTCTAAGTGACAAAATCTTACCAGTACGCCACGGAAGCTGTTGTAAAAGTCTTGAATCTTTTATGAAAGTGTATTTGCTCTTTGGCTGTCAGGCTTCACACATTTTATAGTTTATGTCTACATTTTGTGACATTTATTACTAAAATATGAAAGATTTTCTGTTTTAACATTGTGTTTACACAGATTACTGTAGAAACGGAACACACATGAAATGTGTGTGTTCCAAATAGCAATCTATTATTTCCACTCTAAAACTCCACTTCACTCCCAGATAATCGAGGCATGAGCTCAGAGAAGTTCGTGCACATTCTGAGTCGGTGGGGGGATGGAATAGCCGGCTGCTTGCAGTTTGTTTTTATCGGCACATTTACAGGACAAAGGAGGCTGGCGGAGAGGTGAGAGCGGTTTTAAGAAGCGATTTAAGGTGGGACGGATCTACGAGTTTTTTCGTAGGCTCTGGTAATTCTAGTGTTAAAGAAGTAAGCTAATAAGGTATCTCAGAAAAAGAAGTACTGGCTAATCTGAAGATCTTTTCTGGGCCATTGTTTCTCAGTGGTCATCTGTTGGACACCACTGGTAAATTCTGTAATCGTTCTCTCTTGTTCCAAGTGGTATCCTTCCAAATGCCGTTTTGCCTCCATCTGCTGAACATGTGTATGCCCAGTGGAGAGAGCGTGAAGATTATGGATTGAGTAGAAGTTTATCAGGAAGTCATGATGACCTAGAGAGAAAGTCTTTGTATGGTGAAAAGGTCTTGGATACTAAGAACTCTAAATCAAAAGCGATGTCATTGCAGGCAAGATTGGAAGGTATGTGGTTAACCAATACTCACCCACCCAAAAGTAATATGCTCTGACACACTTGCATATTTTTAGGTAATGTTCAGAAGGATGGTAACCTAAATATCTTTTTTTTTTTTTTTTAGATGGACCAGACTTTTCTTACAGCGCTAATCATGATGCAGTTGAAAGTAAAGATAATCAGCGACAATGTGCACTTTGCTTAAAATTTGGAGACGACAAACCCAATGTAAGGGTTTTTTTTTTTCTTTTTCTGGTGGGTCAATACAGGGTTTAAAAGGATAGGATTACATTATAGTTAGTGTAAACCATCCACTGTTTGAATTTTGGAAATTTTATGTATTAGTGTCTGACTTTCTGTGTTGTATACATGTGAAAAAAATATTCCTTTATGTCGGTAGGTTACATGATTAATTTAAAGATTTTCTGTGTTACTTTTAGATTATCAGTTTATCAGATTATCTGTCAATGATACATATTGTGGTTAAGTGGCTAGATGAAGGAGAAAAGACATTATAGTTAGACATAGTTCTTTACTTCAGATTTGCATTAGTTGCTCTATTTTCATTTCTACAGAATTGTATGAGAGTAAATGTAAAAGTAAAGGCAATTTGAAAATGATGAGGTAACTTCAACAGATAGAAGTTGACACAATACAGCATGTTTGCAATGGCTTATAGGTAGTTTGAACTTGCACAGACTTCTGCCATTAGTCTAGTTGAAGCCAAGGTCAAATGAACATGGACGCTGTACTGCAGGATTTGCACCTTTGTTGAACATAGTGGGATTTCTTTCTGCAGAGAGAGTGAAACCTGCTGAAATTCACCTAAGGATGTTAACTCAGTGTGGAAGTGAAAACATTCAGAACCTATCCGTTGAGTTATGCTGAGTATAAAGTTTTAAAGTGGGAAGAACAAGTGTAACTCACAAAGCTCAAATGGTTAACCATCAACCTTGTGCACACAAGCCTACATTGACATGACAAATGCCTTCATCATAGAAAACTGATAGATCACATTTTCTGCTGTTATGGTACATTTGGATATCGGCTTTAGATCTACACATGCCATAGTGCATGATTACTTGTAATACCGTGAGGTTGGCAAAAAATACATACCCAAACAGATTACTGATCTGAACAAGCCAACATTCGGTGAATTTCAGCAGGCTTCAGTCCCTCTGCCCAAAGCAATTTCATTACAGCTCCGTTGTTCAACAGTGGTGCACAAGATAATCCTACAGTGGATCGTCAATTTTCATTTGACTTTGGCTTCAAGTAGACTAACGGCAGCATGCTGTGCTGTGCATGTTTGAATTACCTATAAACCAACGCAAGCATATTGTATTGTGTCAGCTTCTCCCTGTTGTGGTTACTGCATTATTTTTAAATTGCCTTTACTTTTTCATTTACACTAATATCTTAACTATCTACAGCTTAAGTGGTATGTGTGTATTTCCATATATTTTTGCATTTATCACTGCCAGAATTTTAATTGGCAAAGTGTGGCATTTTTAGTTCTCTTGAATTGCATTTTGTTGAATAAAGTAATTGTTTTGTTTTGCAGAAGATTTTAGAATGTTAGTTGTACTATATTGAATTGTATTCTGTGTCTTTCTGTTAGGATGCAGGTAGACTACTTTATCTTGGCCAGAATGAGTGGGCACATGTGAACTGTGCATTCTGGTCTGCAGAAGTATTTGAAGAGGAAAATGGTTCCCTGATGAATGTACATATGGCTGTAGCCAGAGGCCGCTTAATGGTGAGTGGCATATATTTCACAAAAAATGTTTGGTGTATCTACCACTAAATGAATATTCAAGAAAATTGTTTCAATTTGGAGTTACAGTCTTTTGACATGGTCTTCAAGTAGTTATTTACAACAGCTTAGTCATTAGCCCACAAATGAATACATGATGTCCAGTTTCAATAATAATATGGTAGTAACTGGTTAAACAGATGGTAGCCTTTGTCAAATGTACTTAAACAACTATGTAATTGATTTTCTGTATATATTAATGGTGCTCACGAGATTTAAATTATATTGAAATGATATTGAAACCACATATACTACAACAGCAAAAAAAAGGTACTTTAATAATTGATACAATATACTGAAATATCCAAAGCTCTACCTCGCTTCCAAAAGTACTGCATATTTGAAAATAAATGTGTTAAATAGTGATGCTTTGATCAATTAGCTTCCCATCTAAATTGGCTGAGTTTCACGGCAAATTACTTGATTGGTGATAAGTCAATTGGCTGAGCTCAAGAAATGATTTTTTTTTTTTGAGAATATATTTTTCTAAGCTTTACTGCGATTTAATTGAAGCGCTTCTTTTCACAAGGTATTACAGTACTTGAAGCAGTTGTGTCATTTAGCTGCCAGAACTTCCTGTAAACAGAGAGTCAACAGTCAAACTTTAGAAGAGAGTAAAGACCATGAATATTAGATTCTATATTGAAGAAATTAATAAACTGACACAAGTGAATCTTAGGAGCTGCTCTGTGCATGAAGAACAGTAAACGTGCATTGTGTCCAGTTGTTCTCTTAGTGAAAGAAAAGAAAAATGCATCTTTTATATATTTTTATAGGGATTTTATTTTTAATACTTTTTATAAATAAGTATTGAGCATTAAGTGTACAAAATTTTAATTCTGTTAATAAAAATGAATTGGTAATCTCTGTGGTCTGCTCTTTAATTATAAAAGTTACATTTTAATATAAAACATAAGGTTTCTAAATGGCTGGTTATGCAGGAAATTAATGTAAAAGAATGTAAAGAAAAAAAAAGTAAGGATATGAAAAAAAATTGGAATTAGTATCAGAAAATTCTTGTAACATAACATCCATGATCGTATCAGCCATTAAAAAAAAAAAAACTGGTCGGAACAATACTGGTGTTTAAAAAATATATTAATTTTCAACTAAAGAAATATTAAATGATTTCAAAATTTTACTATTATGCTTATGTAAGTGTTTGGCATCAGTTTTCTTAAAAAAATAGATTTGTGTTGAGTTTTTTTCAAGCCAGTTATTTCTTCACAGTCAAGCTACTTATTAATTTGCCTCATAAAATTGCATTCAAAAGTGAAACATTTTTTATAAATGTTAAAAAAAAAAAATCTAATATTTGTAAGAAATTGCTTGTACAGTGATCCCTCCTCGATTGCGGGAGTTGCGTTCCAGAACCCCCCACAAAAGGTGAAAATACGCGAAGTAAAAACCATATGTTCATATGGTTATTTTTATATATTTTAAGCCATTATAAACTCTCCCACACTCTTATAAACACTTCCCACACAGTTATACAGCATAAACCCTTTGTATTCTCTTAGATATTAGGTAAGATTTGTTGAAATTATGTATGTAAATATACTGTTTATATACAGTAAAACCTAAATATTATTTTAAAGATATCGAGCGTCTCCGATATCATATACGAGGTGTGGCAGAAAAGTAATGAGACTGATTTTTTATTTACCAAAGTTTATATTTTTTTCAAACATCAATGTTATCCCCTTCAAAGTAGTTCCCTTGGGCAGCTACACACCGATGGAGACGTTGTTCCCACTGTTGGTAGCAGCGCTGGAAGTCTGCAACCGGTATGGTCTTCAGCATGTCCGTTACACTCTTTTGGATGTTTTCTAAAGTCCCGAAATGACGTCCTTTGAGGACATTTTTCAGTTTAGGAAAAAAGAAAAAGTCACACGGACTGAGGTCAGGTGAATAAGGGGGCTGGGGAACCACAGGAATGCGTTTTTTTGATTGTCCTTCTGCTCAATTGTGAGGTTTTTCGGCAGCATTTTGGCACAGACCTTTCGCATGTGCAAATGTTCAGTCAAAATTTGATGAACGGTAAATCTGTTCAAATTTAATTGTTCACTCAACATTCTTAATGTTAAATGACGGTCTGATCTCACAAGAGTGTTCACACGTTCGATGTTTTCATTGGTTTTCGAAGTTGAAGGCCTCCCTGAAAAACTTGAGCTTGGGATAAAGAATGTTCCCCATAGGCCTGTTTTAACTTTTCAAACGTCACACTTGCCGATTCTCCAAGCTTAACACAAAATTTAATGGCACAACGTTGCTCCAAATTCCGCTGTTCCATTTTGCGTGACGCACAACCAAAAACACAACTTCGCTAATAGCAGTCACAAAAATCATGTAGTTAACGGAAGGAGTTGAAACTCGCACTGAGCTATGGGAGGGTACTGATACACGTGCTCTATCAAGGACAACAGCGCAGCGTTGCCAGATCGCTTGCAGTGTTGCCAGTCTCATTACTTTTCTGCCACACCTCGTATGTTACAGCCATTACGATAGACAGGCCACCAGCAATAAATACGTACAATGCAAGAAAAATTGTATACAGTAAAATGTGTGTACAGTGACACTAAACATTAATTATGGTTACTCGCCAACAATGACAAGATGACTTGTCCGATAACGATGAGTTTAATTTTACTGAACAACAAAGGAGAGCGTTACAGCTCTTCTAAAGGAGCCTCTTCAGGCGACCGTGTAGCACTGCCATTGTTCTTCTTCCGGCAGTCTTCAATCCAGATCCCTAAAGCAGATTCCATCCGGACTACCGCCTTATTACATCCACTTACAACTCGTTTTGCGCCCTGGTTAAAGGACACTGCGCCGTAGATCTTATATTCTTTTCCTCCTTTTTAAATAAAAAGAATCGTGGACTCATTGATGCCGTAATGGTGTCCTACAGCGGTGTAGCTGTTCCTTTCCATCAACATATCAAAAACTTTTACCTTTTCGGCAATTGTTAGCATCTTCCGTTGGCGCTTTGGCACGGCCTCTGAAACAGTAGCAGGAGCAGATCGTTTTGGAGCCATAACGAAGGGTTTGACTATGCACAAAGATAAACACAAAAGTTAACTCTTTACACAGCGAAACACGTTGATGCTGAATGAGCGAGACGAGACTTCCCGTTTAAAGCAGGGGAATCGAAGTCGGCGCTCCGTCGCTGAGCCAATCAGCACACAGGAGCTTAACTCCGTGCTCTGATTAAGTAGCTTCTCAGCCATCCGCCAATAATGTCCCTTGTATGAAATCACCTGGGCAAACCAACTGAGGAAGCATGTACCAGAAGTAAAAAGACCCATTGTCCGCAGAAACCCGCGAAGCTGCAAAAAATCCACGTTATATATTTAGATATGCTTACATATAAAATCCGCGATAGAGTGAAGCTACGAAAGTCGAAACGCGATATAGCGAGGGATTACTGTATTTAAAAGATAAAGTATTATTTATTTATTGACATTGGTGTAGCTCCCTTTACTCTTTTTCTAATTCTGACTGCACAATTGTGCAATCCCTTGCACTCAGTATTTACTATAACAATAAGGTGTAAATTATAAAGTTTGTTTAAAACCTAATTTATATTAAATGGATATCTTCTATAGTTATGTTTAAAATAGTGCATTTTATTTGCTTAGCATTTTCAAGTCTTTTCATACTAGAATTTTCTGCTTCATTTAATTGGCAAAATGTGTACTGTTATTTGAAATTAAGAACTGTTTTAAACTTATGTAAACGAAAGAGAAAACTAATACCACACTTTTATCCACATCTGTGTTTTTTGTTCTTTTTTTTTTTATCACCTGTCAGCGATGTGAAAGATGTTACCAACCAGGTGCTACAGTGGGATGCTGTCTTTCATCCTGTCAAAGTAATTATCACTTCATGTGTGCACGTTCACAAAACTGTGTTTTCCAAGAAGATAAGAAGGTGTATTGCCAGAGGCATCGTGAGCTGATAAGTGGAAAGGTATGTTTAGTCAACTTAGAGACTGTTAAATAAATGTTTACAATTTTTTTTTTTTCCAATCCTGACTTGTTCCCATAAATTATTTGCCTTTTTACCTAATGACATGTATAATAGAAAAAAGTAATTTGTGGTAAATAATCATTTATTATAATAGGTTTTTCAGCACCATGGATTATTACTACCTTTAAACTTTAGATTACATTTTTAAAATTACTAATCAGGGTGTTCATATTTTGGAAATTTTTATTTCCTCAAGTTAATGTTGCGTGTTCTATTTTTGTATTTGATATCTAAATGATGATAAACATTTGTTCACAAAAAATAAAGCTTGTGTAAGTTCATGTTCATTTCTATGGGCTTTGCAGGTTTTAATATGGTTGGTTTATGACAGTACATCTATTGAAGCATTGTAGAACATATTTTTAAAAATTGCAAATATGTTTATAGTGTGAGAAAATTACAAATGAACTAATTTGTCTGAATTTTATTAGAATGTTTTGCAACTGCTTAACCCTTATTTTTTTGCATAATTATGTGAGATGTGCAACCTTTAAATAATCCTTCTTTAATAAGAATTAACACTGTAAAATAAGTTTACCTGATGACATGTAGATTAAGTTTTCCATCAAACTCTTCATTCTTAAATAAAATGTTTAAGTACTGTGAGATATACCTTTACAGTATTGGGTTTAAATTTACAGTCCTAACACTGTTACATAAAATTAATAGTTAAAGCTCTTCTTTTTAGACAGTATCTGGTATGAGTTTTGAGATCCTGCGGAGAATTTGCATTGATTTTGATGGGATCAGCTTGAAAAGAAAGTTCCTGACAGGGTTGGAACCGGAGGCAATCAATTTAAAAATTGGTAAGAAATTTATCTAGCCAACAACTATAATTTATACTAACCATTTAAGCAATTATTGATTCAGAGGGAAAAAAATAAAAAACCTAAGCAAGCATTTCAGTCAGTTACTAGTTTGTTAGTAATACATTAGTTTGCATACTGTATAATATGACTGTATAGCAGGTACACAGCCAGAAATTAATTTTTCAGTGGGCCTGCACAAAACTGGGTGGTCTGACCTATAAGTGCCACCATTGAAGCACATATTGTCCAGTTAACAGTCCCATCCTGGTGAAGTGTAATCAAAGAATAATCAAATGGTTCAATTTGCTTAGCTTTAGGGCCTTGCCTTTTTTGTGGCAAAGGATGGGGTTTGCATGGAGTATGAGAATATAATGTCATATGATCATCATAGAATACCCTAACACACTTTTCAAATCTATTTTATCAGAAAATTACTTGGCCGTTAACTGATTAGTAGCACTGACTACAGAAACAAATGTGCAAGCTATTGATGCTTTAATTCTCTAAAACCAGTCTCTCTCTTTTTCACATACAGTGGAACCTCGAGTCACGACTGTAATTCGTTCCAAAACTTTGGAAAACTTCCGAAGTAATTTTCCCCATTGGACTGTATATAAATACAATTAAACCGTTTCAGACCGTATGAACTGTATGTAAATATATTTTTTTTAAGATTTTTAAACACAAATATAGTTAATTATACCATAGAATGCACAGCGTAATAGTAAACTAAATGTAAAAACATTGAATAACATTGAGAAAACCTTGAGCAACAGAGAAAACTAACATTGCAAGAGTTCGCGCTATAGCCTTATGAACCGCTCACTGTAAACACTTTTTTAATGAGTTTTAACCACAGGGAATAAAATGAACATTTAAAAAATCCGTAATTTAATAAACCACCAAGAAAAGTAACATTGCAACAAATCACGCTACGAACCACTCGCTGTAAACACTTTTTTTAATGAGTTTTAAGCACAGGGAAAAAAATGAACATTTGAAAAATCCGTATTACAAAAACTAACCTTGCATGAGTCGAGTTCTGGCATGAAGGAAGTGAGGAGGAACTGGGTGGAGAGGACGTTACAGTTTTGAGGGAGAGTCCGTCTCCGCAATGGAGGGATGGTCTCCTTCAGGTGTTTTCTCTGTTGTGATTTTTTGGGTTTCTGGTGTTTTTAGCTGTTTAGCTGGTGGATCAGACTTAGCAAAACAGTGGTCTAGTGTGACTTGCCTTTTCCTACGCATTAAAATTTTTCGGAAATGTTGTTCATTATGTTTATCACTCTGTTCGTAACCGCTTTGTCAGGGTGGTTCTTCTCAAAAAAATCCTGGCACTCGTTCAGTTTTTCCATGATGGCTTTTATCGCATCACTTTTTATAACTGCCCTTTCCTCTTCTTCCCTGGAGGACTGCTCCTTTCGGGCGGAACACGACCTTAATAAAGTCATTCTCCTCAACCACATCGTCAGCCAAATTTGGAGGGTGTGCCGGTGCATTGTCCATCAGAAGAAGGCATTTTTAGGCAGGTTATTCTCTTCGAGATATCGCTTCACGGCGGGAGCGAAAGCCTCGTGCACCCATTCCAAAAACAAGGTCCTTGGGACCAAACCCTTTGTGTTTGCCCTCCACATCACGGACAGTCTGGCTTTGTTTACATTGTGCTGCTTGAAAGCACAAGGGTTCTCAAATTGGTAAACAAGTAGCGGCTTGATTTTTACGTCGCCACTAGCATTATCACACAGCAAAATGGTTAACCTGTCCTTCATTGGTTTATGGCCGGGCATAGCCTTCTCTTCCTGGGTAATGTAGGTCCTTTTCGGCATCCTTTTCCAGAACAATCCGGTCTCGTCGCAGTTGAAGACTTGTTGCGGGATGTAGCCTTCGTCCTCCACTAATTTTGTGAAATTTTTCACAAATTCTTTCGCAGCTTCAGCACTGGAACTAGCAGCCTCTTCATACCTTACCACACTATAAATGCCACTTCTCTTGCGAAACTTTTCAAACCATCCTCTGCTTGCTTTAAATTCCACACTTTCGCCACTTGTAGGAGGATAGTTTTGCAGCAAATCACCATGAATCTTCCTGGCTTTCTCGCATAACATCGCCTCGCTTACGCTGTCCCCGGCAAGTTGCTTCTCGTTCAGCCACACTAGCAACAGTTTTTCCACCTCTTCTAGCACTTGAGGCCTCTACCTGGTTAACAATGTAACTCCTTTTGCGACATCAGCTGCTTTAATGGCCTCTTTCTGCTTTAGAATAGTCAAAATCATAGATTTTGACTTCTTGTACTTGGCGGCAAGATCAATAACATGAGCGCCACGTTCATACTTTTCAATAATTTCTTTCTTTACTTTGATTTCAATTTTCTTCAAACCTTTCTACTGACCACTCTTCACTTGCTTAGAAGCCATGGTTAACTGCAAAAGCACACAAAATACTGTAGAGCACAAAGAGTTCACCGTGAAAGCACGCACGTCTGACCGAGAACAATGCAACACGTGCGGAAATCATCAGTGCACACAAACCGAAAGGGAAACTGGCTTTGTTCGTATACTGAGTGTGTGGCCGTGAACAGATGCAAAAGTTTGGCGAACGTTTTGGTCATAACCCGATTTGTCGTTCGTGAACAAAGGTTCCACTGTATGTCCCATGTTTGTCTACCTTTAAACTCGTAAACTAAATATTAATCCATTATTTGCAAATTCATGTAAAACAGCCTTTAATCTGGTTGTTTTCAATGTGCCCCACATAAATGATTAAACTTTGTTATTGCTTATGTCTGTATAATAATGACATAGAATTAACCATTGAACTGGTGTGACTAACTGCAGTAACTACTCATAACTATAGGCTACATGCCATTCATTCCCATGGCATTTCCTGTAAGTATATTCTATTTGCTTTCACTATGTTTATTACAGTTTAGTTGTTATATGAATACTACTTTGGACCTGAAGGTGAATAAATAAAACATGTGTGCCGGTAATTTATCATGCATATTCTAGGTAAATGCAGCATGCCTAATAGTGTGAAATCCCTTTCTGTTCTTGAATAATGTAGCTGTACTGCTACTGTTGTAATCAAATCCTTTATGTGATCAATTAACAAAAAAAGTCACTAGTATGCTCAGCTTTGCCCAGCTCTTAGTCTTTTGGTGGCTGCCAAAAGTCCTTCTGTTTAATGTAGAAAAATAAGTAAATTTAAGCCTTCAGTTACAAATCTACAGTATTTCAGCCAAAAAAAAAAAAAAATCATTATTAATAATGTTTTGGTCACAAGAGCGGTGTTCTGTTATTGGACTTCTGTGCTCGCCACGGATTGTCCATAACGAACACCATGTTCAAGCATAAGGGTGTTCATATGTGCACTTGGCACCAGGACACCCTAGGCCTCAGTTCGATGATCGACTTTGTGGTTGTGTCGTCGGACTTGCGGCCATATGTCTTGGACACTCGGGTGAAGAGAGGGGCGGAGCTGTCAACTGATCACCACCTGGTGGTGAGTTGGCTTCGATGGTGGGGGAAGATGCCGGTCAGACCTGGTAGGCCCAAACGTGTTGTGAGGGTCTGCTGGGAACGGCTGGCAGAGTCCCCTGTCAGAAGTAGCTTCAACTCCCACCTTCGGCAGAACTTCGACCACGTCCCGAGGGAGGTGGGGGACATTGAGTCCGAATGGGCCATGTTCCGTGCCTCTATTGTTGAGGCGGCTGACCGGAGCTGTGGCCGTAAGGTGGTCGGTGCCTGTCGCGGCGGCAATCCCCAAACCCGTTGGTGGACACCGGCGGTGAGGGATGCCGTCAAGCTGAAGAAGGAGTCCTATAGGACCTTTTTGTCCTGTGGGTCTCTGGAGGCAGCTGATAGGTACCGGCAGGCCAAGCGGAATGCGGCTTCGGTTGTTGCTGAGGCAAAAACTCGGGCATGGGAGGAGTTTGGAGAGGCCATGGAGAACGACTTTCGGACGGCTTCGAGGAGATTCTGGTCCACCGTCCGGCGTCTCAGGAAGGGAAAGCAGTACAGTGTCAACACCGTATATGGTGGGGATGGTGCGCTGCTGACCTCGACTCGGGACGTTGTGGGTCGGTGGGGGGAGTACTTCGAAGACCTCCTCAATCCCACTAACATGCCTTCCAATGAGGAAGCAGAGCCTGGGGACTCTGAGGTGGGCTCTCCCATCTCTGGGACTGAAGTCACCGAGGTGGTCAAAAAACTCCTTGGTGGCAGGGCCCCGGGGGTGGATGAGATACGCCCGGAGTTCCTTAAGGCTCTGGATGTTGTAGGACTGTCTTGGTTGACACGTCTCTGCAACATCGCATGGACATCGGGGACAGTGCCTCTGGATTGGCAGACTGGGGTGGTGGTCCCCCTCTTTAAAAAGGGGGACCGGAGGGTGTGTTCCAACTATAGAGGGATCACACTCCTCAGCCTCCCTGGAAAAGTCTATTCGGGGGTTCTGGAAAGGAGGGTCCGTCGGATAGTCGAACCTCGGATTCAGGAGGAACAGTGCGGTTTTCGTCCTGGTCGCGGAACAGTGGACCAGCTCTACACCCTTAACAGAGTCCTGGAGGGTGCATGGGAGTTTGCCCAACCAGTCTACATGTGCTTTGTGGACTTGGAAAAGGCGTTCGACCGTGTCCCTCGGGGAGTCCTGTGGGGGGTTCTCCGGGAGTATGGGGTACTGGACCCCCTAATAAGAGCTGTTCAGTCCCTGTACAACCGGTGTCAGAGCTTGGTCCGCATTGCCGGCAGTAAGTCGAGCCCGTTTCCAGTGAGAGTTGGACTCCGCCAGGGCTGCCCTTTGTCACCGATTCTGTTCATAACTTTTATGGACAGAATTTCTAGGCGCAGCCAGGGTGTTGAAGGGGTCCGGTTTGGTGGACTCAGGATTGGGTCACTGCTTTTTGCAGATGATGTTGTCCTGTTTGCTTCATCAGGCCGTGATCTTCAGCTCTCTCTGGAGCGGTTCGCAGCTGAGTGTGAAGCGGCTGGGATGAGAATCAGCACCTCCAAATCCGAGACCATGGTCCTCAGCCAGAAAAGGGTGGAGTGCCCTCTTAGGGTTGGGGGCGAGATCCTGCCCCAAGTGGAGGAGTTCAAGTATCTCGGGGTCTTGTTCACGAGTGAGGGAAGAATGGATCGTGAGATCGACAGGCGGATTGGTGCGGCATCCGCAGTGATGCGGGCTCTGCATCGGTCTGTCGTGGTGAAAAAAGAGCTGAGCCGTAAGGCAAAGCTCTCAATTTACCAGTCGATCTACGTTCCTACCCTCACCTATGGTCATGAGCTATGGGTAGTGACCGAAAGAACGAGATCGCGAATACAAGCGGCTGAAATGAGTTTCCTCCGCAGGGTGTCTGGGCTTTCCCTTAAAGATAGGGTGAGGAGCTCAGTCATCCGGGAGGGGCTCAGAGTAGAGCCGCTGCTCCTCCGCATCGAAAGGAGTCAGATGAGGTGGCTCGGGCATCTGATCAGGATGCCTCCTGGACGCCTCCCTGGTGAGGTGTTCCGGGCACGTCCAACCGGGAGGAGGCCCCGGGGAAGACCCAGGACACGCTGGAGGGACTATGTCTCCCGGCTGGCCTGGGAACGCCTTGGGATTCTCCCGGAAGAGCTGGAAGAAGTGGCCGGGGAGAGGGAAGTCTGGGCTTCTCTCCTTAAGCTGCTACCCCCGCGACCCGACCTCGGATAAGCGGAAGAGGATGGATGGATGGATGGATGGATGTCTTTAATGTCATGTCAAATAATATCACATTTTACAAGAGCATGCTGAGGCACCCATTTGTGTACTGTAATCTGCTGAAATATGATGCATGGATTTTAAATTGTGTGAATTAAAGGAAACATTGCTGAGTAATGCAGACTGCTGGTTGTGGGCATCACACAAGATCATCCCAAATTGATGCATGCTGTGCCTCAAGCTGAGATCTTTCTAAGACTTTGTAGTTTTAAATCATCAAGCCTTAATTTGGGTGGTCTCTGACATGTGTGCTTCAAAATGTGTTAAAAGAAAGTTTGTTGCATTTCATGGGGTGTGCTTCAAATATACAAAATGGAACCTCATTCCACATATTATTTCTGCTTTCAGTGAATTCAGGACTATTTCAGAATAGTTCTTCCTATAACACTAATGGGTCAATTGGAGTTTTTTTTATTTATTGTATTTCACCAGATTCCCAAATGTTTACCTTAGCTATGCATTTTTGCAGAGCCTGGAATTTCATCAAGTACAGCACATAAAAATAGTATAAACTGTAAAGCATGTTTGCATTTTATTTTTTATTTGTAGGTTCTTTACAAGTTGAAAAATTGGGTGTGTTGACAGAGCTCTCAATGTTTCAAGGAAAGCTGCTTCCTGTTGGATATGAGTATGTAATCCTTTTTAATATTTAGCAGTTAAAGATCTGAGGATTTAAATCAACAGAGGTCTCATCAATGTGTGGCTTGTTTTTCCTTAATATTGGCTAACTTGACTAATTCAGATTATAAGAGAAATATGCTGTTATGTAATATATAATTCGTAATATAATGGCATGATTTTTTTTATAAAGATTCAGACTAGCTATATATTGTGCAATGACAAGGAAAAAACTTTAATGTTATAGAACTGTATCTGTGCGTGCAACTATGGTCACTGAGCATTAGCAGAATGTTATTTATTTTAAACAGAAGCCTTTATTTTGACTGACAAAAAAAATACGCAAAAGAATTCTTTGAAAAGAGTGTTGCTCCTGATTGGTTGGACTTTTTTTAAGAAGATAAATCAGTGTTTCTGTGGCACTCTGCATCTTTGGTTTTAAAAAAATGTTTGGCTGTAGCAAACAACCTGAAACCAGAAAAATATCCTCTTTGCGGTTGCATTTGTTTTACCAACCAACAAAACTATACCGCCTGGCACAACACTTTGGCTTATGTGCATGGATTAAGACTAAAACTTTCCTGTGTTTTCAGCTTTGTCCAAATATATCAAATTTGGTCTCTGTTTAAAAATGCCCCATTTTTGACATTGAAGACAACATGCTATGTGTTTTTCAGACCTACCAAAAAATCCATTCTTAAGGTATTTTCTAATTCACAGCAAAATAAATATTTTATGCACACTATTTCCATGCTAGTTGTGCAGTTGGAAGTATTTGTGCAAAAGCATCTTATTCATTGGTTTCTGTTCATTCAGAAAGGCAGGCTTGATTGTATATAAAGTGTTTACTTTAAAATTCCATATACATGTTTTTAATAAAATTATTTTATATATAGTTTGCTTAATTTCAGTGTTTCATTTTTTTTTTCTAGTGGTTCTTCTTTCAATTGGATTCTTCCTCTAATCATTCTCCTCTTTTTTGGTTAATATGGACATGTTGATAACCTTTTAAACTACTCCTCACTTATTGGTTTAAGAGGTGCTGTCTTACTACAGGAAGTAAATACAAAACGTTCAATACAGCTGCTGATTAGACTTTCTTAAAAACTTGGAAATTTGAGTATAAATCACATCAACGGAAGAGCCTGTTTACAGTGCTGAGTGTTTATTACTTGAAGAATGTCATAAAATTCAGCAGAACATTAACATATAAAGTGCAGAGTTTGATTAAATTACTTCATAAAGCAGTCCGTTTATTTACACTTTCTCTCTTAGGTGTTCTCGCTGGTACTGGAGTACACTTGACCCCAAGAAGCGCTGTAAGTACACATGTCGAATAATGGAGGTGCGACTGCCAACAATGGAGAAAACTGTGGAGGAAACACCAGACCAAGGCGATAATCTTACTATTGCCCACAGCCCTCATCCAGATATAGGTACATTTTGGCTATATTTGCATTGCGTTTCATCTGAGGCTGTGCAAAGTTCAAAGACTGCAAGTCTAATCCTAAGAAACTAGTTATTGTCAATGTTTTTTTGATATGGTTTAGCAGGATACAAGCAAAATTTTAATGTCTAAGCTGTAACTAAATTATCATTGTGAGAAGTTGGGGAAAAAAAGAAACTTAAATAATGCTGATCTAGCATGTTTTAAGCCCTGTTTTAAATTAATACTCTTAAGTAACGCTTCTGATTTTTTACAGATGTGCAAATGCTGAATCCTATCTCTACATGTGTTGTATGAAACAATGTACTTTAAAAAAAATAAAAATCTTGTAGTGAAGCACCATCCCAGTGCTTTTTTACAGTTACATAGTTGTTTACACGTGTTTTTTTAATTGTCATGTAGATCGCAGGCACATGTTGAGCAGATAATGGCAAAATCTTAAAAATGGTAAGATAGGATAAACTTGTGTGTGGAGTCAATTGAGGAGCAGTAGAGTTGGTTTTAAAGTATATTATATTCAAGACAGGATTAGTTCATCATGAAATTTGCAGTTGGTAAGAAATTAAAGGGAACTCTACATTGACAAAATAACTATTAGATTAATGAAGCAAATAACTGTAGTGCTAAATGTATGGAAAGTATCAGAGCATCAGTTAAAGGAGTATTAGGAAAGAGAAAAGGCAGTTAGAGAAAAATATTGCAAAAAAAGTCTATGTTATGAAAGAGATTAATTATTTTAGTAGTAAAACAACTACTTCAGCAACATTTATATACCACATATCCATACAATAATGTAACTCAAAGTGCCTATACAAGATTACAAAAGAAAGTTACAGGAAGTGTAAAAAGAATTAGGCAATATATATTGAAGGATCAATAACAACACAAGGTAAGGTCAGATGGCCAGGAGGACTGAAAAAAATTTGCAAGGGTCCCAAGGCCAAAAGTCCACCCAGCCTCCACTGGGCATTCTACCTAACATAAATGTTCCTAAATCAAACCTCTTAGTTTGCATTCTTCACATAAAAGGATTTGATGAAGTTGGTCTTCTGGACAACTGAGACATCGTTTTCATTCTGACATCTCAGGAGGCTACATGGTGCTTGGATCAGGTGGTGGTGGTGGCAGCACAGATCACTGCCACAGGAGAGCTGGAAAGAAACAGCAGAAAATAGTGCGGATTAGCTCAAATAGCAGATCCTTGAAGAATTTAACAATTCTAGGCCCATTTAGTCCACTAAGAAAAAGCCCAATTGAATAAGTTTTTAGCAGTTTCTTAAAATGTTCCACAGTATTGGCCAAATGAATTTCTATAGGTAAAGTATTCCAGAATTTAGCAAAAGGCTACCTCACCACTTCTTTTAAGCTCGTGCCTTTGGAATTATAAGCAGACCTTCATTTGAAGATCTAATCTTATAACTTGGAGTGTAGGGGACAAACATTCCAAAATATAGGACAGAGAAAGATTATTTAAGGGTTAATAAACTGTTAGTAGTATTTTAAAGACAATTCTGAATGACACAGGTAACTAATGTAACAATGCTAAAATTGGTGAGATGTGCTCAAAGATTCTGGGTGCTGCATTTTACACTAATTGCAAACATATTAATGTCTCTTTTAGGTAGTCCTGTTAGGAGTAAAATACAATAATCTAGTCGACTAAAAACAAAAGTGAGAATTAATTTTTCAGCATCATGTAATGTTCTAAAAGGTCTAACTTTTTCTATATTCCTTAAGTGCAATCCAAGTAATCTGGTAAATGTGTAGAATCACCTAAAAAATCAAGTTTATTTCTGATATCCTTGCTAAATCCATGTTTGACAATCACTAAGATTTCTGTTGTTCTTTGTTTAGTTTGAGAAAGTTGCTACTCATCCATTCAGAAATACTGCCAAGACACAGTCAGTGAGCCAAGAGTATCAGGGTCATCAGGCACCGTCAATAAATACAGCAGTGTGTTGTCTGCATAGCTGTAGTAGCTCACCTTGTTTTTTGAGATAATCTGACCTAACGGAAGCAAGCAGATTGAAAAGAGCAGTGGACCCAGAATCGATCCTTGTGGTACATCACATACAGTATCATATATCTTTGAGGTTACAATCACCACAAGTAACCAAGAATTTTCTACCTTTTAAGTAAGACACAAACTAATTTAAGACGCTCCTGGGGCCTCATGCATAACGCCGTGCATAGAATTCGTACTATAACATGATGTAAGCACAAAAGCCAAAATGTGCTTACGCACAAAAAAATCCAGAAGCATAAATCTGTGCAAACGCTAGCTTCCACGTTCTTCCGCTACATAAATCCAGTTCAGTGTGAAAATTAACGCATGTGCATGCACCTGCTGCCCCACCCCAACTCCTCCCAGAATTGTGCCTCTTTAAATATGCAAATCAGTATAAATAGCCCTTAAGCTCAGCGTTCTGTGAAAAGGCAATGGCAAAAGCATGAGGGAAAATAGAATTTCAGCGAATACCAAGTGGATGCAAGGAAAAATGTACTATTTGTTGGATTAAATAGTGGTATAAACAACAAAAGGAAGTTGATTGAGTGACATAGTGTGTCGGAGAAACTCAAAAGCTCAAGTTCACAAAGTTGCACAGTGCCAAAATAAAAAAAAAGTTGTCAGATATCAAAGTCGCCATGAAAAGGTGAGTTGTAGCCCACCATTTGAGTGTCATATGAATGCTTATTAGGGTACAGAGGAAAAAAAAGTCAGACAGTGGGGAAAAAACACGAAATGTCAACTTTAATCTCAAAATTTCCACTTTAATCACGTAGTTTATTTTGTCATTAAAGTAGACCATCAAACTTCCATCTTAAAATTGTTTAATTTACTAGTTTCTCAAATCCCATTGTAACTAAAGTAGCACGTTAAATGCTTTGTTTTGTATTTGATCTTCTATATGTTCTGTGTGTGAATCACTACGTGTTTCTGGGCCTTCTCTTCCTTCGACAGGACACAGAGTCCATTACATTCGTGATATTACAGCTCTCTGAATAATTAAAATACTGAGATGTATACATGATATCATTTTCATGATGATAGGAGTTAAAGCATGTTATTAAACATGTGAACACGGTGGCGCAGTGATCATGTCTCACACAAGATGCTTGCTGCGCCATGCGCAACCTTCGATGAAATACTTTTTTGAAGCAGTACTGTCTCTTTCAAACGTACTAACCTCCAATTCCTGTCCTTGCTTTTCTTTCTCCAAATACCCAATCACCATACAATCAGCTCTGTAATAGACGTTAAGCCATCTGTAAGCTTAGATATCTTCATAGTACGTGTTTAATTATTCTATCCATCTATCCTTCCAGTGTCGCGTCAGCACAAGCCAGGATACACCACGAGGCAGGAACAATCCATGAACGGAGTGCCAGCGGCTCGCTAGCGCTGCATTTGCTGCATTTCATCTTAAAAATGATATTGTCATCATATGTAAATACGCGCTTTATAAAGTGGCTCAGGTTGTGCAATATTATAACTGTATCGCAAGTTTACAGTGAGGTACTTGTTATTGATATATTATTTTTGTATTTATTTGTTTTTGCATTTCAGATGTTTTCTTTAAAACCCGGAATGTAATATGGCACTTAAACGCACTAAATGGGTATAGTGGTGACAAATAATTTTAGTGTATGCAATGTAGGCAATAAAATTTTTTTCTCTAAAAAGGAAATTAGCTGCTTATTTTAAGAGAGATGTCTTATTTTCTTTTTTGTATATTTACTATTGCTCCTACATTAAGCAAAAGTCTTGTCCAATTACATGATTAATCGTTTGGTAGAATACACCATTACTTAAATAACTGATTGCTGCAGTTCTGATACCAAACTATGTGGAATTGTAGAAAATATAGAATTAACCAAATTATTACAGAGACACCTGGATATAGTATAATCTTGGACAGATTTGTGACAAATCAAAATTTAATCCAGATAAATGTAAAATTTTACACTTACGAAGAAATAACATTAGGTTTTAACACACAATGAGGGTGTGAAACTTGTAAGTACACATTTTGAGGATAATCGAGAAGTCGTAATGAACTTCTCACTCCAGACAGTACAAAAGGGTGAGTTGGTGGGGAGGGGAACAGCACTGCTTCTGAAGCGCAATATTTCTGTTGATGTTCATTTTGGTGATTCAATTTGAAATCGTAAACTTAAATATTGTCATTTTTTCACATTTAGCTCTTGAAACGCCAGCTAAAACTATGGAGCCACCTCTCCCTACTGAACAGCAATCGGATTTCCTAGTTCCAGCAAGCAAGTCAGAAACTGCTGCACATGTCAAAATCACTAGTTATTCACAAGCCCGAAAGCCTGTAGGAGGATTCTTTAGACCCCTGCCTTCTCCAGGTAGGTATTTTGTTAATAATAGAGAGCAAGAATTTGTTCTTTTTTCTCAATCTTTCCAAAACTAGACCAAATTCTGTCCTTGGTATTATTTTCAATCACTCTTGCACTGAAACTCACCTATATTAATAACACTGGTATTGTCAGTCTTGTTACTTCATCACGTTAAAAAAATGGTTCTTAGATTTTTATGAAAGTTATGTGCCATTTTTTGGTTAACCTACTATAGAATATAATCTTTTTATCCATAATTTTGAAACAAAGTTTGAGGCTTGAACTCTCTATTTTATTTTTTAAATATTTATGTACAGTGGTGTGAAAAACTATTTGCCCCCTTCCTGATTTCTTATTCTTTTGCATGTTTGTCACACAAAATGTTTCTGATCATCAAACACATTTAACCATTAGTCAAATATAACACAAGTAAACACAAAATGCAGTTTTTAAATGATGGTTTTTATTATTTAGGGAGAAAAAAAAATCCAAACCTACGTGGCCCTGTGTGAAAAAGTAATTGCTCCCTGAACCTAATAACTGGTTGGGCCACCCTTAGCAGCAATAACTGCAATCAAGCGTTTGCGATAACTTGCAATGAGTCTTTTACAGCGCTCTGGAGGAATTTTGGCCCACTCATCTTTGCAGAATTGTTGTAATTCAGCTTTATTTGAGGGTTTTCTAGCATGAACCGCCTTTTTAAGGTCATGCCATAGCATCTCAATTGGATTCAGGTCAGGACTTTGACTAGGCCACTCCAAAGTCTTCATTTTGTTTTTCTTCAGCCATTCAGAGGTGGATTTGCTGGTGTGTTTTGGGTCATTGTCCTGTTGCAGCACCCAAGATCGCTTCAGCTTGAGTTGACGAACAGATGGCCGGACATTCTCCTTCAGGATTTTTTGGTAGACAGTAGAATTCATGGTTCCATCTATCACAGCAAGCCTTCCAGGTCCTGAAGCAGCAAAACAACCCTAGACCATCACACTACCACCACCATATTTTACTGTTGGTATGATGTTCTTTTTCTGAAATGCTGTGTTCCTTTTACGCCAGATGTAACGGGACATTTGCCTTCCAAAAAGTTCAACTTTTGTCTCATTAGTCCACAAGGTATTTTCCCAAAAGTCTTGGCAATCATTGAGATGTTTCTTAGCAAAATTGAGACGAGCCCTAATGTTCTTTTTGCTTAACAGTGGTTTGCGTCTTGGAAATCTGCCATGCAGGCCGTTTTTGCCCAGTCTCTTTCTTATGGTGGAGTCGTGAACACTGACCTTAATTGAGGCAAGTGAGGCCTGCAGTTCTTTAGACGTTGTCCTGGGGTCTTTTGTGACCTCTCGGATGAGTCGTCTCTGTGCTCTTGGGGTAATTTTGGTCGGCCAGCCACTCCTGGGAAGGTTCACCACTGTTCCATGTTTTTGCCATTTGTGGATAATGGCTCTCACTGTGGTTCGCTGGAGTCCCAAAGCTTTAGAAATGGCTTTATAACCTTTACCAGACTGATAGATCTCAATTACTACTGTTCTCATTTGTTCCTGAATTTCTTTGGATCTTGGCATGATGTCTAGCTTTTGAGGTGCTTTTGGTCTACTTCTCTGTGTCAGGCAGCTCCTATTTAAGTGATTTCTTGATTGAAACAGGTGTGGCAGTAATCAGGCCTGGGGGTGGCTACGGAAATTGAACTCAGGTGTGATACACCACAGTTAGGTTATTTTTTAACAAGGGGGCAATTACTTTTTCACACAGGGCCATGTAGGTTTG